>OW204004.1:23376408-24008580 GCA_934047225.1 Ypsolopha sequella | reverse complement strand
ACGACTCAGTGGTCTACGGTTTGTTCAGTACTCGACTACTAACCTGGAGGTCGTGGATTAAAATCTCGTAGAAGTACATTTGTGTTCGGTTTGCGTACTGCGGAAGGGACGGTAAGAGCGGTTTCGCAGCCGGATTGCGAAAAAACCTGCCTTTTACCTAATTAAAAAATTTCTAGTTTCCGTATTTGTTATTTGCGGTATTTGTTAAATCAAATCTTAACTTATTTGAATTCTTCAACAGTAGCCGACATCGTACAAAGGTAAAAGCTCTCTTTTGTATAAAGGAAATGTTTAAGTCTGTATTCGGTATGTCAACAACAATTTATAATAGGAAGTGTCTAGCCTGCCACCAGCGGCCGTTTAGCAGCATAATATATTCTATTTCCTAACATTAAGTCATTTAAAAGGAAATTGCAAGAAGTTTTAATTGAAAAGACTTATTATTCTATTGCTGCTTTTTTTAATGATACAGATATTTAATTCTAATCTAAATTATTTTGTGTAACATTTTATGGATTGGGTTTATTGACATATTGTATTATTGATTTATTTAAGTGATTGATTTTTAATTTATTTACTGTTGACATTTAATTAAAAATGTTTATTGTACGTGTTTATAATATAAGTCATCCCAATTTGTACGCCTACTTGACCGCCGTAAAGTTGGCCTTTCCTAGGTTTGCGGGACGTAGGAGGGGGAACACGCTAGGTGCTTCCAATCTCGATCCGCAACTTTCAACTTTTGAAATTTTGAAACAAATCATTCTTAATGTCTTACCAAAAGGTTCAAAACCAATTTTCATTGTTCTTTTTATCTTGTATATTTAAAAATATAATGTTTGTATTACAGTGTATGTATACGTTTACTATTTATTATCAAACTCTCATACTGTAGTCTTATTTTTTAAATTAATCTTTAGACACATCATGACGTGAAAATACCGTGTGTACCCGCGCGCACCCGCCCCCTTGCGTCCCGCAAACCTAGGAAAGGCCAACTTTACGGCGATCAAGCTATAGCGGCAGAGCACAAAGCACTTTATATAAGTTATTGCTATAACACCTGTGTATCCTATCTACCTGTGTCTCAACAAATAAAGATTTTGAATTTGAATTGTAAAATTAGAATTTAGAATTTAAAGAAACCAATGGAAACTTTGCGATGGCAATATAAACAGTACATATGTAATGAAGTTTTGTTGAATAACTATTGAGTGAATTTTGAAATTTAGTGTTCTGTTTCGATTAATTAGAAAAACCGGCCAAGTTCGAGTTGGACTCGCGGACGAAGGGTTCCGTACCATTATCTATAAAAACGGCAAAAAAGTCAATTCTGTTGTATGGGAGCCCCCGTAAATATTTATTTAACTCTGTTTTTTAGTATTTGTTGTTATAGCAGCAACAGAAATACATCACCTGTGAAAATTTCAACTGACTAACTATCACGGTTCATGAGATACAGCCTGGTGACAGACGGACAGCGGAATCTTAGTAATAGGATCCCATTGGTTACCCTTTGGGTACGGAACCCTAAAAAGGCGGGTTTTTCAGCGAAACCGCTCCTGTGGGTACCCAAAGTACTCTGACAAGGCTCACCACCCACCATGCTGGGACGTAACAATCGTCGGTGAAACTTACATTTCACAGTCTACACTCAGAAACATCTCTGACACCCCCTCGAGGACTCATGTCCTGATGATATATTTAATCCGCCAGGCAACTCAAATAAATTAATAAGTTGATAAGCATTACGCACATGCAGCGCTGGTGCCTAGTACCGATGTCACAGATTTAATAACAACATGACGTTTGCATACACTTTTTCTTTATATAAATTATTTATAGACTTTTTCCAGTGAATGTGACTTCTGTATAGGAAGAACATAGTTCTCTGGATCTTTTATAGTGGACGCAGTCCGTCTTTGGAATGATCTTCCACACTCCCTTATAAGTCTTCCCTCAATCGCTTCCTTCAAATTCAACTTGAAGAAGCACTTTTTGTCCTCTCAGCAGCTCTAGCTACTAGTATGTATGTATCGTACGTATTTATGTAGTGTATCATATTTAAATACATATAATGTATATATTATTTTAGTACTCTTTGTTTAGTTTTTGGACATATAATTTATACTTGCGATTGTCGGCACTTGGTGAAACTTGGAAAGCATCTTTAATAAAACTCACTTGTACACTATTTCACACATTTAATTAATATTTATACACCCAACCGGTTTCGAATAATTAATTCATTTTCAAGGGTTTTATTTATTTATCTACGAACTACTGCAACTACGTGCTTTAAAAACCAATATTATTTTTGTAGTTTAAGTCAAAAGTTTGTAGTTAAAGATAGTTTTTAGACAGTTAGGTAGTTAGGTATACTTTTAGGTTAGTAGTGTATGTTGACTATTATATACAAGCTGTAATCGTTAAGTGTGACCAGGCGTTTATTCCGTAAGTATTACAGATATAAAAAAAATTTAAACTGATATCGAAAGTACGTTACCTAAAAATTTTGACATTAAACATTCCAATACATTGTATCGCACAACAAGGACGTCACTTCGAACATCTGCTTTGAATACAAAATTGTGTACTTACTAAGAAATAAATATTATTAAATTAAAATATAGTTTTATTACTTTGTAAGGTTAATAAACAGTTTCCTTTAATATCAGTACTAAGCTAAAATAACCTTTTAAAATAAGGAAATTAAAACCTTTGTACTAATCTCATACTAAATGTATGGGAATGTTTAATGTCAAAATTATGGATACTTCTCGTTTGATTTTCAAAAAGTTATTGATGTCATTTTACTGATTAGGTAACGTGCTTTCGATATCAGTTTAAAATTTTTTGATATCTTTAATAGTTACGGAATAATCGCCTGGTCACACTTAACGATTACGCCCTGTATGCATATTATAGTTACATACATATTTATATCACTCTTTATGCATTCAATTTAAATTTCAATAAGCCAATGTATAATGTTTCTTCATCTCTGTCATTTTGTGGTTGACTGGAAGAAATTTTTTTCAAACATAAGTCCGCCTTTGCCTTGTATTTCCCTTAATTCTAATTGTATTGTATGTGCCGATGACAGTCGTATACAATATATTCATTGATGCACGTTCGACTGGCAGTATTCGAGCCCGGATCTCAAGGTCGAGGGACCGACGTCCTACGGACTGAGCTACTGCCCTGCATAGCAAAGACATGAACGAGATAGGAATGTCAGGATCGTAACAGATGGAAATCTGTAGTCTCTGCCTAACCCTCTGGGAGATAGGCGTGAGTATATGCATGAATGTACAAAATCAATAATGTTACTCCTTACTTACAGGCCTAAAAACCTATCTAGGAAACAGCAACACCTTTGTTATGGTACGACATTATTATAGACTAAGCATAAACATGTACATATCCTTGATATTGTACCCACTTATGATAAATAAATGAATTTGAATTTGAAATTTTTTTAATAATATCCCATAGCAATACGCCGGTCAGTAACACCCAACGAACGACACTATAGGAATAAATACCTAAACATGGCTCATACACGCCCGAATGACTCACACAGCACTGCTCATGGAATTATTAAATACCTAAACATGGCTCATACACGCCCGAATGACTCACACAGCACTGCTCATGGAATTATTAAATACCTAAACATGGCTCATACACGCCCGAATGACTCACACAGCACTGCTCATGGAATTATTAAATACCTAAACATGGCTCATACACGCCCGAATGACTCACACAGCACTGCTCATGGAATTATTAAATACCTAAACATGGCTCATACACGCCCGAATGACTCACACAGCACTGCTCATGGAATTATTAAATACCTAAACATGGCTCATACACGCCCGAATGACTCACACAGCACTGCTCATGGAATTATTAAATACCTAAACATGGCTCATACACGCCCGAATGACTCACACAGCACTGCTCATGGAATTATTAAATACCTAAACATGGCTCATACACGCCCGAATGACTCACACAGCACTGCTCATGGAATTATTAAATACCTAAACATGGCTCATACACGCCCGAATGACTCACACAGCACTGCTCATGGAATTATTAAATACCTAAACATGGCTCATACACGCCCGAATGACTCACACAGCACTGCTCATGGAATTATTAAATACCTAAACATGGCTCATACACGCCCGAATGACTCACACAGCACTGCTCATGGAATTATTAAAATCTCCATTCAGAGCCTGGCTGCGTGAACCTGCTACCAGAATCGATTTCAACCTATTTCATTAAGGCGATATGTAAAAGTTTTAGCGTCCCTGTTACTCCATATGCGAATAAACCCTCAGTGCGAGAGGGACGGATTCGTGGAAAAATAGCAAAGTCGGTTTTTTATTAATATAAAATGTACTAAAGTTGCTATCAAAATTTCGTTTAACCAGGTCCTAGAAACCGTTAAAACCCATCTAATAAAATATAATTGCAGTCCATATGTCATTCTAAATTGTCAGACCAGGAGAATTTGTGTTGAAAAGGACTTCATTTCAATAAATATTTCTATCGAGCCGAGTTTCTTCAATTGCGTTTCTGTTTTAACAGGTCCCTAGAAAAAGAATCCAAAAATAATGTACTATTTTATCAAAATAATACATTATTTACTGAAGTAGATATGCAAGTTCTTAAGGTGTCGATTTTTTTTCGTAGCGCCTTAATGAATTCTATTAGTTTTTAGAAAACCTTTTGGCGCAATAGACAGACAAATTTGCAACTTGTGTTTGTATTGAATCATAAAAGGCAGCCTATAATTTCGGTCGGTTTCGATACATCAGAAACCCGCGACCTTTATATTAAAGAGGCATCAATATTACTGACAAATAACTATTACGAGATGTTCAATTGGGTAATAAGACGGAGGGAATCCGGTCAACAACTATGGCATAAACCAGCGTTTTCCAACCTCGGGTCCGCGGACCCTGGAGATCGGCGGGCATGACCCAAGATGATCGTGGAAATTATAAATCAAAACGTAAATCAAATTAATGACATTTCCTTGGCGAGCCAGGTTAAGTTATAAAATACATCATTCTTGTACCTACATTTAATTTTTTTTTAAAACATGATTTTGTTTTACATTTATAAGAGGTCCGTGACGATCTTATCTTATAAGCTTCCGTCGTTAAAAAGGTTCAGAAGGCTGACACAGACTTCAGTCTTTGTGGAAGATCATTTTGGTTAGTATTGAAACGTATTACCATTGGATGGACTATTAGTTGTTTGAAAATAGAAAGCTATCGAATATATTAAGAGGCTATGCGAATTTTATATTTGTCACTGTCACTCCAAGCAAAAAATCGCGCAGTGCGAGAGGGGCGGATTCAGGGCAAAAAAGTTGTTTTTATATTTTTATTAAAAAAACTAAAATAGCTAGCAAAATTTCAAATATCAAATCTCTAGATATTGTTGAAACAAACCTAATAAAATATGTTTGAGTTCTGTATATGGTTCCTTTTCGTCAAACGAGGAGAAAAAGTGTGTTTGAAGACCTCATTTCAACAATTATTTCTATCGAGAAAAATGTATCGAAACATGTTTTCCAATTTCAAAACCCTAGATTATGTAGTCAAAATGCATATTCCAGAAATTTATTAAAATTTTCCGAGTATTTCATGAAATACACAGAAAAGAAACACCCGTATTTTTTTCGCATATCGCCTCAATGTACGTCGTCTATAAAAACAATTTTATTATGGAGCCAGCCCTAAAATCACGAATAAAACATCAGCTGTTCCATACAATTTCGATTAAATAAATTTTATTAAGTTTTAGAAAGTACCGTTTTTAGGAAAAGTCGTTTGTATAGTCGAGTACTAATATCTAGATTTCTATATTTTTGCGACAAAAATCCACCCTGTATGTACCTAGATTAATTAGGATGGTCAAGTATACGTCATAAATGTTATGTACAGAATGCTTGAAAATATTGTGTATTTTGATAGGCCTATTTATTTATTTTATTTTTATTATTACTACAAAATAATGTGTATAAATAAATGTTTTGTAAACTCTTTCATACACGATCTCCTTGGTTCCGAAGTCTTTTGGTCATACTCGTATTTGTCTAAAATTCTGATATGCTTGACCGTAACCGCAGTGCATTGAGTGCATAGACGAATACAGCCTACAGACTCCTCATAACAGGCGACCGATTTCTGTCAACACATCTGACTGAACCAGCAGATACAATTCGCCACTCCAAAATTATATATTTCGGTAGGCCAAACCAAAATGGCTTCTATATTCATTACGTTAGAGTCTTCGTCTCCGGGAAAGATAAGTTTGTGGCGCTATACGTAAGATTGGAAGAGCCAATAGGATTGCAGTATCCCGTTTCGATTTTTGACAGAATTATTTGTACGCAAGATTTTGAACAATAGACGTCTTTCTGGGCTGTACTGTCTATGCCGCAGTGCCTTGCCTTAGGCGCCGCGCGGCGAGGCTGCGGGAGGAAAGGACATAGCTTGAGTGATCCATTTTTTTTATTATTTGACAGGGTTCGAAGTGATAATTATTATCATTGACAATAATCTTTAGTAAGATACATATGGGTTGATAATTTTTTTGATAAGTATAATCGTTATTTTAGTCACGAAATTTTGAACAAAAAATTTATAAAAGATTACCTTGATTGTAAAATGTGTATAATTAAATTTATTTACTAAACTACTTGCTTCTAACGTAAATGTTGATATGTAATACCAGTTAAAAAAGGATTGCTAGGCCTATATCTGTTCGATAATTATCGGATAATGATCTAATAATTATGATGATAACTATCGCAATAATTATCAAGGGCTTGATAATTTCAAACCCTGTTATTTGATGATTGCGATTCTGATTTGAATTATAAGCTTAAGTTTTTTTATAAAACATAAAATATTGAAATAAAATTAATATCAATATAACGTACGTCTTATTTCACTTACCATTTTCTACAAAATATGAAAATATTGTAAACCAATCTCTTTTTTTATTTATTAGCATTAAAACAATTTAAAAAATATTATTCGATATATTTCGACCCTCGGTATGGGGCCGTCATCAGAAGAATGCAAAAAAAAAAAAAATCTATAACATATCCAATATTCTTCGAGTTCCTTCGAAAATCGTAAACCCTATAAGTGGTAGTTAGGCCGAATGCACCACTGCGTCCGAACTGTACTTCACTGACTAATATCGACGACGAATGCTGAAGATTAAGACAGAAATAAAGACTTTAAAAAGTCAAGCCTTCGTGTTAGGTATGATTTACATCAGTTTTATGTAACTCGTGAGTAACAGGTTGGCACGCTGTTATTGGCCGTTACCTAGGTAACCTAGTTACTGCCTTTACACATAAAACTCAAAACACGTGCTATTTATATTATGCTTGGACGAATAAACTAGATGTTATGTTATCAATAACACACTATGTAGTTATGGCGTATATATATTTCCGTGGGATTTTGAATGAAGCAAGTATATGACTGGTGGCAATAGATAGGTAATGAGCTATAGAATTGTGTGATACCGGCTGTTTTGTCACAAATTTAACCGGTATATGACGTCATGATTTTTTTGTATGGAGTTTTTTTTTATTTTTTTGTTGCCTATCGTGTGGTGTGTCAAATGAAAGGGCTTAAGGAGCTGATTGTAAAAATGTAGGTACTACCCCAGTACATTTCTGCTACTCATTTTCTAAAAGCCAAAAAAAGCATTTTCAAAACACACCAAGTCAATGGCACAACAGTTTAATTAATTTAATTATGTTTGTGGAAGAAATAGTTTTTTCAATGCAAGTACTCGTAAAGGCCCACTTTTTATGCATCAAAACCGAACAGAAAGTCGATTATTTTGCCCTAGGGCTTTATTATTATAATTTTTTTGATTTATTTACAATGGTGGCTAACCTGCAGCCTTTCCTGTATGGTACACAATGTCATACTTTTTTTTCCACTGTTTAACGGCTCTGGATACAGTCCTTTTGAGCCAATTATAATTTAAAGTTCACAAGATTATATTTGTTTTATTTCCTCACACTATGCAATATGCATTGAAAAACGTAGTATGATACACGGGCGTAAGAGCAATAAATTACTCGGTTACGTTTAAATCACTCGCTACGCTCGTGTTTTAAATCGTCCTCGTAATTTATTCCTCTGCGCCCTTGTAGCATAAACTACTATTTCTTTGTATATATGTATTGAAGGAATCGAAAAGTTTAGTAAAGTGGTGCATTTATTTAAAGATTCATAAAACAAATACTGACAATAAATTAATGTATATATTTACTTCAGAGCACTTTAAGTTATTATACTTATGTTTAAAAACATAACGTTGATGTATTGTTTAACTTTCTTTAAAATTATTCTTTAGACGTATAAGTTTCAATGCTAAAATTATAATATGCTTTGTAGATTTGAGAAAAATCCAAGGTGTCAAAAGATTTTCGGAAAAATTTTATAATTATCTTGTGGTTTGCAATAATATGTAAATGTAAAATTAATGGCCACTAAAACGACATACAAATTAATTTTAATTTCTTTTCAAAACTTTTGGAGATACTACGATTTTATAAAAGCATTTATATACAGGATTTATGTAAACACATTAAATTCGTGGTTTTACAAAATATATTAACACCTGAAATACAGTGCCTGATGATGTCGTAAAATGACGAAACCGGTAGCAAACCCTTAAAAGGTAATTAAACATAATTTATATTTGTAGAACCCAGTACCAAGTAGTTTTATTTAATTGCAAGATGACGTTTTCCATCAAGAAGCAACAACATTCACCGTCAACTATTAACTATTAATTTTGCTCTTTTAATATCCTTGCATTTAGTATGAAAGTATTGTTTTGTATATAAAATGAATGTCTTTTAGAAACGACATTGGTATATATTAAACACTTGATTTTTATTTTTAAATGTACCCCATCACTTAACGCATCTGTCATAGGTGCCATCACTCGATGGCGCTACTTTAGTTGCGAGCCGGTCGACTCCCGCGCGTTTGTCATACCCATCACGGACGTGGGGAGATCGGGCATCACCCGTATTATACGCGTACTGCGCACGTAAAGTGGGGATGATTATTTTTTTTCTCGTCTATCCCCTAGTGTGGGGTGTCGTTGAATAGGTAATTAAAAAAAATTAGGGGTGTAAGAAGATCATTTTTCGATCCAGGGTTCCGTTTGCGAAATATTAAACTTAAAAGTGTTAATTTTTGTTAGAGTCAAGTGTCCCCCCCCCTGCCGGCGAAACGGTTGTATCTAGAGACGTGAAAAAAATCACGGCAGTAGTATACATAACGAAATTAAAAGGAAAACTATCACAGCTAAGAAGGCTTTACAAGTTAACGAGTACAGATCGCGCCAAACTTTTTGTCCCCTCTAAACACGGGGCGATTCGCATCAGCAGGAACAAAATGTATGGGCCGTTCTTGGGAAAAGCAACTTTCGAGCGGACTAGAAGTTTGGCGCGATCTGTATTATTATAGATAATGGTACGGAACCCTTCGTGCGCGAGTCCGACTCGCACTTGGCCGGTTTTATTGTAACTTTTATGTTGTTGGCTGTTTAGCTTTTACAACTTTACCGGAGAACGCCTACAACGAAATAGATAACAACAGCTAAGACTCACTATGATTAATGCGAGAAAAGCTCGACGTTTCGGTCAACTTAAGGCTTCTCTCAATGCCAACGACCTTGAACTGAGTAACTTTGTAACCATTTTATACAGTAACTATAGCATTTTTTAATACAGGAAAAATACATAGTAATCTACATGATACAAATAGTGATGTGGTTTTTTCTGAATTTTATTTTGATATACAGAAGTGAAGCAAGAAAATTCCACGTTTACCATTATTTCTCGATTTTTTGTTCACTTGTAACAATATAACTGCTGCAGTTTTTATCGAAACAGTATAAAAATATATAAACTTCTAGACAACATAATTTTAAATGATATAGTTTTCTCAGTGCTTGAAAATTCACTTTATTTTACATGACATAAATTAAAAACACTATTTTCGCACTTGTCAGCCGCAGCGACTAACGTAACAGCCATGTTGCAGTGCGAGCTGATAAGAACTTTATTTCAATATGGTTCTGTTCGAAATTTCAACCACCACGAATCGAGTTGCAAATTTTTCCGACGAAGCCACCTTAAGAGTGACCTGCATCAGGCTTCACAAGGTGCTTCGGCGCGTGCGACACCCTCACGAGGACTGATGGACACTCACCCTAATTTCAGTGATATAAACGCCTAGAAAGTTCACCGCCAGTCATTTTATCAACATTCACCTGAGGGACCCCAGCAGGGGAACCCCGGCTTGCGATTGATGATGTGTCTACCGGAGTCTTTTCTTACCCCTTTTGGGAAAAGACGTAAAGTCAACAAAAGAGACAGGTAACCAGGCCACAAAATAGATATTACCAGAAGGCCGACTCAATACAACGAGCGAAAACAGACGCACACATGCATAGACGCGTGCGCATGATGATCTCGGCAGAATTTCGTATTGGCATTCGACCGACTTCGACCGAGATCGTCGTACGTACGCGTCTGTGTGCGCGTGTGCCTGTTTTCGCTAGTTATGCGGAGTGAACCTTCTGTAAGTGGTTATTTTGTGACCAGGCCCGCCGTCAACACTTTGATCTTAATACCCACAGGTGAGTGATAGACAAGACGAGGAATACTTGGTCAACCAATACATACAAAAATGACTTTCATAAATTACTAGTCAGTGGGTCTCTGGATCAAAGTGTTTGCGCTGGGCCTGGTTACATATCTCTTTTGTCGACCGTACATATCAATACATATAAATAGGTCTCACCTCATTCCCATAAGCGAGTAGATGATGCACCGTGATGAGCGACTTGTAGACCACCACCCAGTTGGTGTTCTGAGTACGTTCCACCAGCAGATTGGCCAGCTGGGGGATCGACACGTTCGGCTCGTTCGTGCAGTGGACTAGATCTGGAACAACGGCAAACGTTACTGATGTGGAACCGTCTACTACCCTCCTTTACGGAGTGGAGACACATCTAAAGCAAAAAAATAGATACTACCAGAAGGCCGACTCGACGACGGAGCGAAAACAGGCGCACACATGCATAGACGCGTACGTGTGATGATCTCGGCAGAATTTGTATTGGCATTCGACCGACTTCATCCGAGATCGTCGTACCTACGCTTCTAAGTGTGCGTGCGCCTGTTTTCGCTAGTTATGTGGAGTAAACCTTCTGTAAGTGATTAGTCTGTACCTAAAGGGTGGAACGCGGGGGCGGGTCATACAATCTTTTAGAGATGGAACTCTGTAACGAAAATTGTCGAAAATCTGTCGAATCCAACGAACTACATGGTCAAACCGCACACATTTTGAGCCAGAGATGAAAGAACCGGCCAAGTGGGAGTCAGACCCGCGCGCAAAGGGATCCGGAACACCACACAATACGGGTACGGAACCCTGAAAACAGTATCAATATAAATACATATAATAAAAGAGTAGAACAGGAGTAGAATTAAGAAAAGTAATAATAATAGAAAGGGGGTGACTAAAACAGACTATTATAACACAAATCGGTTATTTTTAGAATTATTATTTTCTGTTTATATTTGTTCGCGCACATCCAAAGAGTACATTATCGCACATCGATCGGATTTTCATGTAGTTTTCACAGGTCGACAGAGCTTAATTTGGATTAGAATAAAGGCTTTATTTAATTAAAATCGGGTGTCGGAAAAAAGTTGTCGTCATTTAAAGATTTTTGGAATTTACTTTTCTACTGTTAGATGCATTCCTATGTCTATGGTTAGATATTAGAAGTTACATAGCAAATAATAATTCCTAGCGATGAAGGCGTATAAGCGTCACGAACGATTGTTTAAAAGAAAAAAAAACAAGAAAACTTGGGTTAGAATTATGTAGTGTGTAAAATATTAGTACATAAAATATCAAAAGGTGGCGCTGTTCATTATTAGAACGCGTAAATATAAATATTTAATTATTTGGTTTAAATAGCGTCGCCTATTCTGGTAAATAAAAAGTTTTTACGAAAACGTTGTAAAGTGTTTACAACATATCTTATTTGATGAAAAGGGCTAGGTACTATAATAACTGAAAATTGTAAAGCTAACTATATTAAATACTATTAAAGACTGTAAAAGAAAAGAGCTGTGTCTGTCTGTACATTCATTATACTCCAAAAAAAAAGCCGAGTACGATACTGATAAAAAAAAAACTGAATTTTTGTCGCTATTTCATGCAACACGTAAAAGCTACTGAACGGGTTTTGATGGGGTTCTGTACGATCCTCAGCAATGAGACATGGATTACAAAGAAAGAAGGAAAGGAGGTCACTGGTTTGATAACTTATTATCCAACTTGAAAGCTGAGATACTTTTTATTGCGAAATTCCCAAGGCCGCATTATCTTCTTCCACGCGGACGAAGTCGCGGGCAACAGCTAGTAGAAAATAATTCCACTTGCAGCTATTAGGGACCAACATAACTTGACACTTACGGTCTATTAAACTCTATGTATCTAACTCGAGACGAAATAAAAAAATAAAGACAGAGGAGCGCACTCCTTGTAACGGGTGAAGCAGGCCAAAAGTGAGACAGTTTCGTGTTCGTAGACGTCTTGAAACTCACACATTTGTCTCAGTTTTTACTACGCGGCAACACTCACTGCACACACGTTTACAAAACAGGCCTCACTTCAATGTTGACAGCGCTCCGTCTTGAATTATTTGGTCTGAGGTATCTAAAAGGGCTACTTAAGTTGGTTACTGAAAACTTTGTAAGTAATTAAATATTTGTAATTTTAGGTTTTTTCCCATGTGTGTGTATTATAGCACCTACTTCTAAACGAAATTTCAAGTTTCTAAATCAACTAGAAGTGCTCTATAGGTTTTCATGGTGAGCGAATTTGTATGAAATTGATTATGTAAACTTTTTTTCGTCGACATTATAATATATATTATCGGGTCTACCGCGATCAATTTTTACCTTTTTTATCAAGATTACATCCAAATAATTTCAATCGGGAAGATGGTTTCAAATTGTCTCCCACATGGAGTCCAGTTATCGGGAAATTTAAATCGCGGGTTTCTTCTCTTAGTGCATCTCCGGATACTGTGAGTGTTGTGTGCCGTACGTGAATTAGATAACAATTAATTTTAAAGACTAAAGTGTTTATGCGGGTAAAAGAAAAATACTTCGGTCGTCACCTGCATCTCATCACTGCGCCTCGCCATAATGCCAGTTTAACGTAGACCACGAGACATGCAACTGTCTCGAAACGTCGGGATTTTATTTAAGCACGGGCGAAACAGCTACAGAATAATTGTTGATAAAATATATTGTACCGCGTTACTGTATTAATACTGCGGCTATAAAGTTGATAATCGTACAAAAAGATGACAGCGTGTGTGTAATAGTACATTGTTCACCGAGGGAAGAAAGGGGAAGATTACCAACGAGGGTGTAGTTTGAGGCCCGAGGCGAAGCCAAGGGCCTCAATACACACGAGTTGGGAATCGCACTTTCTCCCGAGTGATACATAGTGCTTTATACTACACCTGCGAGGAAATAGTATCATTTTACTTTTAATCAAGATACAATAAAAGAAACCGACTGACTCGCGTGCGATTGTCACTTTTTTTTTTTTTTTTTTTCATTTTCCCACTAAGTGGAAAGGCAAAGGGATCTTAGCCCATACAGCCATGTTTGACGTTATAGTTTTTTATGTTTATATGCACTATCCTCTTCTGTTGAGGATCATCTGAAAGGTCTGTCCTGTCTAAGTCACTGTCCTGTCGTTTCCGCTATAATGATAGCCTTGTAACGCAAATACAACAGGGTTAGAAAAAACACACGAAAAGGCACAGCCCGCACTTTTGTTCCATTGAACAACACACTACACAGGTTACGGCGATTTTAATTCACAATATCCTATCACTATTGTTGATCAAAACACCCAAAATGCAATATTTTTTCAATAAAACAAAAAAACGACGCCATCACGTCTTCGCGCCTTTTTTCCAACCTTTTATTTCCTTCTTATTTTTTATTATGTGCAGGAAAAGCAAGTGGCCAGTATCATTTTTCGAGTTTTATGTACGAGTTCGCAAAATAATACTGGCCACTTGGCCACTTGCTCATTCTTTATGTTATTTAAAAAAAAAAAAAGCACGTTAACAATGGATTTGCATATACTTTTTCTGCCCGCTCAAGCACGTTAACAATGAATTTTCATACACTTTTGCCGCCCGCATATTTGTATGACAGTAATGACGTACTTTCTGCATCGTTTTCAACAAAGAAAGAAGGTACTTTCCGAGCAGGTGTAGTATAAAGTGTATAACCTCTGTTATAAATAGGTTTTACAACCAATCGCTTCATACTCAGTACTGCTTCTCTATTCCGGATAAAGATTTAACAAGATGACAGTATTCTTCTTATAAGGAATCATAAATCATAAAAGTCAACAAACGCAGTTTTAGTGCTAAATATTGTTCAATTCTCCATTAACACAAGGGTGTCAACACATTTTGTAAAAACAGATACGTATGTAACACGAGACTTCTCTAAAACATTGCGATCGTTATCAAATATTATCACAATGTATTTACGAAAACTGCAATATTTGTAAAATCCGTTGCCTACCGTCAGCAACACTCAAATTCTGCTAATCGTATGGAACTGAAATTGTATGGTATTCTGGTAATAAATACGTACCAGAATGATTTACCAGATAGGTCTGACATGTATGATATATTCCATCCATCAGCCCGTATTCGTCCACTGCTGGACATAGGCCTCCCCAATATTACGCCACTCTTGGCGGTCCTCAGTCATCCTCATCCAGCCGCCACCCGCAACGTCCTTCAGATCGTCAGTCCAGCGGGCACGGGGGCGGCCTACGCTGCGCTTTGCTGTACGTGGTCTCCATTCAAATGCCTTACGGCCCCAACGGTTATCACGTCGGCGACAAATATGGCCAGTCCACTGCCACTTCAACTTACTGATTTGGCAGGCTATGTCGGTCACCTTCGATCTCTGACGGATATCTTCGTTTCGGATTTTATCCATCAGAGATATGCCAAGCATAGCCCGCTCCATAGTTCGTTGAGCGACCTTAAATCGGCGGATCAAGCCTTTGGTAAGAGACCACGTTTCAGCGCCGTCTATGATATATTGGTAAATGATAATTAGGTATCATATGCAACACTGGTCATACTTTTAAAGCTGGTGAGAAACGCATCTTTACTAACAAAAAAGTAAAGAAAATCTTGTCTGTACATTTAATGTTATGCGAAATTTTAAATGAAATGGGTTATTATTATTAGTATTGTACTGAAGACAAAACTACAAATTTTTGAAATTTTGTCTGTATGTATGTACGTACTGTTTTAACCTGAGTACCACTCAATGGATTTGGATGCGGTTTTCTTTAGCTACATTGTAGTGACCCTGGTCAACATATAGGCTATAAGGGGTGTTGATAAAACAACGCCCAATCCGAAAACGGAGCAGAGATTCAATAAACGCTGGCGAAAGGCTAGTCAAATTATACAAATGAGTCCACCTCGCTGTACGAGGCAAAGACTTGGAAAATTGCAAATTGGTTATGTACAGCAAACTGGTTTCAACCTAATGATTTATAAAACGACTGTTTTAATTTCATATTTAGTATGTTATAGGACATTAATGTATAAACCGAAACTATGATAGAAATAAATTTCTATGTTTGAACACTTGGCGATCTATTCATCGCAAGGAGATAAAAACTTGACATTATATCATTGCAGTATAGCAACGCAGAAAGAAAAGTAAATCTGGATCAAATCCAGATTTACTTTTCTTTCTGCGTTGCTATACTGCAATGATATAATGTTGATTTATGTAAAAACCCTTGAGAGGATGGCATACCCTAGCAACTTTTTTTATTACCCGTCCAGCACAATAAGTCTAATGGCAAAGACCTTATTTGCTTCTCATAAAGGCGATTATACGTTGGCTCTTTGGCCTTTTGTTCTTAGACGCGTAATACTAGTGATCACGCAGCAAAACAACAAATGTAGTGTCAAATGTAAGGAAAAATATATTGGATTTAGGTAACATCCCTTCATATTTTTACTGCCTATTTTATAAAAAAAAATCAATTTGATCTCTTAGCCGCGTTTTTGAAACGAACGTTTGAAAACCAAAAAAGAGGGTGCGAAACATTTTTTTTTTTGACAAAAGTATAAATCTTAAAACATTGTTTATAGGTGGAATCCCTAGATAAAAGATCGATAAATCAAATATATTTTCTTCAATATAAAGAGAGACCTAGTTTCTTCCAATGAACCCTTAAAAACCTGGGGTTGTTGATGTTCTAGCGTCAGGTGTCCCGTTAATACTAAGCTTGGTAGGGCATTTCTGTGTGGCTTCAGTCATCATCATCAACAACCAACCAACAGCATCATATCCTCATCGATAATGTAGTAACTACCTACTAACCACGTATGTACAACTTGTTGCTACACAGACTTAGCCTCCTGTATATGTTGCAATAAATAAACTAATAAAATAAAATAAATCAACATCATCAACACTATCATCTCGCCTCGACAACAACGACACAGTCATTACTGCAGTTCAATATTATTAGTTCAAATCTCAAAACATAATCTTGCCGGGTATGTACTAAGATGATGTCTATACAAATGAGTACATGGAGTGAGAATGAAATAAATACCTAGTGACAAACAATTGTTTCCAAAGTTTATAGGTCAAGTACAGTCAACAGCAATGATTTGCCACATTATCTGCTGTGACCTCCATGCAAACTAGAGTTGGGACGACCTTGGTTTTGTTTTCTATAACATTCACAATTTTGCTCACTATTTGAATGAATGAAAGTTGCGTTGCACTTGTTTTAACTTTGTTGAATGGCAAAGAGAAACTGCAGCCTTAGTGTGTAGATACACAAGCTTCTTAAATTTCCCGGGATCCCTATCTATGCCTAAAAAAATTCCTCCCAGTTGGTCCAGTAGTTGTTTAGTGGTAAGACACTTGTGTCGATTCGGTGTAACACCACTTAAGGCGTATGACCAAGCTAAATAAGCAACTCGATATGTGTCGGTACAAATATCAACGGAAACGACATTGAAATAATCTTCATTTCAGCGTACCTTGAAAAGTGGCTGTTACGACAACCACTGCGTCTCCGGCTAGCGCAAAATAGGAGAAAGGAAAAAAAAAATTGAACTTAAATTTTTTAGATCTAATAATTTCCTTTAATTTGGTGAAATAATAATTAAAATCGCTTTAGGCGTTTGGAAGGAGTTAGAGAATTCTTGTAATCATGTAAAACTTTCGATGACTTTCGATTTTTTTGTCAAAACTTACAACAGAAAAACATTTTATGAAACTTCAAATTTATATTTGACTCTATAATGCCTATCATATATTTTTATGAAAGTTTTTGGACCACCCGTATGGGAGAAGTAGGCCTTCAAAGACAGGTCCAAATTGCAGTTGGCGTATCCATTCGCCTTAACTTATTTGACAGGACTTACCTTATTATAAGCGTCCTGTCTTTGTCTTTTAGATACAAAAAAAGACAGAACACTTAAATTTAGTCCTGTAAAATAAGTTAAATCGTGGTATACGGAATCGACACTACTGTTATGTATTTAAATATTGCTGAGAACATTTTTTTATATGAAATACGAGTGCTAGGGTAGAATTTGTGATACCATGGTCATTCTACAATATTCACCGGAAGTTAGAGCAAAATGCAAGCCATATAATTTGTCTGGTTAATCAGTTACAAGTTAGTGATAAGAATGTAACAACAAATTGACAGCACAGGAAACCGTCTGCCTCCCACTGTCACATTGACCAGCTATCACTATCACTAATAACAACATCTGGTTATTGTAACGGATGAAATGTACACCCTACATATTGTTACTGAGTGCCCTTCGTACAGAGAATACTCCTACATTTTTGGTATATTAAGAGGCGTTGTTACGCGCGAAACTCCATACAAACGGTGTCATTGTATTGTGGGGTGTGTATGGAATGTCATTATAATATTTTAGACTGAGTCCATTTACATTAATTATCTAGATCTATGCATAAGTCGAACTAAAAACTGGGAAATTTTACTAATATCTTAACTGTTTTAATATATATATATACAATGTGACTTTTTGATCATCGTCCAAATTCATACTGGAGGCTTGGTAAGTGATCAGCATCATGAATCGATAACAGTTTTTGTGAAATTCATATAATGAAATTTCGACTTCCCATAGTAATTCACTCCCAGTCCTGAGTGAATCACTATGGGAAGTCGAAATTTAATTTCATACATTTTAAAAAAATCGTAATTGTTTCATGATGCTGATTACTTACCAAGGCTCCAGTATGAATTTGGACGATGATCAAAAAGTCACATTGTATACAGACTTTTATGGACATTACAGTAAAGATTAAAAAAATTAAAAAACTTTTGATATATATTTCGACCCACTTGTCGTCAGTCGAATAATATAATATCTTAACAACAAACCCCAAAAATACGTAAATTACGTACGTTTTTTACCAAAAGTGTAGCCGAAGGATGGACAGTTCATACAAACCAAAATTAGTAAATTATACATATTTTGAAGTTATGTGTATTTATGCCGATTGGAATACATATTTAGGGACCTAGATATTGTGTAATCCAATCAGATACTACCTTAAGAATATGTATAATTTACAAATGATTTTGGTATTCTATTTGTATGAACCATGCATCCTCCGCCGGACACTTAAGGATGGTCGTCTTGACGCGACCAACTCAGTTGTAGGCGTGGCCAAATGTCATGCTGTTTCATTTCACTATAAAATGCACGCTCCATGAAACTTGAGAAGACAATACAATTGTGCAGATGGAAAACTTGTTTCAAGAGAAACCACTTTTGGCAAGACTGTTGACGTTTTTAAACATTATTTTTGGTTATTATCGATCTAGAATCTAGACAACATTTTCGATGTTTGAGCCGTATTAATTTTTACAGTTTTTAGTTTGACTTAAACAAAGATCTAGATAGTGGTAATGGACTCGAAAATATAATAATAACATGCCATAGACACCCACAATATAGTGGAGTATTCACTCGGGGATTCATGTTGTGACAATATATATTTTTATGTATAGGTATATACATACACTGTGTTAAGACGAAGTTGCGGAAGCCGAAAACTGGCGACAGTAATCGTCTATACAATCAACTTTCCGTGAAAAAAAATTGAGAAATCAAGAAAAAAATCTGTTGTTTCATACATTTTGGTCGGGTAACTGTGGAACGGCAGATTTTTTTGCGATTTGAGTTTTGATTCCATAGTAAAAGTTGTTTGTGTGGACAAGTACTATCACCAGTTTCTGGCTTTTGCAACTTCATCTTAACACCCAAATAATACAAATACAAAATTATTTATCTACTCACCATTATATATATGTAAAAGTAACTTAATTTAAAAATTTTAAAAATTATCTATTTCAGTAGCAAAATCATAGGTATTTAACAGGGTATCTAAAAAGGCCGACTTGGGTGAATTATAAAATGATTTGAAAGTAGGATGGAGTCAGAGTTTTTTCACGCGTCCAAAAGAGACGGCATTAGAACAGAATCATAATATGATTCATCCAAAGTGGCCTTTTTAGAGGACCGGGTGGTTGGAGTCTCCATTTAAGTAAAAGAATACCTGTAGACTGTAGTAGGAGACTCCGCTGTTCCATAGTGGACCACAACTTTTGTGGTTTTACAAAAATATGAAAGGTTTAGGTATGTGAATGTGAATGAGTGAAGGGTGGTGTATGTAAGTGTGACTGTTCCTTAGCCCTACGACCGAGGTCTTGGAATCAGTATATTTTAACATTATAGTAAACATCTTGTCATACAGCAGATATGGAGATTTAAAAAACTTAAGAACACAATCATACATTAACTTATAAGCACATAAGTACTGTTTTGAATTGAATGAGAATGTTAAGAGAGCAGATTCGCAGCCGGATTGTGAAAAACCCACCTTTTTCTAATTAATCGAAACAGGAGGTTCCTTCCTGTTCACTGTAAAGTTAAATACTTAATTGCTTTAGATTCATATTTCACTCAAGACTACAAAACCCCAGCAGAACACCGCCATTACACTAGATCTGTTAAGAAAGGTACATTGACACAGCCATCAGCAAAAAATTATTACGGGGAAAGAACTAGACAGTACTTGACTCCGAAGCTATGTAACAGCTACCCTCTCTTGCTGGATAAAAACAAATTAAAAATAAGCACTATTAAACCAAAACTCAAAAGTATATTGTTAAATAAAAATAATAAACAGGTAGATAATTAATGTACTCGTAGATTGTAAATTGCGATTTTGCTGTATTCGTAGTTACATTAGTTAGACATAAGTAAATACCCGGAATTATATAAGCGCTTCGCCAACAAACTGTATTGCAGTTTGGCGATCTTTGTAAAATTTTATAAAATGTATTATTGTAAAAATAAACCAAATAAAAAAAAAAAAAAAAAAAGGTCTAAAAAGGCAGACTTGGGTGAATCATAAAATGATTTGAAAGTAGGATAAAGTCAGAGCTTTTTCACGCGTGCAAAAGAGATGGCATTAGAACGGAATCATAATATGATTCACTCAAAGCGGCCTTTTTAGAGGACCAGACAGAACACTTAAATTCAAAATTCACTCAATAGTTTCAATTAGAAAAAGGCGGGTTTTTCACAATCCAGCTGCGAGACCACTCTTAATAATAACTCAATTACAATACCCAGAGATATCTGAGTGAAATGACCTCTATGCTATTTTTTTATTGTTATCTTTAATGGCGGTACTATACATAAATATAAGTTGGGTGCATAGTGATAGTATCCACAACAACATTCTAGGAGATAGGGCCAGGATAGGGCCTAATAGTAGTTTATGCTACTAGGGCGCAAAGGAATAAATTACGAGGACGATTTAAAACACGAGCGTAGCGAGTGTTTTAAACATAACCGAGTAATTTATTGCTTTTACGCCCGTGATCATACTACGTTTTTCAATGCATAGTGTGAGGAAATGAAAACAAATATAATCTTGTGAACTTTAAATTATGATTGGCTCAAAAGGATTGTATCCAGAGCTGTTAAACAGAGGAAAAAAAAGTATAACATCTATGGTACACAAGAAAGGCTGCAAGTTAGCCAACCATTGCAAACAAATAAAAAAAAAATAATAATAATAAAGCCCTAGGGCAAAATAATCGACTTTCTGTTCGGTTTTGATGCATAAAAAGTGGGCCTTTATGAGCACTTGCATTGAAAAATATATTTCACATTAACTTTCATGTTATTTTATTAAGTATATATATATATACATATAAAAACAACAACATTCGAAGAACTTCCTATCTTCGTAATCCGATTCAGGGAAAGATCAACTCAATGGGGCCATTGCCTTCTCTCTGGTTATAAACCTTGGCTGAAGTTACGGTTAAAGAAAGTTACTCCAACTTCAAACTATCAAAATACACCATCTAATGGATTCCTCAAAACCTACTTGAATTTTGAATATTTTGCAGTTGTCATCAGCAAAGTTTGAGGTTTAGTCATGTAGTGTTTTTAGTTGAGCAATGCATAGAAATTGTTAAAATTGAAGAATTATCTCGCAGGGGGGGGGGGGTTGGCCACCAAGATTGTGTGAGTGACACTTCTAGACTTTTTTCTTTGAGGGTTTCTGAAGGGATAAGGGTATGCAAATAATCCACAGATAATCCTGAAGCTCAAAATGGAAATTCAATGAGATATGGACGAAATTCATCCACAATTTTGTGAGATTTCATAAAAAGGGTGAATGCTTGCCAATAAAGCCACGGATGTTGTGTTCCACACATAACCTTTGTGTCTATATTTTACATTAAAAAGAAAACATCCTCAAAATTCAAATGCAATATGTGTTTTAAAATTAAAAATGTTTAAATTTTAAAATTTAATTAAAATTCAAGTAGGTTTTTATGACACCTTTGTAAACATCACATACATAAAACATAGCACTGCCTTACAATGAAAGAGGAAATAGGTTGGCTTTAGCAGGACAGCATGAGGACACCAGATTTATAGCCCAAATGAAATTATTGAAGGGGTTTCTTTGGGTCTTTATCTTTGTCATTTATGGTTGACAGGAAGACATTTCTTTCAGAAATAATTCCGCCTTTGCCCTGTATTTCTCTTAATTCTAATTGTATTTATCTGTGTTTTTTGTGTGTAATAAAGTGTTTATTATTATTATTATTACTTTATCATAAAACATTTTTTTATACCTAGTAACAAACATTTAGAGATTATTGTATGTTACAAGCATAGTTTATTGCAAGCAGTTCTTAACTTGATATTTTTAATTACTTTATTTCTAGATTTCTATAGATTTTTTTTCAATTTTCAGTAAAAATAAAAATTAATAAATATAGGTATATATATTTTATACATTTATATATTTATTTTTATATGTTATAATTTTCATCACTCAATGAATTTTTATGGAAAACAAACAAATCAAGGACTTTTAAGTAATGTGCATTTGCAACCTATTTTTGTTCTTTCTCATTTATTTAAAATTATTATAAACAATTTATTTAAATAAAAATAATATGATTTTTAATGCTGTAGAATATGCTATGAATGCTTCTGTACAGACCCCAACATGACAGGCTACCTCCTGGCAGTTCTTATTGCGGCGTCACAGCCATTCAAATTGTTTACATATAGGGAGCTTTTACTGCAGGTGACTGTACATTGAGAGTAATAGTCATCACTAAATTCACTAATAAGTTGCACTACTTGTCGCATCTCAATTATCCCTAATTTCGTCAGAAAAGAATTTTTGTTTTTCCATTTTATCAGGCTTCCTATAATGAGTCTCCAGCTCTCTGTACAACTCAACAAGTGATTAATGGTGATGTTGTCACTTCATACATTAAATGCAAAAACACAGAAAGTAGCAATGGACACACCAAGTTACAGACCCCAATTTAAACTGTTTCTAATTAGATTATATTATTATAGTCTATTGCAGTTGTAACTGCTATCTTATGTATGAAAAACAAACAGAAAGTGCAGTCCATGGCTTTTGATGTAGCGCTGGAAATCATATTGCCAAGACTAAAGTCTAAATAAAAGAACCAATAAACAAGTGAGTATAGCACAGTGTTTCAGTTCAATGTTCAACAGACCATCATATCATATATTGACTTACATAAAACTTAACAATTCAATCATGTTTTTTACACATTATGAACCATCCCTCAGCCGGTTCTCGTGACATAAGAGCTGAATGTGTGTCAAATTGCATTAATAAATGCCGTGAGACAAAATTACATAAAAAGGTTTCGACATTCAATCAAAATTACACAGCAAGTCATAGATGAAATGTTGGTTCTCAAGTTCGGAAACCGAAATGTATGTGAAATGGGTTTGGTAACCTATTCAAAGCACTATGAAATATCAATAGGCATGGGTAGAAAACAATATGACAACGTATGAGATTCAGAGATAGGAAAATATCGACCATTCGAGGGTAATATTGTATCGACAATATCGGTGGAAAATCTGACTCCTGACTGATAAGAATATTAATTTTACTGCTGATACAGCTGGGTAGGAATACTTACAATCTAAATGTTTCTTTTTGGGTGCAATCATTTCTTCGGTTGTGGCTTTGCATACTGATTTAGCTAAACCCTGGCCGGCGATACTGTGTCGAGCTGCTAACAGCCTGTCGTTAATAGTCTGACCCGCCATCCTCACTTATAGTCCTAGCAAACTGTGAACACTGTAAAATTCCACTTTTCGTTAACAATTCACAGAATTATGATATCACGATGACTACTTGAAAAGCCACCGCTCCCCAACCACTCGCAAAATACTAAATTCAAGATGGCGGCTGAAATGACATCTGTCAAAAAAGATTTCGATTCATAGTCAAAGGCCAGTCACACGTGATCAATCATATAAAATATTGACGAAAAAATTAAAATGTCAAATGATCATAAAATATGCGAAGAATGAGGGATAGATGGCGTTATTATTATTAAATAGTTACACACGTTACACACATTACTATTTAATTTTAATTATAGTTACACACGGTAATGTATAGTCATGGGCGATCGTGAATTCATGTGGTCGTAGATCATATTATAAAAAAAAAGGGGTAGATGAGCATGAGTTACAAGCGCTCCGTGAGTGGCACGTTAAAACCTGGTAAATAAACCAACCTGAACTCAGTGTCGCGTAGGCGTCAACCTTAGACAAGATAACACTGGACCAGTTTTAGGCGTATTTCCACATACGGTCGGTTCTGCCACGTTTGGTGGGGGACGAGGTAACCACCCTTACATAACCGAATCATGTTTCTACAAACGCACCCACATGCAATTTGCACACCTGCAACACAAATTTACGTAAATACGTACGGTCTTTGAATGTGTGCGTTAAATTTAATAGAGTTGGGAACACGTTTATCGATAAATACATTACTGACACCATTCCATCAGAATCTGTTCAGGTGGACAAAATCTTCTCTATATCTACATATAAAATGCAACATCTGTCTGTGTATCTGTATGGACGCTTGCTTATAACTTGGGAACATCTCATTGGATTTTGATGCAATTTTCATTGTAACGTAGTTTCTTGAGGAAGGTATTAGGCTATGTATCATCACGGTATGATATTGTTAGATACAGGCGGCTGATGGTCTGCAGGTCTTTGGTCAGGAGTCACGAAAGAAATGTAAACCATGATTTAATCACTTCAGCACAAATTTGCAAAACACAATGGCGCGCGCCGCTCAGTTACAGCCTTTTATATCCACCGTGCGCGCGCAGCTGTCGATGACTCAAACTGTTGCCACGCTCGTCCGGCAGGGGCGCTCCGTCATCTTGTGTTGCAAACAATATATAAGGTCTTTCACTTTAAATTGAAAGTAATTTAGGAGGTGATTCAGTATCGTTAATACATCACATTCCACTGCAAAGCACTTTTTTTTGCGCGAACTTTTTTTTCACTTCTCAGTACAAAGTGGTCCGATCAGCTGACTCAGTTTGTATGGACAAGTGAAGAAAAAGTTCGCGCAAAAAAAAGTACTTTGCAGTGGAATGTGATGTATTAACGATACTGAATCACCTCCTAAATTACTTTCAATTTCAATTGAAAGACCTTATATAATATTATAAGATACAATTAACATTTAATTTCTTCAGATAACTTAAATTTATCTGAGATTGAAAACATTTATGGAGATAGATCTATTTATTAGTCATAAACAAACAAGAAATTATTAAAATTTTAAAACTGATTGTCTTTTATCGATAACTACCATCGATAATAACTGATACATGCCTAGCTATTCCCGACGAGGCTACATGGCAGCCTGTTTGGAGCAGCGAGACTATTTAGCGAGACTATTGTGTTGCCATAGTTTTTAAGTTCTGATTTTTAGGTAAATTCTTAAGTTTTAGAAAAAATATAGTTGTTGAATTTTTCGAGCAAGTAGATTTATAATAGATTTAGTAATATTTTCAGTAAAAATATTAATTAACTATTGCTTATATTGCTGCCTACGATGAATAAATTGAAATTAGTTTTAGAAAAATAAAAATAACAGTGGATTCGGTAAAAGAAAAATATAAATACTTAAATTTTGCTGTACACTTTATGAAATAGTAGCATATTTCTCAACACAAAAATCAAGTTAAGGTGAATTAATGTTAAGGTATTGATGAATTTCTAGGTAATTTTTTGTAGTAGTTGGCAACACCAAAATAGTCTCGCTGCGGCGCATTCCTGAATCGTGACGTAGGCGTACTCCCTACGAGACTAAGTTAGTCTCGTAGGGAGTACGCCTACGTCATCGTGAAGAAGTTATGGCGCCAAATATGAATTTTATACATTTTCAAAAATGTTGGATATGAGTAAATTACGAATGAAATAACCAAAAATATACTTACAAGTGAAATGTAACACCATCTTTTTGTAAATTTGATGTGTTAGACATTTTTTTGCACCCATACACAGCACAAAACGGCATTTTTCTCGGAGCTCTTTATGCAAAGACGTTCGGGAATCGTATGACAGAAATGGCGGCTGAACTAATTTTATATAACGCGTTAGATATAGAATCTCATACCTTTGGCAGAGGGGAACGCCTGTTAAAGGCGTCTCCTTTGGTATATTCTCTAAGGCGTCAACGGAAGCGTGCCGTGTACTGACTCGTCATGTATGTGTCCAAAAACATTCGAAAATGCTAGGGTGTGTAATGAGATATTGCGCAAATGACCGGTTTTCCAGACTGACCTTGATCAAGCTTTCAGAGGTAAACATAGATGGCGTTACCCTGCTTTCAAGTGTCAAAAATCAAAGATTATTTTTTAATCTGTGGGAAGCAATATTTTGTGGGCTAAAAAATTTCAAGTCGAGTGTCAAATCCAACAACACTCTTCACAAACATATTCTTATTTCGTTGTGTATGGTGTTATTTTCTACTTGGTGTTTCATTCAACTTTCAACATGGTCAGCCCATGCGTTGTGGCTAATTGTAAAAATATAGGAATACACAGTTTCCCTAAGAATTACTATGGAAAGAACAATAGATCTTAGCAATTATAGATGAATCTAGTGTTGCCAGAAACACACTTATTGACACTTTTAGTACAAGCTGCACCATCTATCGAGTCGTTCGGTACTACTTTTTCTTTTTTAATTTGACTTTGAAAACCCCTCATTACACTAGGAAAGCTTTTAAAAGCCAAGGAATCATATATTATTCGTAAGTATTACTGTTACCACGGCATATTGAATATTTTTCACTAATCAGGTACTCGTATTACATTCGCAAAATATTGCGTCAGAAAATGTCGAGTATTGTCGAGTGTGACATAAAATACCTCCATGGCTACGTGCGATAGAGAGAAGATATCAACGGGCAAATACTAAAATTATACCTAAAAAACAAATGAGTCCGTCCTGCCTGACAGTGAAAAAGGTGGAATATTATTATACAAGATGACATAGATTTTTGTGACTGAATTCATACTGTTTTTGACAATTTTGTGATACAACTTGTATTTTTAACCACCTTCAAAAAAAGAGGAGGTTCTCAATGAGAGGTTTTCTTTTTGAGTAATAAAAAAAAACATAGTTTCCAAGAACTCTGTAGATGGCGTTGAACTGACTACGTTACTAGGTGCCATAGCCAAAACGATTGGAAAAAAAAACATTGCGTCACGTCACGTCACATACGCTCGTTGGTTGACTGACATGTGTGCCGAGCATATATGTGCGAATGCTTTGTTATGGTCCGTTCAGGTTTAAAATGTCCAATGGCTTGTACTCATTGCGCTTTACGACTTTCATCTTTAGGAAAAAGATGTATGCCTCTATTTTTACGCAAGTCCACAAGGCACAGACTTTTCTTCTTTTTCTCTTGGGAAATTTTCTTTCTGGCGTAGAAAACTCATAAAAAGACTGCTAAATATTTTTTTCTTTTTCTTGTTATTATTTATTTATTTTTAAAATGCCATTGTGATGTGATGTGACAATGACATCAATTACTTTTTTATGTACGTTTCGTTTTACGATCTCAAAATTACTTCCAAGTGAAATAATCAAAAAATGATGTGACGTTCCGTTCCTTGTAGTAACTTACCAAGTTCAGCGCCATCTATCCAGCGACTAGGGAAGAGTAAAAAAAAAATGTCTCGCCGCTTGCAGACGCCGCATTATTCACACACGAACAGAATTTCACCTTCAGCCTAATTTCATTATTTTTATTCCCAGCACATCGCTAAGAGAAGCTTTCGGCCGGCAAAAAATGAGTATGACGTATAGCCGTTGTTAATAAATATATTATACATTCTATATTTTCGTACTACTTTATACATAAATTCAGGAGTGAATGCATTTGTAGGCAACCATCACGGTAAAGCAAGATGTCTTGTCTGATTAATTATTCTATGTCGTTTATAGTATGAAATGAAGTAAGCATGTCGTGCAGGTGGGAGATGCATGACAACTTATCTCTTTTTCGCTCCCGAAAATTAAGTCATGCCATCGTCGTACTTCCACGTGTGAATATAGGTTATAACGGGATTCGAGATGATTCGTGTTGTCGTTGCCTGTTACCCGTTTGTTAAGCTCCAAGCTCCAACCAAAGGCAACCTCTCTGTATATTTTAAAACTTAAGTAAAACCTTATTGCCGTAGATCATGTGATTCAAATGGCCCATTGAGTGCCACTGGGGCTTGGGCCCGCCCACCCTTATAACAAGGACTGCGTTGAGCTTGATAGCCAGACGACACTCGTCCAATATTTACAGGATAGCACTGGAGCATGATAGCATATTATTATACAAATTCAACGCTTATAAAAGAGATAACATATTCTGAAGGTGCATAGACTTAGGATATATTATGCGCGGGCGCGTAGTAGTTTTGACGATCTGACGATCTAATAACTGTACGTAGCCAAGGTAGCGTTGCAAAAGACTTGACGTCTTTGCGTAGTAAGAGCATTCCAACAAGCCCTGCGTTCCGAAATAGAATTATATCGCTAAAATCGATTACGAAAGTATGAAGTGAATGGCTTATGATCCATTATAATTCTTTTACGGACCGCAGGGAAAGGTAGGTAACAAAACTTTTCTTGTCTGTGGTGTGAATTTTGGTTTTTAAAAAGTGTTGTCAGCATGGTAGAATTTCCACTAAAATTAGTGGTTTAGATACCCATGTTACCGGAAAAACATTTTTTTTAGTAGCTGGTGGATCTTCCATTTTTTAAATTCAATTTTAAAGATTAAGTAATAAAAAAAATCAAAAAGTTAACTAGTTCAACTATTTCATAATTTATTTTGCCATAATCTAACGCCGACATAGAAAGACTTTTCAGCATGGTGAATTTATTGAAGTCCAAACAGGGAAACCGAATGAAGCTAAAACTTTTTGAACTGATTTAGCAGTGACGACTAAATTAAACTCAATGAATTATTATTATAGTGGTAATATAGTCAAAAAAAAATCAGACCAAAAAAGATTTATTCTAAGTACTTAAAATATGTAAATGAAGATTAGATGACAACTTTACTATTAATTTGTGATATTTTATTTTTTTATATTGTAAGTCCTAGCTTTTGCTCACGGTTTCACCCGCGTTTATGTCGTTTTTATGACTGGCTGTGTATTTCAAACGTGACAGATGCGGTTGACAAAACTTGCGGATACCACTTATGTGACAAATTATGTTAAAAGTTAGCAATGTCAAAAGTTTCCTGATCCATCGAGAACTATGCATTTCGAATTTCTCCGCGCTTTGTTTTAGCTCTATTATAAATAACTGTGAAATTTGTTAAGAAATATTTAGGTACTATACTTTCGTATTTATTTAATAGAAAATGTAAAAAAAGTCAGTGGTTTTCTGGCTGGTAGTTTGATTTTTGAAGAACAACTGTTATTAAGTAATTTGTTGAGTAGTTTCAGAGTAAAAAAGTAACACACAGAAAGACACATTTTCGTATGGTACTTTAATAGAAAAGTTAAAAAAAATATAAAATATGTCAGTCGTTTTCTGGCTGTTAGTTTGATTTTTGAAGAACCGCTCTGTTTATAATATTATTATACTTAGTATCCCTTTATAATTTGGGGTATTATTGGATTGGCCCGATTGGCCCCTGTTAGGAAAAAAAATAAAAAACGTTGGCACTTGCAACTTGCAAGGCATTGGCAACATTTTATTAAGCCGCCGCACCGCTCGCTCGGTCATTCCTTGGTCGCTTTTGTCTTGTAATTTGTTTTATCGACTTTTTTATCATAATAATTTACAGTGAGACTCGTTCAAAATACCACAAATTTCATTAATGATGAAAGAAACGTAAAACGAGGTCGTAGAAGGCTGCTGTATCGTTGAATTATTGCCAGCCAGTAACACCTTTGTGTCAAACAAAATGGCCAAGAAAAAGGGAAAACTGAAGAATTCTAACAACGCGGCTTTGCCTAAGGCTGCACCAACATCAGTTCCTGATTCATTTGACTCTGAAGCTATTACCCCACCTTTCGGAACCATGGCGCCGGTCATGATGAAAATGTGTAGATTATGCGAAGCTAAAGATGGGCCTTTCCTCAACATATTTGGCACAGAACAAGCAATAGCTAAGAAAATTGACCTACTGTTGCCTTTTTCGGTAAGTGTCTGGTACAACAAATAATTTCGGATTTTGTCTCTGAAAATATTCGGTAATTTCAAAAACATACAAAACAGCTGATCTCTTTATTTTCTTTTCCTTACTAAGTTTCCCTTTAAAGTCAGGTTAGAAGGATAGGTATGGTGAGTCGCGGAAAGCAGTGGAGTGACAGCTATACAAACCCTTAGTTATATTTTTTGACAACCCAGAAATAAAGATTGTGCCTACTTACTGATACTTTGATCCCTACTTTCTCATGAAATTTCATTGCAAGAGATATTTTAAAAATCTGTAAATATAAATATATTGTCACAAAATGAATCCCTGAGGGGGTGTCGTAGGTGTTCCGAGTGTGAACAGTGAAATGCTAGCCACAGTCCACACTTGGTACACCTGCATTTAATCGATGATTATTATTAGAGATGAAACGGATAGTGATTTGGCCGGAAACCGGATACCGGATATCCGGCGGCCGAATATCCAGCTCAAGATATGGTTTTCGCAGTAATTGATCAAGTCTAAACATTACGCACCAAGGTGCATGCGGGTGCAACTGGGCGAGATTATTTGTGCATTTTCTCAATCACTTCTTAATGTATACAGTATATAAATGGACAGGTATCTTTAAATAAAACTGCGAAATTTACTGTTCTTACGGAACAAATTTCCTAAAATAACATATTAAAACATTTAACCTACCCGCCCAGTGCCCTTTCAAAATTCACAGTAGGTTTTCAAAATGAGTAAGGAAACATGAAAATATTTTTTCATTTCCACAAGTATGTTTCTTTGGAAAACTTGTTCATCTTAGACCATGTGTTTTTATTAAAATATACCTGTTGAGTTACATGCGGTATATTGTGAGAGGAAAAGAAGCTGGTGTAATGTATGAAGAAAAGCACAAACGTTTATTCCCAACAATTGCTGTAATTAAAGCTTGTCATTATAGCTACCATATATAGATAGTAACCGGATATCCGTTTCATCTCTAATTATTATGTCCCAACATGATGGGTGGGGTGAGCCCTCTCACCATTCTTCAGGCACTAATACACACTCTTTAGAGCATGCAGGTTTTCTCACAATGTTTTCCTTTACCGTTCAGCAAGTGATAAGTATTAGGTAATTCAAATACTATGCACTTAAATTCGGAAAAACTCATTGGTGGATGGGATGGAACGTAGATGTCAAGATAGAGAGGCCAGCGTTCTATCACTGAGCTACCACAAATAAATACAAATATGTCAAATAAATAAATATCCTTAACTCGGCAAGAAACTTACCTAGATCATGTCTTCTTTTTTTAAATATAGTTTTCCATTACAAAAGTAGGTAAGTAGGTACTTAAATTAAAAAAAGTGATAAAAAATACAAACAGGAGAAATTTATGTCTGAATATATGAAAATGTATAATTTATACAGTAAGGCCTTGATAATCTGAACACCCAACATTTACACCTTGTTCAGATGTAGGAAGTGTTACTAACCTAGCAACCTCACTAAATATGGTCAATGAATGCAATTTTTACATTTTTCGTATGAAAATGCTCCGAAAGGCTGTATCTTTTTATTTAGTTTAAATAGAAAATAAAATAGATACGGGAAAGGTCTATATAATTTTTTCTTACCTCAAATATCAAACTTACGCTACTCAAACACAACCACTAGCTACAAGGTAACATAAATAGGCAGACGGACACATAGACTTAATTTGTAGAGATAAATGTACCCACAGATGTAGCTAGGTTTTGGTATCGGGTCAAGAAAATAAAAGAACAAAAACCAGAAGGTTGCTTTAATTCTCTAATGCAAACGCAATAGAGAAAACATTTTCTGTTTTTCTTTTTGAATTGATCCACTTTATAATATTTTGAACTTTTCGGGAGGGGTTTGAACCCGCTCGTGAATGTATCTATATTTTTTTAGAATTCTAGCTTGTAAGTATTCCTGGTAGGTACATGTATACTTATTTTTAATTCATGTTTGTGACCCAAAAACCATATCACCAATCATTGTATGTAGTTACCTTCTTTGTACATCTACTGACCTACTTACCTTTTATTTTATTACAGATTGTATAGTGAACATTTCAATTGCCTTTTGATTATTGCTTGTTTTGTACAGTCCCCTAGTCCATAAAGTAACCTAAACTATAATTAAGTATGCATTTTCAGCAAGCTATCCTATCCTATCCCTTGATTCACCCCCCCTGTCACTGTAATTCACTCGCCAAAATATACTTGCACTATAGATTAAATATATATGTCAAATATATATGTATATATTATATATGTCACATATGTATATATATGTCACTATAGATGTCAAATGTTTTTTTATCTACCTACTCCCATACTACAATAAGGTAATTGGAACATCAAAAGCAGTTTTATAAGTACCTACAATGTTTATCCAATGTTATAATATTACATTATAACACCGCGATTCTGCGCTGCGATTGGCCTAATTTATTATAACAGCAACGAAAAATAAGTCCAGACCTTATTTCTTAAGCCATTCTCACTTTTCCTTGTGGCACAGGCTCACTGTCTTTGGAATGCTATTTGCGCGCGTAAGGCACCCAAACCGGAAAAATAGCTTCCTAGTCAACATCTAAGACATCTAAGCCCGGGTGAGACCGTTCTTAAACTCTCAAACCCAATGCTTAATATTTAACGATCTCTCTCTATTCCATGTTAAACATCCAAGGAATTCTTAACCAACAGAATACCAGCCGAACCCTTAAAATCGGCCCTTTACTTGGATTTCCGAAACCAAGTTAACCAAGCAGCTTACATACTCCGAAAATCCACACTTGTATTAGTTAGAAAGTTTAATTTCAGGTCAAAAAGTTAAAATTTGAGCCCCAAATACGATACAATTCTTTCCATAACTAGACCTATTGTATTCTTGTAAATGTGCATAACTGCAAAGAAAGGAGGAGGCAGGTACCTACACCCTTTTTTCAAACTGTGTGCCTGTCTCTTTACGGCCGGGGCGGGGCCTCTAAACACGACACAGATGTGAGATGCTGAAGCTGGCACTGCGCGACGTGATTTCCGACACTAGATAACAGTAAATAATTAAATGTGTAAACAAGTGAAACCACTTGCTCCTCCATAGGACGAGGTATTGGGATCCTTGAAAGATTGCTATAAAGCAGCGTTTCTTAACCTGTGGTCCGCGGACCCCTGGGGGTCCCCGAGCATATGTATGGGGGTCCGTAGCCTAATCTATGGGCTGAGATATTTACTGCTTTTCTCAACGACATACCTGTGTGAAAAGGCATTCTCTGCTCTTGTGTATACTAAAAACAAATAAAGAAATAGATTAAAAGTAGAATCCGATTCGAGACTACAACTCAGTAGTAATATAAACCCAAATATCATTAATTTAGTTGCAAAAAAGCTGCACCAACCTTCTCATTAACGTATTTAATATGAAAAAGTATATTTTTTGTAATTAGTAGAACTAAAATAAATGGTCCGAAAGGACATCATTTTGGGCTAAATCTGAAAGTGCCGGCCAATTAAAAATAATGTTATATTTCGTTAGAATATGTAATTATATTTATTTGTTACTATTGGACCAAAGCGGTAGGGTCATTCTCTGCTTTATTATATGAGTTTGAAAAATTTATATTTTTTTCTGGGCTAAATATGAAAGGCCGAACAAACAAAAATAATGTGATGTTTCATTAGAATATGTAATTATATTTATTTGTTAATGCAAGACCAAATCTATAGGGCCATTCTCTGCTTTACTATATGATTTCGAAAAAATCTATATTTTATTTTTCCTAAATATGAAAGTGCCGGTCAAACAAAAATAATGTTATGTTTCGTTAGAATATGTAATTGTATTTATTCGATACTATGAGACAAAATCTGTAGGGTCATTCTTTGCTTTATTCTGTGAGCAGCGGTATTAACAAAAATGCGGACCGGAGATTCCAATGTAAGATTAGCCTCAATATTCAAAATATCCAAATCAACTTTTCAAAGAATGTTGAAGAAAGGTCGTGAAGCATTGATGGCGGACTATGTGCCATCACGAGTTGCTTTCGACCACATGACCCGTGAGGAAGTAGTACAACGAAACTTGATAGTCGCAGAAATACTTTTTGGCAACCCAGACAGTCCAATCAATGAAAGGAAAGCTGTGACAATGTGCGATGGTACTCATATCTATCACCAAAAGAGCTCTAACTATTTCTACCAACGGAAATCGTATAATAGTCACAAGTATCGTCACCTTCTCACACCAATGTTATTATGTATGCTGTGATGGCCATATAATAGAGGTTTCTGGACCTCATGCTGCAACGATTTCTGATGCGGTGATTATGAACAACACGGTAGATAACGAAGAAGGCGTTTTTCATTGGTTCTTTAGGCTGGGAGACGTGTTTATTTTAGACCGTGGATTCAGGGGACTTGGTGAGGCCCCTTGAAGACTAAGGCTACGTAGTACATATGCCGGAGACAAAGAACCGAAGGAAACTGCAGCTTACCACTGACCAAGCCAATAAGTCTCGGCTTGTGACCATTTATCGTTGGGTGGTCAAAGTCATAAGTTGTCCACAGTAACCGATCACTAAGACATAATATGATGAACTACTTTAGAATTGCTGCAGCTCTTATAAATGACTTCCATGTCGTGATTGACAATAATGTGCATGCTAATGAGTTTTTAAGAATTATTAATGAAAGAATAACTCTGCCTAATATATTAGCAGATCTTGTCATCACTAATAACTACAGCAGAAGGAGAGCACATTTCTAGTCGATGACAGCCAATACGAAAGAATTAGACCAGTTCCCCAGATTTACGCAAGAGCAACTGACATTGTTTACCTTGGGCAGCTATGAAATAAAGCAGACTCGAAGCTGTTATGGGGAGCATATTCAATCTGATGGTGCGTTTATCATAGAGCTTAGTGGGGACGTGCCAGCTCAAGAGGTTCGGGAACTGGATGGAGAGACCTTTGGCTTATAAGAGGTTGCATACAGTCAAGACACGTTCAAGCCAAAACTTACTACGTGTACATCGCCGTTGAGCCTACTTTACTTGGAAGAGAAGCAATTCCTCATTACTACTGTAGCTGCAATATTGGAAGACGTACATTAGGATGATGTGCACACGTTATGACTATCATATGGTACATAGGTTTTGCGCGGCATGATTCCACCATAGTTCCACCGGCAGATGGTCTAGAAAATATAATAGTCAGACAGAACGAATATTAACCTTTTTACTGTTTTTTTTTGTCAAATAAATGTTTTATTTCATGTAACCGTTTTTTATTCAGATTTAAACCAATTAATTAATTATCTATTAAGTTAGATAAGTGAAATTCAGGTTATTTTATCAAAAAAGTATGAATATGACCATTTACAGCTGGTGAAAGAGTACAGGGAATAACCCTAGTGCATTGATCTCATAGTAAAATAGGTTCAAAACATCTTTTCTGCACAATAAATCATCAGTAATGTGATATTTTTTCGAAAATTATTACAAAAACAATAATTTTCGAAATCATCTAACTAAGCAGAGAATGACCCTACACCTTAGGTCTCATAGCAACAAATGAATATAATGTCACATTTTATCGAAATATAACATTTTTATTTTTTGGCCGGCACTTTCAGATTTAGCCCAAAAATGTATGAACGCTGAATGATGTCCTTTATTGCTGCTTTTTTATTAAGGGAGTCCATAAAATTGTGCTTGATTTCCTAAGGGGTCCGTGGACAAAAAAGGTTAAGAAACGCTGCTATAAAGGATAGTGTAGCTGCTTCGAAGATGTGTCAAGAGGCTTTAGGAGGAGCACTCGGCTCCGCGTTCCGAGTATTTCGATCTGACGCGCGCAGCACCTGCACAGTGAAAATACTTTTGTTCTGGATCACGCTATACAGGGTGATTGGTAATTCGACCTATTCCTTTAAAGGGGTTGTACTAGGGATCATTTCCAACAAATATTGCCTATCAAGTAGGGGTCGAAAATTATAATGTTTTTTCAAGTAAAACACGTCGATATTTCAAAAATTACAAAATAAAAAAGGTTTTCTCTCCAATTATTAACCTTTTAATTCTGAGATTATGGGAATTCAGGACACGTATTTTTTTTTAATGATCACTCATCTATCATTGATCAGAAATATAATAAATAAATAATAAATAAGGAATAGTTATTTTTACATTATTTATTTTTTGTTATTAGTCTGAAAGTTTGAAAAATTATATAAAAACCTTCGTAACTCGGAGACCATTCATTTTCAACACCTAGTTGATAGGACTTAATTCGTTGGAAATGATCTCTAGTATAACCCCTTTCAAGGAATAGGTCGAATTACCAATCAGCCTGTATATTTTCCTAAAACGGCTTAAGAGTTTACGTTATGTCATGGATACCCTGATAATCATGAGGTGCTGGGCAATGTGTTTGTGATATTGTCATATTGGTGTTTCTATAAGTGTGAATAATGCTCATCATAGCGATGCCATAAAGTGAAAATCAACGGTACGTCACCCGAGGAGGAGAAAGACTGATTGCAATTCACTTCACCGACGTATCGCCTTTCAAACATCAACGACGCAGGAGGTCAAATTCATCAAATGGATTAAAATACAAGACACCTCACAATGATGGCGAGAAATTAATCTCATAAATCTAAGAAAGTCAGCCAACCATATATACGGATAGCTTATTACGATAAGGAAATAGATATTTTAATGAAATACTTACCAAAAAGTCTAAGAAATCCAATAACAGTGACTAAATAAAGCGGTTGAGAAATTCACAAAAAAAATGACAACATTAAATTTATCATCCACAATACGGAACCCTAGGTACGCGAGTCTGACTCGCACTTGGCCGATTGATTGCTTGACATTTCAAATTTCTAAGAAAGCTGGAAGTGCTGGATAGCCTTCCATGGTAAGTCAATTTGCAAATTGACTACGTAAAGAACTAATTTTTGTGTACTAAAATTTGATACGTTACATGCTTCTCACCAAAGCCAGAGAATATAAAGTACAAAGCTTTCTTGTTTTCTTTTAACACTCATTCGTGACGTCTATAGGCCTTTAACGCTAGAAATTATTATTTGCTATGTAACTTCTAACAGTAAAAAAGTAAATCGATAAATGACGATAACTTTTTTTTCCGTCTTTCGATTTTACTGAAATAAAGCCTATATTCTGCTCCAAATTGAGTCCCGTTCACCTGTGAAAACTAAATCAAAATCCTTTCAGTAGTTTCGGAGATGTACGCGAACAAACAAACAGACAAACAGAAAAGAATTCTAAAAATCACTGATTTGTGTTCTATTACTCTTATTTAGTCACCCCCTTTCTATTTTTATTACTTTTCTCCAATGTACAGACACAGCTGGTTGTACTCGTTTATTATATGTATTGATATATAATTATAATTGGAACTATTGTAGGCCCGTCTCGTGCTGTTGCGCTCGTGTGCGGATAAACAAAATGGCGCCCATGTTACGCCGTGTGTGGAGAAATTAATTATCACAAACGCATGCCAAAAATATGTCATGTTTTATGTTAAGGATATCATCCTACAAGATGATATCCTAAACATAAAACATGTGAGGTTTCCGGAGTCAAAATAATTATCATGGGTAACAAATATCTATGAAAGAAATTGATATTCTGCTGATCTTCAATTCTCATGGTCAGGTCATGCGCACACAAAAACATTAATCAGAAGGTAAAATCAACTTGAAGAATGAATCTCAAAACAAAACTAAAAATGTATGAATAGTATTTATTCTGCTTTTTGGATAAATACTGAGTGTAAACGGGTACAAACTCAGTATTTACTAACTGGTGAGTATTTACTCGGATAATTACTATCACTATTTGGGGAATATTTGGCATGAAAGTTTAGCTGACTGATAGTTGACTACTTACGACAGTTGTACCTAGCCAGAGTAAAAAGTGGGTCAGTAGAACATTTCGCCAATGATACGAGCTCTGGAATACTGAAAATCTGGAAAAAATTTCAAAAATATTTGTTGATAAATCAGAATCTAATAAAGTTGAATTTAGATTATTCTTTTAATTGAGTGTACATAAATAAAAAATACTACAAATACAAAATTATAGGGAACAGATACGCACATTGGCGAGCTTATCTCTAATAAGAGATTTCTTCATATTTTTGTATTAAATTATATCATAATCATAATCATTATTAAATTAAGATACTAATGAAGGTTACTCAATATTTTTTGATTATTATCGGTATCTGGTTTATTTTGCGTTGTCTTTTTATTTTACAGGTATCTGAATTTGACGACCTGCCACACAAGATCTGCTTCCGGTGCTCAGCCAAAGTGGAAGAACTACATGACTTTGTCCAGAAATGTGTTACTGTACAAGACAACCTGCGGAAACTTATGGGTAAGACAACTTCTATTCCAAAAACTAAGATCAGAAAACTTTGGGAGGATAAGCTCAATCAATCGAACATGACAAATGATGACATTTGTAATGCTGTTATTCAAAAAGCTATGGAAGGTATCAAAGACTTACCCCTTAATCCTTTACCTTTAGAAGAAATAGAAAAAGAAGAAAGAAAAGAGAGAGAAAAGGCTGCTTTAAACAAAAAGGCTCTAAAGCTCGATAAAAATAAAGAAAATCCAGTTCAAAATAATGAAGTCGGGGTGAAAAAATCCAAGTTGTCACTTGAGGCACAGGTACCTACGAAAAAATCTAAAATGTCTATTGATAACTTTGAAGATATAGTGACACCAAGGGCTACGAGGTCGGCGAACACTACAGAACTTTCTTTCGACTATTTGGAACCACCTAAAACTAGGAGAGCAGAAACACCAAAAGGAAGTCTTGATAATAAGAAAGCAGTAAATACAGAAAATAATGCAAAGGGTCAAAAACAGGGATCTAAGGCTAAACAAATAAAACCAGAAAGTCCGATTTTAAAGAATCACCCAAGTGAAAGTGATAAAAATAATTTAAATGATAGAAACCAAACTGAAGAACTTGTATCCACAAAAAAGGCTGAAGAAACAAAACCACAAGAACCAGAAAAGCTTCAAACTGAAGCAAAACAACCTGAGCAACCTTTTGATATCATGAAGCATATCTGCAAAATTAAAGTCAATGGTGTAGGAGTTTTATTCCAATGCAAACTATGTAATAGAAATTTCTTAAAGAAGGAAGTCGTTATGACTCACGGTTGCGCCAAAACTGGCGTTCCAAAACATAACTACGCCGCGAGCCCCGCAAATGTGGAATACAAAAATCCCATAAATAGTGTTAAATATATAAACAACAAACCAAAACCGGAAACCCAGAATGAGTTACAAAACGTAGTGAAACTCCCCAATGTACCTGAGACTAAACCGAAGCATAAAATTGGTCCTGCAAGCAAAACTAAAAAAGGTAATGATGAAGTAACTCCATCAGTCGGCATGAGAGTGATTCCGAGAGAACCGACGCCCCCTCCCCCGCCTCCTCAGCCTGTGTTGCCAAATGTACCCAGCACTATTGAGGTACCTCCGATACCAGGATTGAAAAGTCGCTACAGACTCGTTCCGGGTCCAAACAATACTTTTACTCTAGTCGAAGATTCTTCTCTTATCGAAGCACCCCCAATTCAACCAACAGCTACTAAAAGAAAGTCTGATGAACCTGACAATGTGGCTCCACCTCCAATCACACAACCAAAGAGGCCTAGAGGACCTAAAAGTAAAACCAAGAGACTGGCTGATGATTACGCAAGAAATACCAATGAAGATATAATTGATTTAGACGACGAACCGAAGAGCGAAAGCATGCCATACCCAGTAGGCTTATTTCAGACTATAGCACCCAACAACCCCAACGAACCACCCAAAATGATGCAAGCACCTATAATCAGGCCGCCTGTAATGCAGGCGCCGATACAGCCGCCAATGATGACGGCACCTGCAACGTTTACCACGCCGGCCATGAAGAAACAGTCTTACACAGTTGTTCAAACCGGGAACCCAAGTAAACTATTGATATCAGCAAAACCTCAGCCACAGCCGCCGCCAGCAGACCCGCCTAAGCCTAAAAGTAAAAGGAAATCAAAACACGAAGCTAGGCAAGACGTCCCAGAAAGCAAGCAACCTTTTAATGTTACACTAGAAGATAACGCTCCTCCAAAAGATTCGGGATTTTTTACGTTTATAAACGTTGACCCGCTCCTGCAACCTTCTTATGTACTACCCACCGATAACATAATTCAGGAGTCACAGATATCCACCTCGACAGCAGTGGCTGGTGGTTCCAAACAGAATAAAGACTTATATGAATGCAGTATGTGTCCAGAAAAGTTCACCCGGGAGAAAAAGTTACTAGTGCACATTCAGAATCATTACAACAAAATGGACGAGGAATCAAGACATGCTTCCGAAAGAAGTAACCGAAGAAAGGGTAAGAAACATTAAATCTAATGTAGATTTTAGGTGACTTAAGTAATTTTTAGGTGTGTAATTTTTTTGACAGATATAATTTCTACTTGTTGGAAAATGTGTATACACGGTGCGCGTTAGTATAGCGATAGCGGTCATCCACCCCTTTTGTACTGTCGTACTAAAGTAGCGGCCATATTGGCCCCGCTACTATAGTACGCTTAGAGACAGTACTTTCGCACGTTACGCGGAACATATGGAAGTATCGCTACCGCAAAAACGAGTACAGTGGTAGAAGGGGTGAATGACCGCTACCGCTATGCTAACGCGCATTTACTATAGTGCGTGCGACTGCTATTGATTGGTGTCACTTGTCAAAAAACCAAACAAAATATCGCAGCGAGACGGTTTATTGCTAATTAAATAACTATAAGATTGATACTTGCGACTGTCGGCACTTAGTGAAACATCATCGATACCTTGATAAAAACACTTGTACGGTTTCACAATATCACTATATAGGTAACTCCAACCAGTTTCGCCACACGGCATCATCAAGGAACAACAGACCTTGATGATGCCGTGAGGCGATACCGGCTGGAGTTACCTATATAGTGATATTGCGAAACAGTACAAGTAATTATAATTTTAAAATGTGTTGTCATCATACGTGATATCACAAGACGTGTAGCATTTATTACGTGAAGTGTACAAGAAACATTTGTTTAAATATTGAAAAGCGTTTACGAAATGCGAAATGTTTGCTCAGATACTGGAATCAGTTTGTATCGGGGTACCAAAATACTTGGTTTTTCTTCCAACATATTTATTACTTAGTTTTTTCTTCCAACTACTAGATTATTAAAGCCATATAAAAAAAAAATAGCGTGCTCAAAACGGCACTCGATCTCCATAGGGACATAAGTTTTATGAAAATCCATTTTATCTGCCGCAAAAAGTTCAAAACATTCGTCCAAAGAGTATAAAAAATACTGGACGGTTAGAACAACAAACGTAAGAGCATTAAATCTACTGTCACATTATGTACGGACGCCAGCATGACAGGCTACCTATTGGCAGTTCTTATTGATCTTATTAGCCGTTAAAACCATTTAAACTCCGGCCGTTCATTCGAGAGAATGGTGACGTTTGCAAATGTCAGGGGATAAAACCTTTTCTTTCTCGGTGAAAGAAAGTTTGCGTCCGTGTTTCTTGAAAAGCCCGGTTGCGGGTCCATTTTATGTCTTAGTGCCAGTCAACCAAATAAAATGTAAATTTCGATAAAAAAACTACCTACTAAAATAACGAAAATTTTAAAAATAATTACAAATCAAATAATTTAATACACAAACACGGATCGCATATACAGGGTGGAAAAAATTTAAGGGCCCTGGAGGGGAACTACCTTAAATCCTTTAGTTAGGTCATTTTACTGAAAGGAAACATTCCTTTATTTTTTAAAAGAAACAAAACTGCATTCAAAGATATTCTGAAATTCGCTTGTCTCACCCAGGAATCGAACCAACTAAAAATTAAAAAAATAAACCCTCGCTATTTTATCATACGAATCGGTAGGATTATTGTTCAGAATAAAATTTGTATTATAAACATTTGGTCTTACACTCATCTGTTGTACGAGATACTCATGAAATTAAATATTTATTACAAGTTCTTTGATAAAAATACCTAGTACTGTTCACTTGTAACAAGTAAATGACACGTTATAATTTTCTTATCTCTCTTACATCCAAAGACATCGTATGAAGTACAAGCTTGCTAATGTTATTTATCTTAAGTACCTTGTTGAAGACTTCAATAAGAAAATCGTTAAATGGTAATAAGAAATGTATGCAGAGCACAATTACTTCTTGCACTAGGCGTACTGACGAAAAGTTTAAAAAAGGAACGTATTTTTTTTGCAACGCGGAGCAACAAATTTGAAGTTCGAACCATAAATTTCGTTCGAAATTTAAATTTTGTTTTGTTTTGCTTTCATTCCGTGCTGTCATTGTGTAGTAATGGCGTATAATTATTACGTTACAAGTGAACAGTACAAGGTATTGTTAATAAAGAACTTGTAATAAATATTCAATTTCATGGGTATCTTGTACAACATATGAGTGTAAGGCTAAATGTTTATTAGACACATTTAATCCTGAACAATAATCCTACCGATTCGTATAATAAAATAGCGAGGGTTTATTTTTTCAATTTTTAGTTGGTCCAGTTCCTGGGTGAGACAAGCAAATTTTAGAAGATCTTTGAATGCAGTTTTGTTTCTTTTAAAAAATAAAGGAATGTTTCTTTTCAGTAAAATGAGCTAAATAAAGGATTTAAGGTAGTTCCCCTCCAGGGCCCATTCATTTTTTCCACCCTGTATATAACATTCGAGGACAAAGATAGAAGCCGAATGAAGTTATTTGTTTAATCAATAAAATGTGTCAAGTTATTTCTGTCAAATCAGCAATCATAATGCCTGCAGTAATCCTCGACTTTTTGAATCGACATTTCAGAAAAAGGTTTATAATATCTGCGGTGTAAGGCAGTGTTGTCGTATTATAAAACTGATATACCTTACCAAATAATAAGATCGTATATATATTCTATTCCAGGGTTTTTATTTATAAAAAAAGTTTAAATAATCATGATTTGGATTTATTTCGTCCCATTTGTTGTACCGTTCATATTTTTTTAACGTGCCTTTATTTATTTTTGTCGTGAAGAAGCTCTTGTTGACTTTTAGTATTTTTTCGAAATATCGCCACACTCCATCTGTCATCATTCTCTCGAATTAACGACAGCAGTTTACAAATAGGGGGTTTGAACTGCAGGCGAATGTACATAAGTTTACAAGCAACAAGTTATTTTAATTTTATTAACTTCTTAGTAGTTGGAAATAAGGCAGATTGATAATTTCAATATTATATGATTTTAGGGATAAAAACTAATATCATTTGTGATTTTCACAAATGCTTTTTAAATATATGTTTGTTGTATAGTCGAACGTGTACAGTGCGTTTAGAATAAGAATAGGATCAACCGTGCGCCATTTTGCTGTCACTATCTTTTGCGCCATTGGTAGACAGAGCGAGAGAGATCTGGCTAATGGACGGGCTAGCGAGTGAAATTAGTCGCAAGCCTGCCCTATTCTTAATCTAATCGCATAGTATGTTTAATTATAATTATAGAGTACCTACTCGAAGGACGTAGGTTCAATTTCAGCAAATCAATTTCTCGTTCGTTTGTGATTGATTTCATGCAGGTTGAAATTGATAGTACATTTTTCTATTGCCTATACAATAGTACCTTGAAATATAGTTGGAGCTGACCTGTCTGATAAATTAAATAGGAGTCATACTGAATAAATATGTACTGCTTAGGAGTGAGTGTGTGATTAAATATTGGTTTTGACTATTGTTTTGTAATAAATTGAATTGATTTGTAAAAAATGAATCTCCATTGCAACTTTGGTTTAAGTCAGCATTTTTAGTGCATAGCTCAGCTTCATCCTTACTGATTCCCATTATATAACAATATATTTTAGCAAAGAAACTTGTATGAAAATTTATTAAAAGTAATCAATATGTAGGTATCTGATTTATCTTACACTCATTTTATTTGATTTGGACAATAATGTATTTGTTTATTATTTGTCTTTCATTAGTTGACTTCATTAGTTGACTTCAACTTTTTGTTTTTATGACCCCTTTATATTTATAAATAAATTAAATTAAATTAAAATATTCCCTTTCTGTTTACTTGTTTTAAATATCAGAATTATTTTACATTGTACATTTTACCTATTGGTTTGTTAATTCTGAGATAGGAACTCTTTTGCTGAATATGCCAGTTTATGTTAAAATAGGACTATTAACTAAATAGGTTAGGATATAACTATTAAGTTTAGAGAGAATAGTCTCTCTGTGTTAGTATTTTCTACATGTAGAAGTTTAAATGTTATCTAAACTGAAATGTAAATAATACATTGTCCTATTCATGATTTGGAACTTTTATTTATGTGGTGCACTTTCTTTGAAATTATTATTGTTTTTTGTTACTTGTCAATCCGAGATAAGTAACAAAAATAATAATAAGTCCCAAAGAAAATGCACCACCAGTCCAGGTAATAGGTGAAAACATTTTATATGAAATATTTGAAAAATGGATGATTGTGTCGATTCAGTGTAAAGTTACTTAACTAACCTTATTTTAAGCGACCTGTCTTTTTCTTTATTTATTGATTTAAGTTAAGCTCAGTCCTGTCAAATAAGTTAAGTCGTGTTACACCGAATTGACACCATTATGGTAGTTTATTTAATGATGAAGAACTACTTGTTCATGCGCTCCACCGCTAAATTTAAATAACCTTATTCTAAGAGTTATTCCTACGTATTTAACTAAAAAGTATCGGTTAACAACCTGTAATTAGCCCAACGAGTTATCTTATGATATGTATGAGATAGCTATTTCAACGGCGGGCTTCTGGACTAATTTCGATTTATATTTCAACTGTTCTCAAATTTAAATTAAAGTCGTCGAATATGAATTTGGGGACAGAAAGGAATTTAAATTCCTGTTTATATATAAGTATAAACAAAAAAAGTATTAATATTATCGATATATATTTCGACGACGACTACAAGTTGGTCGAAATATATATCGATAATAATCAATACTTTTTTGTTTCTTTTTAAATAATTAAAAGCTAAAAAAGACTTTAAAATAATATTTATTAAATTGTTTATATATAAGATAACTCGTTGAGCTAATTACAGGTTGTTAACCGTTACTTTTTAGTTAAATACGTACAAATAATCTCGTCTGCCATTGATTATCCTGGAGAAAAAAAAAAAACGGGTTACAAATAAATGCTCTACTAATATTTCACCCATATCTACATCATTTTCATGTAAGTAGTTACACTCGTTCCAACTAAGAACGGTAATTCGTAAAACGGTGCGTAAATTACAAAACAGTGATTCACTGACCGACTCACCGATTGACTTGGTTGTTTAGTTGGAACGAGTGTAACTACATGAAAATGATGTATGGGTGAAATGTAGAACATTTATTTATTCGTAACGCAGGGAAAACCTCTGCATTGTGGATTTTTTGGCAATAGCAAATTTTAAAGATTTCTTTTTCTGAAAAATGTTAAGTATTTTTCTGTAGGTATAACGCCAGGGCCACAGCTTCAGGCTTCTGGTGGCGCTTCTTGCTGCGCTTCCAGGCGGTTTTTGCGACGGGCTTTGCCCTGCCACGACACCCGTCGGCGCCTTCCACCACATCGGATATATAGCGCTGTGCGCTCGATCACTGTTTCAACTTCAAGATGCTATCTTCATCGAGTAGGTACTTTTCATTCGATCCAAGTACTTTTGACCGATACCTACTCGGTATTCAGTCAATAAGTATCGATACTTAAATTACTTGGTATTATTGAAAGAAAAGTTTCGAGTAATTACTTGTATATGTTATCGGCCAAACCCGATTTTAGGACAAACTAGTTTTCCCTAGGCCAAACCAGTTCATCCTTTATGCGATAGGATACACCGGTACAGACTAGGCTCAGCTGGTCTGTCCTATGGCCGATAGGAGAAACTAGTTTAACCTAGGCGGAACTGGTTGAGCCTAATATGAATAAGTACACTTCAGGATTAACTAGTTTGGCCTAGTCTATACTAATTTTGCCTAGTCAAAAATGTTTAAGCGAGTACGTATCGAGACCTGTGCATGCGGGAAATCATAAATGAAATTAACCAAGATATTGAAATATATCTGAGGACTGCAGCCACTAAACATTCGGTTGGATCAGAGCAAGGTTATGTAAGGTGCAGCTGCGTAAAGAACTGTTCGACAAACAGGTGCAATTGCAAAAAAAAAGGTGTTCTGCGATTCCAAATGTCATCAGAGAACACCCTGCAAAAATAAGTAAAATTGATGTTATTTAATTAATAAATGCATCATGATTTTATTCGTTCTGGTATTTTATTATTCCTTATTAGTATAGACTAGGCCAAACTAGTTAATCTTGAAGTGTACTTATTCATATTAGGCTCAACCAGTTCCGCCTAGGTTAAACTAGTTTCTCCTATCGGCCGTAGTAACTATTACTATAATAATCAGTGTTGCAGAGCAGAAGAGAGCCGGTAGGTTAGGTTAGAACTTATATAATAATATGGAAGTTATACCTACATCCACCGTCCCACCTCCCTCGACGACGCAGCCAACGCTCAGCGCACGAGCAATGCGTGCAGCTCGCCGATTGATTGGCGCCGGCGGCGGCTGCCAGTGCCCGTTTGACAACGCTGAACGCCGCGTCGTCGTCCTAAGAACGACACTCGCCTTGATAATGCCGAAATTGTATCGGCGAAACGATTGGCATATAGTCAACAACAATCACACGTGAGTGTTCAAGCCGTATGTAATAATAATTTAGTTATATATGGCGTTAGAAGTTGTCGAGTCGCACCACTAGTGGCGCGACCGCACATTAACCTTCGTAGTAATTTTTTATGACAACCCAAAACTACTTTAGCTTAGGCCTAACTAGTTTGTTCTAAAATCGGGTTTGGCCGGTTACATTTAGATATATAATTAAAATAGCTAGCCAAATTTCAAATTGCCGAAATCTAGATAGCCGTTAAAACGGCTCGGTGGTCATCTGGTTAGAAGAAAACTAGCCCTAAAAGGTGAGTCGCCACCATTAGATTTCATTTATTTTTTTGGTGCCACCATAGACTAAGTATTACTACGTATATATAGACTAACAGTTCCCATACATCAGTTTGTAGCCACAAAAAAGGTGTAAAATTATAACGAAATCTAGATGGCGTTGCTAAATCCTCTAACGAACACGATGCTAAAAATACCGATTGGTGACGCTAGTGGCTCAGCGATGTCACGTAACATAAAAATAATTCCCACTTTGATACTTAATAGATGGCCCTGAAATATTCACTGTTAATGTTGCCAACTTAGCGCCATCTAGTTTTTCTAAGCAAAGCTATTACAGTTATTATGTTTAATTGGTAACCATGAGAGTTAACTTTCAACCAATTAAACAAATTATGCTTATATACTATACTTGGCGACACCTAGTGTTGTAAGAACGCGTAAAAAATTTGCTACGTCTTCATGTATGGGAGTTGTTGGTCTTTATGTCTATTTTGTCTTCTAGTCTATGGTGCCATTTAGGGCCAGTTTTCTTCGGACCAGATGACCACCGAGCCGTTAAAACCCATCTAATAAAATTTCTCTTTACATGATTCTGTGGCGTCAAGAGTGTGGCAGCCACACTTATTATGTTGGCAGCATTAGTTTTAAGGAAAATTCTGTAGGTTGGCAAGACTGCCTGCCAGATTGAAACAGGAGAGCTTGATACGTAATTCAGGAAGATATATACGATAATATTTTCGTGTTCCAATCAGATTGTATTATACCCTAAGCACGACCTGAATCATTGTCAAAGTCGTAATAACATTTTATCTTACTGCATCGAGTCCTTTTAATTCGTTATCCCTCATCGACAATATCTTTACGAGCCGTCTCCGGAGCTGCTCCCCGGACTATAGTAGTGGAGCCCTGGCTCACAAACGCTACCAGGGCTATCCCAAATTGGTGACCCCGACGTGATACATCCAACAACGCATAAGACGGAGATTTAGAAGATTCAAGATTCGCCGAGAGTGAAGTACATTAACACCGAAAATATGCCGCCTGTCGACTTGCCGCCCGAAAATCCATCTCATCAAACGTATTGGACGTAACAGTGCCCGTCAATAATCAGTGTTATAGACAAACATTTCATATGTGCGCGTTTGTTTTTTTCAACTAAACATCGTAAAACACAACGGCATACGGTCATTGACCCCATGTACATTTCGCATTTTCGTTCGTCGAGTTTCGTTTCCGGCTACAGTGACGTCCTCTAGAAGAAACTGCTAGAAGCTCCTGCTCCATTGAACGACTTCCGGTCAACGACAACGAAAGCGACAGCTGCGTTCTAAAATATATCACTACGGTAACAAACTACAAAAACCCGTAAGTGAACCTTGTCATCAATTATAACTTTAGACATTTTTTTTTTTTTTTACTTTGCCCTTTTCTTTCGCGAGGTGAACTAAACTAAACCTTGTGTTAGACTAAAGCAAACACTAAAAGAGAAAAATATTAAAGCATATAAGTTGATTTTTTTTTGGTTTGTCACACAATGTCAGTAGTAAGAAGTAAACATTAAATTTTGTCTACTTTAATATCATTTAATAAATGTTTAAGGTTTTCGTTGTATGAGTTACAAGATTGTTTAAAGTAAACTAATTTTACTAACTGTAAACGCTCACGCCATTCCCCTTGAAAGTTTTAGCATCATATTTATTACAAAATACCAATAATGTCAGACTCAGAAAAAGATTCCTCTAAGGTACGCGTGCCGTCATTTCAAACATTAAACACAGATAATGCGCATTTTGTCCCCACGTCCTCAGAAGAACTCACACACCAAATTTGTAAAATATCTATGAAACTACCACCATTCTGGCCGAATCGCCCGGGGCTATGGTTTGCACAGGTGGAGGCCAACTTTTACCTCTCAGGCATTACTTCGGACACTACAAAATACAATTATATTATAAGTAATTTGACCGAACAACAAATTGATTGTTTGGAAGACATCATTCAAAGCCCACCTAAGGAGAATCGCTATGAGTACCTGAAGGCAGCACTCATCCGCAGATTCTCAACCTCGGAGGAGAAACGTCTTGACCAACTGCTTAGTAGTGAACAGTTAGGAACTAGGACACCTTCACAGTTTCTGAGACACCTGCGATCACTTGCCGGAAGCAATAACGATGAATCCATTCTACGGCGATTGTGGCTGCGAAGACTTCCAGAACACATCCAAGCTATTCTAACTGCTCAAGCGGAGTTTTCTCTTGAAAAAATTGCAGAGCTTGCCGACCGCATCCAAGAAGTTTCTCCAGCATCATACTCCATTTGTGCTACACAAGCCCCAACTGCAATAGACCCCCTACTTGCTGTGACCCAGCGTCTCGATCAACTAACACTACAAGTAGCTGCCCTTGCAGAGGACCGCGGCCGTTACAGGGATCGAAGCTCATCACGCACCAGATCACGGACCCCAAGCATGACCAACAACGGCATCTGTTGGTACCACACTAAATTTGGCGAAAAAGCACAAAAATGTACAATTCCATGCAAATGGTCTGGATCAAAAACCTGCAATTCGCCACAGCAGGAAAACTACAACCGCAGTCAATAGAAGTGGCGACAACTGGCTGCGCGCCACCCAGTCGCCGTATTTTTGTAACCGACAGAATCTCTAATCAAAGATTTCTCATAGACACCGGTTCTGACGTATGCTGTTTCCCGAAAAACCTCATGCATGAGCGACTCCAGGCAACAAATTACAACCTCAACGCAGCAAATGGATCAACAATAAAAACATTTGGCACCATACAGCTTACACTAAATATAGGCCTTCGTCGCGACTACCAATGGAATTTCTTGGTAGCCGACGTAGACTCTCCCATCATTGGCTCAGATTTTCTTGCTTATTACAAACTCCTTTCAGATTGTGCTAATAAACGTCTAGTAGATGGCAGCACTAATCTTACAACACCAATTGCACTCACAAACACACAACAAACCAGTGTTAAAGCAGTAGCTTTGGAAAGTACCCCATTCAATAAAATTTTAATGGACTTTCCAGAGATCACACGACCGCCCGGTATTCAGCGCGAAGTGAAACATGACACCGTTCACTTTATCAAAACCACTGATGGCCCACCCGTTTCTTGCCGGCCACGTCGCCTCGCACCCCAAAAGCTCAAAATTGCGCAACAAGAGTTCACCGCTATGGTACAAGCTGGTACAGCACGGCCATCTAAAAGTGCCTGGTCGCCACCCTTACATCTGGCACCGAAAAAAGACGCAACCTAGAGACCGTGTGGTGATTATCGCGCTTTAAATGCCCGGACCATCCCAGACAGATACCCGGTGAGACATATTGGTGATTTTTCTCACAACCTTTCTGGCTGTACCATTTTCAGCACAATTGATCTGGTAAAAGCGTATCAACAACTTCCTGTACACCCACAAGACATTTGCAAAACCGCTATCATAACACCTTTCGGCTTGTATGAGTTTCCATACATGACGTTTGGTTTACGCAACGCCGGCCAAACGTTCCAACGTTTTATGGATGAAGTATTACGTGGCCTAGATTTCTGTTTTCCTTATGTGGACGACATTTTGGTGTTTTCACGTGACGCTGTCCAGCACGCAGAACACCTGCGCATGCTATTCCAACGTCTGTCTAAGTATGGAGTGGTAGTAAACAGTAACAAGTGTATACTTGGAGCGAAAGAAGTTACTTTTCTAGGCTTCAATATATCTGCTGATGGAACCAGCCCACCCACAGAACGTATCGAAACGCTTAGAAAATTTCCCTTGCCAAAAACAGCTCAAGGGTTACGAAGATTCCTGGGTATGCTAAACTATTATAGACGTTTTCTACCCAAAGCTGCAGAACATCAAGCCCCTCTGATCAATATTCTCGCAAATGAAAAGCTAAAAGGTTCCAAGCCTGTTTCTTGGACATTAGAGTCAGAGCAGGCCTTTGGAAAATGCAAAGAGAGTTTATCCGAAGCTACCCTACTGGTCCATCCCCTACAAGATGCAACGCTTGGACTTTTCACTGACGCATCCAGCACTTATATTGGTTCGTGTTTACAACAAAAGGTCGATGACCAGTGGCAGCCTCTCGCATTCTTCAGCAAAAAGCTCACTGCGAAACAGACAATTCTCCCGGCATTTTATCGTGAACTTCTAGCTATATACGAAAGTGTGCAGCATTTTAGATATATTCTAGAGGCACAACATGCCGTTATATACACTGACCATAAACCTTTAGTTTTTGCTTTCACACAAAGCCGGGAAAAGTTACCACCCCCACAACTAAATCAGCTATCTTTCATAAGCCAGTTTACTACAGATATTCGCCACATTAAGGGGAGCGACAACGTAGTCGCGGACACAATGTCTCGAGTCGAAACCATTACATTGGAGGAAGACTACATTTCTCTCGCTAATGCGCAAGAGTCGGATAATGAGCTTCAGGAAATAAAAAACAACACATCAATGAACCTTCAACTCATTCCTATGCCTGGCTTGGACATAAACATTACATGCGATACATCTACTGGCAAGCCACGGCCATATCTTCCGCAATCATATCGCCGCCCCGTTTTTGAAAAATTTCATAACCTGAGTCATCCTGGCGCGCGGACTACCGCAGACCGTTGGTGGCAGACCGTTACGTGTGGCCCAATGTCAACAAAGATTGTCGCACCTGGGCTCGCAACTGTATCCCGTGCCAGAAAAGCAAAGTGACACGACACGTATTTTCACCACTCGAACAGTTTAAACTACCATCCGGCCGCTTCAGGCACGTACACCTAGACATCATCGGCCCACTAGCATTTTCGGACGGTTACACCTACTGCCTCACGGCAATCGATAGATTTTCGCGTTGGCCCGAAGTTTGGCCCATAGCCTCCATCACTGCTGAAGAGGTAGCTGAAACCTTCGTTACAAACTGGGTCTCTCGTTTCGGAACCCCTACTACAGTGACGACAGATCAAGGTCGCCAGTTCGAGTCAGCGCTATTCCATCGACTCATGAACGTTTGTGCTACCAAGAGGATCCGAACAACGAGCTATCATCCGCAAGCAAACGGGATGGTGGAGCGTCTACACCGGCAACTAAAAGCCGCTTTGATGTGCCATGCTGGCACCTGGACTAGAGCGCTACCATTAGTATTGCTTGGGATCCGCACAGCCTTGAAAGAAGATCTCGCATGTTCTTCGGCAGAAATATTGTATGGAGAACCATTACGGCTCCCGGGAGAATTCTTGACGCCTGTCCCTGAAGGCGCTGAAGATCCCAGAGAATTCGTAAGCCAACTAAGAAACAAGATGTCAAAACTCAGACCAATAGCAGCATCTCACCATACTTTGCCTTCGTCATTCATTTTCAAAGACCTGGCCACGTCTACACATGTGTTCCTGCGTGACGATACGGTGCGACGACCCCTGCAACCACCTTACACCGGTCCCTATAAGGTACTTTTTAGAAATGGTAAAACCCTTACATTGGACATCGGTGGTGAACAACGGGAAACTACAATCGACCGTACAAAGCCAGCTTATCTGGAAACAGATCCTCCTAATCAAGGTTCACCACAACACATTACTCCCACTCCTTCAGTTGCACCACAATCACAAGCAATTCCATCTACACCAATCACCCCAAGTAAACAGGCTTGTAGTAAAGCTCTCCCACCTGTGCCTGCCATGCCGCCACCGCCGGTCACTCGGGCAGGACGGAGGGTCAAGTTCAGAAATATTTTAGACCTTTAATTTCAACCCTTTAGATAAGTTTGATTATAATACCAAGCTAATTTAATTTCCACTTTCTCCTCGAGGTAACTCTCTTCCTGGGGGGGTGGTGTGGCGTCAAGAGTGTGGCAGCCACACTTATTATGTTGGCAGCATTAGTTTTAAGGAAAATTCTGTAGGTTGGCAAGACTGCCTGCCAGATTGAAACAGGAGAGCACGGGCCCTAATCAAGGAACAAAATATTTCGGACACGTATTTTGACTTTTTTTTTTTTGGAAAATGATACATGACATTTCTCCCCCTCCTCTCCTCTCCTACCCCAGCCTTCTCCCCTAGATCAAGACGCCATTTTGTTTGTTTGTTGTCGTTGAGAATATCGAGAAATTGGCGTAAAAAAATTTTTTCGTGCCATTTACATTAAATACTTACTGTTTCTCTGTGACATTGTGATTGTAGGAATGCGTTATGATAAGTGTTGTGTGCCGGGATGCAATAATACACGAAAGGACGTTAAATTGCATAAATTCCCAAATTCTGAGAGAAGACTCAAAAGACAAATGGAAATCACGTCTTTTGGACGATGCTTACACAGCATTATTTACTGCTAAAGAAATAACCAGTCCATCAACCAGCCAACCAGTTCATTCTGGTAAGAATGACTAGTAAGAATAAACTTGCTACCTACTTATTATGTGTAGTATTAATAGGTATCTCATTTTAACACTACTATTCATTGTTATCTTTATATGTCCACAGAGAATTATTATCCAACAGCTGATCATATCTATGCCAGGAAGAGGCACAATGAACATTCATATGCCGCGTCAAATCATGAACAACCTCCACAAAAAAAAACTATTCATACCATGGGAACTTCAACAGGTACCTACCTACTTACATTTATTTTGGTCAGAGTAATTGTTGTTGGTGCTAATCTTGTTATACAGTGACAGTGGATTAACTAATCCAGGCATTTTGTAATTGTAAATTTTGTAATTTGAAATTGTAATTGTGTTAAGTATCACAGCGATTGGTGAATATGCACATATAGGGATAAAGAATTGCATGGGGAGCAGCAGCAGGCTTTTGAGAGAGTATGTATCTCTCATTCTCTCTTACCCTCTCTGTACAAAATAAGCTTACCTCCGTTCCCTGTTCTGCAATGGTATGGGTGAAGACGGACTTATGCGGCTTATGAATTATTAAGATGTTAAGAATTTTTATAATTTTTAGATCACACGCCATTGTAAGCACTTGAGCCTGCTCAATTTGAACCGAGTGTGACTTCTATTGAAACTCCTCCAATTATGAAGAACCAAAAAGGTGTTACAAGTTTTCAACACGATTATCGATATTCAGGTATAGTTAAATTGACTTATTATATTTAAAATCTTTATACCATATTATATAGCATTATTATATTTATCATGTAGGTTTTTTCATGTGCATGTTTCTTAATTAAGAGCACTCACCCGAACTCCCCATTTGCACTGTTCCCTGATGATATACTTATTGATTAATATTATAATTAAATATTTGATTTTAACTTGTTTCTATCCTTTCAGTTCATTTATTAAGTTCGAAAATTTTAAGTTCACAATTTTTCATGCCGTCAGGTTTTTGTTTTTTGAATATTTTTTCATTTCTTGTGGTTTATTTGTTATCTTTTGTCTATTGTTGTTGCGTGTGTAAATAAATAAATTATAATTTATTAACAATTTTCAATTATTTTCAGAACCCTCAACATCAAAATGGAAATAACAGTCAGACTGGCAAATTTTAGCTGGTGTAATGTCATTCATTAACAAAATATTAAGAGGCGCAGATGTATTTCGTTTGGAAAATGTCAAAAACTTGCAGCATATGCAAGCAAAAGCTTTACTTAAATATAAAATAAAAAAATTAAAAAGGTAATAAAATAGATAGATTTGTTTTATTTCGTATCTAATTTTGTTTCATTTAAGGACTAAAATGCACAAAAGTAGGAAAAATCGTAAGGTTTTCCAACTTTTGTGCAATTTTAGTCCTATGAAAAACGAAAGGTCTGCCTCCCTGCTTTTTTTTTTAATATGGCTGTTTAGAGTTGGTGTCTTGGCCTACACAATAAGATGTGAATAATAAAAAAAAGTGATATATCGTTTTCCCCCAGCCAATCAGGAGGCAGAAGACGTGTCTGAGGTTAACTACAGGCGAGAGGGCTATCTGATACGTAGTATCCCTCTATAATTTGTGCAGGAGAGCTTGATACGTAATTCAGGAAGATATATACGATAATATTTTCGTGTTCCAATCAGATTGTATTATACCCTAAGCACGACCTGAATCATTGTCAAAGTCGTAATAACATTTCATCTTACTGCATCGAGTCCTTTTAATTCGTTATCCCTCATCGACAATATCTTTACGAGCCGTCTCCGGAGCTGCTCCCCGGACTATAGTAGTGGAGCCCTGGCTCACAAACGCTACCAGGGCTATGCCAAAATTCTATTCTTCAAAACGAGGAGAAAAAGTGTGTTTGAGGACCTCATTTCAATATTTATTTATAAAGTTTTTCAATTGCGTTTGAGTTCATAAGCAGGAATCTAGAAAAAGTTTTCAAAAATGTTATAAGTAAGTACTCTTTGTCAAAAAGTAGCTTTATCTTAGAAGTAGTTACAACACTTGAAAAAGTACCATAAACTATGTGGTTTTAGTCGGATGGCTTTTAATTCTTAAATATGTAAGTAAATTTAACTATGAATAAATAAACTAAAAAAAAAAACAACATTTTTTTCGATAGCACCTCCAGCTTAACAGACTGGTGACGGGCAGCGGCGTCACTGGTGCGAGGGTTCCGGCACCGCGCTCACCAACCCGCCTGCCCAGCGTGTGTAAGTATGGGCAATTATTCCAGGATGACCGCCAGGAGTGGCCAAGTCCTGGAAAGGCTTATGTCCAGCAGTGGACGAACTAGGCTGATGGATGTACCTTAAGCTTGGTCTCCAGAATATTTATAAAATAATCATAGGTAGCAGAAATACATGCTTTGAGAACCTTTTTAAAAGAAGTGAGAGTAGGAGTCAAGGCCTAGGAAAACTCGGCGAATAGCGATCAGACCAATTTTAAAACTGTGGCCTTTTATGTATTCCTCTATCTGTTTTAGGGTTCCGTACGTTAAAATGAAAAAACAGAACCCTTATACGATCACTTTGTTGTCCGTCTGTCTATTTGTCAAGACCCTTTTGCTCGGGCGTGTCGTATGAGATAACAAGTTAAAATTGATACCTTCTACAGAAATCTACGGCCCTGTGGTGCTGTAAAAAAATCAGGCATCTAACTCGACGCGAAAAATATTGTACTTTTCTCGATAGGTCTAAGTACCAGTACCTACTACTATGCTAACAATACTTTCCATTCCTATTCTGATAGCGACCAGATAATACTACAATTAGGATTGTTTGAATTTTCCGTGCGTTTCCAGTGAAAAATTAATTTAAGATTGGTGGATATGTAAATAAAACGCTATTTCAAGATGAATCGTTTATTGATTTCTCATTATAGAACGATAAGCCATGTATACATAGTAAAACACATATTTCAACTTACAAAGTTCATTACAAATCGACGTTCAGTAGATGTCTCAGATATCCACTTACTTTAATCTATGAGATCCGACGCAAGTTTAAACTTAACTTGTTAAATAGATATGTAACTATAGTAACATTGATATGTATTCTTTTAAAAAATCCTTAGTAACTAAAATACAGCTACAGTGGCTACAAGTCAATATTATATCGAAAATAGACACAGAAAATGGCATGAATCTCTACTTGTCAATAGGGTCTTGTGAGATAACAGTGACTGTCTAAGGTGTATTTATGAGGTTCCACAAACTTGCCCAACTTCTGGCAAATACAGGCTTCGGTTTCCGCTGCACCTCTGTTTCTGTATCAAATAGACATTTAGCATCACATTACACAATAATTCGTTGTCTATCTAGCCCGCATTTGACAAAAGTTTAATTAAGGTTAAAAGACTCACAATTACTAAATCGCAAAACGTGTAGACTTGGCGCGAAAAATGTGAGCGCCATTTAAATCCGTTACAATTTAAAGATTGAAGGTAAGATTTTAGATATTAATTTGTCTACATCTATATAACATTGTTTATATAATATTATCTAACATTTTAATCACATTACTTTTGATATGTATGGTTTAGTGCGCAGCACCTTTCATTATAACACTCTTTTCTATAATTTGATATGTTTTAGTGAAGAAAAATTACAATTTCGCTACAAAAAGACTTACATTACGGTTCAATTGCTACAATACCGATCATATTAAAATATTGTACTTTATTCACTACTGATTATAATCTATGATATGTGTCTATACCTACGTCACTAAGTTTACAAGATATGTATCCATGGTCCTATTCTGGATTTTCCTAAAAGCCAGATATAAAGCGCATGCATTCTTTCAACAATTCTTATATATTTTATATCTAAAACATTTTCACTCAAACGAAATCGAACTTGTAGCTTTATATCTCGCTTAGAATGGACGTACATTTTATTTGGAGTCGCCTCTGACTCAGAACTTGAAGATTGGGTACAAAATTATATGGTACATACTTAGGGAGCGGCATTCATCATCACGTCAGTCATCCACGCAGCCATAGGTTTATAACCATAAGTCGCACAGAGGTCATCAGATAATAGGGTACCCATTCACAACTATCATTGCCTTTACTCCAGATATTATCTGCTCAACAAATTCCAAGGTTACCTTTATATGATGGTGACGCGAGAAGACAACCCCTTAGCAAGTTATGGCTGGCCTTACACCAAAATGTTTAATTCATAAATCAAGTCATACTTCGCGCTTCGGTTCATAACCTAGTGAAGCAACTACATTTTAATATAAAAATATATATCTATACTAGGGATCATCGAAAATAAATACCTACCTCTGATACAAAAGTAACGTTGGAATCCAAAACTGGAATCGTTCAACTTAGGTTGAGTCTACGTGGCCGGATGTAGATGGTCAACCTAAAAAAAAACGAGTCACTGCGTTCAAAATAATACAATTTCAATCACGCGCAACACTAGGACAAAAAAAAAGTGTAAATTGGAGGGTACAGATTACATTACTTCCTCTTTTTCAAGGAGTCGTAAGGAAGGTAGCTGTAGAACGAGGAACTTAGGGGGGCTATTTGGACGACCTGATAGTAATCAGAGGCTGACTCCGGCGCTATTCAATCGAGGAAGCCGGTGTTGACGAGCTTCTCGAGGAAGAACTTAACGTCTCCAAGTTCAGAGTCCTTGATGCCAAGACTTTTCAGCATGCCAAGGTCGCCGTTCTCGACCGCCATGAAGACGGAGCGTAGGTGCTCCAGGTCTGATCTCATGAGGTGTAATGCCGCGCCGAAGTCCTCGATTGTTTGTGATTCTGGAATGGGAATACAGGATTGTTGAGTAAATGAAGATGGTTCGTTTTGCCCTTGGTTAAATAAGTAATCCTTCTGAAAAAAGTTAGTGATACCACGTTGGGCGCCAATTTAGGGTTATTTTCAACAAAAGCAGAGGCAGGTGAGACTCTTATGTTGAGACCCGGAGTCGAAACCTGCTGGTCGTTCAATGAGTTTTTCGGAATTTATTTGCATAGTATTTGTATTTTAGGTGGTAGAGCTGATGCCGGGCTCGACTGTGGAGGTACCACCATCTTACTTGGAGACCCCCTCGAAGTAATTCGGGGGAGAGTAAGAGGACAGCTCACAGGCAAAAAACCAGGAGGCCCACCATGCCTGGGACCGATGGATGGCGGTATATACATCCCTAATAGCCGGACCTTATATGGAACAGACTGGTGACGGGCAGCGGCGTCACTGGTGCGAGGGTTCCGGCACGGCGCTCACCAACCCGCCTGCCCAGCGTGTGTGAGTATGGGCAATTCTTCCAGGATGACCGTCGGGAGTGGCAAAGTTCTGGAAAGGCTTAGGTATGTCCAGCAGTGGACGATCTAAGTTGATGGATGGATGGTGGATGGATAGTATTTGTATACTTACTATTTGCTGAACAGTGTACGAAACACTTCTGCATGAAGTACCTACGGCGATAAAGCTCGCATTTCATAAGCTTCGGTAAAAAGAGGGTGTATGATTGTTGACTGTTATTAACAGTCCACAGTCGGAAACACCTCTCACATCCCCTCGTGGATAAATGGCATGATGATATTATTTGACTGTTTTCTTATAAGTGAACTAAAGAACAGCTACCGCTCCGTTCTACCTCTTGTTCTAGGTCAATTAAACCTTTGAAGTACTTATGTTTCGGACACTATCTCCCAATTACTCATCATAATTAGGCAGAGCTGATGCCGGGCTCGACTGTGGGGGTGCCACTATCTTACTCGCAATACCCCCAAAAAATATTCGGGAGAGTAAGAGAACAGCTCTCAAACAGGCACAACCAGGTGGCCCACCATGCCTGGGACCGATTGATGGCGGTATATCTCCTATTGCCGGCCCTTATGTAAAACAGACTCGTGATGGGCAGCTGTCGCTAATGGTGATGAAATCTTGGAGAAGCATTCCATCCAGTAGTGGACGAACCAGGCTGATGGATGGATGGATGGATTCATCATAATAAACTAACCAGATAGAGCGATGGCAACTTTCTCGATCCCTCCCAACGGTTCCAGGGCATCCCTCGCCTTACTCCCGAACAACTTCTCCAAGTAGTTGGGTCCGTGCGACGCCAGCAGCGATTGCAGGAACGATGCTGTCTCCTCTACCGGCGGTCGTTTAGCTGTGGACATAACGCGAACGGTTAAATAAAGGTTTTTATCTACTCCCATACTGCAATAAGGCAACTGCAACATTAAAAGCAGTTTTATGAGTACCTAGATTGTTTATACGATGTTATAATATTACGATTCTGCGCTGCGATTAGCCCAATTTATTATAAAACCGCTAGAGATCCAATCAACAACAGAGACGAGAAATAATTTCCGACCTTATGTCTTAAGCCACGCCCCCTTTATCCTGATTGGCCTTTAAGGCAGCTTTACCGCAACGAGGCACCCGAGGTTCATGAACGAATGTCTTCTTTTATTTTTTTTTGAAATTGTTATGTAGTTCAAAATATTATAAATAAAGATGATATTTTTAATAGTCGTAGATAAATTATTGTGTGCAACTGAATATAATTTTGACATTGGGACACTCGTGCAAGTTTATTATGAAACTCACTTCGTTCGTTTCGTAAACAAGCACTCGTGTCCCAATGTTTCAAATTATGTTACAGTTGCACAAAATACTATTGTTCGGCTTACAAAAAGGGAAACTGATAGAAATAAATTTGTATATTATTGACACTGCGATTTATCTATCGCGCGGAGATAAAAATTATATATTATGTTATTTTAATTTTTATCTTCGCGGTATATTTATTATCATTGCGGTATAGAAATGCAGATGAAAAGTAAATCTAGATTTGAAGAGCTTTGGACTCGGGAAACTCTTTAATTAGCCAATTTTTCTAACAACTGAGCTATCATGAAAAAATATTGAAATTACGCGGAAAATCTATAATAATTTGTTGTATATCCAATGAAGTTGGGCTCTCCGCTCTCTCTCTTGAGTGGCCGCGATTAGGAAGAGAAAAGAGAGAGCGGAGATCCAAAGGCCGACCGAGCTATGCATACACCTATCTTAGTATACATATAGTGTGGTTTAAATCAACAGCTTCGGTCATATGGTCGTTAAGATGTTACTGGCCAGCCAAACATGTTTTTCGGATGTCCAAATTCAGATTCAAATTCAAATAGTTTATTTTGCAAAGTGATACACTTTATATATAAAAGTGTATCATAGTATATATGATACACTTTTTACATGTCAAATTTAATCTAATAAAAAATATATGTAATAAAATAATAAATGTACATGAACTAAATTAAATGTCCTTTAACGCAGAAGAGAGCCGGTAGGATAAGTTGTTAGAAGGTTAAGTATGGCGAGCTACACCATGTAGTGGCGCGACCACCATACATAACCTTCGGGTTACGTACCTAAACCGATTACAATTATAGATCATAACTGGCAAATTAGGTCAACTATAGCGATAAAGAAAATGAAAAATATAAAAAAAAGAAAAACAAATGAAAAAAATATTTTATAAAAATACGATATCAAATTATCATAATAACGTATCAAATTGTAGGTATTAAAAAGCTGATTGTAAAAATATATAGTTTAGCTATATTTAATTGCATCTATTTCGCGAAATCCTTGAAAAACCACAAAAATTTGTATGCCCCCCCCACTTATCTCCAAAACTGGTGGACCAAAAATATGAAAAAAATCATGGTAAAATGTGATTACAAAAAGAATAAAGGAAAAATAAAGCGGTTGAGAAATTCACGAAAAAAATGTCAAAATTAAATTTATCATCCACAATACGGAAACCTAGGTACGCGAGTCTGACTCGCACTTGGCCGGTTTTTTTTTATGTCCGGCTTTTTGTTGGTATTATCGAAATGGTAACCCTGTCAACGTTTGAATAGAACACTTACCTGTCCAAGTTCCTCGATGGGATCGTTTTGAAGAAACCCACCGATTCACTCGAATACCGGGAATCGATTACGATTCTCGAGAACCATTGCGGTCGAATAACGTGAAACAAGATGGTTTGGTATTTTGGTATCGATGAAACATTTCGAAGAATTTTTTAGTTGGTTAATGTAAATCATGTAAATTTGATGTGCATCTATTTCTTTTTTAGGGTTCCGTAGTACCTAAGGTACAAAAGGAACCTTTATGGTGAGACTCCGTTGTCCGTCCGTCCGTCCGTCCGTAAGTTACAGCCTCATTACTTTAGCACTGTTAGAGATAAAGACATTAAATTTGGCACAAAAATAATTACAAGGTGTAAAAAATATATAAAACATTTTAAATTGTTCAAAATATTTCCAAATGAAGAGCGAGAAAAATAAAAAATATTATTCTAAAAATACAATATAGGTATCAAATTGAAGATAATAAAAAGTTAATTGTAAAAATATATACTTTTACTATATTTACTGGCAGTGGTTTAGAGAAATCTTTAAAAATACACAAAAACTCTTATCTCCGAAACTGGTAGACCGAAAAATATGAAAAAAATTTCGATTATACATCATAACCGGCCAAATACAGGAAAACTATAGCGGTTTAAAAAAAGTTGAGCACAAATGAGAAATATAAAAAAAGAAGTAAAATAAATAAAAAAAATATTTTATAAAAAATCTATATGGGTATTAAATTGTAGGTATTAAAGAGTTTATTGTAAAAATATATAGTTTGGCTATATTCAACTGCATCTATTTCGAGAAATCCTTGAAAAACCATAAAAAAATGTATGCCCCCCTTTATCTCCAAAACTGGTGGAACGAAAAACGTGAAAAAAATCATGGTAATATGTGTTTACATAAATATTATAGGAAAAATAAAGCGGTTGAGAAATTCACGAAAAAACTTACAAAATTAAATTTATCATGCACAATACGGAACCCTAGGTACACGAGTCTGACTCGCACTTGGCCGGTTTTTTTATTGTATGATGGAAAGTGCCCATTTTGGACAATTTAAGATGACACTCTTTCCTTAAAATCTTTATATTTTTATGTGTGTTGTCCGAGGCTTAACGGGTTTCCATTATTTGCAGGACAATGGACAAATGTTATTTGAAGGACAAAACCCAATTATATTTTATGTCATTTACTATGTATAATTCGACTGATGTCAGCCCCAAAGTGGGCTGAAATATATTTCGAAATTAAGTTTTTGTTCGGCGTTTTAAGCATACATAAATAAAAATAAAACCCAATAAAAGACAAATGTTAATTTCATTAAGAGCTTCCATCACAGCAATATGATATGAAGAGTATTGTCCCCGGTCGGTTTCTCATTCTGTCTTGTGTTGCGGCCAACGAACAGGGCGTGTGCGCGCGGCTCAATTTTACAAAAAGCCTTAGATGTTTGTGACGTAATGTACAGGCTGATCTTTATAATTATTTTTTCTACATTCTTCAATAAAACGTTTTACATACTCGAAATTAGTTTTGAAAATCGAATTTTTTGAACCCGGGTAAATTTCATTTCGTACTCGGTTAGGTTCTTTTTGAGGGAAGTTTATTCAGACACTCGAGTTTATTTCGAAAAAATTATTTAGTTGGCAGAATGATACAGACTGGCATGCATGATACTGGCCACAACAGACAAAACGGTATGGCTTAGCAACGTAGCTTTTCCATGAGGGGAAAAAGAGAAAAAAATATATACTGGCCATGTTAAAAAGGGTCAAAATTCAAAGTTTTCATTTTTGTACAAATTGTACTTTTAATAATTGTAATTTTAATATTTTCTCCAACATATATCTTCTAATATGCACTTATTTTGTTGTTTTTTTAATACTATATCGGACTTTCAGCTAGTAGAAAAACCATCCAAGTGCAAGTCTATAAAAACGGCAAAAAACATGTCTGTTGTATGGGAGCCCCCTTAAATATTTATTTTATTCTGTTTTTTAGTATTTGTTGTTATAGCGGTAATAGAAATACATCATCTGTGAAAATTTCAACTGTCTAACTATCACGGCTTATGACATACAGCCTGTTGATAGACGAACAGACAGATGGACAGCGGAGTCTTAGTAATAGGGTCCCGTTGGTTACCCTTTGGGTACGGAACCCTAAAAAGTATAGTTTGTACCGAGTACAATATTTCCATCGGCTCACGTCGAAACTATCTTTCTTCCTCGGATAAGAAAAAGCGTCATCTTGTACCCGGTACTAAATATTCTATTTTATGTGGTCGTTAATTCGCTATGTATACTATAATCTTATTTGGTAGAAAACTACACGGTAGAAAAACATGGTAGAAAAACATACATGGGAGAAAAACATATGTATTGAATTTTTTAAAGAAATCGTTATAATTTTGACTGTGTCATACAGACATACACACATGGTAAAATGTGTTTTTGTAAAGATTACAGGAAAAGAAAAAATGAGAGATTCACGGAAAAAATAAATGACTAAATTAAATTTATCATCCACAATACGGAACCCTAGGTACGCGAGTCTAACTCGCACTTGGCTGATTTTTTATCTATGGTTCTGGGCCATTTTGGCCTAAGCCAAACTGGTTTGTCCTAAAATCAGCTATGGTCGAAAATAATCAAAAACACAGCCTTAATAAACTAATATTAAACTTTGTTTTCTTGAAGTATACGCAGGGTGGTGCGAAGCCTACTGGACCACAAATCCAAGGCACATGCTTTCATTCGTACCCTTTTGAAGTTTGACGATGTGTGTGTATAGGTTTCGATAAAAATGTACCCTGCAGAGCAATCATTTCAGCAAAGCCTCCATACAAAAGTACTCCAGATGTTCTAAAGAATATTTTTCCCAATTTCAGGTTAAATATATTTATTAGAATGTAAAGGAACGAACCGTCACTAATACCTGACATCAAAGCGAGTAAATGGAAATTCGATTACCTGCGGTAGACCAGGTCTGCAGCCAGGACTCGTATTTGGGGGGGGGGGGGGGGGGGAGATGATTCTTTAAGAAATTTACACTTTTAAATTTAATTTGTTCACATTTTTAGATGCCAGAACTTTTTTTGTTGCTGTGTTTTAATATACAGATGTTTCACAAATCACAGTGGAATAAATTTTAAGTAAAAATGTACAATTGTATGAACAAAAGTAAAAATGTATTTATCTATCACCTTTATTGTATTAATTGCAATATGTATAAGTATTTAATATTTTTTATTCCTATATATTTTACTTATATGTAAGTATATAATTTAATTTATTTTTATTCAAGTAATCCTAACTTTTAATATTATTTTAGTTTTCCACGGATTGCGTTTATTTTTATCCTATTCTATTGTTTTTTTTTTAAGTTTAATATTGATTTGTAAAAAGTGTATTATTTATATATGTACTTATTCAAAAGTAGAATTTGTATAACAAACTATATAACAATTTGATGTTCAAAAATCTCTGGGGGGGGGGATATAGAACACCCATATTGCAGCCCTATTTACGGGCCTGGTACACACCTCATCTAAACCGAACACAAATTGCTTTTCAATTTCAGATTGTTATATTTCTTGGCTTCCTAAGGTTTGCCTTGTCAATGGGGGTGGGTCCATGAGTAATGATTTTAAGGTTCCCTGAAAAATGGGAACCTTTTCAATAAAATTAACACCGATGATGTCTTTCAGTCCGTTAGCAACAAAACTCATAAACGGTTGGGGCGGTTCACTGGTATTGAATCATTTAAAACTTCACTTGTTATATAAAATTAAGCGAATTTTCTATATAAAAATATCGTCACGACATGTTTCCTTTAGGGGCTGGCAGAGGTGCTTCCGAGTGTGGTGGTCAATAGAACAGTCAACACTCGTTCGCTCCTTTTTTCACAGACTATTTTTACCGTCCCAATCGTAACAGAGTGAGCCTTATCCTCGTAATGTGTCCACAAATAGTATTTAGTGTTTAGTGCTAGTTTCCCAAGCAGCATTCCTTAAGTCACTAAATAGGACCTAACTATATTTTCACTAAGTGTCCAAAATAAGGAATTTTAAATTCCTTATGTCAAATTTAGTGTTAAATAAGATTCCTAGATGGCACTGTCGTATTATTTAGCAACAGAATCAAAGACAAAATTTGCACAGATTCCAAACAAACGAAAAATCACTTTGACATTGATTGCTACGAAACACATTTTATCTATGGTGACATGGACAGCGCCATCTGGAGGAAAGCTAAGAACCAAGAAAAAAAAACAACGAGAAAAACGCTCATTTTTTTACATGTAACATGCCCTATATTAACCGTAAAATTAAATTCGCCAAAGATTAGACACTACATTCTATTAATATAATAATATTAGTCCAGGTATTACTTAACTTTTGTTTGTGATTTGTGTCGGGATTGAGCACTGCCCTGCCGTATAACAGGTTTTTTTTTAAAGTAGCACGGAGGGTTGGGATTATTTACATTACTTATACTGTTTACATCTTTAGCTATCTAGGCCTATGTCTATGTACGTTCATGTAAATACTTTTTAGTGAAATAAACGATTATTAATTAGAAAAATAGTACATTGTTCACCGAGGGAAGAAAGGGGAAGATTACCAACGAGGGTGTAGTTTGAGGCCCTTGGCTTCGCCTCGGGCCTCAATACACACGGGTTGTGAATCGCACTTTCTCCCGAGTGATACATAGTGCTTTATACTACACCTGCGAGGAAATAGTATAATTTTACTTTTAATCAAGATACAATAAAAGAAACCGACTGACTCGCGTGCGATTGTCACTTTTTATTTCCTTCTTATTTTTTATTATGTACAGGAAAAGCAAGTGGCCAGTATCATTTTTCGAGTTTTATGTACGAGTTCGCAAAATAATACTGGCCACTTGGCCACTTGGCCATTCTTTATGTTATTTAAAAAAAAACAGCACGTTAACAATGGATTTGCATATACTTTTTCTGCCCGCATATTTGTATGACAGTAATGACGTATTTTCTGCATCGTTTTCAAAAAAGTATAAAGGTACTTTCCGAGCAGGTGTAGTTTAAAGGTTATTTTCAGTCCACCCTAGTAGATAGAATCCCGTTACAATACGCGCATTTTCAGCTTGAATGAAAGGGTTAAGAGAGTAATTTGATGAAACAAAAGGCTTTCCAACTCTAAAGTTACTCGTTCTGCTCTTTGTTATTTAATATGGTTCATTGTTTGATTGTTGTACTCCAACATAACTGGTTTTAAAAAGCTTATTAAACGATTTAAGGCGCATCAATAGTAAGACCAAGCGGCAAATTTTATACATATTTGAGGCTATATTTATTTATTAAATATAGGTAAAGTACATGCTATAAAAAAATTTGAAAAACATGTTAATATTCGATTAATAAGCATTAATTTCAACTGTAGTATTATTTTCGTAGAATCAAAACTTAAACAAAAAAAAAAAAATTAACTTCTTAAAACTAGTATTTCTCCGACCACTTGGTCGGTTTAGTTCGTTTATATGTAAACAGCTGTACTTGTACACGAGATTTATTTTATCAAACAGTCGCGTCCATGTACAATGTGTTTATTTTCTTTTATTTTGGGCTGTCGGAGACGCAGCGATCGGCGTGACAGCCACTTTGCAATGCACGCTGATATGAACGTTATTTCAATGTCGTTTCTCTCGATATTTGTACCGACACAAATGGAGTTGTTAACTTAGGTCTTATACGATAAGCGCCTCAATATTCTAAATTCTAATAGATTCCACCTCAGACACCACAGCCCCCTCAGGCTACAGCTACAGCTCTGCCCACCGACAGCGCTTCACAGCATGGAAATAAAAAATAAGGCGGGAGACTCTCTGTCCCGCCTTTCAAGGCAAAGTTTTAATGGCCAAAAGGCAAAAAACAAAAAAGGACTATCAAAAACAAAAAAAAAAAATCTAATAGATTCTTGTTGACCCACGGTGTAATGTGCCTTCCGAAGCACCAGACTTAAGGGTCCGTTTCGCCAAACATGCTCTCGCGTTTGGACAATTTAGCATATTAAAACAAAATATTTTTAATAAATAAAATGTGTGTAGGTAGTAAAGGGGTTGAACTACATTATAATTTTTCAGATTTGACACAAGCATCACAATCATTGAGAAAAAAAATCGGAAAGATCAGTAAAATCACGGGAAACGTAATTATATACGTAAACGTAACCCCACTTTTTAATGTTTTAAATGGCCAAATTCATCCTGGATTGTCATTAAAAATCTAACCTAACCTACCGGCTCTCTTCTGCGCTGAAAAATATCCGATGGATATCCTTCAATATTTGGTATACATTATATGTAGATATGGTATATTTGGTATACATTTACTAATTTTGATGTTCACTATTATTTTTTGATGGACACTTCCATTTGATGGAAGTGTATGTGATATAAAAGTTCATTTTGATGGTCATTCATTATGAATTGATGGTCATTCATACAAAAGAACGTAGGTTTCGTAGGTGCCACAAAGGCACCCGCAAACAAAGGATTTTTAGATTTGTAACTACACTGTAAGTTGAATTCATTATTAATTATTTAAAACGGATAATCTCGGATATCTCGCGATACGCAACATGTTTCAAATTCTTTCCGAATTCGTTTTCAAGCGAGCGCGTGTCTGTCGTCAGTGGACGGAGTCACAATACTCTTCGAAAGAATTCGAACATGTAAATATATCTGTTTTTAAATAATTAATTAAGATAGGATCTATGAAATTCTAATTATAAAGGAATTATATTTATATTATTTTATATTTATACAAATTACCTATATAAAGTGTGGTACAGGGTGTTGAAGTTTGTTACACCTTCAGAAAGAGCCGTGGTCAAAAGGCTAGTACATAATATTGTTGTACAAATATTCTATTATTCACGAAATCCGTTTGTCTATGGTTGTAGTAGTGCGCACACGCACATTTTCTAGTGTGCGTAACCTCGGTAGCGATACAAAACGCGCAGCACACACAAAACGCGCTTATCTGTACACGTCACTACTACAACCATAGAAAAACGAACTACGTGAGATAAAATTACTCGTAGTAAAGCTCAAATGCTCGAAAGTTGAGTTTAAAATAAATGCCACAATTAATTGCCTCTACAAACAACTTGTTTGTTTTCTACCAAGTCTGCATTATTCAATTAACTAATTTGTTAGTGGTTTCAACTAAAGATATTCAGTGCTTTCAGTTGCGAAGTTTGTTCGGATCTTACTGAATTAATGTACAGTTTCAAAGTTCTCCGAAATACCTCACTGGAAACAAGGCCATTTCTATTCTTACAATTAATTCTGATGAAAGTTTGTAGTAATAAGCAAATAACTGGGTGCTTATTTAAATATTAATTACAATTTGGATTTTAGATAAAATTAAAACGTAATTTAATAATTGTTTAACAAAAACAGGTATATTTGTGTCATTGCTTTATGTGTTGAATAACTCGACTGTATATAACAGGTCGGGGAAAAAGTCTTTTCGTATTTTATTAATATCTTTGGCTGTACTATTTGTATCTGGCTGGTTTTGATGACATTAAAAAGGTTACATTTCAAAAAAGGAAACAAATTAGAAAAATTTTGTATTCAGATATTTTTCATTTGTTTTTCTTTGTGTCAAAATGAGTGAATCTAATGAAGAAATTCGATACATTTTAAAATTTTATGACAAAAAAGGAAAAAATGCAACGCAACCTGCAAAAAAATGTGTGAAGAAGGCAGAGACTACAGATTTCCATCTGCTACGATCCTAACACACTTATTTCACATCTTATCATCATCTAGTCATGCAAGCTGTTGTATTCCGAGTACGTTTGACTTTGCCCTTCTTAAGTATGTCACCAATGTGTTCAGCATACGTCCTTCTAAGGCGGCCTGTAGACCTACCATGAGTTTCAAACTCGACACACGTTAGCGACTGCGTAAAATATTTATACGAAAAATGGTACAGCGCCCCTAGCGGTTTACGAGAGGAACCAGAATTTCTCATACAAATTATTTTACGCAGTCGTTAATCAGCACTTTTCCCATCAGAAGCACATTGCCATTTGCCCGATAGTTCAGTTTAACTCCAACTTCTGCCGTGGCTGCCAGACCTATTGATTCTTGTACCCATTTACTACTTCAATATACAACATTTCGTCTTCTGTAGAAAAAATATTTTTTTTAAAACGCTAATTTAATATCGGGTCTAACAGTACGTTATTTCACTGTCGATATTAGTACTGACACACTGAAGTTGCTAATTTAAGATGTGCAAGCACCTTAATGTTAGACAATAAAATAAGGCCCGATCTTACCTGCCGTGCAGAGCTTGGAATCCTCATCGTATCCGTCGATGCAGTCAGGTGCTCCATCACACAGGTACTGTATGGAGATGCAGTTGCCATCTACCGGACACTTGAACGGCTCGTATGGGTGACAGTATTCTGGAAACAGAGAGAAAGAAACCTTTAGAGTGGAGTTCGTTTGATCTAATAGTTCGTACGCTTCGATACGCCGAATCGTGCTGAAAGACGGCGTCGGCTACTTTAAAGACATGGCGTGTGGTGTACATAACGGGTGCGCCCCATTATGTATCTAACAGATTTATTTTTTAATGGATTTAGTGATGACTAATGTATACACTATTTTAATGTTTCTTTGGGGAAGTTGTTCAATATGAGCAGTAGAGTATGTTGTTTCATTTGAATGTAGCAGTCTGTTTAGTATATTGGTAGTTTGATCCTCCGTAACTTTACTTATTGTATCTTATTAAAATTAAATCTTTTTTGTTTTGACATAGCTTCCAAAATAGCGTACGGTCATATTGCAGACTATTTAAATAAAATAATCATACACAGATTATAAACATGATAATAAAACGTTTACAACGACGTAGTTACTTTGTATAACAGTATGTGTGGTTTAACATAGAATGACAATCCACAAGGCTCGACTGTGGAGGTACCACCATCTTACTTGGAGACCCCCTCAAAGTAATTCGGGGGAGAGTAAGAGGACAGCTCACTGGCAAAAAACCAGGAGGCCCACCATGCCTGGGACCGATGGATGGCGGAATATCCATCCCTAATAGCCGGGCCTTATATGGAACAGACTGGTGACGGGCAGCGACGTCACTGGTGCGAGGGTTCCGGCACCGCGCTCACCAACCCGCCTGCCCAGCGTGTGTGAGTATGGGCAATTCTTCCAGGATGACTGCCGGGAGTGGCAAAGTCCTGGAAAGGCTTATGTCCAGCAGTGGACGAACTAGGCTGATGGATGGATGGATGACAGACTGAAAAATATATACATACGCGATCATTATGTTATGACCTGAAAGAAGATGTACTGACCAGAATAGAAAAGGAATGGTCTGCTGGTTTGGACATGTAAAGAGGATGAATTAAAGTACAGTGACGAAAGAAATTTATGGTGCGCAAGTGGAAGGTACAGCCCGATCAGACCGCCCTAAAAGGACGTATGCTGACCAAATTGGTGACATGCTGAAAAAGAGTCATGTCAAAAGTACCCGGAATAGAAGAGCTTGTATGACTAGATTGATGGATGTGGAAGAGGCGAATGAGGTGTGTCTAGATCGCAGCAGATAGAAATCTGTAGCCTCTGCCTTCTCCCCTGAGAGACAGGCGTGAGTGTATGCATGTATGTTTGTAGTTACTTTGCTACGACGTAGTTGCATGCTACGCGTCGTAGCCGTAGCTACTAGTAGTTTACTACGACGTAGCTGTAATTTACGCTGCATCGTAGCTCATTTATTACGACGTAGTTGTCTGTAACTACGTCGTAGTAAATTAGCTACGTTATAATCTGAAATCTGAATCCTCATTCTACCCCTTTGTATGTATGTAGGGTCCGTTTTGCAAATCCGTTATATACCTATCCTCGAAAATTACTTATACAAAATAAGAAATATCAGAATACAAACATTGTCTATTAATGATTGTTAATATCGGAAAATTCAACACATGTCATTGTGTTTTCACAAGAAAAGGTCACATTTTATAAACATCCATTATGAGCCTTCTTAGGAAACTGGTGTCTAGTATGATGAAAAAGTTACGCCTCAGCACAAGCCATCGTAGCGCTGTTATTCTACCGTCACCGATTTATCAATACCATATTTCTGACAAATGATATACCGCTATCCAATGCTGGTAATGTGCACGCAATAAAGTGTAGTAAGTGGTACATAAACGACGAAAGTGGCCATTATCTGGAGTTTAGGGACAATAACTGGTGCTGGCCGTCTGGGAAATTAGCCGAAGATAGCAAATTATGTTACGTGGGACAATAACCGGGTCGTTAAAATGTTACTAACTGTAGAAGTTTCCGTGAATATAGGCTGTACAAAATCAGAGGCTTTAGTTCTTTTGCGAAGATGTCGCAAACTTTTTGAAAACAAATAATACAACATGAAATTTTTAATAAATCTCTGCTACCTTAATTTATTTTTCGTTTTAGTCCATGGCTTAAATAAAAGTTTGTTTTTAAAAAGGTTTTTTTTATTTTTTACTTTATTTTGTGTATAAATAACATAATTTTGCTAATCAAAACCTTTCATTTGATGTCATGGAAGTGGTTAAGGAGTCCGCCATCTTAGGGCGTCTGCCATATTTCATTTCGATGACGTCACTTAGCTTATCGCATTCTCCTCCTCAAATCTTTTTTTATACCCATGTCAAGGTATGGTATGGAAATAATAAATTAATGAAATCTTAGGGCATCCGCTATATTGCTTATCGCATTCGCCTCTGTTATTTTGTCCCTTTTGTTAACCCTTTGCAAATGAGTAAGTTTACCTACCCTTCATTTCACCACTTTCGCTTCGCCAGCCCTTGATAGAGCAAACAATTAGTAGAGAAAACATCCCACACATTAACATTCGCCCTTTATCACAAGAGATCATTGACCTTTGTGCTTTGTAGAAACACTTCAGGAACTAACTTTAAGGTGGTTGTGAACGGTTGGGAACGGAACGCTCCCAAACTCACTACTTATTTATTGTCTTTCTTATTTTTGAATAAAAAGTATTAAGTAAATGTGATTAATGGCATTAGGCAAAGTTGTGTTATTTGATGTAATAGTTGTAAATGTGATTAATTGCATTAGGCAAAGTTGTGTTATTTTATGTAATAGTTGTAAATGTGATTATTGGCATTAGGCAAAGTTGTGTTATTTGATGTAATAGTTGTAAATGTGATTAATGGCGTTAGGCAAAGTTGTGTTATTTTATGCAATATTTGTAAATGTGATTATTGGCATGAGGCAAATGCAATAGTTGTAAATGTGATTATTGGCACTAGGCAAAGTTGTGTTATTTGATGTAATAGTTGTAAATGTGATTAATGGCGTTAGGCAAAGTTGTGTTATTTTATGCAATATTTGTAAATGTGATTATTGGCATGAGGCAAATGCAATAGTTGTAAATGTGATTATTGGCACTAGGCAAAGTTGTGTTATTTGATGTAATAGTTGTAAATGTGATTAATGGCATGAGGCAAATGCAATAGTTGTAAATGTGATTATTGGCACTAGGCAAAGTTGTGTTATTTGATGTAATAGTTGTAAATGTGATTAATGGCGTTAGGCAAAGTTGTGTTATTTTATGCAATATTTGTAAATGTGATTATTGGCATGAGGCAAATGCAATAGTTGTAAATGTGATTATTGGCACTAGGCAAAGTTGTGTTATTTTATGTAATAGTTGTAAATGCTCCTGCACAGCTACTATGAACAGGTTATGACGCTACATTGCTCAGAACATTGAAACTTGTCTACACGTGTAGAGGACCGGCTCTTTGATCGGGTACTCGACCTGGAGTTAGCGGATTCAAATCCCGTTGTGTTCGGTCTGCTTGCTTCGGAAGGCACGCTAATTTGTGGGTCTATACTATATATTTGTGGCCGAAGTAAGGAAATAGGTCTCGTCACCCGCATAGACGTAAAAATCGTCCGTGAAACGTGGATGTACGAGTGTGGATTGTGACTTGCGTTTAACGGTCCATATCCAACACCCCCTCGAGGATTCGTGTCGTAACGGTATATGTACATGTAAAGGTTTCATGCTATACTAGCCTTTTGACAGCGGCTCCGCCCGCGTTTTGTTCAATCTCTTCCCCGTTTTCGGCTTGAGCGTTATTTTATCAACACCCCTTATAGCATATATGTTGACCAAGGTCACTACAATGATAATAAAGAAAACCGCGTCCAAATCTGTTGATTGCTTCTCGAGTTAAAACGATACATATATATACAGATAGACAGACAACAGACAGACAAAACAAATAATAAAATAAACTATTGCATTTAAAATTAAAAAAAATATATAATGTCTTTCAATTTAAATGAAAACTAATTTAGGAGGTGATTCAGTATCGTTAATACATCACATTCCACTGCAAAGCACTTTTTTTTGCGCGAACTTTTTTTTCACTTCTCAGTACAAAGTGGTCCGATCAGCTGACTCAGTTTGTATGGACAAGTGCAGAAAAAGTTCGCGCAAAAAAATTTACTTTGCTGTGGAATGTGGTGTATTAACGATACTGAATCACCTCCTAAATTACTTTCCATTTAAATTGAAAGACCTTATATAATATACACGACTTTTTGCTACTTTATTATTATTACAGACGTAAAAAGATTAAATAAGTTTTGGTATTTTAATGCAAAAATAATCAAATTATAGCGAAGTAAATATCCCTTTTTCACGTAATTGGTAGATAAACCAATTGAAACCCAGCAGTCACGAGCTTCAGAATTATGCTCTCTCAGATATTATAAACGTAGGTAATATTTGTTTAACTTCAGGCAAAAAGGTTTTTTAAATACTCGCCCTTTCAAGAGTGATATGCTGAATTTAATATAAAGTACAAATATAACCGTATCTGAAAAAGGTTCTTTTAGCCTTTTGTGTCCGCCATATTTGATACAAATTAAGTACCTATGAATGCCTTTTTATGTTGGATCACGCATCGTATGTCTGGGCAATTAATATAAAATGGGCGTGATTTCTTTCTTTTAAAGCCTCCTAATTTTTTTTTCAATGCAAGTGCTCGTAAAGGCCCACTTTTTATGCATCAAAACCGAACAGAAAGTCGATTATTTTGCCCTAGGGCTTTTTTTTTCATTTATTTACAATGGTTGGCTAACCTGCAGCCTTTCCTGTGTACCATAAATTTTATACTTTTTTTCCACGGCTCTGGATACAGTCCTTTTGAGCCAATCATAATTTAAAGTTCACAAGATTACATTTGTTTTATTTCCTCACACTATGCATTGAAAAACGTAGTATGATACACGGGCGTAAGAGCAATAAATTATTCGGTTACGTTTAAAACACTCGCTACGCTCGTGTTTTAAATCATCCTCGTCATTTATTCCTTTTCGCCCTTGTAACATAAACTAATATTATATTGATGTCTTTAGAATGGAAGGCAAATCACAAAAACTTTTTAGAGTTCCCTTAAACATATACATTATTAAATCAAAACTTCAATGTTGGTCTGCCCATTCTTGGTAATTATGTCTCAAAGAAACAAGTGACGTCACTTGTTTTGTAACTTGAAAAAAATATCAAAAATTATTGACTGCATAAAACTGAAATTGGTATAAATTAAGATCGTTAAATGGTGTATATTTTTCGTTTTTTTTTTAATTAAGATTAATTTTCCTGGTGAACGTGGTGAAGTCGGTATAGTGGTTGCAGGCAGTTGCGTAGTATTAGACAATCGCCCGTTACCGACTTACGGAGATTTTGCGAAAGTCACTGGACATACTGATTAATACGTCGCCTGCTTTCACTCTCCCACTATCTAGACGAGCGGTAATATTATTAAAACTCGCGTGAGCTGACATACTAAATTATTATTACATACGGCTTGAACACTCACGTGTGATTGTTGTTGACTATATGCCAACCATTTCACCGATACAATATAAGTAAAAGTGCCCGTTTGACAACGACGGTGAACGCCGCGTCGTCGTCCTAAGAACGACACTCGCCTTGATAATGCCGAAATTGTATCGATGGAACGGTTGGCATATAGTCAACAACAATCACACGTGAGTGTTCAAGCCGTATGTAATAATAATTTAGGCGAGCGGTCTTCATCCTTTGTCTAATTGACTCTTTCCATCAGGCGCGGTTGTCGCATAAGTCCATTATGTATAAGATAATTACAAAAAAAAACATCCATGGGGACTGCCGGCACAAGTGAAAACTTTACTGTTAACATTCATTAGCATGTCGGTGACGTACAGTGCTACAAGGATATTTTAGGATGACAATGCCAGGGGGGCGCAGCTTGACACATGGGATACACAGACAATACAGCCCAGAAAGACGTCTATTGTTCAACATCTTGCGTACAAATAATTCGGTCAACAATCGAAACGGGATACTGCAACCCTATTGGCTCTTCCAATTTTAGGTATAGCGCCACTAACTTATCTTTAAGAAGACGAAGACTCTAACGTAATGAATATAGAAGCCATTTTGGTTTATATAGCATATAATTTTGGAGTGGCGAATTGTATCTGCTGGTTCAGTCAGATGTGTTGACAGAAAAAGGGTCGCCTGTTATGAGGAGTCTGTAGGCTGTATTCGTCTATTACATGATGGGATACGACAGCAGCGTTAGTTCCGATTTTGACCGCGACCAATACACGCGCCAAAAGAGCCTCTTAGTAGACGGTGAAGCGAACCCATAAGATTTTCCCCTACCAAAAATCGGTCAACGCGCATAAAGAAATAATGTATTATAATGTATTATAATGTATGTGAAATAATATATTACAAAAATAAATAATGTATTGAAAACTTCGTTACTAAGGATTAGTGTCATCAATATTTCTAATTCCCATAGCTTAATTCCTAAAATACTTTTTTTTCATTTTTTTTTTTCAGATGGTAACGCCATTTTAGATAATAGTTTTCATTATTATGGTATGTAATTTGATAATTATTTTTCTATGATTTTTTAAAGAATTTTCAGATATGACGTCACTTGGGGCATTTTAGGCATTATACTGATTGTGATGTCTGTCTACTCGTCTGTCATTCAATCTGTCAAATTAGTCGGCAGCAAATTATTATAAATTTATCTTGATAGTAAAGGACACATTTCTAAACAGCCTTTTCTCAACTGACGTCACACGAGGGCAAATGGAAGTTGCAGCTTTTTCGTAAAAATATTCATCATCATGAGGTTTTTCAGACCACAAGTTCTAAAATGCGGCTTATTAAACCAAAATCGTGAAATGGTTTTCGAATTAACACACCTTAACATATAATATTATTAAAACTCGCGTGAGCTGACATACTAAATTATTATTACATACGGCTTGAACACTCACGTGTGATTGTTGTTGACTATATGGTGAAACGGTTGGCATATAGTCAACAACAATCACACGTGAGTGTTCAAGCCGTATGTAATAATAATTTACACCTTAACATAATTTAATCTAAGCTAATTTAAGTAACCTCAAGTTGTAGAGAAAGACGATGTTACACATTATGTCAATACATTTATTTATGTTTTAATCTTAGCATGAATTTATCTCAAAACGAATCCAAGTCTTGTTTCTAATCTCAACAATTTATCATTCAAGCCACGTTTATTGAACATTAATATTGACATGGTGCGTGTAATGTTAGGTTTAATGTTGACATTGTGCGTGTAATGTTAGGTTTAATATGAGTTGCGCAATTGTAGAGAAGCTGTTTGTAACTTTATGTACTTAATACATAATAATATGTTAGTATTTCTCAGTCGACTTTTTCGGATACACAGGATGATTAATAGAAATATATTTATTTATGCAATTATAAATGGTACAGGTGGTAGAGCCGATGCCTGGCTCGACTGTGGAGGTACCACCATCTTACTTGGAGACCCTCTCGAAGTAATTCGGGGGAGAGTAAGAGGACAGCTCACAGGCAAAAAACCAGGAGGCCCACCATGCCTGGGACCGATGGATGGCGGTACATCCATCCCTAATAGCCGGGCCTTATATGGAACAGGCTGGTGACGGACAGCGGCGTCACTGGTGCGAGGGTTCCGGCACCGCGCTCACCAACCCACCTGCCCAGCGTGTGTGAGTATGGGCAATTCTTCCAGGATGACCGCCGGGAGTGGCAAAGTCCTGGAAAGGCGTATGTCCAGCAGTGGACGAACTAGGCTGATGGATGGAATGAATATGGTATATTTTTTTCTATATATGGTACATTGTATACATACAAATATTACATAGAAGTCAGATTGAAAGTAAAATAAAAAAATAATGGAACTAAATATAATACGTGGAAATACCAGGATACGCAACATGTTTTGCGAAAAAAAGTTTTTATGTAAGAGACACTGGCCAATTATAATTTATTTTGAAAATACAATTAATTATTTAAAAGTAAAAATACGAACGTTTCAACTTCAAAATTTGACCACACATTTCTTAAGAGCTAAATTGAACCATCGTCTCATTAAAAAATTGATCTGCTTCTGGAACATTTTGCGCCATGATTTTTACGATTTTAAACGTCACCTAAAGCCGGACGAATCGTATAATACACTTCAAATGGCAATTATGGATAAAAGCTCTTCTAAGGCAATTCGTGTACCGCTGGTATAATCAATTTAAGCGCGGTCGACCAACTTTGAAAGAAGAAAGAAGTGGTTGCCCTTGGACGGCTGTTACAGAAAGAAACGTGCTAGCACTGAAAATTTTTATTCAAGATAATATGCGAATTACGTAAGAAGAAATTCAGCACATATTGCAAATTGGATCGAGGAGCATTCACGAGATTCTACACGAGCACCTTCACGTGAAGAGGATAGTTTAGCGCTGGGTGCCACAAAACCTCACCGCTGCTCAGAAGCAGGCCCACGTGGAATGGTGCAGTGACATGATTGCTAAATTTGAAACAGGCTCGTCTCGGCCGGTTTACGACATTATTACAGGTGATGAATTTTGTATTTATCAATACGATCCAGAAACAAAGGTCCAGTCGACAGTTTGGCTGTTTGAAAACGAAACAACGCCTACCAAAGAGAAGCTATCGAGAGGCGCAAGGAAGGTTTTGATCGCTAGTTTGTTCGTTGTCTATTCCTTTACGAAATCAAAGTACCATCAATGCCGAATGGCATACTACCAAATGCTTGCCAGAAGTTTTTATTGCTGTGTGCAACAAGCGAACGAACACAGGGCTCCGTAGGCTACCGCTTCATCATTACAATGCGCCAGCGCACTCAGCGCTCAAAACGAGGGACTTCATGGATAGCACACTACGTTGTTAAACTTTTGGGTTAACCTCCTTATAGCCCTGATTTAGCACTATGTGTCTTCTTTTTATTTCTTGAAAAAAAAATCAACTCAAAGGGGTACAGTTTTCATCGCTACCAGCGGCAGCATTCGAGAAGGCCGTAGAATGTGTCTGAGGTGGACTGGAAAAATTGTTTCGAAAATTGGTTCAGACGCATGAAACTTGGTATCGATGCTGGTGAAGAGTTCTTTGACTTTCAGATACTGACATAAAATACACCCGGTATATAAATACAGATACATGGATAAATAATATAAAAGAACACAGCGATGAAACGCAAATATTGCAGTTTAATATAAGATCAATCAAAAAAGGGTTTGTCCAATTTATTCTAACGATTAAAGAAGTTTTGGACAATTTATCTATTATCGTATTAACGGATGTTAATATCAAGGAACACAGCGTATCACTTTTCCAGATACCCGGTTTTACCGTCTTCTCTAATACGCGACATAATAAGAAGGGTGGGGGCATTCTCATTTATGTAAAAGACCAGCTTTCATTCGAATGTCAAAACAAAAATGGTTGCAGTTTTGAGATGATACAAGGCAGATTTCAAATAAACAACAAATTGATACATATTTTAGCTATGTACAGACCACCGAAGGCCAATAAACTTAGGTTTATACAGGAACTGAACGATATTTTACGGGATATACCTGAACAAGAGGATATTTTGTACTTGGGAGATATTAACATAGACATAAAAAATAGTGGATTAAACACAGTTGTAACCAAGTATGAAAATATTTTATGTCGGTATGGATTACAGTGCGGTTTACGAGACTACACCCGCGAAGAAATCATAAACGGAAAAATTACGCAAACCTGTATAGACCATATCTATGTGCGCGTGCGGTGTGATAGTGTGCGTTCGCATCTACTGACGTGTAAGATGTGAAGGTGTGATGTTGAGCGAGACTGCAGTGCAGGATGGCGGTGAAACTATAAGGAAAGTAATCAATAATAAACTTGTTGTGAGTAAACTACTTGATTGTGATTGGAATGCTCTTTTGAGTATAGAATGTCCTTTGAAATTGTACGAATCTATCTGTGATATTTTTGGAAATATTTATGATGAGAGCTATAGGGAGGTACCTATAAATAAAAATAATAAAATAAATAACGAATGGATGTCTACACAACTTTATTACATGCTTTGTAAGAAAGATGACTTATTTCGAAGATGGAAACAAGAACCAAAAAATATGACTTATAGATTAGAATACACTAAATGGAGAAACAAAACATCAAAAATCATAAATACTTCAAAGAATAACTACAGAAAACAAGTAATTAAGGATTGTAAGACAGACATACAAAAATATGGGAAAATTTGAATACTTGGCTAGGCAAAACAAAAAGTGGTTTAGATAGTGTAATTAGTTAATATCTAGGAAACAAAGAACACAATACAAAAGTATTATGTAATAAATTTGCAGAAACGTTTACAAATGAAATTAATAACATCAAACATACTTGTGATAAAAAGTTTTTAGATAGATCGTCGTATGTCAAGGAAATACCTCTTTCCTTTAACTTTCGGAAAGTGAACGCAACCAAAATAGAAAAAATAATTGTTAGTATGGATGAAAAGAAATCAGCAGGTTCCAACCGGATTAGAATAAAAGACATAAAAGCAATAAAAAAAGAAATTAGCCCTTTGCTTGCGAAGTTTGTAAATTTGTGCATTCAGGGAGGCCATTATCCTGAAGAACTTAAACTATCTGTTATAAGACCAATATATAAGCAGGCTAGTCATTTTGAATATACTAATTATAGACCAATCGCAATACTGTCAACAATAAACAAAATTGTAGAAAAGGTTATAGTCGGACAAATTTCAGAATTTTTAGACAAACATAAAATAATTAATAGTTCACAACATGGTTTTCAGAAAAATAAGGGCACAAATTCTGTTTTGTTTGAGTTCACTGACGATGTTTACTCTTGTTTAAATAAGAAACAACACGTGATCGCATTATTTATCGATTTCAAGAAGGCATTTGACACGCTGGACCACAGCACATTATTACAAGCAATGGATGAATGTGGAGTAAGAGGTCCTGTTAAAGTGTGGTTCAAAAAGTACTTGGAATAAAGTAGATTAAAAGTAAAGGTTAATGAAACAACGAGTGACGAGTATGAAATAAAGCATGGTGTGCCAACTGGCTCTGTATACGGTCCCGTTGGATACATAATGCACGTAAATAGTGTCAGCAATGTTGTTAAAAATTGTAAAACTTATATGTATGCGGACGATACGTGTATTATGTATTCAGATACAGATGTGAATAATATAGAAAAATGTATTCAAGAGGATTTTAATAATATACTCAAGTAGTATCATGATAATGGCATTATTTTGAATACAGAAAAGACAAAATTTATGCATATTCGATCTCAAAGAAGCCGAGACAAGGATTTATCATTTAATATCATCGGGCACTCATACGAATGCTTCCATAAAAATATTGTTAATTGTCAATGTAAATGTTTACAGAAAGTAGATAAAATTAAATATTTGGGCCTTACAATAGATAAAGATATGAATTGGAAAATACATATAAAAGAAATATGTGCAAAACTCAGAATATTGTTGGCTAAGTTTAGAAATCTTAAATTTTTTGTAAACAGGTCATTGTTATACTGTGTTTATCATGCACTTGTTGAATCAGTGATCAACTACGGATTGGCTAGCTATGGTCGAACATTTCCCACTTATTTAAGTGAAATAAAAAGGCTACAGATAAGGTTTTTTAAATGCATAGTGAGTAGAAATATTAAAATAAAATGTAAAGGTGAATATGAAAATCTCTTCAAAATCTGTAGAATAATGCCAATAGATACTAGAGTAACATATGAAATAGCAATAGAAACGTTTGGAAAACCAAATTATTTAAAAATAGTGAACCATGGCTATCCTACCCGTAGTGCCAAAAGAAATGAGACCAGATACCTAATACCTAAACATTGTAACTACTACGGATCCCGTATGGGCATTATTATGCTACCTAAAATTTATAAAAGCTTCCCAACAGACTTCTGTGTTAATAATGTAACGAAATCTAGTTTTAAAAATAAACTCAAGCGCTTACTTTTATTTTAAGACTTAAATATGTCGTATAATATAGTTTTTCTTTTTCTCTTTGTTTACTTGTTAGCTACTTCTACAAAAAGTGTTTGTGTATAGTGTGAATAGTATATAATTAAAATTAAGAGCTTGCCGACAAACCGCGATAGTGGTTTGGCAAAATTGTAATAGTTTTAAGTAATGTTTTTAGAAAAATAAACAATTCATTCATTCATTGGAAATATTTATTAATAAAATTATACACCATAAAACATTTTTGTTTACTTCCGCAAAATTTTCCGAGTATCCCACGATAAAAACAAAGTTAAGTTTACTTTTTAATGAAATAATAGATTTGCATAAATAAATATATAAAGGAATACAATCGGTGAACGAAAAAAAACATAGTCTCCAAATAATATATATAATAATATGTACAATTCGTTAAATTAATAAATAATAAACCTAACTCCGCTATTCAATTAGTTTTGCTATTCTTAGGGCAAAAAACTTAGCAAGATCATCTCTTTTCTTTTTTTACAATTACTTATACTTCAGTTGAGTAAAGGGAATAATAAAATAAACTTTTAACAAAAAAATAGGAACCGACTTCAATAGTAACAGCAGTCATTCACTAAAAAGTTAATAATAATTCTATAAAGACCGATGGTACCGAAGCAACACTTTTGCCGACTTCTTTCTTCCTGAAACGTTATGTTATCTAGAAGTCGGCGTTCTTATATTGGTTTTTATGTTGCTATATCGTAGGAAATACGCCGACTTCTAGATAACATAATGTTTCAGGAAGAAAGAAGTCGGCTAAAGTGTTGCTTCGGTACCATCGGTCTTTATAGAATTATTATTAACTTTTTAGTGAATGACTGCTGTTACTATTGAAGTTGGTTGCAATTTTTTTGTTAAAAGTTTATTTTATTTCACATTTTTTAGTGTTGCTGGGTTAAATTGTGAAATATGGGTAGTTCTTGCAAACGTGGTTTTAATATGAAACGAAGTTCAAGTGAGTATAAGTAGCTATGTTTGAGTAGCTTCCTGCTATCAATCTCGAGTCATGTGCTGTCATTCGTTAAAGAGTTCTACGGTGATGAAGCCAAGATCGAAGGTCAGGTGGGTACGCTGGCAATTTTCAAGCAATGCCCTGCAATGAGCACTATAACACAAACTGATTGCCGCAATCCAAAGTTATGTGCTGTCAAACGTTGAGGAGTTCTATGGTGATGAAGCCAGGATCGAAGGTCAGGTGGGTATTCTGGTAATCTCCAAGTAATACCCTTGAATTAGCACCCTAACGCAGTGATTGCCGCAATCTCGAGTTATGTGCTCTGATCCGTTGAGGAGTTCTATGGTGAATATGGTGATGAAGCCAGGATCGAAGGTCAGGTGGAAGAATGATGATTTTCATGTAATACCTTGTAATCAGCACCCAGGTACAAAGCGATTACCTCAATTTCGAGAGGTATGCTGTCATTTTCTGAGGAGTTCCACTGCCTATCTCTGAAGACCTTCATCAGATCATGACCAAACCCAAAATGGAACCTACCTGGAAGTACACTCTTTCAAACAAAAAAAGAATTGTTCAAATCGGTTCAGAAATGACGGAGTTATGGAGTAAAAACGCCAAAAAAAAAAAAAAAAACGTACAGTCGAATTGAGAACCGCCTCCTTTTTGAAGTCGGTTAAAAATACAAGACAGCTTTTACTTTGGCCGTCTTAATAATCTCTTGATTGTTTGGTTTTCTTAGTGGTTTGAGTGGTTTTCGAGTTAAAATGGACCATACATACCTATACTACATACACACAAGACAGACAGACAAAAAATCTAAAAATTGTAGTTGTGGCCTCAGCACAACACTAATAAAATAACCCATTTCATGTAAAATTTCGCAAAAATATTTAGAGTTCAGAAACGAATTTTTTACTACTTTTCGAATTTTAGTGTTGAAGATGTGGCTACAAAAGCACGCTTTTTAGGGTTCCGTTGTACCTAAAAGGTCCAAAAGGAACCTTTATGGTGAAACTTCGTTGTCCATCCGTCCGTCCGTCCATCCGTATGTTACAACCTCATAACTTTAGCACCGTTAAAGATAAAGACTTGAAATTTGGCACAAAATAGCATTAACTTAACAACATAACATGATGCACAAAAAAAAAATATTTTTTTAATATTTTTAAAACAAAAGAGAGAAAAATAAATAAATATTTGTAAAAATACAATAATGGGTATCAAACTGTAGACATTAAAGAGTTGATTGTAATAGTAGTTTATGCTACAAGGGCGCAAAGGAATAAATTACGAGGACGATTTAAAACACGAGCGTAGCGAGTGTTTTAAACGTAACCGAGTAATTTATTGCTTTTACGCCCGTGTATCATACTACATTTTTCAATGCATAGTGTGAGGAAATGAAAACAAAAATATAATCTTGTGAACTTTAAATTATAATTGGCTCAAAAGGACTGTATCCAGAGCCGTTAAACAGTAGAAAAAAAAGTATAACGTCTATGGTACACAGGAAAGGCTGCAGGTTAGCCAACCATTGTAAACAAATTAAAAAAAAAAATAATAATAAAGCCCTAGGGCAAAATAATCGACTTTTTGTTCGGTTTTGATGCATAAAAAGTGGGCCTTTACGAGCACATGCATTGAAAAAATATATATTTTTACTATTTTTACTTGCACTGGTTCCGAGAAATACAATAGTAGTTTATGCTACAAGGGCGCAAAGGAATAAATTACGAGGACGATTTAAACACGAGCGGAGCGAGTGTTTTAAACGTAACCGAGTAATTTATTGCTCTTACGCCCGTGTATCATACTACGTTTTTCAATGCATAGTGTGAGGAAATAAAACAAATGTAATCTTGTGAACTTTAAATTATGATTGGCTCAAAAGGATTGTATCCAGAGCCGTTAAACAGTGGAAAAAAAAGTATAACATCTATGATACACAGGAAAGGCTGCAGGTTAGCCAACCATTGCAAATAAATTTAAAAAAATAATAATAATAAAGCCCTAGGGCAAAATAATCGACTTTCTGTTCGACGAGCACATGCATTGAAAAATAATTTATCCTATTATTGATCCTATAATTGATCCTATAATTGATCCTATTATCTCCGAAACTGGTGGATCGAAAAATATGAAAAAATAAATAAATAATAGATACTGGCCAATTTATTTCATTTTCATTTTTCATTTAATTTAAAAAAAGTTGAACATAAATGAGAAAATTGAAGTAAAATTTTATTTTATTAAATTAAAGTAAACCCAATCTTTATTATTTCAAAAATAAACATAATCTTAACTGTCTGAAGCAACAATATTGTAGCGACGACAGCGCCATCTGTTTTTTAAGAACAAGGCGTGAAATCACATAACGCCCTCGTGAGTGTCCTATATGTGCAGTACAAGTTAATATATCAGGCAGATGCAAAAATAACAGTGGACAAGTATGATGGAAAAATTCACCGGTCTGGGTAGGACCCTCGGTGGCGCATTTGGTAGCGCGCTTGTCTTGATAACAAGAGGTCGCAGGTTCGAATCCTAGCCCGGGGAATTTTTTCAAGTTCTTGTCTTTAGGTTTGTTTCTGATTGATCTTTTCTAGTTTGTAATGCACTCTAATAATATTTAGAATAAAAATATGTTATATAATTACAGTATGGTTATCAACAGTGGCGTATTTACAAGGGGCGGGCAGCGGCGCGGCGCAAGCCGCAGCTCGCGCCCGGCTTTGGGCATCTTTCATAATCAAAGTACCTTTTGATTTATATTGTTTTTGACTTTTACTGTTATTGAAAAAAAAAAATTCCATCGGAAAAAAATGGAAATATTGAATAAATGGTGTTTTATTTCTTTGTAGTTTTAATTTTTAGTATTTTCATTCAATATCATCATTCTCAGCCAACATCAACACACATCATGGTAATATGAGTTTACGTAAAGATTACAGGAAAAATATAGCAGTTGAGAAATTCACGAAAAAACAAATTACCAAATTAAACTAGTTACGCGAGTCTGACTTGCACTTGACCGGTTCTTATTTTGGATGATTAAGGTTTCATCAGAGTATTTTCCTCATTGTTGAGCAGAAAAATTCCAAAAAACACATCAGTGCAAGCTCGACCAAGCAGAATAAGAATGTGGGTCTGAAGTTTGAGTGCCTCCGTCCTAAAGTCTGACCTACCACAGCTTAAGGCGACTGAACAAATGCAAGAAAATGCTTATTTTATCTTTTAGCGACAGTCGACTTAATCCCACTACCTCATTTACAAAACCCGACTTAAAGGCTTAAAGTATTGGTCAACCTTACTGTCGACCGGGTCGTTACTACTTCCTTTTGTATTAACCTTAGCTTAGAATTAGTGTCCAACCGATCGGCAACCTTTGGCTAAAAAGCACTTTCGGTCTAACATTCGACTTCGGCCAAAAATTTGCTGAATTTTTAGCTGACACTAAAAGAAAATCGAATGTTGGTAATTGTTTAAATAACTTCTGAACCAAAACGTTCGATGACTAAGCATTAATAATGCTAAACCTCGCTCACACAATGTATGTGGCTATTGTTTTCTATTTGTCTTTTTTACGATAGCACAACAATTCAATGCTGAAGCAAATACTCGAAGCTGAAGAGACATTTTTTTCCAGAAGTTTTCGTAAATATTGTACCTTTTTAGCACTATCACAGCAATAATTTGCCAGCAAAATTTTTCATACATAGGCCTTAATAATTTTAAAAACCATATAATAACAAAAATCTATCAAAAAAAACGCTGCATTTTTTACCTATATACCTACTTCTAAAGATTTTAAACGTAATCACACCTTTAGTTTCGGCTAAACGCAAAAGGCCGAAGCCGCCGAAACCGAACTTCGGTCGGACACTACTGAGAATGATCCCTAAGTAATGGGGAAGTCGCTCGAAGGGGAAGACCCTATTAAAAGTTAGCCAAACGAGGATAGCTCGTTTCTAACGGCATGTTCTTCAATTAATGTTCATAATAGAGTTCGCTGGAACCCTGACAGAGTTCTTACGTACAAGTTAAATATAATTAAATCAACATTAAAAGATGGCGAAGGATGTTTTACTAAAGAGAGTTGATACGTGGCGTCCGACTTTACGTTCATTAATGGTTCTAGATAGGGATGCAACGATTCGGCCATTACGATTACGATTATGATAACGAAGCTAATCGTTATTTATTACGATTACCGATGCATTCTAATTATTAAAAAAAAATGTGTCACATAATCCTCAGAATGTGGAAAACGGGCATAAAAAGGGCAAAAGGCTCATGATTGGTTTGTGTTATTGTCATGCGACACTAGGCCAGCCGTGATTGGCCGACCCAAAGACACTTTAACGCTATTGGAGCCGTCACTATGCAAAATTGTGTGCAACACAATTTATCGTAGGGTTATTTTTCAGTTCCAATCATTAAGTTCTATGTTTTTTTGTACAATGCGTACGTCATATAATTCGATTGTATTTCATGCTTCATATTTGTACATAATTTTAACCTTTATGGCAGTGTAATAAGATCTACCATTGGGTGATTCTTAGTATTTATACAAATACTACTAGTCCCCCTTCCAAGCAGTAGCAAATATTCTTGTGTAAACTTCTGTCGAACCAAATGTCGTTTACAGAACTTGTACACAAGTTTAGATAGTTTAAACAGAGTGTAGGTAGACTACCTCGTAGATCGGCAGCGTCGGCTAAGTCACACTTTAACTTGTAAGTTGTCTTGAAATACTCCGAACTTTGACAGGACGTGCCTACTAGTATGTGGATTCATTTATGTTACTAAAGTACAAAATAATACTTTATCTACTCCCATACGGTAATTACAACAACAAAAGCTGTATTATAAGTACCTACATTGTTTAACCGATGTTTTAATATTACATCATAAAATCACAATTCTGCGCTATGATTGGCCAAATTTAATACCGCTAAGGAACCAATCACAAGCCCTGCCAGCAAAACGGTTGTAATTGGAGGCATGAAAAAAATCACGGCAGTAGTATACATAACGAAATTAAAAGGAAAAATATCACAGTTAAGTAGGCTTTACAAGTTAACGAGTACAGATCGCGCCAAACTTTCAGTCCCCTCTAAACACGGGGCGATTCGCATCAGCAGGAACAAAATATATGGGCCGTTCTTGTGAAGTGCAACTTCCGAGCGTACTAAAAGTTTGGCTCGATCTGTATTAGTCGACAAACTTATAAAATGTACTTGGAGAAGAAGTCCGCATATTGTGCAGGGCAACTACGGAACCCTACACTGCGCGTGGCCCAACACGCACTTGGCCGGTTTTTTTTTCATTGATATTTCCATTACATTATTACTAACCTAGAGGTCGGTCGGTCTGGGTGCTTCAAACGACACTTGAAGCTGTTGGTCCATTTGTGTCCGAAGTACGGTGATAGGGCTCAACACCCATCACGTTTAGGACGTAATAAGCGTCAGTGAAAAGTGGATGTACCGAGTACGGACTGTGACATGCATTTCACAGTCAAACTTGAGAACACCTCTAACACCCCTTCGGGGATTTATGTCGTCACGAATTGTATTTAATACATCCATATTTCTCGAGAGAAATTATCTAAAAATAAAAAACAAAGAACTCGGCGGGAAGTAAAATTCAAAGACCTTCACAAGTTACCCAAAGTTTTTGACAATAAATTCCAGGGCTGAAGAAAAATGTTTTACTTAATAAATAAAGTGTTTCAAGGAAGTTCATGAAGGCCCTGAGGTTCAAAAAAGAATATACAGGGTGGAAAAAATTTAAGGGCCCTGGAGGGGAACTACCTTCAATCCTTAAGTTAGCTCATTTTACTGAAAGGAAACATTCCTTTATTTTTTAAAAGAAACAAAACTGCATTCAAAGATCTTCAAAAATTTGCTTGTCTCACCCGGGAATCGAACCATCTACAAATTAAAAAAATAAACTCTCACTATTTTATTATACGAATGGTGGGATTATTGTTCAGGATAAAATTTTTCTAATAAACATTTGGTCTTACATTCATTTGTTGTACGAGATACCCATGAAATTGAATATTTATTACAAGTTCTTTATTAACCTAGTACTGTTCACTTGTAGTGTAATAATGATACGCCATTATTACACAATGACAGTACGGAATGAAAGCAAAACAAAACAAAATTTGAAATTCGAACGAATACTTTTGTCGATTTTAAAATTTTGAAAGTTATCGTTCGACTTCAAATTTAAAAAAAAATACGTTCCCTCTTTAAAGTCTTCGTCGGTACGCCTAGTGCAAGAAGTAATTGTGCTGTGCATAGATTTATTATTACCATTTAACGATTTTCTTATCAAAGTCTTCAACGAGGTATAACATTAGCAAGCTTGTACTTCATACGATGTCTTAAGGATGTTAGAGAGATAAGAAAATTATAACGTGTCATTTACTTGATACAAGTGAACAGTACTAGGTATTGTTAATAAAGAACTTGTAATAAATATACAATTTCATGGGTATCTCGTACAACAGATGAGTGTAAGACCAAATGTTTATTAGACAAATTTTATCCTGAAGAATAATCCTACCGATTCGTATAATAAAATAGTGAGGGTTTATTTTTAAATTTTTGGTTGGTTCGATTCCCGGGTGAGACAAGCGAATTTTAGAAGATCTTTGAATGCAGTTTTCTTTCTTTTAAAAAATAAAGGAATGTTTCTTTTCAGTAAAATCAGCTAATTAAAGGATTTAAGGTAGTTCCCCTCCAGGGCCCTTAATTTTTTTCCACCATGTATACTTTGTGATGAGAGCACTGTCGCGTATAAGATTGATGGGATGGATCGTGTTCACAAACGCAAAACTTATGATTATTTCCATTATTTTGGAATCAAAAGTATAAAATACTAATATAATAAAAATTAAAGATATTAGACTTATTTGTCTCTAATATTATATACTTACCCGGCAAACTTTTCTTTTTGGCGAAATTAGGCATTTTGAACCTTATTTTAAAGAATTTTTTATTTAATTTAATTTTAACTTCAATTTCTATTAAACTTATATAAGAAGTTGAATATCATATATATTTGATAAAAAAATCCTTAAATAAACTAACTATAAATAATATAAACATCTTAAAATAACATAACAAAATTAAGACTTTATATAAAAATAAAAACAAACATTTATTTTTTCATTTAACGCACAATGGGCTTTACGCTTGACCACTACCGTGCCTGATGGACAGCGTCGATTGGACTTAGGATGAAGAGCGTTCGCCAGAAACTGTGAGGGTCACAGCTGGCCACGCGTTTATGAGTATTTCCAGGGACTTCCACAAAAATCTACGGATGTTGGTAACGGACAAATCACTGATACTACGCAACTGTCTGTAACCACTGCAATTTATACCAATTTAGCCTTTTATACCAATAATCAATACATATGAAGGAGAGTAGAACTCTGTGTGTCTGTACATTGAAGAAAAGTGATAAATATAGAAAAGAGTTGACTAAGGAAGAGTAATAGCCTGTCTGTCTGTTTGTTCGCGCACATCTCCAGAACTCCTGAACGGATTTGAATGCGATTTTCTTTATTATTATCGTAGTGACCCTGGTCAACATATAGGCTGTAAGGGGTGTTAATAAAATAACACCCGAACCGAAAACGGGGGCGGAGCTGTGGGCAAAAGGCTAGTTCATAATAAAATTACACAATAACAAAATTAAAGCTACAACAATACAGTTAGCTCGTTTAACCACGGACGGAAGTAGAACAAAACTTGACCGCTTTTCTCGTAATTCTCATTTTACCGTCACACTTTAATAAAGCACTACAATTCGCTTTTGTAATGCAAGTTTCTACGTCTTCAGCTTACAATTGTATCCTTCTGTTCTTGGCCGTCCGTCAGACAATTAGTTAAACTCGGATTTAGTAGCGTTATTCTTGCATCTTAAATTCTTACGACAAACACCGGATAGTGATTTTGCCGGGTAATCGGCAGAGGCAATATGTAAAATTTTTAGCGTCCCTGTTACTCCATATGCGAAAAAACCCTCAATGTGAGAAGGACGGATTCGTGGAAAAGTAGCAAAAAGTTGGTTTTTTATTAATATAAAATGCACTAAAGTTGCTATCAAAATTTTGTTTAACCAGGTCCTAGATATTGTTAAAATACATCAAATAAAATACAAATGCAGTCCATATGTCATTCTGAATTGCCAAACCAGGAGAGTTGGTGTCGAAATAGACCTATTTCAATAAATATTTGTGTTTCTGTTTTAACAGATCCCTAGAAAAAGATTCCAAAAATAATTTACTATTTTATCAAAATAATACATTATTTACTGAAGTCAAATTTTGAAGTCAAATTTATTAGAATTGTTAATAATTAAAAATGTATGTACTAGCAGATAACTACAGTAACTAGCAGTAACGACACTCGCCTTGATAATGTCGAGATTGTATCTTTGAAACGGTTGGCATATAGTCAACAACAATCACACGTGAGTGTTAAGCCGCATGTTATAATAATTGAGTATAACATCTCATGCGAGTTTTAATAATGCTACCAATTTTCATGGTTTCAACTACAACAAATAACGAATTTTCAATAAAAAATGTCATCCCTTTATTTACCCCCGTAGAAGATAATTTTCTAAAAATGCTGAAATATCTATTTTAAATTTGTATTCAAAAGGTTTTACATATATCAATTTCTAATTTTCCATTGTTTCAACTACAAAAATAACAAAGTTTTCGTTAACACTCTTCTCTATTTTTTATATAATTTCCAAAAACACTGATACAAGTTATTGTTAATATTAAAATAATTGTGTATTTCATGTTTTTTAATAAAAAAATAACGGATATTGGTTACAAACTTTCATCCCTTACACCCCCTTAGTGGATGATTATCTGAAAACTTGAGTCTAGGCTTGAATCAAGTGATAGTTTCAACCCCAAAAAAAATACAACATCAGGTAGAGTAAGCCGTGAAAAAGATCTGATATTTTTAAACGAGTAAATTCATCTACCTAGTTTTAGCTGTTTCATCCCAGTTAAAATTTAGTTAGGTCATTCTACCTTCAAGTACGATTATCCAAGGCTTTTCATACTCCAAGTCCACCAATACACCATATAAAGCATAGGAAATCTATGAATTGGCTAAACTAGATGTTTTGTACGTCTCACACTCGAAAAATGTTGCGGAAAACGCACACTATATCGTCACGACATGAATCCACGAAGGGACTGTTAGAGGTATTCCCGAGTGTGGACTCACGTATCACCGACGCGACGATTATTGCGATCCAGCGTGATGTGTGGGTGTTCGCCTTATCGCTGGGCATAAACACGAATTAGAAGCACGCAGAGCAGAAACAAATGTGCCCTTACAGGATTTGAACCTGCAACCTCTGGATTAATAGTGAAGTATTTGAATCATTGGACCACAGATGTGACCAACCGATATATCCAATCAAATTATATAAACTTTTTTCAAACGTGTTATTAAATTGCTGGAAAAGGTTACCTTTTCAATTTAAAACAGATTTTAGCACAATTTACCGTTTATTTTACCTCGATAATTGGACTAACTAGCTGATTCCTCACTAATAATGTACTGGAGGTTCATTAGAACCCTATTCAGTGGGAATAAAGATAATTTTGCATTAGTAAAATGGTTCGTAATAAGAAGCGGTCTGTTGTTCCTCAAGGCACGAACGTTGGACCAATTATCATTTAACTAGGTATGGATTTTATGGGACGCGGAAGGTGTTTTAAGTGTTGTAACTGAACTAATAATAACAGATGGAACTGAATTTTAACCCTACTAACTCACTTAAGTTTTCTTTAGTACCTAAGTAATTTTAGTTCTTATTAATAAGTGTGTATTTTAATGGAAGTGAAATAATGTTCCTTATTAAAGGTACTTAATTAATTTTGAGTTTCGAACAGCATTATGATCATAAATGATTTGCGAATGAATGCATCATACAGTGTTTATTAGGGGCTATTCCTTTATTTGGCCTTTTTTTACCCCCTTCCGCACCTATGTGAGAAATAGTAAGATTTGTTGGAACACGCTCCCCCTTTAAATGTCATAAGTAATAAATGGACAGTCCTTTATAAATGCGTTTATATTAATGGGAGTAGTCTTGTATAAAGTGTTGACGCATTTAACAATACGAAATATGAACCCTATAAATAAGTAGGTCTTATTGGGATATTTCAGTTGTGTATCAGTTATTAGCTGTCGAAATACTGACAACATATGGCTGAAACGTTCGAGCTGTCGAAATACTGACAACATATGGCTGAAACGTTCGAGCTGTCGAAATACTGACAACATATGGCTGAAACGTTCGAGCTGTCGAAATACTGACAACATATGGGTGAAAAGTTTGAGCTGTCGAAATACTGACAACATATGGGCGAAACGTTCGAGCTGTTGAAGTACTGACAACTTATCGAACTGTCGAAATACTGACAGCATATGGGTGAAAAGTTTGAGCTGTCGAAATACTGACAACATATGGGCGAAACGTTCGAGCTGTTGAAGTACTGACAACTTATCGAACTGTCGAAATACTGACAGCATATGGGTGAAACGTTTGACAACATATTATGCTGTTGACTAATTTGGTGATGTTTTCCAGTAGTCTGACAGCTTATTAGCTGTACAACTTATACGACTTATTACTTAAACTGAATATTTCTTGTTTGTCCAGTTGCACATACGACTCAACATAATTGTAAAAATACTTTGGGTGATACGTTCATGGAACAGGCTCCGTGTTTTGTTTCAGTTGAGGTCTTTTTGTTTCATTCATTTTAGAAAACCGCGTTATCAGTGCGACGTCCTTAACCTACCGGTGTTAATCATATTAAGTCATAATGGACGAATTCCATCAATCGGTATTATTCAAATTTGCGTCTAAAATTCGATCGGACTACTCGTATTTTTACTTTGTTATTTAAGAAAACTAGAAATAAATTGTCTAATAAATAAATAACTAGTATTTTTAGTTATTGAGAATTACCATCTATGATCTCTCTTAAATATTTTAAATTAAAGAGGCTTACATTTCATACGGAACCCTAAAATATAAGTTAACTGAGCTATAGAAAAAACAAGGTAACCAAGTAGGTATTATTCAGCAGTTTCATTCACAACAAAACGACCTCAATTTGTTAGAAAAAGAAAAAGCTGCAAGGGAATTCTTGTTTCTCTATAATTGGCCTCAGATCCTGAAGGAACCTTGTATTTGAAAACAGGTAGTTATTACGTAAAATTTAAATCATTACATGTAAAAGTCAAGTATGCTTACGCATGTTATGGGCCCCACTGTTTACAATTTGTTACCTAAAAATATTGTAGGATCTCCAAATTTACCAATATTTAAATCCAGGTTGAGGCGCTGGCTTGTCAAGCCGATATTCTACTCGGTGAAAGATTTTTTTATAATAAGTGCAATTTGAGGCTTACTATTAAGATTGTATGTGATTTGTACAATTATTCATTGTATTGGTATTTTAATTTAGATATAAGTATTTGTAAAGTGGCATGTAATAAATATTACGAAATAAATGATTATGATTATTAACACTAGACATCAAAAACATTTTTACCAGGCTCAGTGCGCCTTCTAAAAATATTACATTTTTGATTGACTTCACTTGTAAAACTTTTTTGTATAGAGGCTGCTAATAGACGGCTATCTTTAAATAATAATTTGAATATAATATTAATAGTACATTATTGCAAAGGCAGCGAAATAGGCAATTGCAGGTCGAGTATGAGTTTGAAGACCGAGCCGCAGGCGAGGACTTCAATGATACGAGACAGGCAATTGCCATTTCGGCCGAGGCATATATAGTGCTTTTCTTAAAAAAATGCAAGGAAATAAAAAAGGGCCTTTTACATACTAAATTTAATTAATATTAAAAGTGATATTACTCATCTTAGGACAATTATTGAACGAAAATGTTATTGTTTTTAGCTTCCGATCTTAAATCTGGTGGAGTGCAGTCAATGTCCATTTCATGTTCATTTTCCGAATCATCGGAACTCATTTTAATTTACTATGATTAACCAAATAACAACGAACTCCGCTTTACCGCCATTTTTTTTTTTTTACAGTTTGTGCCGAAAGGTAAACGCATCTGTGGCTATACAGCCATGAGAACGCAATGTGTACGATAGATAAAAGAGTTCTAAATTCAAACAGCACACCGTTTCATACAACATTGCCGGTGCGCTCTTCGTTCCAAATTCAAAGAATGCGCCGGGAAGTGATTTTGGTTTTTCAGTCTACGTAAATATGATACTTCGCGTGTTCTTTATTCAAAAGTAATGATTATATTTCCACGTATGTTTAAGAAAAATAATATAATAATTTTAAACATAATTTACTGATCACACTAAACAACATTCGCAAAGCGGCCAACCCTCAACTTTGACAACCTGCAGTGAATTATTTTATAGCAAGACTTTGCGCGGATTTATTTCTTTGGAAAAGTTATTCAGTATGATCAGCAGATCATGTGTATTTAATTTAAAGACATCTGTTCATTTACACTCGGTATACAAGTATACTTATACATTTACATCCGGTGTAGAGGTGACTTACAGTTTTCGATGTATAACGGAACATTAAAATGCAAGGCCTGATTCGTAACGGATTTGCCAAATTAAAAGAGCTCTAATTAATGAGCAAAGTAATTTTTTTGCAAAAGCCGGCACGTAATTTTTTATAAATATATTTGTAGCAGAGTTATGAAGCAGCTAACAAGGTAGTTCATTACTTTACATACGCTTATTACTTTGTACGCGGAAGTGTTGTATGCATAATGTTCAACCACTGAAATATCAGGAACTTTGCTGAAACTGAGCTTTTCGTGGTAAACTTTTGCTCGTAAATAACGCGTTTATTTTATACATATAAAGTGAATTTTGTGTCTGTGCTAGGCAGGCTACATATTTTATTTTAAATAGCTTATGTATTATATTATTTATTTTCTGTACTAAATGTAACTAGTACAACTTGGGGAGCAAACGCAGATTGCCTTTGACCAACAGCTTTATTTTTGGTGTATTCTATAATTTTGCGCCCCAATGTAACTGGAGAGTGGACATCCACGCAACACGCTCGCGGAATTCAGTAAGGTAAAGAGATGTATATGAGGGACTTTGTGTGATTTATGGTAATATTAATTAACAAATGACAGTGGGCATATTTGTATGGGAGTTGGTACAAGCGCCGTCACGATCAAACTGTATGTTGAATAAAAGGACATTATGCGGTCCTTAAGGCGCTACGGAAAAAAATCGTCAATTTCAGAACTTCTATATCTACTTCGGTAAATAATGTATAATTTTGAAAAAATATTATATTATTTTTGAAATCTTCCTCTAGGGATTTGTTAAAACAGAAACGCGATTGGAGAATTTAGGCTCGATAGAAATATTTATTGAAATGAGGTCTTTACCGACACCAATTCTCCTGGTTTGACAATTTAGAATGACATGTGGACTGCAATTATATTTTATTAGATGGGTTTTAATAGTACCTAGAACCTGGTTAAACGAAATTTTGATGGCATTTTTAGTACATTTTATATTAATAAAAAACCGACTTTTTGCTACTTTTCCACGAATCCGTCCCTCTCGCACAAAGGGTTTTTTCGCATACGGAGTAACAGGGATGCTAAAACTTTTACATATCGCCTTAAGCAAGCCTTAAAGAGTCCATTAAAATCTATCGGAGAGATTTTGTTGTACGACAAATTAATTTTTTACAACCTCAATCATATATTTATTTACAATCGCATGCTCGTTCTTCAGCCTTGGGATACTCGGTTCGGACTTCGGCTTAGGAAATATGAGGTGCACTCGACCTTCGGCCTCGCAAGTGTGATGTGATCCCATGCTAAAAAGTTAGGGTATTCAAAAATACCTCTAGAAAATTCCCATATAAACAGGGCGGAACCAACTCGACATTTGGCTCGGTAGGGTATAACAAAAAAACCCAAAAAGAACAAAACAAAAAGCAAACGGAATTTATGTTGACGACTTAATAGTGATACCAAAATCTCATACAAAATAAGGTTCGAGAAAATATTGAAAAAAAAAAAATTATGGCGAGGTTTTTCCCCACTCAGAAAGAGTTGCTTGACATTTCACCCATACATTACTACTCTTTACAACTAAACAACTATTGCAATGAATCAGTAAACGTTTTGTAATACCTATAAAAAAGCATTAAAAACTGGTCATATCTCGAAATCTCTAGGATAGATTTTGATGGGATTTGGGAACTACATTATACTCTTGTATCTTCCATTTAACATAATATTATTATTAAAACAATTAAAAAAATTATAACTCGATATATTTCGGCCCTCGGTATGGGCCGTCATCAGTCGAATGACGGCCCCATACCGAGGGCCGAAATATAACGAGTTATAATTTTTTAAATTGTTTTAATAATAATACTAAACAAAAGTTCGTAAAAGTTAAATATAATATATTTATAAACATTTAACATAATAATATGTCTGGGCGGCGTGGCGCTTGGACCGAATGTGTCCACTGTCATTTTTCCAATTTATGGCTAGGCTTTTAGATATAACTGATTTTGAGGCAGGTGTCACTCGAATCATGTGTGGGCTGAAATACTCTTATATCTCGAAGATTTATGTGTAAATAATTTTATGATTTTTAATGTATAAATAAGTTGGGAGTTAATATAAATAAAGTGAAACTACAAGTACAAGTGTTTTAATTCAAGATGTGTAAATAAGTATTTCATTGAATAATGAAATGGAGGATTCTGGTTGTTATCGCTGTACGTAAAATGCCTCTAAGTGTATTATTGATAGTTAAAGGATCCCTAGGTATAAGCTATATGTAACTTTAAGGTACACAGGTCGGCATTTCCATTACTTTGTTATCCAATGATTTCCCAACGGTATCGACTAAGTTTTTTTCGGTAAAAGATGTGTTACGAATATTTCTTATATTTTGTAAAATACCGAAAGGTTCCATAAATATCAACATGATATAATTTTATAGAAAGCGATACTTCTAAGACAATAGTAGTGCACAGTTTTTATCTCGGGGCTTGCCAAATTTTTTATTCGTTTTTATCCCCTAAATTACCCATTTTCACAAGGTTATTTTGAACAACTATAGATCATTACAGATTTTATGCGCAATCTGCAATTAATTCAATAGAAATTTGTAAATTTTTTTGTCTTAGGTGTACGCTGAAAAACAGCGCTGTTAGTTTTTTTTTATCCAGCAGCACAGCTGTGCGTGCCACCTGTTGCCAAAAAGAATTGTATTTCTTTTAAGTTTGTTTATTTTAAATTTAGTTCGTAAGTTTGTCTTTTCATTTTTTATATGTATGTACACTTCATTGTTACGCTTGTTTTGGCAATAAATCTGTTTTCTTTCTTCCTTATGTTTTCTTAGTTGAGGGTACATCGAAAGTTGATGAATTATTTGATAACATACATCTTATTATCATCTTGCTTATTAACTATTGACTAAAATTAGCGAAACTATAAGCATATACAGGTTATTGATTTGATCATCAACTTCCCTCACAGGATAGGTTTTATTCACGGTACTAAAGATGAAAAAAAAATATTTTTTTTATCGGAAATTCATCGATATTTTTGGGGCGACAAAAATGTCTAATGTACGACAGACATGACAAAATTGACTCCGCACTGGCGGAGCAGTGGCGGGGATGGGGAGGGGCACCCGAGTAGGTGAACTAGGGCTCCACACAGCTGTTACCGTTGATCAAGATACTTTTAGCACATATAAAAAAGAGCATAACTCCTTCAAGTAGTATTAACTTTTTCATTCTATTTTTTTTAAATAAGCATCATGTATACTAATATTCATATGACGCAAGTTGTGGGCCAAATCTACACCCTGTATCTTAGAAAGGTAGGCAGAGACTACAAATCCAAACTCGCTACGATCCTATACACTTCATATATGTACGTTACTGGTAATCTTATAGGAGTCATTAAATAAAAGTCGTAGGTAGAGCTTTTCGCAACTAATCCAGATAATCCTTATTACCTAAAAGGATTTCACATCCACTTTCAGTCCCTCAGAATGTGTCCCCAGGGACATGAAATAACTCAGGAGCTAGGAAGATTAAGTGCTTAAAGCTTACTGTTGCTCACCGGGCTTTACGATCGAATCTATTATTCATGACGTCACATTCATGACGTCGCAGCGATAGGCTGTAACACCTTAGTAATATATTTTTCTTACATACCGATTTCGTTCAAAGAAAAAAAAAGACATTTATTTTGTTGCCACAAGCACACTTCCATCCATCAGCCTCGTTCGTCCACTGCTGGACATAAGCCTTTCCAGGACTTTGCCACTCCCGGCGGTCATCCTGGAAGAATTGCCCATACTCACACACGCTGGGCAGGCGGGTTGGTGAGCGCGGTGTCGGAACCCTCGCACCAGTGACGCCACTGCCCGTCACCAGTCTGTTCCATAAGACCTGGCTATTAGGGATGGATATACCGCCATCCATCGGTCCCAGGCATGGTGGGCCTCCTGGTTTTTTGTCTATGAGCTGTCCTCTTACTCTCCCCCGAATTACTTCGAGGGGGTCTCCAAGTAAGATGGTGGTACCTCCACAGTCGAGCCCGGCATCAGCTCTACCACCTTTACACTTATTTACTCCAATTTCTTGACATATTTTAAAGCAAACAAAAAGGTCCCTGACTCAGCAAGATACCATTACAGAATTTTGATCTTTCGTCAGAGTCCGTGAGTTGCAACACATGCGAAGTAAATAAAATATTTAAATACTAAAGTACTACTAAATACCAAAACAGTGATAAAAATTTAATTATAAATTACACAGTTAATTTAAAAAAAAATAAACGGAGAAGCACTTATTAAACTAAAATTAATATAAATATTAAAAATAAAATAGTTGTATCGCCCTACGAAATGAAATATAATCTGGTAAAAGTAATTTTTAATTTGTATCTCTAGTAAATATAATTGTAGTTTTTATTTAAAAGTTGCTTTTAATTTACAATTCCTAATTGGTGGTAGAAGGTTATTCGAACACTTAGTCGCCAGATATCAAAACTGCCTTTAAGGCGATATGTAAAAGTTTTAGCGTCCCTGTTACTCTATATGCGAAAAAACCCTCAGTGCGAGAGGGACGGATTCGTGGAAAAGTAGGAAAAAGTCGGTTTTTTATTAATATAAAATGTACTAAAAATGCTATCAAAATTTTGTTTAACCAGGTTCTAGATACTGTTAAAACCCATCTAATAAAATATAATTCCAGTCATTCTAAATTGTCAAACCAGGAGAATTGGTGTCGATAAAGACCTCATTTCAATAAATATTTCTATCGAGCCGAAATTCTCCAATCGCGTTTCTGTTTTAACAGATCCCTAGAGGAAGATTTCAAAAATAATATACATTTTTTTCAAAATTATACATTATTTACCGAAGTAGATATAGAAGTTCTGAAATTGTCGATTTTTTTTCGTAGCGCCTTAAAAGCCTCCGTTTTATGCGCTGGTACTTTCAGTCTATATGGTTGGTCTATACACAGTCGCACGTGTGCTACGCCAGGACCACAGCTTCAGGCTTCTGGAGGCGCTTCTTTCTGCGCTTCCAGGCAATTTTTGCGACGGACTTTGCCCTGCCACGACACCCGTCGGCGCCTTCCACCGCATCGGATGTATAGCGCGCTCGCTCGCTTAAAGCGCTCGACACTAGGTTCATCCTGTGCGCTCGATCACTGTTTCAACCACCCGGCTCCCCGCACACCGCCATCCCGAGAGCGCAAATCATTCGTGAGCGGCGACCCATGGCCGGCTCTATACAACTTCGTACATTTGTTCTCTCCGCCGGCGCCCGTCGCAAGAAGATCCGCTTGGCGCGCTTCTCGAAGCCTGAAGCTGTGGCCGACCGGTTACGGTGAGTACCTTGACGCAGCCTGGTGAGTTTTCTGTATAGATATTTGTAAATTTGTTTGGTGACTACATCAAAAACAAGATTGCGAGATGTAATTTGCTTCGTGATTTCATGTTAAGCATTTTTGCTGAATAAATATATGGTCTTATATGAGTTAGAGGGGGTACGGCAGACTTCAAAGGTCCGTGGGGGGGATACATGAAAACGAAACTTCATACAGGCATTCTGTACTCACTGAAGTACGCGTGACCCACATCGTCTTTATATCGATACCGAAACAGGAAAACGGTCAAAAAATTGTACACAATTCAATATTCCACAAGGGCTACTGCTATTAATTTTGGTAATTATATGGGTTATCGGTACCGCTTTCAATACCTGACGTGAGGCAATCATGTTGTTAAATAAAAGGTATATTTAGCTGAATGTATATTTCATTTAGTTACCCCCGGAACGCCACTTGCCAAACTTTGATGTTATTTAACTACATTCATTTAAAAAAGACGTGTAAACACGCATTCTGCGTACACAGAATAGATCTCACCAATAATAGGAGTAATAACTAATTTAGTTTTCTAATGCCAGCATTCTCGGCCTTTTATCTGTGCATAAGACAGTCATTGTAACCAATATGGTATGGCAATATAATCTTGATAGGTATGGCAATTTTCTAAATATATGACGAATTTTTATTGACAAATGAGGCAAATGAGGCAAATAGTAAATTTCAGCATTTTACAGATGGCGTCGTCAATTTCTAAACGCTCGCTGTTTTTTGCTGAAAAATGCCCACCTATTGTAAAATGACTTCTTCATTTTATAAAAAGCTGAAATCGAAAGTTTTCACCAAAATGTGAAAAATTAGCGCAACGACGAGCGTGTAAGGTTTACATGTTTGTATACATATTGGGAGCCGAGCGAAGCGGAGCGGAGCGAGGCAACCCTGAATAGTCCTAACAGAATATACGCCGAGGCAAATTAGAAAATGCCGAATTCTACTATATGACGAAGATTGGGCGGGCGGAGGTAGGCATGTATTTATATATGTAACCTATTACTATGTAGTATATAGGATGGGATTTGGTCGGCTGCCTGGATTCGTGCTGGGGGCTCGGTTGGTGATCATTGAACCTGTTCCTGGTCCCTGGCCGGGTCTCCGGTATGGGTTCGGGCGGTTGATTGGATTTCATCTTGTATAATAATATTTTACCTATAATTTTAATCGTATATATATTGCTACATAAATTAAAAAAACATTTAATCTAAGTAGTTCATGTACATTTATTATTTTATTACATATATTTTTATAAGATTAAAATTTGACTTGTGAAACGTGTATTATATATACCTACTTTGCAAAATAAACTTTTTGAATTTTTGAATTTGAATTTTGAATTTTGATTGTCAATTAGCTAAATAGCGAGCGCTTAGAAACTGACGACGCCGTTTGTAAAATGCCGAATTTTACTATTTGCCTGCGACATATTCATATCAAAAATAAAATCAGCTACTTTGACTGCTGATTCACAGATGTATTACTTCATATAATTAATTTCAAAACAATTTCATTTCATATAAATAATGCTTCATTTGGACGGAAAGAGATAAACAGAAAAAAGACCTTACAATAAAAAACGAATTAGACAAGTTCAGTTCTACTTTCAGCCCGTAGATGATAAACGAGTAGACAGAAACGAGAGACCCACCTGCAAACGAGCCAGACGGAGACAAATGACCTCTGACGAGCTTTTAAGAACACCATAAATGTTGCGTAGCCGAAGTTGAATAAAGCTCTTATCAGCCATTGTAATATGATCTTTCGGTCGATGGTTTAAGAATCGAAAGCTTTTATCGTATAGTATGGTTTTTATATAATTAAAACCTTATTGGTTTTTATTAAATTAACATTATATAATTACAGTATAGAAACGCAGAAAGAAAAGTAAATTTGGATGTGAGGAGCTCTGAACCGGGATTCAGAGCTCCTCACATCCTGATTTACTTTTCTTTCTGCGTTTCTATACTGCAATGATATAATGCTAATTTATATCTCCTTGCGATGGATAAATCGCCAAGTATTCAAACATAGAAATTTATTTCTCTCAGTTTTTACATATTTCAAGCAAAAGATTTTTAGTAAAAGGTAACAGCGCTTTTTGTGTTCGTCTTAATTGGTTATTAAATGTAAATTGTAGTTTTTCAACCAAGATAATTTAAAATTGTTCTGAGATAATTAAAATGTATACAAATGCTCTCTCTATTCAGAAAATATTTTTCTTTTAGAATTAAACGCCTAGGGTTAGGGCGGCTATGTTTTTCTTGTACTTGAAAATAATTAGTTATACGGTATTTTTATTTGGAATTAATTGTGAATTTATATGTACAAGCACAAAATATTTAACAAATATATAAAAACAAGACTGCAGCGAATCTGTCTTTAACAAATGATAATACGACTTAACTTCTTGAAACTTCTCTCTAAGATCCCAGTTTTTCAAGGAACACAACCACTAAAGATAAATCATATATAAATGTTTGTATGTCTGTCTGTCCGTGCACACCTCAAAGTTAGATTTTAATTTTGTATATAACATCAAATAAAATATTTGACCGCCCTCGTCGTTTAGTAATAAGAACGTCTCGCCCACAAATTCAGAGTTCGCGTATTCACCACTCATCAAGCAGGGACGTTGTAATCGTCGGTGAAACTTGGGAAACATCTCTGACACCTTTGAAAATTCATGCCATGACGATGTATTTTCTATAAAGCAATATTTTTAAATTTAATTACAACAATGTCCATTAATAATTGGCAGAATTTTTTTAATTCTACATCAACTTAAATATATTTACATAAATTTGCAAAATATACATAATCTTTGATATGATTCATGTAAATGGCTGGCCTACTTATTTATTTTTATCTCTCCGAGGAGCTGGGAAACTGGCAACCGTAATACAGATCGTACGCGGTCTAGCTCTGGTGCTAGGGAACCTTTAAGATGATATACCGTGCTAGCAAAGGTCCCCGTTACTCCAGGCAGAAAGACCCGCAGTGCGAAAGGAACGGAATCGGGGAAAATTGACAAAAAGTCGGTTTTAAATTAATGCAAAATTAACTAAAATAGCTACAAAAAATTCCATAACCAGTAATTTAGGTGTAGTTAAAAACCATCTAAATAAATATTTTTCAAGTCTGTATGCTATCCTAATTTGTCAGAATATCAAAAAAAGTGTAAATTTAGACCTGATTTCAATAATTATTTCTATGGAATGAAATTCCTCCTATCGCGTTTCTGATAGACCAAAATCTAGTAAAAGGTCCCAAAATTGTTATACTAATTTATTTTACTTGGAACTTCATTAAAAGAGCAGATAAATAACTTCAAAAAGTGACAATTTTCACGGTATAGCCCCTTAACTAATTTTTGTTCCTTTTACCTATTGAAGAAGTGGTATTTTGTTTGACTGTTTTGCCAGATAATTCTAATCTGGGATCAACTACTTAGTTATTATTGAGTAAAAGTATGCAAGTCACTTCTTATTAATTATGATATTTTGTTAAATTAAAACCTGTTGCTACAACTTTTTTTTTGGTTCAAATAAAGTTATTGTTATTATTGTTATATACTTACGTTTGTCTGATGGTTTATCGATCAAAATCTAAGAAAAAGCCTACAAGATGATATATACGATCTCACAACATTCTCTTGAATATCAAATACTTCGCTCTGCCAATAATTCTACACCAGAGACTAGCACGTTGTTTGTGTTATCTTCACTGTAACATTGTAACATTACTCCGTATGTTTCACCCTTTGTTTATCAAATATATATATATATTATATATATATTGTTGAACATCCTTTGTTCTCAGCTAGCGTTTGATTCTGTAGCACAAAGAAACAATATTGATATAATTGCTTTTAACAGTTACTTAGATAAGCTTACATTGATCCCTTTTGAATAGAATAGAATGGATAATATTGTCTCGTATTATATGTGATAAAGGTACATAGATTGTAAGTAATAAACAAAGAAAACGCCTTCTTAACTAGCTAGTTTTGTATCATGCAATTACTTAAACTATTAATTGTTTGTAATAAATTACAATTGAATGATTATGTTTTTCTATGTTTCTCTTTGATATTATTAACAACAACAATCACACGTGAGTGTTCAAGCCGTATGTAATAATAATTTAGTATATCTTTGACTCTGAAATAAATGAATTTTATTTATATGTATTATAAGTTTTAGAAAAACGCATTTATATCACAAAAAGGAAAATAAGTCAAACTATGTTTACGGCCCCACTGCGCCCGGTATCAGTTGAGAAGTATGACATTACTACCTACACATAATTGTAATAAATTACCAGCTATTAACAAATAATAACCTAGCTATTTACAAATTAATTACTTCCATCCATCCATCCATCAGCCTAGTTCGTCCACTACTGGACCATAAGCCTTTCCAGGACTTTGCCACTCCCGACGGTCATCCTGGAAGAATTGCCCTTACTCACACACGCTGGGCAGGCGGGTTGGTGAGCGCAGTGCCGGAACCCTCGCACCAGTGACGCCGCTGCCCGTCACCCGTCTGTTCCACGTAAGGCCCGGCTATTAGGGATGCAAATTCCGCCATCCATCAGTCCCAGGCATGGTGAGCCTCCTGGTTTTTGCCTGTGAGCTGTACTCTTACTCTCCCCCGAATTACTTCGAGGTGGTCTCCAAGTAAGATGGTGGTACCTCCACAGTCGAGCCCGGCATCAGCTCTACCACCTGTTAATTACTTAGCTATTTACAATCAATTACCTAGCTATTTACAATTAATTAATTTACGCAACAGTGTTAGTGCGTACACGTTGTGACTTAGCAAATGATTCGCTCAAAAGAATTCGCCATATTCAACAGAAAAATTAAAATCGATTTTAATGTTTTTGTGTAAAATGTAGTCAATTTAGTAGTATTTTTTTCAAGCAATTTCAGTTTTACGTTGTTAATAATTTTCACTTTTTTATATTTACATAGCTAGTGACGTTTGCTTTCTTTAGACATAATAAATAACCAAGATACCATACTATGTTTTGGTAGGAAAAAAAAATTTGGCATTGATGTTATAATATATGTTTATGTCAACGCATACATGTAATGTGTATAACCAGTAATATATGTGTCAAGAGAGAGAGAGGAGACACGAGACAAAACAAACATGACAAAACTGTTCCTCTGATCAGCTAATTATAAAAATATCCATAAAATATATATCTATTCTAATATATTCTAAAAATGTATAATTTTTCTTTATCTCTGTCATTTATGGTGGACTGGAAGAAATTTCTTTCAGAAATAAGTCCGCCTTTGCCCTGTATTTCTCTTAATTCTAATCTGTGTTTATGCGTGTTTTTTGTGTGCAATAAAGTGTTTATTCTTATTATTTTCATATACATATATATTTATCATATCTCGGGACTATGTAGTCCCGGACCTCTGGGAGGCGTGCGTGGGGACGAAGCCAACACGTAGAGGCCCTTTAGACAATTTAATACAAATGTGATGTGACACCAACCGACGATTATCCCCATACGCACTGTAGGAGTGCACCCAATTATTATTATTATTATTATTTATTTGCTGCAGAAAGAAACAATGACATACGGCCAATAATTTATTATCTCGAAACGGTTTTTCTTCCCATACCCATTCATGATATCCGAAGCGTATATCTTGCAACGCGCTGTATCGTGAATACGACGAAATATAAATATAAATAATATATAATAACATATTCTAGTGACCACCCTGAACGACTATTGACTAAATAGTACAGTTGGAACTTTCAGAGGATCTGTAATAAAGATAATATTTTGTACACACAGCTTACAATTTAGTAAAGTGAAAGCTCGCAACGTGCTGGCGACTCTTCGTCTGAATGCCTAAGAAATTCGGCGAATGATCACTACCTCTACAAAATAGTATAGGGTCCGTATAAAGTCAAATGCACAACTTTAAATTACTTTTTCACATTCCGTAACTTGGTTAATCGGTTAAATAAAGATAATATAGATAGTAAATTATAGGACTGATCTAAACATCTTGGAAAAAAAGGAAAAGCTTTAAGTTCGCTTCATAGAAAAAAACTACGAAGTTGGCTCTAAATTTCATGTTTTTCGACTGTTAAAGGGCCTTCCTTAAATTATAGAGCCTTTTAATTAGTACTAAAAATAATTAAACAATAACTTCGTCTAAATATACTAGAATATTTTAATAATTTCTTCTAGAAGCCTTTCTTGAATAAAAATTCAGTTGTTCGTGAGCGCGTGTTTCTCGACGGTCATAGCAGCCACGGCTTAGAGTGTGCTATTTTAAACCAAAAAGAAACATCAACGTCAAAATGAGATGCTCCATCTGCCTTTATATGCATCCTTAAGCTGTAAATGAGCGTGACCAACGCACGACTTTCGAGGATTCGTTTGAAGAAATTCGGACTCTTCCTGTGTAAAAAAATCTTTTGTCTAGGGATTTAACTTATAAACAATGTACTAAGATTTACACTTTTGTCAAAAAAAAAAAATGTTTTCCACCCTCTTTTTTTTTGGTTTTCAAACGTAAGTTTCAAGAACGCGGTTAAGAAATCAACTGTTTTTTTTTATAAAATCAGTAATAGAAATATGAAGGGATTTTACTTAAATCCAATATTTTACCCAACGAAATATTTCAGTATTAGGTAAAAAAACACAAATTTGTTGTTTCGCTGCGTGATCGTTATTATTACGCCTCCAAAAAAAAGAGGCCAATAAGCCAACATATAATCGCCTCTATCAAAAGCAAATAAGGTCTTTGCCATTGGACTTGTTGTGCTGGACGGGTATAAAAAAAAGTTGCTAGGGTAGGCCATCCTCTTAAATGTAGGAACCCTTGTGCACTGACCGGAGCGCTTGGCGTGGTGTCCGTAGAGCCGGTTGAGATCGAGCGCGAGCACAGTGCGCGGGAGTGCGCACGACACCGCCGCTAGCGCCGCCACGCATGCCGCCACGCGGCATCCGGACATCGCTGCAACAAACACATCAATTTCTTAACACACGCACCGAAAAGAATGGACTATCAGCTTTTTAGGCCGAAGAGTTATTACTATAACCCCCCCTTATCTCCGAAACTGGTAGACAGAAAAATATGAAAAAGTTGTATGTTGAACATACATATTTTTATGGTTTTTCAAGGATTTATCGAAACCAATGCCAATAAATAAAGTAAAAGTACATATTTTTACAATAAAATTAGCTTTTTAATATCTCCAATTTGATACCCATATTGTATTTTAAGGATAATATTTTTTTTATTTTTCTCACTTTTGTTTTGGAAATATTTTGAACAATTTCAAATTTTTCATATGTTTTTTTACACCGTGATATGTGAGAGAGTTAATTGTATTTTTGTGTCAAATTTTATGTCTTTATCTTTAACAGTGGTAAAGTTATGAGGCTGTGACATACGGACGGACGGACAGACGGACGGAAGGACGGACAACGGAGTCTCACCATAAAGGTTTCTTTCGTACCGTTTAGGTACTACGGAACCCATAAAACAAGAAAACTTTGTTTAGAATTATGTAGCGTATTCAATTTTAGTACATTATAAAATCAACAGGTGGCGCTGTTCATTATTAGAACGCGCATAAATATTTAATTATTTCGTTTAAATATCGTCATTAATTCTGGCAAGTAAAAAGTTCTAGTGCGAATTTAGTTGCAGAAACTGTATAAAAGATGGTGATACCTTCTTTGATTACCTACTATAATAATAGAAAATTGTAAAACTAACTATATTAAATTATTTAAAAAACTGTTAAAGAAAAGAGCTGTGTCTGCCTGTACATTGATGATATTCCAAAAAAATTGCACAGGATGATAATGGAAAAAAAACGGATTTTTTGGCGGTATTTCATGCATCACGCATAAACTACTGAACGAGTTTTGATGCCATTACCACTGTACGATCCTCAGCAGTGAGACATGGATTATAAAGAAAGAAGGAAGGTAGATAACTTTTAAAAACTGAGATACTATTTATTTCGGGATTTCCAAGGAGTTACACTGTGGCCCCATTATATTTTTCCACGCGGACGAAGTCGCGGGCAACAGCTTGTAAATAAACAGTGTCAAATGAAGTCGTCATACTAATATTTAATAAACATCTTATCGCGAACACAACATCTCATCGTGATCACAACATCTCGTCGCGAACACAACAACACTTTCCAGCCTCGATTTTATTAAAACCTAACCCAAAAAGTTCAACAAAACAGTTTCAATTTAACAATCACAATAAACGAAATATAAACATAAGCGGGCAAACTAAGGAAAACCAATGAATGTTATTCCAAGTTGGCTCAAAGTTACTCTTTACTGAGTTCTGCTCTCCAGTGAAACTGGCTAATTAGAAGTCTAACTTTGACATCGCACTCAGTGTAAAGTTTGTATTTATATGGAGTTCTAAAACTAAATAGTGAAAAGCAGTAAAATACTTAAGAGTCTATATTACCTGACATTGAGCACGTCATTTTGACATAACAACTCTATGACGTTACATTATTGTTGAAAATAGCTGCTCACGGCTCGGAGCCGTGGCTGTTACGACAACAATAGCTTTGCGCGCCCTTTAAAAAGCGCGTGTTTTAGTCAAAAACACATTTTACGGTGTAATGGCTATTTTTAAAATGTAAAACATTGAGGACCTGCTTTATATTGAGATCAGGTATAATGCAAAGTTTAATTACCTAATTTAAAGTATTTATTGAAAATTACTATCGGTTTATTGTACGTTTTGAAGGCAACTTTGCAATTTTTTCTATTGAGAAAATTTAATGGAATCATGTTTTTGCCACATTCAGGCAGTTATTCCAGATTATTTAGTATTGTTAGTTATTTGCAGATTGGTGCAGTATTGTTAGATATATACAGATTGGTGCAGTATTGTTAGTTATTTACAGATTGGTGCAGTATTGTTAGTTATTTGCAGATTGGTGCATTACTGCTAGATATTTACGGATTGGTGCAATATTGTTAGTTATTTGCAGATTGGTGTCGTATTGTTACTTATTTGCGGATTGGTGCCCCTTCGGCCGCGTACGCAACCAGAGGTTCGCAGTATTGTTAGATATTTACAGATTGGTGCAGTATTGTTAGACATTTGTAGATTGGTGCAGACGTATATGGACGAGCCACGCGATATATTCTCGATAACGAGTTGCACAGTTTTAATTATGCAGCACGGTCAAAAGTCATAACTGGTTAAAACTAGTTTCGACTATTTTTTGCAGTCAAAATTAGTTTTTCGGAAGTCCTTCAGCGTTGAAGAGAGCCGGTAGATTAGGTTAGAAGGTGAGACGCGCCATATAAAATGCAATTTTTTTTTATAACACATCACTCTAATAACGAAATAATAAATATAAATAAACGTTATTAATTGACTAGTTCGTCTTTAAATGTAGTTTATATACATATGTATATACATATATACATATACATATGTAGTTTATATACATATACATGTGTATATAAACTACATTTAAAGACGAACTAATCAATTAATAACGTTTATTTATATTTATTATTTCGTTATTAGAGTGATGTGTTATAAAAAAAAAAACGCATTTTATTTTATTTAGTGTACATAATTATAGAAATAATAAATAAAATCACCTCATAATTCCAAGTTTTTTGAGCGGCCCGCTTCCACGGAGCAGAGGATAGACGAAAGCGAAAGCTTTGGAGCCTGGCCTTAATAAATTTGTCCTGGTTATACCATACGATTTTTTCAAAACGCACACTTCAGATCAATATAAAACTTCTCCCATTTTCTGCGGGAGGAGAATAAGCTCTTAATCATTCTACTTATTTCATTATATATGAAATTATATATTCGCTTACTTATGAAATTTTTAACAATAATTTGAGCAAGTGCGAGTTGGACTCGCGCACGTTCCGTACCACCACAGATAATATAATACCAAACAATACGGGTACGGAACCCTTAACATATTATGGTAAATAACAGCAATATAGATGCCATAGCAACATTAAGAGGACAAAAGCCGTTGGAATTGACAATTCGCGACTCCCGCTGAGTACAGAACCATATCATTGATTACAAAAGTGAAAAATGACCAATATAGGTTCATTATTTCCAAAGATAACCAGTAGTATCTACTCCTGTCCCTAGGAACAAAGTGCAAATTATAGTATTGTCATCCGAATTACATCCACCTGCATAGTTTAAAATCTATACAACAGTTAGAAATAGGTTTAAATCGACCTCCAATATTTGTTTACATACTAAGTTTGTAAGTTAGTTACATACAAGTGAAGCGCGTGTTAACATAGATATCATAACACTCATCCATCCATCCATCAGCCTAGTTCGTCCACTGCTGGACATAAGCCTTTCCAGGACTTTGCAACTCCCGGCGGTCATCCTGGAAGAATTGCCCATACTCACACACGCTGGGCAGGTGGGTTGGTGAGCGCGGTGCCGGAACCCTCGCACTTTAGACGCCGCTGCCCGTCACCAGTCTGTTCCATATAAGGCTATTAGGGATGGATATACCGCCCTCCATCGGTCCCAGGCATGGTGGGCCTCCTGGTTTACTCTCCCCCGAATTACTTCGAGGGGGTCTCCAAGTAAGATGGTGGTACCTCCACAGTGGAGTCCGGCATCACCTCTACCACCTGTTATCATAACACTATTGCGTGTTAATGACATATCATAAATAAGTATGTAGAATATATATTATCATATAATAGAACAAGTGATTATTCTAGGTTTTCATTTTCACAGAACGCCTCTCCCGTTATAAATTCATTCAGAATAAAAGGAGCACAGTAAAAAAATAAAGTACATTTGTGGAGCATTTCTTTGAAGAAAATGCCTACGCCCTTTTAAATCGGCAGTCATTCCAAACCCGAATGAAAAACTCAGGTAATAAAATGGGGCAATTTTGTTGTGGGATATTTGACGAAGGGCAGGCAAGAGGTTAACAATTTATCACGCTGGTTTCCAAATGAGTTGGAAAAGTTTTATTTACGTAGATAAAAGCAACGTAATGAAATGAGAGCTATTGGGACACGAGTGCTTATATTTTAAATGAAGCGAAGCTGAGGTTCAAATTTGGCTAAACGAGTGTCCTAATGGTTAATGTTCAGGTGGACACAATACTTTTTCTACTACCATCACAAAAATAAATACTGATTTTACGAAACTGACAAACAACGTAGGTACTTGTAAAACCGTTTTTGTTAAGTCGTTGTTATTACCTTATGTTACCTTACGGAAGTAGAAAGAATATATTTTTGCATATACATAGTAAACAATTTAAATATTCTGAGCTAAATGTTGTATGATAATAGTTGAATGAAATTTGCGTTTATTTAGAGAAGTCCACTAAGATTTTTTTTAAATTAATAAAATAAATTTTCCAGATTTTGTTACAAATGTGCAAAACCGACCCTTAATTTCTTCACCCGTCAAACAAAAAACACTTTCCTTTACACCATTCCGCAAAGTCACAATGTTACAATAACATGAAGGAAATTGGCTTCTTTTATACATATAAATGGAGAAAATAAATAAAATGTCGACAAAGAGTAAACATCTGAACAGCACTTGTTAAAAGCCTAATGGCCGCCTTTAAGGTCCGTAGTGACTGGGCGTTTTACTTCAGTTAACTAAAACTGCAAATATAATTAATTGTGTGTCTTTGCTCGATTATATGGATAATGACGTTAAGGCGCTACGGAAAAAAAATCGACACTTTTAGAACTTGCATATCTACTTCAGTAAATAATATATTATTTTAATAAAATAGTATATATATGGAGTAACAGGGACGCTAAAACTTTTACATATCACCTTAATATAACGGGAGAATACTACGCATCAATTATGGAGCGTTTGACGGAAGCAATCAAAGAGAAAAGACAAAAATTTAAGAAAGTTTGCTTTTGCACCACAATGCGCCTTTTCACAAGAGTCATGTTGCCCAGGCTGCGTTACACAAGGTTGGCTTCGAAATAATTAAGCACCAACCATATAGTCCGGACATGGCCCCCCGCGATTATTATCTATTCTCAAACATGAAAAAAAAGCTTCGTGGCAAGAAATTTTTAAGTGATGAAGAAGTGAAGGACGCAGTTTCGGCGTATTTTCAGTGTAGACGAAATTTTTTCTTTTTTTTTATGGTTTGCATAAGCTTTTTGAACGATCTGAAAAATGTATTAGGTTAGCAGGTGACTATATAGAAAAAGAAAAATATTTGCGAATTTTTATTTACCCCCCTTACCTCCCATTCCGCGAACTTAAAAACGCACCCTAACCCTATGTAAACAAACGAGCTGAGCACGATATTTTGGTCCCCTGTGTTTGAGTTGGTACTTTAAGGATTACGATTAATAAAAGAAATATTATTTGACAGACAACAGACTGATCCATTTCACTGTATTTGTTTACACTATAATATAGTAGTACATACTAATTCCATAGTTTACACTTTTTTTCGTTTGACGCATAGGAACGATGTTCTAGTCAAATTGAAGATTGTTACGGATCTCTTAAATGAATCTGTAGCAGGGTATATTTGGGAGAATTGTGGATTACATTTTTTTTTATATTCTCTGTTTACAAATAAGATCTTATTGATGTATTTATATATGCATATAAAAACATTTACAAATTATCGAATTGATATATGTATGATTACTTATTTTTATTATTATAGTCTCCTCACCCACTAAGGTTTGCTGGAAGAAATCTATTTTCAGAGATAAGCTCGCCTCTGTACATGTATTTTATTGTAAATAATTATATGTAATGTATCTGTGTACAATAAAGAATAAAGAACAAACATAGCAACATAACAAAGCAATAGCAACATAGCAAATCAAATCACACCGCCTTATTCCGAAATCTACCTATTAAATTACTTAGGCCACAAAAAAAGTTCCTCTATTCTGGTCTGTTCTGCGCCAGCTGCTTCATTTCATCTCACGACAGCTTGGCTTTTTGCAGCTCTTTGACAATTGACCAACGCCAGGTGTGGTCTGGTCTTCCAGGTCTTCTGCTACCTGCCAGCTGCCACTCAAACACTTTTTGCGCTGAGATTCTCTCCGCTTGCCTGAGATTATGTCAAATCCGTTTCCACTTTCTTTTATTGATTTCCTCGAGCATGGGGATCTGGTTACACCTTTCCCACAGTTTCACAACTAAACAGTCGATACTAAATGTTCTTACTTCTTGATGGAACGAAATCATGACTGTAGATAAAATTCTTGACGCTCGGTTTCATCGTTTAAACGACGTCTTCAGGTACAACGTTCTAAATTCAAAGCAAAAATATATCTTGAGATTTAATTATATTTGTATATCTTATTTATCAGTATATTTATATCCTTTAAAAAAACTTTAAAAGCTGTTATAGCGTATATAATTTTAAAAAAATATTTTATAAATACATATTTTTTAAACGATAGATTTTGGTTAGTTTTATATAGTATGTACAGGAGTTTAAAGAAGCAGGTGGTAGAGCTGATGCCGGGCTCAACTGTGGAGGTACCACCATCTTACTTGGAGACCCCCTCGAAGTAATTCGGGGGAGAGTAAGAGGACAGCTCATAGACAAAAAACCAGGAGGCCCACCATGCCTGGGACGGATGGACGGCGGTATATCCATCCCTAATAGCCGGGCCTTATATGAAACAGATTGGTTACGGGCAGCGGCGTCACTGGTGCGAGGGTTCCGGCACCGCGCTCACCAACCCGCCTGCCCAGCGTGTGTGAGTATGGACAATTCTTCCAGGATGACCGCCGGGAGTGGCAAAGTCCTGGAAAGGCTTATGTCCAGCAGTGGACGAACTAAGCTGATGGATGGATGGATGAAGGTATCACGCAAGCGTTAATTTTAAAACAACGTATTGGTATTTATTACATAATTTAAATGAAAGCCGATTTACAAAGAAAAGAAAATTTTCAACCGATAATTATTGTCGTCAGAATTTTGTTCCTAAATTGTCTGTACTAAAAAAAATAACCCAAAAAGATACAAAAAGGCTTATTAATTTAGTACAGAGTGTAGTGGTGACACACAAAGTGCGGGTCAGCTCAGCTCCCTTGAGGAATACTAAGTTTTTACTATGCTTGAGGGGAGACACACCATAACAACTGAAAAAAAAAATCTTGTCCATAAAATCTAAATAATAAAAGTACCCTTTGACAAAGTTTCAGACAACTTACGTTAATCTCTAATTTTACGAAGCCAAGTTCAGGAGTGAAAAGTTGTAAATGCTTATCAGCAAAAACATAAAGCACCCTTATCAATTTATCGTCATACCTTTATTTCAACGGAATGAAACTTTGGACGTTTTGATAACTGATTTGTCTGAAAGATAGAGAAATACAAAAGGAAAACCTACCTATCTTAATTTATATGTTACGGGTAATGCTGGAAGATGGAGTAAACCAAGGTTTACCCGGGTTTGTTTAGGATTAACCAAGCTTTTTGGTTAAAGTCCGAATATTACTTTGTATTCAGCGTTTTCCCGTACACAACTAGGTCTACCCAACACTGGATGGGTAATATGAAGTGTTGGTCTGAATAATAACTGAAATATATTTTAATTCAGAGTTTACCAATACTCACCTAGGTCTACCCAATGCTGGCTGGATAATGTTAGGTGTGAAAAAAGAAATTAGGAGAACTTGCAAAGGTGTAATTGTAAAACAAAATGTACTACAAAGAAGTGTATATTTGCAAAGCTGCAGGAAAAATCTGTAATTCAAAGTATCACAGGATTTTTATTTTGTAATTAGCATTATGGGCACTTGTATATTTCTTTGTATGTTTTTCTTCTCTGTATACACGTGTATGATTACTTCGTTTATGTTACTTTTTCCTATTGTGATAATTTTGCTGTCAGAAATCTGTTTAGAGATAAGCTCGCCAATGTGCATCTTTTTTCACTGCAATTTTGTTTATTATATGTTATTATTGTGAACATATTGTTATTATTGCGAACATATATATTATATTTTGTTTTCTCAAGATACTCAAGGAAAATCATGGGTCAAAAGTTTAATGTCTTTTTTCTGCGTTCATAATGTCTGTGCATGTCCAGAGTTTGAAACTCGAATTTGTGATTATTGTAAGAAGATTAGGTTCCTCGTTATTTTTTCCAAAATTTCCTTCCTTTTTTGTTTTTTCTAAATAGGAATCACGTGTATTTTTATAATACTCCATATTTGGGTAGCTATTCCATAAATAGCTACCATTTTGATAATTTGATTTTTGAAAATAAAAAGTGTTTAGTAATATTAAAAACAAAAAACGAATACTAGGTCAAGAAAATATGCATGATTGATTATATTTACTAATAAACGTCTTTTATATTTGATTTTTATTTTTTTTTTACAAAAAAATTACAATGGTATTCCATATTTGGTTATTACATTCCTCTACCCAATATACTAAAATAATATCCAGGGTAAAAACCCGTATATTTTGATTAAAAAAAAATTGTCATATGGAAGTTTCCATTCGGTGTCTATGTTCCAAGAATTTTAGGTAAATATACTCTACCTATTCGGATCCTTGGTGTCAACTGATATTGATAATGATAAGGCAAGGCCAAAACAAAATTATTTAAAATCAGGGACAAAATAAAAAAATTCTGAATATATAAGAATTATGAAATTAATCAGAAAGCAAATATTTCGAAATGTTTTGGCTCTTGCTTTGCTGATATTTTCTTCACTTGTATTATTTTAGCACGAATCTAGCCTATAGACAGATAAAACAATATATGTATAAATAAAATAAAATAAATATAAAATAAAAAAGCAAGTTGAAGGTACATATCTCGACCAGGCCACCCTAGAAGGACGTATGCTGACCAAGTCAGTGCCAAAAGTACCCGGAATAGAAGAGCTTGTATGACTAGGTAAAAGACGTGTGTCAGGATCGTAGCAGATAGAAATTTGTAGTCTCTACCTACCCCTCTCGGAGACAGATGTGAGTATTTGTAAGTATGTATGTAAAAAAACTCTAGATTAATTATATTTGTACTAATAAATTTTATAATTTCTTAAAAAGGTAAACTATGATATCTTAAAAATTTTAACGTAAGTAGCAAAAATTTTTTATTAATGTGACGTCATTCGTTACGATTCTAATAGGCTATCTAGTTTAGGTATTTGTTACATATGTAGTAATATATGAACAATTTACAATACATTTACCAATAGGTATTCGGTTTCCCGAATAATTGCCGTGTTGATGTAAACTATGCACATAAATAATGCATGACTGCGTCAATGTGCCCATTGATCCAAGTTAATTGTGTAATAACAACTCATTAATATTACATTTTGAGCCAATTTCGAACATAACGTTGCGACATGAATCCCCGAGAGGGTGTCAGGGGTGTTCCCAAGTGTGAACTGTGAAATTCGTTTATTTAAGGCGCTCTTATCCCAAAATCAGTAATTTTAAAGTCAAATAGAACTTTCAAATATCATCTAAAACTTCCATGAAAAAAATACGCAATATAGTTCGAACCCTTATCTAGGTCTTTCACGCATGTGTTACACGATCAGATAAACTTTGCTTGATAGGAATAATTCACGAACACAGCATGTAATAAGACCTTTCAAATCATGCCATTTCCATAATTCCACTCTTTTATTAACGAAACATATCTGGTAATATTGCTCTTTAAATTTTCTAGGTCGACCACGTAAGTGGGTTTTAATAAACATATCCCTTATTTTTAAACAATTTAAAAATCGATAAAAACAACGAAAAAGTACAAAAGTGTGGTTAATTTCTTTACTCCTTACACGTAAAGAAAAAGACAGAGAGTCACTCTTCTGGGATAAGAGCGCCTTAATACATCCAAAACGCGATGAGTGGTGGGCTTATAACCGTATTTCGGGCACAAAATGGACTCCGAAGCACGTAGGCCGAACACAAATTAAAGTGCACCAAGGAGATTGAACCAACGACCGCTCTACCAATCGCCCACAGAGGCGGTTAACAACTACAAGGTGAAATTTACTCAACCGCCCGAATTCATACTGAAGACTCGGCTAGTGGTCAGGAACCTGGCCCGGCACTCCCAAAAAGATTCGGTCGGTCGTTTATCGGTCGGGCATACGTCCATCTCTGACGCCGCTGCCCGTCACCAGTCTGTTCCATGTAAGGCCCGGCTATTAGGGATGGGTATACCGCCATCCATCGGTCCCAGGCATGGTGGGCCTCCTGGTTTTTTGCCTGTGAGCTCTCCCCCGAATTACTGAGAGGGGTTCTCCAAGTAAGATGGTGGTACCTCCACAGTCGAGCCCGGCATCACCTCTACCACCTATAACCACCTATAACGTGATTATATCGGACTATTATACAGAAAGGTTTGTGATTCACTCAGATATACTCCCCAACATGCCAAATTCCCATACGAACTGGAATAGTTCAAATACCTGATGTCTCATTAAACATTTTTCCTGATCCCTATAAGTCTCCAGTATGAATTCGGGCGGTTGATTAAATTCCACGTTGTATAATGTCATTTAACTATACAAACTAAACTATACAACAAAATATGAAATGTCCATTTAAGGTTTCTACCAACGCCAACGACCTTGAACTAAGAAACTTTGTAACCATTTTATACGGTAACTATAGCATTTTTTATAGAAGATAAATACATAGTAATCTGTATGATACAAATAGTGATGTGGTTTTTCCTGAATTTTACTTAAATATACAGAAGTGAAGCAAGAAAATTTCTCAGTTTACCCTTATTTCTCGATTTTTTGTTCACTTGTAACAATATATATGCTTCAGTTTTTATTGAAACAGTATAAAAATGTATTAACTTCTAGACAAAATAATATAAAATGATATAGTTTTTTTCAGTTCTTGGAAATTCATTTTATTTTACATAAAATTTATTAATAACACACTATTTTCAGTCATGTTGCACTGCGAGCTGATAAGGTCTTTATTTTAATATGATTTGGTTCGAGATTTCAGCCACCACGAATTGAGTTGCAAATTATTCCGATGGAGCCACCTTAAAATGTTTTTTTTATGTAGATTACATCCACACACTGACAAACGAAAAGAAATCCCTACCTCCTCTTGTAGTAGGCGTACATTTGAAGAAGATAATGCTTTGCCGAAATTATAAAAGAATACTAAAATCCTTTAGAAGTACGGACAGTCGAATTAGACGCAAAAGCTGTTAAATTACCAGAGGACTGAAAGTCACGTCGTCATCTCTCTCCGCCCCAAGAGACCTCAAGAACACGGAAGTGCTTTCACAGAAGGAGCTTTTTGCCCACCTGGCACGCTGCATGTGTCAATGGCAATATGAAATAAATACCGTCCACGAGAAATAGACCACTGTGCTAAGGAAAAAAGAATTGTATTCCTAGGTTCAAAAGTCTGCTTTTTCAGTGATAATCGCTGTATCTATAAAAGTGCCACGTTGCTAACGAAAATGAGTATTCAGTTGTTAGCAAGAAGGTTGTTTTTGCTTCGATAAGATTGTAACTGCAGCTGTTTTCAGGTTTTAACGATATTCTCAGCAAGGTAAGTGTCAGATGTTCTATTGTAAGAGAGAAATAAAATAATACGACTAGAATTCTTGGAAATTTATAAAAATAGTAAATAATATGCACTACTACGGTTTAAACGAGCAATATTTGTATATATACATGTACAGACTGGTGACGGGCAGCGGAGTCACTGGTGCGAGGGTTCCAGCACCGCGCTCACCAACCCACCTGCCCAGCGTGTGTGAGTATGGGCAATTCTTCCAGGACGACTACGGGCTAGTATGGACGACTACGGGCTAGTATGGACGACTACGGGCTAGTATGGACGACTACGGGCTAGTATGGACGACTACGGGCTAGTATGGACGACTACGGGCTAGTATGGACGACTACGGGCTAGTATGGACGACTACGGGCTAGTATGGACGACTACGGGCTAGTATGGACGACTACGGGCTAGTATGGACGACTACGGGCTAGTATGGACGACTACGGGCTAGTATGGACAAACTAGGCTGATGGATGATACATGTATAATCCGGTTCTAGAAAATGGCTCTAAGAATTTCGAAAAAATTCACGGTACAAGGGTTTTCGAGAGCGAAAAATCGATCTAGCTAAGGTTCATCTCTGGGAAAAGTCGATTTCTGCGAGATTTCATGTCTTGCTTTGTACAATGAAGACCACATCAAGTTATACACATTAGACTTTGTACTTATATCTTATATCCTTCACTCAGGGGCTAATGTAGTACCTACAAGATTGAAAATTTAGAATCATTTTCCACAATTTTTTATCAATAGAAATAGAAGAAAGAAATAGAAATAGAAATATATTTATTTGCCACAAAATCAAAACATAATAATAAATTTTAATTAAAAAAATGGACCAATCTCAGCATTTGCTGTAAGCTAAAAACATTACAGCGCTGATTTTCAGATTGACCCAATACAACTAAAGTAACATTCTCACTCTCGTTGCAGGTAGGAATACTCATACACATAATAAAAAACCAATTACAATAATACAATTATGAATTTAGAATAATGGACAATACAGGGGATTAATACCAAATTATATTAAAAAAAACAAATTAGCTACAGAATAACATAAAGCATTATTACACAAACATATGAAAAAAAATTCATCAATCATAAAAATAATCAAATTACATTAAAAACATAAGTGTTGCATTCACATAAGAATAATTTATAAAGAAATCATCAAATCAATGTCAGCGCATGACGTAGACAGGAATGATTTCATTCCGTTTTGTTTGGATACAAACCATATACAAACCCAAAGACAATATAGAATGAATGTATAAACCATACAAAGATTAATAAAACAGAAAAAAAACAAATTCTAATAAATGTAGAAACGTGCTTTGAAATACAGTCGGACCTCGATAATCCGAACACCAAAAATTCGGATATACCGTGATATACGAAGCGTTCCGATTATAGTATGTTGTGCTGATCTTTTGAATGGCATTTTCAGTGGTCAAAAGACGCCACGCCACTTTACAGATGGCGGAAAGTCGCGCGGATTACGACGAACCGACATTTAATACATATCTTTAATTATTGTAATTGGTTTGTCCGTTTTAATTAAAGAAAAAAAAAAAAAAAATTGTCGACGAATTAATACATGTAGCACCTAAAATATATAACAATAACACAGTATTGCGTGCCGTACTGGCACTGAGAGTTGCTGAAAAACGACAGTTCCGCGGGGACAGAGGGGTCGTTTATATCAATGAAGTTGAAATTCTACAATATAACACAGAATTACGAAAATGTATATTTATTTCAATTTGAAAAGTCGATATCTCATTGATATACAAATAAATGAAATATCTATGACTTCTTCTTAGTAGAGTACTACTGATGATGTTTCACAATTACCTATATATATACATATAATATAATTGAGTACTAGATAATAAAACTCGAACTTCAGAGTAGGAACTAACGTAGGCATTTACAAACTAACTGTCAATTAAACGCTCTACTATCTAATCCTCGACTTAGTAGGTCATTCGCGCCAAAGACAATATATGTAATAACTAAATAGTATTCAAATTATAATCGTGTGCTAAATGGTGCTCAAATCTTATGATAATGTCCTATGTAGAAAATATCATAATGCCTTATGGTTCCGAGAGCAAAGATTTCAAAAGTAAAGATAAGCCCTTACCGTACTATGAGAGCACCAAAATGTTTCCACCGTCAAATGGGTGACGCTCACACGTTTGGAATCAGTGCTCATCTGAAATTGGACGCCTTAAGTGCACTTTAACGACTTTAGTAGTCTGATCAGTTTGCAGACCGTAGGTAGACAGATTGCGCACTCATAAGTGTGCGCGCGTCGGCATTATGTTAACGCACGCATTCAAAAACAATGCAATAGATTTTAGGTGCCAGGGCTCATCTAAACTTTTGAAATCTTTGTCCGAGAGAACGTCAAAGTTTCAATTTCAAAAAATCACAACCTACAAATGCAAGGTTTGAATCTGATAATGATAATGAGGATTCTTGGATCAAAATTCATCCTGATCCTATTCAAGTAATTCAATCTACATCATCAACACGACAAATTCGTGTCGCTAAAGAAAGATGTCTCCAAATTATGTCTGAAGTTATACAGTGTGAGCTTTCGGATAGTTTGACTAAATTCCTAACTTCTTTGGTCTTCGATATAGACCCCCTAACAAAAATGGTCTAAAAATTACAAGTTTGATATTCGCCATTTCTTCATTTTTGAAGATAAAAAACAAATAAAGTAAGAAAAATCAATTATTTCGGCTCCATTTTCATCTATGCCTCTCCTAAAAAATAATTTAATTACATTTTCAATTCAATATTTGGTTTTGGGTCAATATTTTACACCATATCAACATTGTAGGTCTCTATCTCCTTCCGTCTACGTGCTAGAGACCCGTGACATACGGACGGACTGACTCTCCGTTCTGCCCTTGGGTACGGAACCCTAAAAACCAACGACGCAACGAAGTTTTGAATTTACATAACAGTCAAGTTTGTATAATAACTCAATATAACATGAAGACTTTAAATAACAATTATAACTTAAAGTAACTTAATAATTGTTGAAAACTTTCAGTAATAAATCTTCATACAGCTTGTGTTGGATCATGTAACGAATGTAACTTTGCAATATGGAAAAGTTTATTTGGATAAAATTACTTCAAACCTATCTAATTATGTTCTTAGTATTATACTAGAGTCCGTATCTAATTGTTTTTAGGGTTCCGTACCCGAAGGGTGCCAAAATGGAAGGGTCCGTCTGTCTGTCCGTCTGTCAGAGGAGTCTACAGCTTCAGCCGTAATTAATAGGTATCCAGTTGCAATTTTCATAGAATACGTGTTAGTGGCATTAAAAAGTAGCATTTTTTGAGGGAGGCAATTAGTGAACGTGCTTGCAGCGAACTCGATATAACAATTAGTGAACGTGCTTGCAGCGAACTCGCTATAACACCGCGACGTGGACGCCGCGTTCTTTCAAATGAAATGGCATCTATAATTTCTCAAGCGTATATTTTTTTGTTATGAACTATCCAAAACAAGATCTCACGAGATTAACTAGTTTTGTGCACAGGCAAACACTAACTGCTAGACATAGGCCTCTCCAATAGTACGTCTTTACCCATGAAATTGCCGAAATTTTCTTACAGATTCACGAGTTCATAATTCCTGTAATTCAATAGCTATTTCCATTATTTGTTTTTTTTTTGAAAGTTGATTTCAAGGTTTTACAACTACATATTAAATTTTGTTTTTACTGTCATTTTGATAACCAAAATGAAATTTTCAAAGACAGTTCGTCCTAAATGCCATCTATTTCTATGATAAGATTCGTAATAATTTTTTACAGCTGACACTTTTCAAAAATTATATTAATGTTGCTGTTAGCTCAATGCTGTCTCATTCATACATAAAACAAAACACATAATTTGGATTTGAACGTGGAGACCTGATAGAAACGTATGAAGTGCTCACAGGACACTATGATGTTCCCACACTGGGAAAACTTTACAAGATGAACCAAAATCGTCATCTGAGAGGTCAAACTCGTCGACATGTGCAAGCAATCCACGCAAATATTTCTTGCCTAACCGTGTTGTTCCCGAGTGGAATAAACTACCTGAGACTGTTATAAGTGCTACATCAGTGAACTGTTTTAAAAATAGACTAGATACATTTTTAAATAACTGACTTAAAGTGCAGCGATATACACAGCATCAGCTTCTAGCTGCTTGTGTATAATAAATAATAAAAATAATAATAATAATTTGTCATTCCTAAAAAAAATGCAATGTTAGTGCTGAAAATGGAGTTTCCTTCAAATTCTCTATAGAAAACGGCAATTTCATTGTAAAGACCAATTATTTCGGCGGTCCTGCGTCATTTTCAATCAGCCTTTAATGGGTGACAACTGACAACGCTACTATATTTACGTTTTGCATCATTTTCCATTCAAGCTGGTGCGTCTGTGTGAAAGCCAGCGGCGTAGCTAAGCGTGGGATTGCCAGCTAGTATATCAACGCTAAATAGTATGATTAGTACCCTAAAAGACACATTTACCATACAAAAAGAGTTATTGCCTTTATAAGAAAAAGGCCTCGCTGATGCTACTTCGCCCACAAGCGTTATTCAGCCTCAGTAATTTAGAGAAAAAAAAATTAGATAGCAAAAAAAATAGCACCATCTGGCGTTGTGACTTTTGAATTTTTTTTTATAATTAGTTCTTATCTTTATTCATTAAAATATATATATTCGGGTCTACCGCGATCAATTTTTACCTTTTTTTCGTAAAAAAGGTAAAAATTGATCGCGGTAGATCCGATTATATATATTATAATGTGTACGAAACGCGAGAGTTTAAACTTATTTTTATTGCGAATAAGTTTCACTCTTTTTACTCTTATATATTTTTTTACCCGTGACGTTTGCGTCGTAAATCAAGTGGGAAAAAATGTAATTGCAGTAAAATTTCAAAATTTTATTATAGTTTCTTACTAGTTATAAATAAATATAAACCAAAAACTTAGGAGTTCTAAGAGAAATGCAACTCGAGGATTATCTTTATGGTAAATAAATAATATAATAAATGAATAATACTTATCCCAGGTATTAGGTTCAACTAAGAACGATTAATGATTCAATTAAGGCTTTCAGGGTAGGGCTTTCGTTATATTCCATCTCTTGGATGTTGGTCCATTTCTATCCCTCTTGATTTTTTTTTGGCATTACGTAAAGAGGTTGGAAAAATGACGCTAACACTCGTGTTATTACATGCTCTAAGTTTGTTATTACATGCTCTAAGCGTGTTTTTACATGCTCTAAGCGTGTTATTACATGCTCTATGCGTGTCATGCACCAGTTTTATAAACTATTATTAGAACAGATCCCTTCAAAACTATTACCTAATTGTTTGAGTATCAACATTGTTTGTTTATAAATTTCGTACTTTTACAATTATCCTTGTACATTTTAAAAAGGTATGATAAATAAAACCGTTCAACTGCGATTCAGACTCAAAACTACAATACGGAACCCTAGGTATGCGAGTCTGACTCGCACTTGGCCAGTTTTTATTTTCATTATTTTCGGTCCACCAGTTTTGGAGATAAGGGGGGACATTCATTTTTTGTGGTTTTTCGAGGATTTCTCGAAATAGATGCAAGTAAATATAGTTTTTACAAACAAATACCTACAATTTGATACCCATTTTGTAATTTTATATTTTTTTTCTATTGTTTTACTTTTTTTTAATCGCTGTAGTTTTCCTGCAATTTGCCAATAATGGTCAGTTTTATCAGATTTTTCGGTTTATCAGTTTCGGAGATAAGGACATAAACTTTTTTGTGGTTTTTCAAAGATTCCTTGAAATCAGTGCTACTCTAAATATGGTTAATGTATATATTTTTTACAATCAACTCTTTAAATATCTACAATTATTTTATTATATAAATACATTGTATTTTTAGGATAATTTATTTTTCTCCCTTTTGTGTTAAAAATATTTTGAACAAATTAAAATTTTTCAAATTTTATTTTACGTCATGTTATGTGGGTAGATTAATACTATTTTTGTGCCAAATTTCAAGTCTTTATCTTTAACGGTACTAAAGTTATGAGGCTGAGATATACGGACGGACGGACAACGGAGTCTCACCATAAAGCTTCCTTTTGTACCTCTTAGGTACAATGGAACCCTAAAAAAACAGAAACGATTAAGATTCCCGGTTTCACTAATGTAACAACATTCACGAGGTCCCCACATGTAAGTATCCCGGATAATAACATTGTTTCCGAGTTCATTTCCCGGGAGATGAAACTTTTACACGTAATGGTACAGCTTTTAGGATTGCCGTCCGAATCGGTTAGTGATAATGGTTCCGTTCAGTTTAGAAGGTTTGTTTGATTTTATACATATATCCTGAGGGAAATTAGAAACTTGTGTGTGACCCCCACGTGAGGTGAGCAGAGATTTTTCATTAACTCGCTACATACTCGTAAATGGTTTGAAATAATAAACTTTATTTTCTGATAAAATTTCAGATATAATTTTTTCATGTCAAAAGGTGCAATAACTTGAATTTAAATGCATATTATATTATATCTGAACCGGGATTCGAACCCGAGACCTCTCGCTTACCGGGCGATTGCTCTGACCACTGAGCTATCCAGGTCTCAACACAACTCGTGAATTTACCGATGTGCTTTCCCATACTGCAATGATAATTATAGATACCCACTTTACAGTGAGCCACTTGGCGCCTAGAGGACGCTAGTGTATTCAAAGCTAGTCAAAGACCATTATGCCCTACCGTCACCTGTTACAGCATCGGGTAGTGAAGAATACACATTACTCTTGTCGAAACTATGACAGAAATAAATTTCTATGTTTGAACACTTTGCGATTTATCCATCGCAAGGAGATATAAATTAACATTATATCATTGCAGTATAGAAACGCAGAAAGAAAAGTAAATCTGGATGTGAGGAGCTCTGAACCGGGATTCGAACCCGAGACCTCTCGCTTACCGGGCGATTGCTCTAACCACTGAGCTATCCAGGTCTCAAAACTACTCGTGAATTTACCGATGTGCTTTCCCATACTGCAATGATATTTATATATTTCTCTAGGCGCCAGAGACGCGTTAGACGGAGACACAACTAACTACACCTTTCACTTCAACATGTAAAGGCTTCGGCCTTTTGTCACCACCCTCACAGTCATAAACTCATAACCGACACTCAAGTGAACTGCTGGTGATTACTTCGGTGAGGTCTTCGGGGGTTGAGCGCGCTTCATCCTAAATGTCATCGATCCTTTGCATCAGATCAGGCCAAGCATAAGATCATTGTATATAAAAATATACGTTTATTTATTTTACGTAACATAATTAACAGAATATTTACATACATATATATACTCACGCCTTCTCCCAGAGGGGTAGGTAGAGATTTCCATCTGGTACGATCTCGAAACACCTCTTTTGCCTCTTCCACATTCATCAATCTAGTCATACGAGCTCTTCTATTCCGGGTATTGCCCTTCTTCAGTGTGTCACCAATTTGGTCAGTATACGTGACGCCGTATAGCGCGACCTGCCCCCCTATCACAAATTATAGAGGGGATACCCCCTATTCTGTATCTTTAATTGCCAACTGGACTAGGTGTCTATCATTAAAAACATAGATAATAACGGAACTTTCAAAATTACCATTAGTCGGTATTGAACTATTTACGAACTGTGTCGTCACTTCAAGTGCGAACATATCCTTAGACAATCGGAATTCGATAGTATATCTATGTTTATGATGATAGACACCCAGTCCAGATGGCAACTAAAGATACATAATAGGCCCTCAGCGGGCCTATTGTGTATCTCTAGTTACCAACTGCACTGAGTGTCTATCATCAAAAACATAGATATATGCTATCGAATGCCCATTGCCTAAGGATATGTTCGCACTTGAATTGACGACACAGTTTGTAAATAGTTCAATGCCCACTAAAGGCAATTTTGAAATTTCTTGTATCTGTATCTGTTTTTTATGATAGGCACCCAGTCCAGTTGATAACCAAAGATACAGAATAGGGGAGCTAGTCGAGCTGTACCTTCCACTTGCGCACCATAAATTCCTTAAAACCATAAATTCACAGATTATTTATAAGTGAAATAAAAAAAGAAAATTAGTTACAAAATAATTCATTACTTCCAGATTGTTTCAACGTTGGGAATAATAAATTTAATAAGTATATTTACTCATCTAAATTTGAGCCAAATTAAACGAAATGCTCAAAGTATCCGTTTCAACAAAGTTCACGTTAAAAGCACACTGAATTAATTATTTAACAAAGACTGAAATGAAAAGCTTACGGTGAAAAGTTTGATAAATACGTGTTTTGTATAACAAAACAGAGGATTTGTTAGGGGCTTGGCACAATGTTCGAGGCTTGGCACAATGTTCGCTCAAATATAAACGGCTAAGTGCGAGTCCGGTCTCGCTCTATTAGGGTTCAGTAACATGGCAACTACCTGTCAGAGTCCGGTCTCGCTCTATTAGGGTTCCGTAACATGGCAACCACCCGTCAAAGTCCGGTCTCGCTCTATTAGGGTTCCGTAACATGGCAACCACCCGTGAAAGTCCGGTCTCGCTCTATTAGAGTTCCGCAACATGGTAACCACCCGTCAGTCCGGTCTCGCTCTATTAGGGTTCCGCAACATGGTAACCACCCGTCAGTCCGGTCTCGCTCTATTAGGGTTCCGTAACATGGTAACCACCCGTCAGTCCGGTCTCGCTCTATTAGGGTTCCGCAACATGGTAACCACCCGTCAGTCCGGTCTCGCTCTATTAGGGTTCCGCAACATGGTAACCACCCGTCAGTCCGGTCTCGCTCTATTTGGGTTCCGCAACATGGTAACCACCCGTCAGTCCGGTCTCGCTCTATTAGGGTTCCGCAACATGGTAACCACCCGTCAGTCCGGTCTCGCTCTATTAGGGTTCCGCAACATGGTAACCACCCGTCAGTCCGGTCTCGCTCTATTAGGGTTCCGTAACATGGCAACCACCCGTCAGTCCGGTCTAGCTCTATTAGGGTTCCGTAACATGGCAACCACCCGTCAAATCCGGTCTCGCTCTATCAGGGTTCCGTAACATGCCAACCACCCGACAAAGAAAAAAAATTTGTTTCTATTGGTTACAGATTATAAACTTCGTTATGAATCGTTGTTGTTTAAATACAGTCGGTATATGGTACATAATATACAGAAATTACAAATTCTTAACTAAGTGGTTTAGTTTTTGAGATAGACCCCGTACCAAAAATGGTCCCCTTTAAAGGCCCCCATTTCAGACTCGCCAACGAAGGGTTCCGTGCCACCACACAATACAGATAAATAATTTTAAATCTGACGTGTAAAAAGTGTATTATGTATACCTATGTTGCAAAATAAACTATTTGAATTTTGAATTTGAATTTAAATAATTCCACTTGCAGTTATGGATGTCTAACTTAACTTGATACTTACGATCTATTAAACTCAATGTATCTAAAGGGTCTAAATAAGTTATCAAACTTATTTAGATAACTTCCTAAATATTTAGGGAGATTTTGATAACTTCCTAAATAATTAAATATTACTGAGTATAATATTAGTGCAAGTATTGATAGTTTTGTATTGATAAGTATTGATAAGTTGTACGTATTGTAACAGGATTAAAATTGAATTAAATGGATCAAATAACAGGATTCGTCAAGGGTCTGTAGTGTAGAAGTCTGTAGTGGTGATTGAAACACAGACGTTAAGTTGACATGTTTAATGGTCAACTGCAGAAATAGCCGTAAACTGTACAATATTCTGTAATATAATAACTTATTGCTAAATAAGCAGCATGCGTCACAATGTTGCAGTCAGTAGCGGCATGTCGCAGTAATGCTATAAAATAATGTGTATACGTTGTTACTATACTTCATCTCCCCTTTTAAGTCCCTTCAGTGTCGGGTATGTTTGTGTGTATACAATAATTAGTGCAGTGTATCTTATGTAATTGATAGCTAAGATATGATGTGCCTAAGTTCGTTGTAATAGTAGTTTCGTCTTTTCATAGTTATTTGCTTTTAGCCACATTGTTAAGTGGTTTTTGCACTCTCTGTAATTTTTAGTATAAATATCAATTGTTCTGTTGATTTTGTTACACAAATGGATAGATTGTGAAGTAAATTGTTATAGAGCAAAGGAAGTTCTGATAATAGGTTGGTATATTACCGTATAGGGGTTACGGTTCTTTAGAATGTTAAAATCTATTTTTTTTGTTTTTTCGTATGTGTAGAATGCATCTGGCCGCACACAAATACACACACTCACACCCTCTCTGATGTGTGAAACCTAAACTGTGAGTACCTTATACAAATTCATCTTTATACTAGCCTTTCGCCCGCGGCTCCGCCCACGTTTATTCAATCTTAGCCCCGTTTTCAGCTTGGTGGTTATTTTATCAATCGCCGATACTGTTCACCAGGATCACTGCGACGATTATAAAGAAAAACGCATCCAAATCCGTCGAGTTATCCTCGAGATAAAACGGAATATACATACATACAGACAGATAGACAGAGGTACAAAAAAAAAAGTTTTGTCCTCAGTTAAAAATGTACGCATACGACATTGTTACTTTTAGTGAATAAAATAATACTTAAATAACAATCAAACACTTAAAAATCTACCTACAAAATAAAACTTAACTAAAACAAAACACTTACCTAAATAAAACCCTTATAAAACCTATACCTTATAAAAATAAACTAAACTAAATAAAAAATCCTATCTAGATCGCCACCGTCATGTGGAAGGGTACCTAGAAGGCTGGCAGCGTTTCCTCTTCGAATGGCCAGACTGATTCTCTGGCCAAGATACGCGCCAGCCTTCGGGTCCCCACAAGCGTCGATCAGCCGTGCAGATAACTCTTTAAAAAAGAGTTTTGCATCAGGACCCCACGGCCCGAGGGTCTCGACCCCAAAAGGCACAAATATGCAGTCCGATCTAAGGGCTGCATACTATATATATATACATACATACTACATACATTGTTACTAATTTATCATTAATATATATATGTCGTGACCAGATCATAGAATTGAACATTTCATGAAATAGTCGACCATTTCATGAAATGGTCGCATTTTATGAAATATTACATTGTTTGTTGACCATTTCATGATATGGATTGACCAAATCAATGAATAGAGATCGTTTGACGATATAATCAACTAAACACAAGACCATTTCATAATCTGGTCAAACATCGTATGATCATATCGTAAAATAGTTACATTTATTCACCACTAGCAGCGCTGATGGCGCAATGTTATTGTTTGTGCGATGCACCATGGCGGCGCTAAACAATTCTCTTGTTTTAAATGATGATAATAATGTAATAACTGAGGAAGAAAGTGCAGTAAAGTGTAATTATGATACAAAACTACACAAGTTTTATGCAAGTCATGTAAAAACCGACAGCAACGTCAAAAAACCCTGGAATTCGGAACATATTTCAAAGGTTGGTATCGGTTTCTTAATACACATATTTAAATCATAATCTTAATATTATACTCGTCTCTGTTAAAATATAAGCTAGGTAGGGAATTAAAATACTTTATTAATTTATTTGACCGATTACTAAAGAATCTTTATTTTCATTTTTAGGTTATACAACAAATAAAGGAAAGTAGGGTGACCATGCAAAAAAGTCTATGGACTATTATTGGCTTTCAAAATATGATATTATGGAAATTGCGGTTGAGGAGTTTTTAATATTCAAGAAGAAATGCATCGAAGATACTACTATTCGCATAATTCCGATGGAAAAATATTTTGAAATACTTACAGAAGTTCATAAATCTATCGGACATGGTGGCCGATTAAAAATGTATCAGCATGTGAAAAATTGATTCTACATTCCAAAAAGGGCAATTGAGATATTTGTTGACTTGTGCTCCGTATGTGAAATGAAACGTTCAGTGTCAAAAATAACACAACCGATAATTTCGAAAGATTTCAATGTACGAGGACAAGTAGATTTAGTGGACCTACAATCTGCTCCAGACGGAGAATATAAATGGCTTATGAATTATCAAGATCATGCGACAAAATGTTTACACCTGAGACCACTAAAAACAAAGAGAGCTGCAGATGTAGCAATAGAACTTTTGAAAATATTCTTGGAGTTTGGTGCCCCTTGTATACTTCAAAGTGATAATGGAAGGGAATTCACGGCGCATGTTATAGAAAAACTAGTAAAGATGTGGTCGGAGTGCAAAATCATTCATGGTAGTCCAAGGCGTCCTCAAACGCAAGGCAGTGTTGCAAGATCTAACCAAGATGTAGAAAATATGTTGCGTTGTTGGATGCTAGATAATAAATCTACTAAATGGTCTGTAGGTTGTTATTTTATTCAATACTACAAAATCTCCTCTTACCATCGAATAATTGGCAGATCTCCTTACCGAGCGTTATTTGGTTCTGAACCGAAAACGATACTGAAAGGATGCGATATTCCTGACAGTGTTATTGCATCTATCCAAACAGAGGAAGACTTGAACAAAATCACTCAGAAAGAGGTTCCTAGGGAAGATAATAGAGAAAATGTTAATGTAACGCTCCAAAAAAATGAAACAATTGTTAATAAACCGGTTGCTGACAATTCGGAGTATACCTCATTTATAAAATTTAATAATATTGAAGGGTTGGTTAATACTAAAGTGCCTGGTAATATTGAAGTGCTGGGTATAGAAAATATAGAACCATCCTCATCTGATGATCTGATATGTCTTGTCTGTGGAAAAGAAACATCAGGGGCTCATTCTTGCAGTTCTTGTTCCAAACCAGTGCATAGTATTTGTGGAGTTTCTTGTGGTGAAGAAGGCTATGGATCTCAGGTTTTATGTTTCCTTTGCAAAAATGAACAAGCAATTGTTAATGAAAGAGAACAAGCTCACAGAGGTATCAAGCGTGCTGCGGAAAAAATGGTCGATAACAGTGCCAAAAAGCTGCCTTTGTTAGATGTAGGTAATTCCGTATTTTTAAATGTACCAAAAATCGACCGTGGCCCTCTTGATACGAAAAATATTGCAGGCAAAGTAGTTGATTTCAGAAATGGAGTTTACAAGATCGGGACTAGTTCAGGGATAATAAAAAATTGGTTTTCCCGGTAGGACCTACAACTGTCATCAAAAGTTTACAACGAAGCCATATCAGAATTGCCCATATCAGTGCGACAAGCTGTAACTTGCCAATTCATGTTTGGAGGTCAAGGTTTTAATAAATGCACATGCAAGCCTGCAAAAAACCAATGCCGTACAAACAGATGTGCATGTTTTAAAAATAAAACGCTTTGTACTTCGAAGTGCCATCAAAGCTTGTCATGCATCAACAAATGAGGGCGCAAGAATTTCCTTTTCTATTATTTTGAATTATTTTATTTGTGATACTTTGTGCCATTTTTAAGCAGTAATACTTTTTACCAAAGATATTGAATACTTAGGTATTAAAATATTTACTGAATAATAGTTATTATTAGTGACGCTTTATTTACCAATTTTTTATACCTCTGGTTCACGCACCGTATTTAAAGTTATTAGCTGATTTGTATGGGAAGATGATTATTTTGACGGTCCATTTATTTTTTGTAATATATTGTCGATTCTGAAACCTCCCTTATAATTTCACTCGTACTTTTTATACCCTGTATTTTGTAAGAAAAGTTCATAAAACAACTAATTCATTATATTTAACCCAGATGGTTGTGATTATTATTACGTGTTATTCAGTAAAATAAGTTCCTTAAAAATATCTAATTTGCCAAATCGTTATTGATTTTTCTAAAAAAATAACCTAAGTAGTTAATATTAATTTTGTAACATTCAGTAAAATAAGTTACTTGAAATACGTCCTAATTCTTTATAAGTTGTTGATTTTGTACTTTAAAGAACAATAAATAAGTTCCTAATAACAAGATTTCAAATTTTTTGTATCAACATTTGTATGGACACCCTACATTAATGATATGGTCAAACGTCGCTGACCAAATCGTTAAACGTTGAACATTTAATGATCTGGTCAGTGACAGTTGACCATTTCATGAAATGATCGCATTTCATGAAATGGTCGACTATTTCATGAAATGTTCAATTCTATGATCTGGTCACGACATATATATATATATATATATGTCGTGACCAGATCATAGAATTGAACATTTCATGAAATAGTCGACCATTTCATGAAATGATCGCATTTCATGAAATAGTCAACTGTCACTGACCAGATCATTAAATGTTCAACGTTTAACGATTTGGTCAGCGACGTTTGACCATATCATTAATGGAGGATGTTCATACAAATGTTGATACTAGAAATTCGAAATCTTGTTATTAGAAACTTGATTATTGTTCTTTAAAGTACAAACTCAACAACTTATAAAGAATTAGCACGTATTTCATGTTACTTATTATACTACCTACTTAGGTAAATTTTTTAGAAAAATCAATTAGGATTTAGCAAATTAGGTATTTTTAAGGAACTTATTTTACTAAATAATACGTACTAATAATCCCAACCATCTGGGTTTAAATAAAATGATTTATTTGTTTTAGGAATTTAATTACACTTCACTGCACTTTCTTCCTCAGTATTATTATTAACAACATTTAAAACAAGAGAATTGTTTAGCGCCGCCGCCATGATGCATCGCACAAACAATAACAATGCGCCCTCAGCGCCGCTAGTGGTGAATAAATGTAACTATTTTACGATATGATCATACGATGTTTGACCAGATTATGAAATGGTCTTGTATTTAGTTGATTATATCGTCAAACGATCTCTATTCATTGATTTGGTCAATCCATATCATGAAATGGTCAACAAACAATGTACTATTTCATGAAATGCGACCATTTCATGATATGGTCGAACATTTCATGAAATGTTCAATTCTATGATCTGGGCACGACATATATATATGTATATGGTGACTTGTAGATGCTGCTACACCTAAACTCACGATAACTTTCTTTTATATTTTTTATTATTATTATATACACAAATAACACACACAATAAAACACTTGACTCTTTCACAACTCCATATTGTCCATTTATAAAACGCATGTGCACGATTTTGTTTTGTTATTCCGAAGCGAGGTCATGTGACACCCTTTTTAAACCAAAAAGGGATTTTAAAGATGTCAGCCCGCAGGAAATTACACCTGGCTTGTTTAGTGCATCGTGTTATACATAGTAAGAGACCGACGTACCTTTATTCGAAATTTATTTGGAAGAGAGATTGTCATACACATGTTTATACTCGAAGTAGGGAAACAAGTAAAATTATTATACCTAGACACAGAACCAAAGGCTATAAAGGTTGTTTTAAATATGCGGCGTCCAAGATCTGGAACGATTTACCTCCACCATTGCATGAGGAGATGAAAACTAAAAATTTCAAAATACACGTAAAGAAAATTTTCTTTGATTTACAAAATCTCATTTATTATAGTAGCCGCTTAATAAAATACCTTCAGTGTCGTTATAATTCGTTACTTAATTTTCAATTGTATTTTTAGATTTATATTTATTTATTAATGTTGATGTACAAGCTGCCTGCAAAAAAAAAATGTTTTATGTTTATGTTTAGTGCGTGTACTGGGACAGGCCGAAAACCAGCGCTGTGTTGCTGCTCGATAGCTCACAGCAGATGCTGAGTCTGCCCCTTTTCGTCACATTTTGTAGTTACATTGTAGTTAGTAATTGTTTTCTTGTAAGTTTAGTTTTTTATGTTATTTTTATGTATTTCCGTATTTCATTGGTGACGAATAAATTTCATTTTCTTTCTTTCTTTCTTTCTTTCATTTATAAAAAGATATTATCAAACTCATAATAGGACACCCATTAAGTGATCAAAACCAAGGATTAATAAGTAAATTTACAAAAGCCCTTTTTGCGAAAGAAGCAAAATAATTTTTTGTGCACTCATGCTTTTTACTCAATCGCGAGTTTCGATTATTCGAAGCCTAAATTTTAAGAATTTTGTAAAAAGCTTCATCAAACTTTATTTCTAAATGGTTAATCTCCAGAGTGAGTCTGTGACAATAAAATACATTTACGTAATTATTACCTTCTCCCTAAAAACCACTACTTTATATTCCAAACGCTTCTCGATAATAAAACGCACAAATTGGAGAAAACGACTAAAGATTTGCGATGCTTAAGTTTCACCAAAATTATCTGAAAACCCCATTCTGGACACTAAATATCAATTAGGGCCACTTATATAAAGCTGGGTCGGCTATTAGAGATATTTCTTTGTTAACAAGTTAAAATACGATTCATTTTAATCCGTATTCTGTTCGAATATTTACTGTTAGTTTTTGTTAAAAGACCAAAAATATCTGGAATAAAAGAACTTGTTTGACTAGATTGATGGATGTGGATGAGGTGAAAAATGTGTGTCAGGATCGTAGCAAATAGAAATATGTAGTCTCTGACTCTCTGTGTACCATTCTGAAAAACAGGCGTGCCGTACATTACTGCCGCGGTCTGTAATGGCTGCATTGCTGGCAGCGCATTATAATGGCCGAAAGCGCAACGTAGCGCAACTCCAGGCCTACACAACGCGGTCAACATTGGAGCCCTCGATGGACAGACTGGAATATAGCTTATAGCGTGGACAGTAAGGGCTGCAATGATGACAAAGATTAAATACTGAGAGCGTAGCTTAGCTCGAGTCCATCATAATGTGGCCAGCAACGCAGTCATTGCGGACCAAGGCCTGTAAAGTGCTTTACTCAAAAATGTTTGTAATGTGGTCATTTGCAATTGACTATTTTTAAATGTGAGTCGGAAGAGGTATGTCTGGATCATAGCAGATGGAAATCTGTAGTCTCTGCTTACCGCTTTGGGAAACAGGCGTGAGTATTTATATGTATGCATGTATGTATTTTTGTAAATAAATATAATTTGATGACTTCTTGGCATTTTATTATTGATTTATATATATAATGCTTAGTAAATAACAATACAACTTTGCTGACACCTATTCAAGTAGCGCGGAAAGGTCGACTTCGTTCAAAGAAGGTTGTCAAAATAATGTCCATATTACAAGCATTTTTGAGTAAATTATTATTTGTCGGAACACTTTGTAGTTCGCGACATGTCCCGACGTATCGGAACGAATAGCAACCCTTGGTTTATGTCAAGTGCGTGGGGTACCTCCCTGGATCTCCAAGTTCATACCTGCCTATTACTAGTTTAATTTTATTCATCTCATTTATTAGTAGAAAGCTTCTTAAAATGTGCGCATAAATAAAGTATAATTCGATGGTCTACTTCCATTTTGTTATCGTTTATTTATAAGTACATTAACGTTTCCCAGCGATAATCAATTATTTTATTTCGGTTGCGGTTGTAATTTACTATTTATTTCGGTTGCGGTTGTTATTTTACTATATATTCCATGAATCGCGGAGCAGAGCCGTTAGCGGAAATAAATTTATTGGAATAATAAACACAATATAAAACAGATAGCTGTACGTAGTCCCTCGTGATTATATTTTTATTATTTATTATTTGTGCCTCTGTGTTCCAATGGTTCGAGTGCACCAATCTAGAGGTCGTAGGGACACATTTCTATTCGGTCTGAGTGCTTCGGAAGGCAACACAACGCCAAGACATGAATCCCCGACGGGGTGTCAGAGGTGTTTCCGAGTATGGGCGGTGAAATGCAAGTCACAGTCCACACTCGTACAACCACGTTTCACCGACGAATATTACGTCCCAGGGTAATAGGTGGTGAGCCCTATCACTGTACTTCGGGCACAAACATATCCCTACAACATAACTGCCTTCGGAAGCACGCAGAATAAATATACAAATGACCCTATGGTATATGAACCCGAGAGCTCCGGATTAGTAGTCGAGTACTCAAACCACTGGACCACAGGGGCGGTCTTTATTGTAATCTATTAAAACTATTAAAATTATTGGGGCGGATTTATTATTCATCAGGTTACCTATTCTTTAAATAATTTACACTGAAAAGATTTTATTTTTGTATAAATTATATCCGAATATCCATTATCTAATAGATTTCTGATAAATGCACACTTGTCTAGTCTAAATATTCAATCACATAGGTTTGTTCGGGCCAATACATGTCACCAAACACCATCCATTGACGTCACAGTCACAGCGGCGTGTACCGTGTCGCTGTCGATCAGTGTGCATTCGGACAGCAGTCGAGTACATTCGTATCATTAAATTAGTGAACACAAAACATAAACATTTTATCATTTACTCTTTCTGCCCAATAACTCCAGCTATCACCAGACAAGGTTATTTAAAAAATTAGTAGGTATCTAAGTAACGCAGCGTGGATCCCATTTCTCCCGACCCCGTGGGAATTTCCTAAACTCCCTTCTTAGTGTATGTCTACGTCACACAAGGAACCTTCAGTCCAAAGTCCAAATGTCATGTTCCCAGGTCCAGCCGTTTGGTCTAGACGTTGCGGTTGATCAGTCAGTGAGGATATTCATTATATTTAAATGAATACACAAACATTTTTAAACAAATCCGTGTGAAAATAAAATAAAATGAACGTGTATTGTAATCCACATGTATTCGCATGCTGTAAAACAGACCGCAGGCTCTATTGGAATATTTATGTAAAACAGACCGCAGGCTCTATTGGAATATTTATGTAAAACAGACCGCAGGCTCTATTGGAATATTTATGTAAAACAGACCGCAGGCTCTATTGGAATATTTATGTAAAACAGACCGCAGGCTCTATTGGAATATTTATGTAAAACAGACCGCAGGCTCTATTGGAATATTTATGTAAAACAGACCGCAGGCTCTATTGGAATATTTATGTAAAACAGACCGCAGGCTCTATTGGAATATTTATGTAAAACAGACCGCAGGCTCTATTGGAATATTTATGTAAAACAGACCGCAGGCTCTATTGGAATATTTATGTAAAACAGACCGCAGGCTCTATTGGAATATTTATGTAAAACAGACCGCAGGCTCTATTGGAATATTTATGTAAAACAGACCGCAGGCTCTATTGGAATATTTATGTAAAACAGACCGCAGGCTCTATTGGAATATTTATGTAAAACAGACCGCAGGCTCTATTGGAATATTTATGATAATACCTAGCGCTTCCGGATTTTTGTATAAAATGGAAGAATATTTTACCTCACCTGGGTGCTCGGTTCTGGGTATTTTATTGTACATAGGGGTCACGAGAACCTTTCATTATGTCGAATATGTTACGTTGTAGAATAATAAACAAAACAAAAAAACGAATCTCCTAGGACACCCGGTGAAATGCAAGTCACAGTACACACTCGTACCACTTTTCACCGACGTATTTTACGTCCCAACGTGATGGTTGTAACAGATCGGACCTCATCTGTTCACGTCTCAATTCACAAATAAATGTTCTTATAATGAACAGGAAGATTGTTGTATGTAATCAAATAAATTACGTTTAAATAAATAAAGCAAATTGAAATCGATCGCGTCAAATTACTGATTTTAAATAATAAATACAGTAAACTAAACCTCTGGCCCAAGCAATCGGTCCAATATTAAATAGATTAAAAACAAACTTTCGATTTCAAACATGATGGTTTCCATTCAGGCGTGAACCCTAGCAAACTGTAAGTTATTACAATATAGACGATACGGCGGCACTGGCAGTTGCTGTATACCCATCTCACTCGCTCTTATATCTGTTATCATTTTGTCTCTTTTGGTCGATTTCTTATTGGCGTCAAAAGGACTGCGAGGATTTCATAGGAAAATGGATCTTGTAACGATATGCATTAGGTTGACTCCAATAAGGTGTGAATAGAGAGTGTGGTGAGAACGGAAAGAAGGCAGAGATTGGTGAGAATAGGGAGTACAGAGAGTACAGGGAGTATAAAGAGAAGGAAGAGTATGGAGAGTATGCAGAGAACGGCACCGAGTATATAAGGTCATGGAAAAGCGGTTTGAGGATCAGATATTTTTATACCATCGTCGAAGTGCTGTCAAAAAGTCTCAAGGTGAAGTCTCATACCAAGTTCAGAGTATTGTTACGGGTTGGGTTTTCTTTGCTTCAATAGTAATTTTGTTTTCGGAACTTGCGATTAAAATACGGAATGTGTCAATCTATCTGTTCGTTTGACCACGGGGTCATTTCGCGTTCGCGTTAGCTTTTAGGTGGCTGTATGCCCTTTTATCGTAAATAGATTCGGTTATGGTCAATAGTTTTTGACTTTTCCGACTCGGAGATTGACACAGACGCGTTTGAATTCGTATAGGATGAACGAGGAACGAGCTAGATTCCGCGATATGTAAAGGGTTCGATAATCGTCTTTTCAAGTTCCGAAATTAAAGTACGTACTTAAATAATGTAGTAGTGCATAGGTCGATTCAGGGGTTGATGGGGAGGGCAGGGAGTATGGTCTCTTCTTAGTATTGCCGGACGTGGAAACGGGAAGATGTACCAGGGTGACAATGTGGCATAGGGCTAGTCGCTGGGATATCTTGAAGAGTCAGGCAGGGAGCTTACAGAGCGGAGGTCGCACTGGGCTAGGGCTCGGGTCACCTACTGGTGTGAACGACAGAGCCTAGTTTTAACCTCCTCTGGAGGGAGCAAGCGTCTGGGATGGCCTTGCGCCAGTTTTACATACTGGAAACACATCCCCCATGAAAGGCGATGTTTATGGCAAAGCGTCCGTGCCGTGAAGAGGTTGCGATTTGTTCTAACCTTTGTCATCTGACTGAGCTGGTCATGGTCTCATATCTATATATTTATATATACACATGATCATATAGGCTATCCCAGCCAGCGGGGTGAAGTCCTTTTTACTGTATCACCTCCTGTCTGAGTAGGGCAAAGTTTTAGGGTGTTAGGCACACACAGGGGTTCCAACTTGCCCCGCGTCTTTCTGTCGATTAGTTGAGGGGTTGTATGGTGTTTGCTAGCACAATATACAACCACACACACGTTTAATTGTAAATGTGAGGTGACGGACCTCTAGCCTTGAAATCCACACATTTGAAAGCCTAGGAATACTTGATTTTAGGGCCAAATGTTAGGCAGGTAAATTCTAAAATAAAGTCTACTGTTAGGGTATTAATAATCTATTTTTGAGAAATTATACATAGTGAGAGGTATCAGGTAGCCTTCATCATGGCTTAGGAAAAATAGGTCAGTACATTTAATTTGGTTTAGGTTATAAGGTTCCAAGTACATAGGGATCTCTGAAGATTATATTTTAGTGGTTCAGGAATTAGTGTTGTCTGTTGACTAGTTTCATTATTTATTTAGGATGGTTTTACAAACCCACAGAACCCTAATTTTTAATACTAAAGCATAAGGCTTTGATATTGGCAATAAATATGAAATGATATCAGTATTAGAAAACATTTGAGTTTCACCACTTAAGGATCTCTAAATAGGATGTACTTACTTAGGTATTTCTTTAAGAAATAAAGAGGCTTAAGTGTGGCACAAGAATATGCCTAAATAATAGAGGAAGCATAAATAAGTCTTGATTTTGAATTCAGGTTGATTCTGGACTATAAAAGGTCATAACTGTTGTACCTACCAAACCCTTCTTAAGGTCAGTTCTTAGTGAAACTAAGTTGAAATAATTTTAATTTATATTTATCAAGAAATATGAGCCTTTTAAGAATCAAATCAAATAATCTGATTGTAAGAGTCCAAAAATAGAGTGCAGTGACATGACAGCATTGTTTTGTTAGTACTTACTATCCAGAAGAAAGTTCTTAGGTGAAATATAAAATGGCTTAGTTTCTAATACCCATTTGACTGTTAAGTTATTTACTTGCTGTGGAAATAGCTCTGGGAGATTTTATTCAAGAAATAAGAATAATTTCAATCTTTATCAATATTCAATAAACTTAAAATACAAATGATGTATTTGTTTGCATAAATGCTTTCCCTTGTCTGGCAAAATAAAAGCCTTAACTGATAGTATACACCGAATATGGGGTAGTAAAAGTTGTTCTTCGTCAATGGAATTAAATGAATACATCTTTAGAACAAAAACAAAGTTCTATTAGTATCTTTAATACTACTTTACCTAGAGCAGGTATCTCTCTCAAAAGTATATTGAAATTATTCTATTCAGTAGTTATAAAATTGACTACATAAATGGCTGTGATTTGTGAAGGATTGAAAGGAATTCTTACCCATCATTTACAATTACATAAAGATAAAACTACTAGTATAAAGTAGCTAGTTGCCTATTAAATTCATTTATATAAAGGTAATTTATATTGGCTAATTTTCATGTAAGGGGTTCATTAAATGAAACCTATGTACACATGAATGAAGGTACGGTAATTAGGTAACTGGTATTAAGTCTGGTATTGGTATAAAAGATGTCCATATGATGAATTGTGTCTTTGGTATGATTAAGACACGTGCTGATGGATTCAACATCTTTTCTAATTTATTTTTAGTAAATTATGTTTATAATATTTTATAAAACATGTACCTTAATTCAAAGAACTAAGTTTCATTTAAAACAAACAACCGTCTAACTTTGATACTATGGTTTTGTTCGTACTATATTATGAACTTTACATCTTTAGTTTGGAAAGCCAATATTAATTACTGTACATTATATTTGCTGAGAAATGCCTAAATGAGATTAAATAAAACACCAGTTATTCTAAAATATATTCAACCAAATATTTTTCATAAATTACAGCTGTTATGTCACCTCAAAGTTCTTTTAACTTTAATTCCTCAGCTAGAGATCTCTCTTTAGCTATCTAACCTTCTCAAGACACTAAAAGTTAATAGTGCTAGGGACTAAAATTGTTTCTGAGAGCAATCATATATTGTACATAAAAGACAGACAGATAAACACTCTTTATTTGGATTCAGGATCATAAGTTTTGAAGTTTGAACTCTTAAATTAATCTTTCAGTATAATGTGGACTACTGATGAGAGCACAGCTCTTAAATATTATTTCAAGTTAATGTTTATTCATTCAATAAAGTGAAGTCTCCTGGCTGGAGCACGGCTCTTAAATTGCTTCAAGTTAACGTTTGTTTATGATTAATAATAGGTAGTTATTATTATAACGGAATACAACTTTTAATAAGGGTTTGTCTAGCTAACTTTATCTCTGAATCACTTTTAAAAAATCTAGGTTACTACATAAGGCACGACGTAAGGTTCTACTCTGACGATCACACTTTGGCCATATATCTGTTAAAATCATTTCTATTAAGCACCAAGCGTTAAGCTATGTAGGTTGTAAGTGGTTTGTTACTGGGAGGATTCGACGAAGTTCAGTGTGAGCAGTAATGGGTTTTACAAGAGGGATTAGTACAATATGGTTAAGCCGTGACAAGGATAGGTATTTGGGCTTATTTCAAGTGATTTGGTGCTTATAGAAATGGTTTGATACAGTAATGTCACCCAGTTTTGGGTACAATTTGTTGCTCGTGTAAATAGGAGAAGTGATTTAGAGATTTACTACTTTTTTAGGTAAATATGTTTAGTTATAGGTAGTACATAGTGTATTGTAAATTTAGTGCTATGGGGAAAGACAAAATAAACTTTAAACATTCACTTCTTTGGTAGAATAAAGTTGACTCTCGAGGATTGAATTGATTGCATCATTTGTCTTGAACTTAGGGGGAAGTGCTGCCATGCAATTTCCTTCTTGTTGGAGTTTAGTTTAGAAATAGCCTTGCACTCATCTCTGTGAGCCGTTGTGTGGTGTTATGGCATTTACAGTAGATGGTAAGAGATCACTTTTACACGAGAGTGTGGGGAGATTTTGTCCATCCATGTCCATTCAGAATATAGGTAGTGCTCCAACTTTGTACAATTCTTCAGAAATTATGTTGTAGAGAACTCCATAAGGCAAGTCCGGTGTCTTGCCCTTTTATCGACAGTGTGACTGACATCTGTAAGTAAATGAAAAGGTTTATGAAATGTTTGTTTATGGTGATGAAAGTTTGTATTTGTACGAACATAATTCAAGAATTTTAATGCTTATTGGCTCTTAGAAACAACGACTATCGCATGAAAAGCTTCGTTTTCGTGTAATAATTAAGTGTAAATCTAATAATTTCGAAGTAGAATCCAACTGGAAATGTTTACGGTTGAAAAAGCGGTACATACCTTTCTTGTGAGATAATTTTGCGTCCGAGTTACAGTAGATATGCTCATGGATCATTTTTGGTGTCTTATAAGTGTAGGTAGCTTCTTTAGCGGTACATAGGTCCGTCATGGAATTTTATTTTATTTTTAAGCGTCCGTCACTGAGCAAATGGCGTTTTATCAGCTTCAGTTTGAATTTGTTTTGTTTGGTATGTAGAGTTTGTCACAGGTTAGCGACTTAGCAAGCCCTTTAAAGCGCTAGATATAGGAAAGCTGTTCATATCTAGCAAACATTTTCTACATAATTTTATTTTACTTTAGGAGACATTTTGGTTTTATAAGTACATTTGTAAGGATTTATTTTTGTTGTATTTCATGTTATTTATAATATTATATAAAATTTATAATGTTATTTATAATATTTATGTTTCTGTATAAAGAGCTAAACCATAGCCGTCTCCATTTACAAGCCATGAACATAAGTTTGGCAACGTCGCCTAGCTGTCAGTTAGTGGTCCTATGGTCCTTTCTCATCTATGATCATCAATTAATTAATTCATCACATCATGCTTGAATATAAAACAAGTCCCATTTCTAGAGGTGAAATTAATAGGAAATAAATAAAAAATATATATTTTTAATGCAATCCTTTATTTAACACATTTACAATATTACATTACAATAAATATTACATTTAAATTACAAATTAGCAATTTTAGTTGTTTAATGTCATAAGTTTCCTCTTTTTTCCTTTGTTACATTCATTGTTATTGTTCATAAATTTCTGGTAATTGTTTAAAACATTATTGCACATTATTTTCAGAATGGACTGAAACAATCTGTCAAATGTGTTACCACATTCACATTTCTCTACCAAATAGATAGTGATAAAGTCTGACTCTAGGCTTGCTTTTGTTAATTTATACAAAACAGCCTTGTGGTCGCCTTTTTTTAGAAATTTGCTTTCTAGAATTTTGTTATTTATTATATACTCAAAAATACTACACATGTGGTAGAACATAATACATACAGAAGCAGTAGGTACAATTAAACCACCCCTCTGCAAGTAATTGAAATATTGTGAATCTGTTTCAGTACCTTTTGATTCAACAACATATTTTTCACATAAGCGACAGCATAATTTATTTTTTACACTGTGATCTACATAGCCACACACATACAGCTTTGCGTCTTCATCAATTTCCATAATTTCAAGGTAGTTACTCTCCGTTATTATAAACATGAACCCTGTGATATCAACATTATCAGCATTAGCCACTTCGCAAGAACTAGCTGATAGTTCTTTCAACATACTTTTGCATTCCTTTGATTTCAGGATATGCTGAATACGAATCTTTTTTTCAGACTCAATTATCTGATTATATGATATATTATAATTGCACCCAGACAGAGACCTATAACGATCAAATCGTTGTTCTAAGCAATCTGTTTGAAACTTGCCTATTAATATGTATTTCATATTAAGTTTTTTAATGGATCATGTATAATAAGGCAAATAACTTTCATACTCCTTTTGATTGCAGAAAATGTGTCCCTAGTAAAACCAACCCTTTCATTCATTTCTTCCCATTTCTGAAGCCAATTTACAAACTCTTCCAAAAATTTAACTTTGAAATCACTTATGTTCTCAATTGGACAACTCCAGATATTCCGTTTAATTTTACCTTTCAATGGATTTTTGCAATTCACTGTATCCCACCATTGCCTAATTATTTCCAGAAAATCTGCAGTACTACTATATTTTTCTGAAAACTTTAGCGCTGCTATTGTAGAATGGTGGAAAGTATTATCTACACATAAAACATTTTGTCTTTCCAACGAATTTGGATACATAGTTTTGTTATTTAATTTATAAGCCTTTTTGACAATGTTAAGTTTTTCTTGTTCATACAGTTCCCTTAAATGTTGAAAACAAGCAGTTTTTCTTTCATTTGAGTGAAAATCGGGGTAAATAAAAGTTTTCATTTCATCTTTTAAATTCAGCCAGTTATTTCTAATGTTTTTAAATATATGAACAAAATCAAATAGCAGATAAATTTTATGATCTTCATATTGTGGGTTTGGCATACTGAATTCATCGGAAAGCAAACTGAAGAGGTTTTGGTTCACGCGGTTGTTGTCAGTAATAACACATAATATTTGGAATCCTAGCCCCTGAACAAATGTTATTACTTCTAACACAACTTCTTTCAAATCTTTACCAGTTAATGCCTTTACTGGCAATAGTTTCACTATTTCCGTGAAATGACCGAAAGCTGAAGAGATCATGAATGTTTGTACCGTTGTGGCCATGCAGTTTGCATTATTATGAGCATATCCAGATATGTTAGATGATTTGAAGTTGAGCCCGCTTTTAATATATATTTCATCTATAAGTAAATTTACGTATTTTTCTCTATCAGTCAATGTCTTTACCATATGGGTCAAATAATGTTCAGTCGGATTACAAGATCCAGGTGAAATGGTCAGCGAGGAAGAGATACGTTGTAAATATCGCTTTGTTGGCAAACATACATAATTTTGAAGTAAATTATATGATGAACTAGACTGGCAATACATAACAAAAGCAAATAAGATGGTAATCATGCTGTATTGACGCTTTTTGTTAACCATATTGGAAAGCTGATCTTTTATGATAATCAGTTTAGACTCACAAGTATTGTCTTCAACGCTATCGACGTTCATTGAAATGGTCAAGAATATTTTCCAGCTGAGACCATCGTGTCAGTTTCTGATCTTGGGGTAGGACCCAACTTAGGTCATTCGGAGAGAGTTCATTTTCACCCACAAATACCTTAATTTTTAAAGTATCATCCACAAGAACACTACACATTACACACAGCCTGTCATCCTCACTATTTGCACAATCTAACACATATAAACGCATGTGATCTGATGATCGGTCAAACTTCCACTTTTGTGACATAACGGAATTAATTTTCAGTACAAGATCGTCATAGTTTTTGATCATATCACTGTTCAGAAAAGCGTTGGTAGCATCCTCTTGCCTTTGTTGTTCCTTACGGTGCCGGTCTTCAGGGTTGGTTCTTGATTTTGGTGCAGATATGGAAAGATAACTCGGTAAGTTTGGAAATACGCATGGTGTTGCACCCTCCATTAACTTAGGCCTCTTCAACATCTGCTGTAAGACATTTCCATCTTTATCAACCACTCGCTCGGTCCTAATAATGTCGGTGGGCACAAAATGTTTTGCACAAACTACGGCACTGGAACTAGGCGTCCAATCCTTTCGTGGAATAGCTCTTAACCAAGACTGACGAATACTTTCATCATTTGGAAACGAAAAGGTGGATACCAGTCCTTCTTTTTTCTGACTGTTGTAGTTAATTGCGCACCCTGGAACGCAACAACGCCGCGGCATCTGAAATATAACCTCAAATTAGTACCCAAGGAAATAATACTGTAAATTACACAAATAAACAAACGTTAACTATATTTCCACTTACTTTTACGTGTATTTGTAGATATGCAATCGCAATACTGTTTAAACTTCGAGAATTTCACTAAACAAAACTTACAGAACGAGTGAAGACATAAATTGACGTTTTATTTGTTTATGAAAGTGGGAGCGAAGAGCGGAGAATGTTAGTGCCGGCCGGACCAGATACTATGTTGCCATACTTCTCTGTTCATGGCTTGTAAATGGAGACGGCTATGGCTAAACCGAAATGTAGAATGTAACCATAGAGTATATTGATGGATGTAACCACAGGGTTCGTTCCGTTTTGGTGACAATGATCATTGTACGCTGGGTTTGCGTTTGGACGTGGATAGAAATTATTTAAAAGCTGGATTTATTAAAAGGTTTATTGTATAATTAACAAAAACAAATAAATTAATTAATTCAATTGCACTTATGTCAGTTAAATTTAAATTATGTGAGGGTTAATGATCGTGTCGCCTAACTTTAAACTAATTTCAAATGTTTGATTGTTTAGACAGATAGCGTTTAAAGTAGTGGCTAGTGAGCGTACTAGAAGATCGTAATGCTTAAAAGGAATGGGGGAAGTAAGAAAATTACGGGAGTAAAGTTTAATCAGTGTGTAGAAAAACCTTTTGTAACATTGTACACAGTGTTGATGTGTCATATAGGGTTTCGTAAAATTATTTGTCATATTCCTAGTTCTTAGATAGAGAAACAAAATAAGAAGATACAGTACCTACCCGTTTCATGTGTGTGATGCTGCAAAACCTAGTACATACAATAAAACCGACCTGTTTTATGCACTTGTTTCGTTTGCGCTACTGTTGAAACTAGCCGCTTTATCTCTGTCTTTCGGTGGTGTTTTGATCAAGCAACAAGGTCGATTTTCAGTTGACGATTTATGAATGTGTAGCATCTTTTCTCTTTATGTCGATAGTAGTAGTAATACTTTATATTCTCTGGTCGTAGTATGGAGCTGAGTTTTTAATTAATAATTAGTTAGGTATCTACAGTTGTTTATTCACGTTTATTTTTCGTTGAATACCAGCAGTACCATCTGGTGCATAAACTATCGGGTCGTTAGAAATTGGATTACTTATTGACGAACAGACATAGCGAGGAGATAGTTGGTACTGAATTAGATTGATAGATGGCGTTAGTTCGGTCTGGTAATAATGCGGTCGTACAATAAGTTTCATGACGAGGTTAAAATGTTTAAAATTCTTTTTTAGCAAATTATTGTATTAATTTGTTCTTATTACTACAGATTTATGTTAGCTCTGCAAGTAAAGTTATGTCGGAATTTGATACTTGCCACTTGCCAAACAGTTAAGTTTAAACAAACTATCGACTTTATTTATGGTTTCATTTGCGTTGAAATAAATTACATAATATTCAACTATATATTTACTTCGTTTTAATATTTATTTTAATTTTGACGGGAGATAGTAGGAGAGGGGGGTGACTGTCAAATGTCGGATTTCAATATAACAAGAGAATTTTATTTATGATGAAGTCTATTTATTTACACTAGATATCTTATCTTATCTGTTGATTTAGAATTCTGGATAAACCATGGTGAGAACCACATGGAATTTAGTTCAGTAGGTATCTAGTGCAAATGTTGATGTGTGAGTTACAAATAGACACCGTGTAAAATATAGACGACGTTATCTATAAATGATTGGAAATTAATTGTACGTAATATACATATATGTGTGTGGTATGTATATTTATTGTATTTATATGTTTTATGGTTAATTTATCGATCCGCATTCGATAGGGTTCCGTGCGCGAGGTTTAGATGAATTGTCTTGCTTTGTAAGCATAGACCACCTCCTTCTTTAGGCAGTTTTGGGGATCCTTTGTGAAAACATAAGTAGATGCATGGGTTCCGACGATTGGTTCTCCAACTTAAAGTATTTGGCATTATGTACTGTATGAGTGTATTGTATATATATATGAGATTGAGCAGGTGTAAGTTGCATAGGTTTTCATATCATGTTTTGAAAAGGAGTTAAAATTAATATTATGTCAGTACCAAAGAAACAATGAATGGAAAATAGTATTTATTTTATTTAGTTGAGAATGGGGGAAGGTTAAATATAGTGTGAGTAGATTATATATGTACATACAATAATTACTTAACTCTAATTATGTTTGATATCTATATATATACTCTATTTTAATATGGCAAACAATGTTTGTAAACATCTTTATAAACTAAATGTGATGAAATATATGTTCAACTGCAATTTTTGCTGCACAATTCACTTTGATTAGTTTAAACCAAAATGTATAGGTATAAAAATGCTTTCTTACATCATATCTCATCACTTTGGTTACAAAGTTGTTTACAAACATTATTTCCCATATTGGAATAGAGTATAGTATCTATGACAATATGATTTCTTGGTCGAATTGATTATAGTAATCAACTTATCTGGCAGATACTTAAAAACTTTACACATCACCGCGAAGGTTAACTGGCAGAGAATGCTAATTAGCATTAAGTTCGCCTTTGTGCATTGTAAATTATTTTGTGCAATAAAGTATTTACATACATACTCTCCCATTTTCTCGGCGGGACAAGATCATTGTGATTAAAAACAAACAAGTTTATTGAAGTCAAGACAGTTAGTTGAAGGGTCATATTCTAGGATCACTAGTGCCTCGACAATCATACTATGTAGGGCGTAATTGATTTAGAGGTATTACGAGTGTGAACTGTAAAATGCTAGTCACAGTCCACACTCGGTACACCCGCGTTTCACGTTATTACAGCCTACACGCTTTTTAGGGCATGCAGGTTTCCTTACAATGTATCCTTCACCGTTCAGTAAGTGGTGAGTAAAAGCAAATACAATGCACATAAATTCATAAAAACTCATAGGCGCATGTCCAACCGGGGATCGAACCTGAATCTCAAGATTGGGAGGCTAGCGTTCTACCCTTAAGCTAACTTGCTAATTGAGTTTTACTGTGCATTAAATGAACCAGAGTCGAATCCGTTACTTACGTTGATATTTCCATAGAGGTACATCGGTACTTACATACATGATTCGTTCAAAGTTTTGAATTATCTGTCTATATTCAAAGCTTTCAACGAAACATGAATTGATTGGAAATGACAATATGAAGTGATTGAATGGATTTTAATTACTTTTGAGTTTCAATATTTAATAGAGAGTACAATTCAAAGTCAAATAGTTTATTTTGTAAAATAGTACACAAAATACACGTTTTGCACGTCCGTTTCAATCTTAAAAAACCGGCCAAGTGCGAGTCAGACTCGTGTACCTAGAGTTCCGTAATAAAGGATATAATAAGTTTTTGTTTTTGAGATAAATTCCTTTTAATTTCTACAATTTGATACTGCATTTGACATTTTTTTATATTTTTCGGTCAACCAGTTTCGGAGATAAGGGAGGGGGGGGGGGTGTACATACATATTTTTGGAGTTTTTTAAAGATTTCTCGAAAGCAGTGCCAGTAAATATAGTAAAAGTATATATTTTTGCAATCAACTTTTTAATACCTACAATTTGATAGCCATATTCTATTTTATAAAATATTTTATGAAAATATTTTATTATTTATTTTACATCTTTTTTATATTTCTCATTTGTTCTCAATTTTTTTTAATCACTATAGTTTTCTTCAAATTGGCCAGTTATGACCTATATTTGTCATTTTTTTCATATTTTTCCGTCTACCAGTTTCGGAGATAAGGGGAAGGGGACATACATATTTTTTTTTTGGCGTTGTTACTCCATAACTCCGTCATTTCTCAACCGATTTGAACAATTCTTTTTTTGTTTGAAAGAGTGTACTTCCAGATAGGTCCCATTTTGGGTTTGGTCATGATCTGATGAAGGTCTTCAGAGATAGGCAGTGGAACTCCTCAGAAAATGACAGCATACCTCTCGAAATTGAGGTAATCGCTTTGTACCTGGGTGCTGATTACAAGGTATTACTTGAAAATCGACATTCTTCCACCTGACCTTCGATCCTGGCTTCATCACCATATTCACCATAGAACTCCTCAACGGATCAGAGCACATAACTCGAGATTGCGGCTATCACTGCGTTAGGGTGCTAATTCAAGGGTATTACTTGGAGATTACCAGAATACCCACCTGATCTTCGATCCTGGCTTCATCACCATAGAACTCCTCAACGGATGACAGCACATAACTGTGGATTGCGGCAATCAGTTTGTGTTAGGGTACTCATTGCAGGGCATTGCTTGAAAATTGCCAGTGTACCCACCTGACCTTCTATCTTGGCTTCATCACCGTAGAACTCTTTAACGAATGACAGCACATAACTCGAGATTGCGGTAATCATGTTGTATTAGGGTGCTGATAGCAGGAAGCTACTAATATTAATAATAATTCACTAAAAAGTTAATAATAATTCTATAAAGACCGATGGTACCAAAGCAACACTTTTGCTGACTTCTTTCTTCCTGAAACATTATGTTATCTAGAAGTCGGCGTATTTCCTACGATATAGCAACATAAAAACCAATATAAGAACGCCGACTTCTAGATAACATAACGTCTCAGGAAGAAAGAAGTCAGCAAAAGTGTTGCTTCGATACCATCGGTCTTTATAGAATTATTATTAACTTTTTAGTGAATGACTGCTGTTACTATTGAAGTCGGTTGCTATTTTTTTTTCCAGACAAAGAGCAGATAGAGTACTTCATAAGGCTCGACGGCGTCCTTCAGCACTTAGTTTAATGAAAAAAAAAATGAACTTCGCGTGTGGAGCGCGGCGCCATTCCTCGGAGTGTTTTATAATTGAGTTTCTGTTTGTGATTTTTTGAACTTTTTAGTGAATGACTGCTGTTACTATTGAAGTCGGTTGCTATTTTTTTGTTAAAAGTTTATTTAAAGATTTCTCGAAACCAGTACCAGTGAATATAGTAAAAGTATACATTTTACAATACATTTTTTAATATCTACAATCTGATATCCATATTGTATTTTTAGGAAAATATTCTTTATTTTTCTCACTTTTGTTTTGGAAATATTATGAACAATTTCAAATTTTTCATATTTTTATACACCGTATGTATGGACAAATTAATACTTTTTTGTGCCAAATTTCTGTCTTTATCTTTAACGGTGCTAAAGTGATAAGGCTGTGACATACAGACAGACGAACGGACGGACAACGGACTCTCACCATAAAGGTTCCTTTTGTACCTTTTAGGTACTACGGAACCCTAAAAACTTAGGCAGTCATGGATATTGCCGACAGAAGTAAAAGCTTTACTGTCAAAATAAAGAAGTTTTCAGTTCACTAATGATATATCAGTGAAACGTCACCGCACTGATAATTCTCCGGTCCGAGTGTAGATGGCGCTGCACGCTTGTACATCGCGATAGCGATTGGTGTTTCTCTAACTCTTTTGAAAGGTTTTAACGAACACACTCTGATACTCCTCTGAAAATATCTACTTCTCTGAAATTTTTGTGGTGGTTGGACTTCCTTGAATTTTCAATGAAGATTTCCGACCCTATATTATTAACTAGCTTTTGCCCGCGGCTTCGTTCGCGTTGAATACATTTTCGTTAATGAGGTAAACAAAGGAACATGATTTTTCAAGTCTATGACTTTATCGTCAGCCCAAGCTTCAACGGAAATCCTCAATTATCCTTTTGAGTTGCCGTTTCTACCTTCCAGTGCCATTATCAGACCCTAGTCAATATGTTTTACTAAAGTACTAATCAAGACCAATCAAATAAGGCCGAATTCGAAGGGTTGTCCGTTGAGGAGATATCGTATCCACCTTCCAGTCTCATCATCAGAACCTAGTCACCATATTTTACAAACACACTCATTAAGACCGACCAAATAAGCCCAAACTCGAGAGGTCTGCTATTGTCCGTTGAGAAGTTACCGTATCCACCTTTCAATTCCATCATCAAACCCTGAGACGTTAAGGTAGATACTGTCCTTTCAGAGTATTTCTTTATATACAATTTTTTCACTAATTCAGAAGCGGGCACTAAAATAAACTGCATTCTTATATTTCTTACATGCCTCTTCTCAGAATTAACTATGATTTACAAATTATAATATATATAATCGGGTCTACCGCGATACATTTTTACCTTTTTTACGAAAAGGGGACACCCGACGTTTCGAGACAGTTGCATGTCTCGTGGTCTACGGGAAACTGGCAAGTATGGCGAGGGGCAGTGATGAGATGCAGGTGACGACCGAAGTATTTTTCTTATACCCGCATAAATAGTCTTTAAAATTAATTGTTAGTTAATTCACGTACGGCACACAACACTCATAGTAGTGGAGTATTTATAGCCATACACCAATATTTTCGTCATTAAAGCATGAAACTTGGCAAACTTTTTACTTAGATGTACTGGAGTAGAAAACGCCCGGGATACAGCGGGTAACACTCTGCTGGGGGGGGCTAGAGGGGGGGGAAGTTTCCTTACGCTGCGCCCTCTTTTGAGCCTCATATCTGCTCATTTATACCTATTAGGGCAAGTGTGGTATCATTTTCAGATAAATAAAGGATGGCCAATCATTTTCTGGTATATAAAAACACCTCTACATAGAAAAAAAAAGAAATACGACGCAAAATATGAAATATTATGAACAAAAAAAATTTTTGAAATGTCGATAAATTTCAAATTAGTAAAGATATCGACATAAAAAAAATATATTTAGAAAGCCACATTCATCCAAATTCCAACAATATAAATTTTATTGGAATGATTTATGAAAAAATGTGAAAAAAAAATATTAACACAGCGCGGCAGAGCAACGCACTTACTTTTCTTGGAAAAATATTGACAACAAAAACTACTTTTATAGTCGGTAGGTTACCGTTGCTAGTCAAAATAGTGTTTTTAAAAAGAAGACATATTTTTGGATAAACCTTGTGTATAGTACACGTATGTATGTATATGTAGTACGTACATATTTTTTTATTTCACATAACTCAGTGCACTTTAGTTGCCGCTGAAAACATTTGCACCTGGCGCCGCAGATATTTTTGCATCTGCACCTGATCATTTCCATGCAAGCATCGGCAGCTACTGGCAAGTCTGTCCATGTAGGTTGCCAGCTGTCATCGATTTTGGTCCATCCCCAATTAGATGGACTAGGAAGATTTTGAGTCGGTAACATCTGACCCCATACATGGACTGCTTGAAACACTGCTCGCAGGAAATGCTGGTGCAGAGCTCCTTTTGTGGGTGGTATGTTTTCCAGCTGGCCGTCTTTTTTTGTAAAAAGGTGCTTTCGGCATTCATTTACACACGAGAATGAGCTAGATCTAAAACAAAACAAAAACATTTACCTGTCATACAAAATAACAACAAATTTTTCTATTATTGCCATCGCATCGCAAATTCTCTCACCAAAAGCTGCCATAAAGCCTTCTGTTGCATCAGGAAAAGCATTCCAGGCTACGAATGCACTTTTCTTTCTTTGCCGTTAAAAGAAGAGACTGTATCACAACCTGTAAAGGCGTGGAACAGAGGCAGAACTTTTGCTTTTTGGGGCCCTGTAAAAGAAAATATTTTTTACATTATCTAAGCACGTCACGTAGATAAATAAAATCATAATCATATAATTGTTACCTAGAGTATTTGCTATTTCATGACAACAAAGGTACTGGTGGTGTTTCCCAGTACTTACGTGTACCCATAGCTCCTCTAACTGAGGTAATTGTTGCACACTTGCGATTGCCAGCACCACTACATCGGTATCTACAGTGCGAATCATAATCCGTGTAAAACCCTGGCTTACTGTGTCAGCCACATGTACCATCATTCTTGTGTCCGCCTCTTCATGGTTACATGGCGCTAATCTTTGTGTGTCGCGAGTACTTTTAGCTAAGATATTGGGTCCATCTGTAGCATAAACGTCTTTCCTTTCATCAGTCATAAGAAAAACAATAGAGTAAATGAAATAACTCTTCCTTGTTAGTATTGTCTCTCAGAAAGTTTGCCCAACCTTTGGGTATTCTTGTGGTTGCAGTCACCCATGTTCTCAGGCCCCTGCCACGTTTCTCCCTGGTTAAATTTTTCAAGCTTTCGCTGTTATACGTGTCTCAGCGTGTAGCAGAGAGTTAACCAAGGTATCGCGTATAGATATCGTCTGGGACACGTATAACAGCGAAAGCTTGAAAAATTTAACCAGAGAGAAACGTGGCACGAGCCTGAGAACACGGGTGACTGCAATCACAAGAATATCCAAAGGTTGGGCAAACTTTTTGAGAGACAATACTAACAAGGAAAAGTTGTTTCATTTACTCTCTATTTTTTTCTTATGACTGATGAAAGGAAAGACGTTTATGTCACAAATGGACCCAATGTCTTATCGAAAAGTACTCGCAACACACAAAGATTAGCGCCATGTAACCATGAAGAGGCGGACACAAGAATTATGGTACATGTGGCTGACACAGTAAGCCAGGGTTTTACACGGATTATGATTCGCACTGTAGATACCGATGTAGTGGTGCTGGCAATTGCAAGTGTGCAACAATTACCTCAGCCAGACGAGCTATGGGTACACGTAGGTACTGGGAAACACCACCAGTACCTTTGTTGTCATGAAATAGCAAATACTCTAGGTAACAATTATATTATTATGATTTTATTTATCTACGTGACGTGCTTAGATAACGTAAAAAATATTTTCTTTTACAGGGCCACAAAAAGCAAAAGTTCTGCCTCTGTTCCATCCACGCCTTTACAGGTTATGATACAGTCTCTTCTTTTAACGGCAAAGGAAAGAAGAGTGCATTCGAAGCCTGGAATGCTTTTCCTGATGCTACAGAAGGCTTTATGACAACTTTTGATGAGAGAATTTGCGATGCGATTGCAATAATAGAAAAATTTGTTGTTATTTTGTATGACAGGTAAATGTTTTTGTTTTGTTTTAGATCTAGCTCATTCTCGTGTGTAGATGAATGCCGAAAGCACCTTTTTACAAAAAAAAGACGGCCAGCTGGAAAACATACCACCCACAAAAGGAGCTCTGCACCAGCATTTCCTGCGAGCAGTGTTTCAAGCAGTCCATGTATGGGGTCAGATGTCACCGACTCAAAATCTTCCTAGTCCATCTAATTGGGGATGGGCCAAAATCGATGACAGCTGGCAAACTACATGGATAGACTTGCCAGTAGCTGCCGATGCTTGCATGGAAATAATCAGGTGCAGATGCAAAAATAACTGCGGCGCGAGGTGCAAATGTTTTCAGCGGCAACTAAAGTGCGCTGAGTTATGTGAAATAGAAAATATGTACCTACTACATATACATACATACGTGTACTATACACAAGGTTTATCCAAAAATATGTCTTCTTTTTAAAAACACTATTTTGACTAGCAACGGTAACCTACCGACTATAAAAGTAGTTTTTGTTGTCAATATTTTTCCAAGAAAAGTAAGTGCGTTGCTCTGCCGCGCTGTGTTAATATTTTTTTTTCACATTTTTTCATAAATCATTCCAATAAAATTTATATTGTTGGAATTTGGATGAATGTGGCTTTCTAAATATATTTTTTTTATGTCGATATCTTTACTAATTTGAAATTTATCGACATTTCAAAATTTTTTTTTGTTCATAATATTTCATATTTTGCGTCGTATTTCTTTTTTTTTCTATGTAGAGGTGTTTTTATATACCAGAAAATGATTGGCCATCCTTTATTTATCTGAAAATGATACCACACTTGCCCTAATAGGTATAAATGAGCAGATATGAGGCTCAAAAGAGGGCGCAGCGTAAGGAAACTTCCCCCCCCTCTAGCCCCCCCCAGCAGAGTGTTACCCGCTGTATCCCGGGCGTTTTCTACTCCAGTACATCTAAGTAACAAGTATGCCAAGTTTCATGCTTTAATGACGAAAATATTGGTTCCCATACATTGGGTTGCTATAAATCTTCCACTATAGTATCCGGAGATGCACTAAGAGAAGCAACCCGCGATTTAAATTTCCCGATAACTGGACTCCAATTTAAAGTTATATATGATTTACAGAGTTGTGCAATCTAGGAAAATTTATCCAAATATGTTTTCCAATTTCAAAACCCTAGATTATATAGTCAAAATGAATATACCAGAAATTTCTAAAAAAATTCCGTGTATATCATGAAATACACAGAAAAGAAACACCCGTATTTTTTTCGCATATCGCCTTAAATAATGTACGGTTGTATCTTGGACACAACCTGCTGCTTTTTTATATATTTATTATTTTACCAACTGTTGTTTTTTCATCGTGTCTGTGTCTTTTCATTTTGTTTTAAATAAACACGTAGAGGTACCCGTACCGTGAAATAGAATATGAAGATATTTTCGGCACGTTTGCACATCTCGGCAACAAACCCAACATTTACCGCCACATAATAAAGCGTAAGCCACGCTTTGGACGAACTTGTTTATTTATGTACAGCTAGCAGCGAAAATACATACGAAGCAGCGGTGGCTCAGTCGGTAGATAATGAACTCTCAATCTTGAAACACGTTCGAATCCTATCTGGCGGTCAAGCACGCACTGAATTTTTTATATTTGTTGTATTTTTATATTTAACACTTTTCTAAACGGTGAACTTAGTTGACGCTAATTGTATGAATACTGATAGATACAATACGGAACGAGGAGAACCGACGGAGATCGAAAGTGAGCGACATAGTCTGGAGAATTAGTAAGTTAAAGTGGCAATGGGGCTGGCCATATTTGTAAGTTGAAGTGGCAGTGGACTGGCCATATTTGTAAGTTGAAGTGGCAGTGACTGGCCATATATTTAAGTTGAAGTGGCAGTGGACTGGCCATATTTGTAAGTTGAAGTGACAGTGGACTGGCCATATTTGTAAGTTGAAGTGGCAGTGACTGGCCATATATTTAAGTTGAAGTGGCAGTGGACTGGCCATATTTGTAAGTTGAAGTGGCAGTGGGCTGGCCATATTTGTAAGTTGAAGTGGCAGTGACTGGCCATATATTTAAGTTGAAGTGGCAGTGGACTGGCCATATTTGTAAGTTGAAGTGACAGTGGACTGGCCATATTTGTAAGTTGAAGTGGCAGTGGCCTGGCCATATTTGCCGCGAACGTCTTGACTGTTGTGAACGAAAGGCGTATGAATGGAGACCGTGTAGAGCAAAGCGTATCGTAGGCCGACCTCGTGCTCGCTGGACCGACGACCTGAAGGACGTTGCGGGTAGCGACTGGATGAGGGGGACGGAGGACCGTCAAGAGTGGAGAAATATTGTCCAGCAGTGGACGAACACAAGCTGATGGATGATTACTATTACCTCATTTATTACTACTCATACACACATACCAGACCTTAAGGCGATATGTAAAAGTTTTAGCGTCCCTTTTACTCCATATGCGAAAAAATCCTCAGTGCGAGAGGGACGGATTCGAGGAAAAGTAGCAAAAAGTCGGTTTTTTATTTATATATAATGGACTAAAGTTGCTATCGAAATTTCTAGTTCTAGATACTGTTACAACCCATCTAATAAAATATAATTGCAGTCCATAAGTCATTCCAAATTGTCAAGCCAGGAGAATTGGTGTCGAAAAAGTCCTAATTTCAATGAATATTTGAATCGAGCCGAATTTCTCCAATCGCGTTTCTGTTTTAGTGGATCCCCAGAAAAAGATTCCAAAAATAATATACTATTTTATCAAAATTATGCCTTCTTCACTGAAGTAGATATGCAAGTTCTAAAAGTGTCGATTATTTTTCCGTAGCGGCTTAAAACGTGCCGGCGCGGTAACGGCGCGGCGTATGCTGGTTTTCTTACCTATATTTCATTTTATCAACATTTTTTCCGTACAGTCGTGTTATAGTTATTTTTGCAATAAGAGGGCAAATATGTTTTTTGTTGCGAGTGCCGAGTTTGAATCCCGAGCAAGCGAAGGATTCTTTCGAACGAACTTATAAGAATTCAATGATTTTTTTCTTTAAATAATACACGATATAAAAATATTGCACATAAAATAAAATGTAAGGAATGTTAATTGAATCCCAAAAGCCGTGAAACATCGTAAAATCTTTGATAAACCGATCGAAAACCCAAAACATAACCATCACGCGGGCGTTTTTCTCTATCTATCCGTTTCCGGTAAAAGTTCATTTGTTTATACCACTGATGACGTCTAACAATATAAATACATGGACATGTTTTGCCATACAAAATGACAGTTCTTTTTTGTGCCAATTCGAAGCGAACGTATCGGGAACTAAAATTGACACTTGTTATAGTAGATAACGTCATTTTCTGATCTTTATCATTAGTTCCGAGTACGCTCACGTGACTCACTGCAGCGATCAGCGCCAAAATGTCGATAATCAAATTTCATCATTATCTGGTCGTCAATAGCCAGCCTTGCTACTGGTATTACTATAGAGGTCAGTTGTTTATTCGGAGTCCATAGTGTATGGTACGGATTCCATATACATTGGAAGGCCATACACAGGATTTCGAGAAGTTTTCCTTGTCTACGGTATCCGACATGCTGTAGGGTTGTGTATAGCCTCCCAAAGTGTATGAAATCTATATAGAGTGAAAGAGATAGCCGCCATGCTGATGTTTGCTATCTCTCTTTCTCTTGAACAAAGGATATGAAGTTAGTGAATAATTTGCAGCGTTCTTAATTTCTTCTTCACTAAGTCAGCAAAATTGACTTTTGCTCACTGGTTTTAAGCAACAAAGGTGCGCTTTTCGAGCCAGTGCGATGATAAAAGTATTTTTTTCACAGACGAGGGCTTGTTTTGATACCTACGCCTACCTACTAACATAAATATCGTAGTACAATGTTCCAGCTAAACAGTTACTAAGGGCCTGGAACTCTCGGCCTTCACTTCCGATGATTTCCGATCGAAGCCGAACACCGGAACAATACTAACGAACCTCTTTGTGTTGATTCTGACCATAGAGAAACCAGTATTAGTGCTAGAGCTACATAGCCATATAAAGACGGTGTTTCCAATCTTTCATAGAAACCACGGTTCAGGTCCGTTAGTAAATAGCATTGATATGTTTGGTCAAAATCAAGATAACTCGTATTCAAATTTAATTATTTATAATATTTTCAACTGACAATTGCACAAAAAATAAGTAGAACGCTCGTTTATGAACTTTAGGTGCATCGGACGGTATTACTGCCTGACGGCCAATCAAAAGCCACGAGGAGAAAAGAGGGCGTGGCTTAAGAAACGTTATTTCTAGTCGCTGTTGTTGATTGGCCCTCTAGCGTTGTTATAATAAATTGGGCCAATCACAACGTAGAATCACGATGTTATAATATAATATTATAACATCGTGCACCGGATAAACAAAGTGGGTAATAATAAAACCGCTTTTGACGTAGTTATTACCTTATTGTCGATTTTAAACCACCCTGGCTTGGAGATATTTGACAGTCCGAAAGCAAAAAAAAAATGGTAGCCTAGTCCTCTAGGTACACTATGTACCTCTAGGTACAATATGTACTGCTATGATCTTAACTACGCCAGGAGTCAGTGGGAAATGGCACAAATTGAGACTACGTGGATGGTTCTTTTTTTATGTTTTACATAAAAGAAAGAAAAATGTTTCTTCATTACTACACCAAAAGTCCATACAGGTGTAAAATTTATTTAAAAGTGGAATATACTGGTGAAGCAAAAGAACGCCTAGAGAACTTGCGACGCTGATTTTCAGCCGGAGCCTAAAAGAAGATTATTTGTTCCTGTCTCCCAGAGGGGTTGGCAGCAATTATAGATAACTGCCCGTTCGCGTCCCCAGGGAACAAACTATATTCTATGTCCAAGTTATAATAATAATAATAATAATAATGTTTATTTCATAACTTCCTAAACTAATATAGAACAAGGTTGAGACCACCTATTAAGTATAAGAATACCTGTACCAGGTGGTCTCGCTCTTTATAGCAAACAATTCATTAACTTATCAGTTAGAATAAACTTTTAAAACTATAAACTAATAATAACATGTCCTAAATTTAACAATTTGTGTTTGAGAGAGGGTGTATATGAGTTGAGTGTGTGAGTGTATGTGTTGTGTGTGTAAATGCGAAAGAGGGTACGGGAGTAAGTATAGATATATAATTTTATTAGCTAATTCGCTGCAATAAATCCTCTATTTGGTCATAGCTAAGTGTCTTAATCCATGTAGTTATTGTTTTTTTAATTTCGTATACAATCTTATTAATAGTCTAACTTTTAAAACAGTGAACGAATTTTCGAAATCGGCTCAGTTGTTAATAATAACCATGTCCCTAGGGAACTGCCCGTCCCTAAGTAACAAACTGTAGACTATGTCCAACTATGTTGAGTTTAACCAATACAACAGTGAAAGAATGTTCAAAATCGGTTCAGTAGTTACAGAGATTACCGGCCAAAGGATAATTATAGTGAAGCATACATATAAATATACTTATAAATATAAATATGATATAAATGTAATATGAGTATAAATATATGCACCACACGATACGGTACGGAACCCTAAAAATATTATATAGTCACGACATGAATCCCCAGGGGTGTCAGACGTGTTTTTAATGTGAACTGTGATATGCAAGTCACAGTCCACACTCGGTACACCCGCATGTCATCGACGATTATTACGTCCCAACGTAATGTGTGGTGAACAACACAGTTTTCATGGGATCATTTTTTCAGCGCCAATCAGACTTCTATGTTTTATATATTGTAGTCCAGACGCTTGGCGGATAAGGGCTAGGCCGAAAAAAGTGTAACATTCCGACCGTTACGTTTTCTTCGTATGCTTTCATACACTTTATTATCGCTAACGCTCTTACCGCGTTTCATAGTACGGGACGCAATGCGGTCAAATCGACATTATGATGCAATCAGTTTTCTACAATAAAGTTGAAAGATATAAAAAATAAGAATCACTGAGCTTTTAATTTACATGATGTGGTTTTTTCCCCATTTTAAGGGAAAAAAATTTGCTGCTCAACAGTGAGATTTCCAATTACCTGATTTATAATTTGGCACATGATTTAAGTTTACCCTCTTCGAAATTATTATTCACCATCTGCAATGTAAACAACAACTACACATTCCTTTGTTTATTTATTATTTTAACAGCTCCTTGATAATGACGTAAGGCGAAACCGGTTGGACTAATAAAACAGTGATATTGTGAAACAGTACTTGAGTTTTTATCAAAATCACTGAGCTCTTGAATAGTTTTCTGCGGCTGGCGCGTCAGTATCGATAGGAACCATAGAGTATATTGAATACATTGAAATATAGGAACTTCGTTCCGACCGGGTGTCCCACCCACGACCCCTTTCGAGTTTTTCGTTATTAGCTTAGATTCTAACCCTTAGAAGATTTTCACACCCATCCTATAACGGTCCCGTTTTTTCATTTATGTGTATGGAACCCTAAAAACGGGGGTAAGCTTTAAAAAAAAACGCTACTCTGCACTGGTGCGTCTTTAAAATAAATTAATTCTTACTTTTATAAAAACTAGTAGCTGTCCGATTATCTCTTTCCCACCCACTCCATTACATTTTACAAATGTCAACAAATGAGACAGTGATAGATTGTATTATTAATAATATTGGGTCGGAAATCTTCATTGAAAATTCAAGGAAGTCCAACCTCTTCAAAAATTAATCAATTCTCGGCCGTTTTCGGTCACAGCGACGACCGTCACATACGATATTTGTTTAATTAAGGCTAAGGCTAAATCTACTTTTAAAACAAAACTAAAATTATATTTGTTACAGGCTCAAATTCAAAATCAAAACCAAATTGTGCCGGTTTAATTTAAGAATTCTTAAAACACTTACCTGTTTTTTATTAATTTATTGACGTAAGTATTTTTTTAATTAATTTATATATATTTTTTTTTCTTCTTTTTTTTGTATTAAATTATATTATTGACCCAGTAAAACACATTTTCTTGTAGTGAATTTTCTTGTCTGTAAATTATTAAATTAGTAAATTTTCTTACGTCACACAGAGACAATTTTAGTTTCATCATTAAATTTTGTTACATCGCATGTGTCGCAACTCGCGGCCCCTGACGGAAGATCAGCGTCACAGTTCTGCTGTGGCATTTTGCTGAGTCAGAGACCTTTTTGTTGGCTGCATCTTATAAACTACCTCAGGCTGTACAATAGTTTATTGTTTGGAGTATTTGGTTTTTTGTAATGGTGTAGCTCTCAAAATAAACGCCTTTTCTTTCTTCTTTCTTTCTAATTGATGACCCTTTCAAAAGACCTATAAAAGAGAAAAAAACAAGCACTATCGCCACAAATTTATTTTGTGTTATCGCGATGTACAAGCGAGCAGCGCCATCTACACTCGAGCCGGAGAATGATCAATGCGGTGACGTTTCACTGATATATCATTATTGAACTCAAAACTTCTTTATGCGCGTTGAGTGATTTTTGGTAGAGGAAAATCTTATAGGTTCGCGTCTCTGTCACCGACATGCTAATTTGACAGTAAAGCTTTCACTTCTGTCGCAAATCTCCATGACTGCCTGTTTTATTATATAGTACTTCTAATCTAGACATAAACATGCATCTTTTGTATTCAAATAATAATACGAAGCACCGGGATTCGTGAAGAGAAAAATTCAAAGAAATTCATATATTAACTGTTCCTTGTGAATTTATTTACCAAGTTCTTAAAAATGTCAGAAAAAATATTGAGCCTTTCCCAAGGATTGGCTATCAACACTGTAAAGAAACCAGGAATAAACATAAACTGGCTTTTCCAAAAATCAGCCTTGCCAAGGTGAGTACCTCTTTCGTAGGACATGGCATAAAATTTAACAATAAACTTCCAAAGGAGGTCCTTACTTTGTCACAGAATAAGTTTGAACAATATAATAATAATATAATAATAATTTAAAATATTTTTGCGAAATTTTAAATAAAATAAGGCCAAAATTACAATTTTTAAAATTTTTTAAATTTAATGTTGATAAAATAACCGCCAAGCCAAAAACGGGGCGAAGATTAAATAAAGGCGTTCTACATTCCTGTTCTACAGAAATCTGGAAAAAGGTTTCAAGAATGTTAAAAACTAATTATCAAACTAGTAACTGCTTAATGAGTTTAATTAAATCAGATCTCCTTTTGGAACCTTAAAAATAAACTTTGTTAACATGTATAAATTGACCAATAACAATGTATTTTCACAAGGTTTTCTTGAACAACTGGAAAAAACAAAATTTGGGACTTTAAGGCCTTAGTCGAACTTTTTAACGCCGATATTTGAACATAACTTGTTTAGTAAATGTTACCAGACAACGTTGAAAGTGGAATCCCGAAGGTTAGAACCACTCGAAGCCTAGACTAGAATCTCTCTTCAGAATGTATTTATAACTCAAGTATAAACATCAACATTCGTCGAACCTCACAGCCGCTTCCTCCATGTTAGTTCACATTATACATTCACAACAAGCCAGCGGACTTGAGCGACGCAGTAACAAGGGTCCACAATAACTAACGACCTTGGAACAAGAACAATCTTGACTATTTGACGAAAAAGGGGAGAATATTGTGTTTTTACGTCATGAGAGCAATTTACTAGAAATAAATGTAATACATGGTACACTGAGAAACAATTCTGGTTTTGTTAACCTGAATACAGTTCATTTAAACAGAAAACATTGTACTATATGTGACGTCCATATTTATTGTTCAGTTTACTTGAACAATCTAATGTAGACAATAATTCAAGTAAATATAACATAATTCTGTTTTTGTTTACAAGGTTTTTTTTACAAAACGATCTGGTAGTATTGTAAAAATATTTTTTCTCCGTGTACATTACATGATAGCAACGATAATTAGAAACCAATCTATAAGAAATAATATACTCGAGTTTAAATTACGCAATAAAATTAAGAGTTTCCCAGAGTTTTTTTTTTCGTAATTAAAACACTCGTGTATAAGTTTTATGTAAAAAAAGACATAATCTTGCTAAGTTTCTTGCCCGTTCTTCTTAGCAAGACTAATCGAATGGGCGGAGGTAGGCATGTATTTATATATGTAACCTATTAGTATGTAGTATATAGGATGGGATTTGGTCGGCCGCCTGGATTCGTGCTGGGGGTTCGCTTGGTGATCATTGAACCTTATTCCTGGTCCCTGGCCGGGTCTCCGGTATGGGTTCGGGTGGTTGATTGGATTTCACCTTGTATAATATATATTTTACCTATCATTTTAATCGTATATATATTCCTACATAAATTAAATAAACCTTTAATCTAGTCCATGTACATTTATTATTTTATTACATATATTTTTATTAGATTAAATTTGACGTGAAAAAAGTGTATTATACAAAGTGGAAAAAATTTAAAGGCCCTGGAGGGAAACTACCTTAAATCCTTTAGTTAGCTCATTTTAAAAGGAAACATTCCTTTATTTTTTAAAAGAAACAAAACTGCATTCAAAGATCTTCTAAAATTGGCTTGTCTCACCCGGGAATCGAACCAATTAAAAATAAAAAAAATAAACCCTCACTATTTTATCATACGAATCGGTAGGATTATTGTTCAGGATAAAATTTGTCTAATAAACATTTGATCTAACACTCATCTGTTGTACGAGATACCCATGAAATGGAATATTTATTACAAGTTCTTTATTAACAATACCTAGAACTGTTCACTTGTAATGTAATAATGATACGCCATTATTACACAATGACAGCACGGAATGAAAGCAAAACAAAACAACATTTGAAATTCGAACGAATACTTTTATCGATTTTAAAAATGTTGAAAGTTATCATTCGAACTTCAAATTTATTGCCCCGCGTTGCAAAAAAAAATACATTCCTTTTTTAAAGTTTTTGTCAGTACGCCTAGTGCAAGAAGGAATTGTGCTGTGCATAGATTTATTATAACCATTTAACGATTTCCTTGTCAAAGTCTTCAACAAGGTATAACATTAGCAAGCTTGTACTTCATACGATGTCTTTGCATGTTAGAGAGATAAGAAAATTATAACGTGTCATTTAGTATTTATTATTTATATTCACATCCAGATTTACTTTTCTTTTTGCGTTTCTATACTGCAGTGATATAATGTTAATGAAATATTTACTAAAGGGGAATCATAAGTGAATTATTTTCTTCGTAATTTTGCTTTCATTCTGATCCTGTAATAGTTACTCAGCGAATAGTGTCGTCATATCAACGTTCGGTAAATGATCGACAAATTAATCAATGTCACAACAAAGAAAACATTCGCTAGTTGTTCAAAAATCTTTTTGAGTATTGTGTATTTTGAGACATTAAAATTATGAGAATTTGTGTTTTTTTTTTACTAACTATATTTGTTTATTTTGTATTTTTTTGTGAATTGTATAATAGAGACGTTAAAAGAATATTTTTTTATTCCTATCCCACTTACTTTTTACTTACTTTATACTACTTTTAACTTTGACTTAAATTTTTCGTTCGAATTTACCCGTTAATGTGGAATTTATCAAATAATTGCGTTTTTATTTGTAAGATTAATAATAGGTAATTTGCGTGAGTGGATTCTTTGAGAAATTTGTTCAGTATGACCACTACAACCGCAATACAAGTAATTACTATTTACCACCAATATACTCGTAGTTCTAAATTACCCATCGCTATTAACTAATTAACCCTGTAACTGATGTCGGTAATTATTCCACATGTAATAATAATAACACTTCACTAGCTACATAATATGTAGTTACTACTAGTGATGTGGACCAGCTTCAGAAAAACCTTAAATAAAAACGGTTTCTATAAAAACCGATAAAACCGGTTTTTATTAACAAAAATCGATTATTTTTGGATTCAGTCGTGTTTCTTTATTCGTGTGTCGGAACACCAATTTCAGACCACGTCTATATTGTCGTTGGTCGAGGAATCACCATTATATATAGGTACGTGTATTTCAGTCGTCAGGCAACACTATTGACAAACTTCTGTTGGTTAATTTCACTTCGTGGCTCATGCATGTTTTGGTATTTCTCGCTTTGAGAGAAACTTGTGTGATTAATTATTATTTCTATCTAGAAATAATTTATATTGGGTAATAAAGTGAAATTAAAATAAAACTGTTCAATGTCTCATAAAGTGCCAAAAACCTAAAAAAATTTTTTTTTTCAGATATCGGTATAAACCGGTTATAAAATTTGTAATTGGTTCACATCACTAGCTGCTACATAGTTACTCGGTAACTGTAACGTGAAGCTCGAAGGCTCCGACGGAATACCAAAGTGTAAGTAAACAAAGCGAAAGTTTCAGTAATTAAATCTTCACAATTTCTGCAACTTGTAAAAGCAAGATGAGGTAAAAGCTTCCTGGGGATTTTGGTGCAACTTTGAGCCAGTGAAGGGGTTGTTGAATATTGTATTATGTGTTTATTACTGAAGTCTGTCACGCGACGTCCGTCGTTGGTACACAAGAAGGAACATCAGGACCAAGGACATGCAGATGTGAAAGGGTCGAAAATACACTTCGTTTGGATCGTTTGTTCATGTTTGCCTATATGTGAAAAAACTTTGTTGGTTTGTGTAATTTTCTTGTGTATTGTTTTATGTAATGTGTACCTGTTTGTTTTATGTAATGTTTACCTGTTTGTTTTATGTAATGTTTACCTGTTTGTTTCCCAAATATAAGTATAACTGAGTTTCGGACTCGGAATTTCTTAAATCGAGGGTATACTGCGAGAACCAGCTAAGTACAAGTTTTATAGTTTTGAGAATATATATTTTTTTATTTTGACAGGTTCATAGCTTCGATTAATTAGGTATTTAGTTGGTTTATCTCAGGATCCAAGAGCATAGCATTTAACTGGTTTTACCAGAGGAAAGAGCACAAAAAACGGAGTATAACTGTTTTATTGCCTCAATTTCGGCTATTTTTTCACTAAGTTGATTCTCACAGTATGCCCTCGAAATGTGGTATCTTAAAATATTTTCTGTATTTTCTGGATATTATGTTTATGAAGTAATTTAAAAACCTATTATTTTGAATTTTTCTTTTTTTATGATAATTACGTGCTGCTATTTAGTAGTTCACGCAAAATTCAACCGTCCACGTTACTGACGTGTTTTAGTTTAGTTAATTCGTAAACCCGGCTTTTCACGAACGAATATTACGGGGTAAGCCTTATCTCCGTACTTTGGTCACAAATGGACCAACAGCCCAACGTGCCTTCTGAAACTCGTATACCGAACACAAACTAATGTGCACCAACGCTTCGGTCTTTTTTTTTACTCACAATGAAAGTGTAGGAAAGACTAATGATGAATCGCGCTCGCACAAAAAGTGAGAGAGTGAAAGCAGACGTTAATCAGTTTGTCCATGGTAAAGGACGAATGACTGATACAACGCAACAAATCAAAACCAAAAAAAAAAAAAAAAATGTTTATTTATTGCCTTGCAATTTTATAATTACAATACAACATGCCTCCAACCACTCTCTCGTCATACGGGATGATCCGGCGCGTGCAACCTACGCGAGGATGTGAATAGTGAGGCTAGTGATAGTGCTACGCGGTTCGGTTACAAACGCACGGTTAGTTCAACCGCTCCGTGCAGCTTTTAGTGCATGACGGTTACTCCGTGTCAACCAACATTTTCACTAGCTGTATATACGACCGGTAGACGGCCGAACTAGAAATAGAAATAAAAATATATATATTTATGTAATGTAGATATATCAGATACACTTATTAGAGGTCGGTTTTAATGTAATATCATTAAATAGTCTATGTCTGTAGGTTATAGTTTATATTTAGTTAGTAGTGAAATACACAAGGAAATAATAAAGGTTAGGTTAACTTAAATTTAATAAAAAAAAATCTACTTGAATCAAATAAAAAATAAAGGAATTAAAGGCCGATACACACCGGATGCGTACGCGTGACGTAAATTGTGCGTGGCAGCACCATTTGTTGTATAAAGCTAGACTGATGCACTGTGCACGCAATACAATATAACTTGAGCTGCCACGCACAACGCCACGCGCACGCACTTGGTGAGTATCGGCCTTAATAAATAAATAATATTATAAATATATGCAATACATATAATAAATACATGCCTAACTCCGCCCATTCGATTAGTCTTGCTAAGAAGAAGGACAAGAAACTTAGCAAGATCATGTCGGTTTTAACATAATATTTGTTACAAACAGCTAAATGTAAAAAGTAAGCCTATACTTTATTGCATAGCACTGTACGCTGCCATGTAATTACACAGAACCAACACACACGACCGCGTAGCACTATCACCGGCCTAAGCAGTTGGACTAACTAGACCACAGTTGGACTAACTTGACCAAAGTTAGACTAACTTGACCACAGTTGGACAAACTTGACCACAGTTGGACTAACTTGACCAGAGAAGAGAGACTATTTTTAGATGTTTCGCAAAAATTACTTGGAGCACGTGTATCAGAAATTTAATCAATCTGTCGAATTACCTCGAATATACGGCAAAATATGGGTTCTTCTCTGGTTCTTTGACTTAGAAGGGCCACGTCAAAGGCCTCTTTGTTTAAGTTTGCTCATAGTTAACTCTAATTATCCACCGACCTAAGGTTTGGATCTAAAACTTTACGTTCTAATTTCACAAGTTTGGTCTTGGAAGTATGATTATCTGACCAAGGTCTGGTGGTAGACCTTCGGAAACTAGTGTCAGCCCGTTTAAACCTTTATCTGCGGAAATGGAAAAAAATAGACCTTCCCATACAAAATGCACTGTAAGGAAATATGTTTTTTATTATAATTTCTTGTATGTTACTTTGAAAAAGTTGTACATTATGATTATGTGCTTTAATTTAAAAATACACACAGTATATGCCAACGTAAAAGTATTTGTATATTGGTATTTTAATTTAATAGTAAAGTGGGAGATAAGCAATAGATATATTAAAAAATATATTATTAAAATAAAGACAGATTTAACAATAAAACAAAAAAATTAATAATCATTTCTTCTAATTGTCAATTTTCGCATATTTGTTTATAAGCTCATTTAAGTTGGCTCCGTCGGAATAATTAGCAACTCGATTCGTGGTGGTAGAAATTTCGAACAAAACCATATTTATCAGCTCGCACTGCAACATGGCTGTTATGTCAGTCGCTGCGGCTGACAAGTGCGAAAATAGTGTGTTTTTAATTTATTTTATCTAAAATAAAATTAATTTCCAAGAATTGAGAAAACCAAATCAATTTATATTATTTTGTCTAGAAGTTTATAAATGTTCATACTGTTTCGATAAAAACTGCAGCAGTTATGTTGTTACAAGTGAACAAAAAATCGAGAAATAAATTCTTGCTTCACTTCTGTATCATCCATCCATCAGCCTAGTTCGTCCACTGCTGGACATAAGCCTTTCCAGGACTTTGCCACTCCCGGCGGTCATCCTAGAAGAATTGCCCATACTCACACACGCTGGGCGTTCCATATAAGGCCCGGCTATTAGGGATGGATATACCGCCACCCATAGGTCCCAGGCATGGTGGGCCTCCTGGTTTTTTGCCTGTAAGCTGTCCTCTTACTCTCCCCCGAATTACTTCGAGGGGGTCTCCAAGTAAGATGGTGGTACCACCACAGTCGAACCCGGCATCAGCTCTACCACCTACAACTTCTGTATTTTATAATGAAATTCAGGGAAAACCACATCACTATTTGTATGATGCAGATAACTATGTATTTTTCTTCTGTTGAAAAATGCTATAGTTAACGTATAAAATGGTTACAAAGTTACTTAGTTCAAGGTCGTAGGCGTTGGTAGAAGCCTGAAGCTCATAATGATCTCATTTCCTATTCTCTGCCTTATAAAGAGTTAAATATAATCTAGAACGGTTCTGGACCTAGATTCTAGATGTCAGCCTACATAAATGCTAGGTCAGATGAAGCTCAAGTAACAAGTTAAACTGAATTGACCTGACAGTTTCGATTAGTGCTAAAGGTAAATTGGATCACGAAATAGATAGGACTCACTTTGATTTTTACGAGAAAAACTTGACGTTTCGGTCAACTTAAGAGTGACCTTCATCAATAAATTGGATGTCTAGACTTAAGTGAGTACTTCATTATTTAGGTATAAAGATTTTCTGAATAAAAAATAAGATACTTCAAGTTGATAGTGTAACAAACTTGAGTTCGTAGTTTCTCGATAAAGATTTATTCTGCAACTTACTCACACTGCATGGGTTACAGATCACTGAGTTACAAAGTTTTCTATAAGAATAACTTGAAACATAAATGTTACGGTAATCCGTAGAAACCTCAGAGCATGTAACAAGTAGTAACCAATGTGAATCAGATAAATGTTACCGTAATCCGTAGAAACCTTAGAGCATGTACCAAGTAGTAACCAATGTGAATCAGATAAATGTTACCGTAATCCGTAGAAACCTTAGAGCATGTACCAAGTAGTAACCAATGTGAATCAGATAAATGTTACCGTAATCCGTAGAAACCTTAGAGCATGTACCAAGTAGTATCCAATGTGAATCAGATAAATGTTACCGTAATCCGTAGAAACCTAAGAGCATGTACCAAGTAGTATCCAATGTGAATCAGATAAATGTTACCGTAATCCGTAGAAACCTTAGAGAATGTACCAAGTAGTAACCAATGTAATCAGATAAATATTACCGTAATCCGTAGAAACCTTAGAGCATGTACCAAGTAGTATCCAATGTGAATCAGATAAATGTTACCGTTATCCGTAGAAACCTTAGAGCATGTACCAAGTAGTAACCAATATGAATCAGATAAATATTACCGTTATCCGTAGAAACCTTAGAGCATGTACCAAGTAGTATCCAATGTGAATCAGATAAATGTTACCGTAATCCGTAGAAACCTTAGAGTATGTACCAAGTAGTAACCAATGTGAATGAGATAAATGTTACCGTAATCCGTAGAAACCTTAGAGTATGTACCAAGTAGTAACCAATGTGAATGAGATAAATGTTACCGTAATCCGTAGAAACCTTAGAGTATGTACCAAGTAGTAACCAATGTGAATGAGATAAATGTTACCGTAATCCGTACAAACCTTAGATCATGTACCAAGTAGTAACCAATGTGATTAAGATGATTACCTGCAAACAAAAGAATATAATATTTAATACATAATTATTAGTAAATCTGTCGGTTTAAGTAGTTTATTGTATATGCTCATTATCAGTTTGCAAGCCGCACCTTGATACAAATTTTCTTTTATTTCAACGATAAAATATTTTATATAACATGTCTTTTTGTTTTAACTATTACAAAATTCTCGTAATTATCTGATTTATAGAAATTAAAAGCGATCTGAGACTGTGATCTCTTGATTGAATGTAGTTTAAGCATGAAATTAGGTTATTAATTTTACAATTTATTAATATAATATAAAAATAAATTTATATTAACTTTTATAGTCTTGTTTTTATATATATATATTTTTTAATTGCTTTAGTTTTTCTGTAATTGGCCAGTTATGATCTATAATCGACATTTTTTCATATCTTTTTGGTCTACCAGTTTCGAAAATAAGTGGGGGGGAACATACATATTTTGTGGTTTTTTAAAGATTTCTCGAAACCAGTGCCAGTAAATATAGTAAACGCATATATTTTTACAATTCAATTTTTATTATCTACAATTTGATACCCATATTGTATTTTTAGGATAATATTTTTTATTTTTCTCATTTTAGTTTTGGAAATATTTTGAACAATTTAAATTTTTTCATATATTTTTACACCGTAATATGTAGGCAAATTAAAGATATTTTGTGCCGAATTTCATGTCTTTATTATTAACGGTGCTAAAGACATGACGGACGCACAACGGAGTCTCACGGAGTCAAAGTTCCTAATGTACCTTTTAGGTACCTACTACGGAACCCTAAAAATGTGATTATTATTATGGTGGAAAAACCAAAAGGTAAAAAATTTACTTATTAATGTTATGTATTTATTGTATTCATAGTTAACTACCATTACCCTTAATTTAGTTTATGTCCGTTTATTATTTTGCTAACATAAAATGTACGTGTAATAAGTGTGCCTAAATAGCATAAATAAATAATAAGATCATTCTCATTTTCAAGGTCAAGGTAGTGACGTCACAAATTTACTATTTCACGAGTCAACCGCTAAAAACAACAAACCAATTTCTACCGAGTAATAAAACACGAACACAACCGAAATGAATATTGTTCCCATCCGAGCACACACACAATAAATCAAAGCGAGTTAGAAATAGTACACTTTGCACCGCGTTCTGGTCACAAAACAAACAAACACTTTCACAAATCAGAATACACCCGCTCTGTGATAAATATGCAAACAAGCTAGTACTGAGCACACACACACACTCGCCCTCTCTCACACATACGTGGAACAACGTAGTTGTACAAATGTGTAAAATAATGTGAAACCTCCCGGGCTGTGATTTATTCAGTTCGTTGTGGAAATAAGATGTTTTTTAGGGTTCCGTAGTCAACAACAAGGAACCCTTATAGTTTCGTCCGTTATATGTCCGTCTGTCTGTCTCTCTGTCTGTCTGTCCGCGGCTTAGGTTAGAGACTATTAAAACTAGAAAGCTGTAATTTGGCATGGATATACATATTTATCACGCCGATAAAGTGGTACAATAAAATTTTGAAAAATATTTTTTTTAGGATACCTCCTCTACACATAAAGTGGGGATGTTTTTTTTTTCTCGTCTATCCCCTAGTGTGGGTTGTCGTTGGATAGATAGTTTAAAAATATTGGGGGTATTTGAAGACCATTTTTTGATCCAGGGTTCCGTTTGCGAAATATTAAGCTTAAGTGTTAATTTTTGTTAGAGCAAAGTGTCCCCCCCCCTGCCAGCGAAACGGTTGTATTTGGAGACGTGAAAAAAATCACAGCAGTAGTATACATAACAAAATTAAAAGGAAAACTATCACAGCTAAGTAGGCTTTACAAGTTAACGAGTACAGATCGCGCCAAACTTTTAGTCCCCTCTAAACACGGGGTGATTCGCATCAGCAGGAACAAAATTTATGGGCCGTTCTTGGAAAGAGCAACTTCCGAGCGTACTAAAAGTTTGGCGCGATCTATATTAGTTGACAAACTTATAAAATGTGCTTGGAGAAGTCCGCATATCGTGTAGGGCAACTACGGAACCCTACACTGCGCGGGGCTCGACACGCACTTGGCCGTTTTTTTTTTGTATACAGTTCACTACTTTGTTATGTACTGATTTATAAAAAATATAACCTTAATAAATTCCGCTGCTTTGCCAGTCTTTCCGTAGCATTATACTTAAGGCGATATGTAAATGTTTTAGCGTCCCTGTTACTCCATATGCGAAAAAATCCTCAGTGCGACAGGGACGGATTCGTGGAAAAGTAGCAAAAAGTCGGTTTTATGTTAATAAAAAGTGTACTAAAGTTGCTATCAAAATTTCGTTTTACCAGGTCCTAGATACCGTTAAAACCCATTTAATAAAATATAGTTGCAGCCTTTATGTCATTCTAAATTGTCAAACCAGGAGAATTGGTGTCGAAAAGGACCTAATTTCAATAAATATTTCTATCGAGCCGAATTTCTCCAATCGCGTTTCTGTTTTAACAGATCCCTAGAAAAAGTATCCAAAAATAATATACTATTTTATCAAAATAATACATTATTTACTGAAGTAGATATGCAAGTCCTTAAAGTGTCGATTTTTTTTTCGTAGCGCCTTAACTACTTTTGAGTTGAAATTTAGCAATATTACTACATTATAAACGCACCTATATATATGTACCTGATTACGTCTTATTTTCTGTGGCTTATTTTATTATTTGATAAACAAAACGTCAGATTTGTATAGGAGCCAACATTTTACGTTTATTGCAAAAAGAGTAATTTTACCTATCGAGTCTCCAATAAAAATTAACCTATTTCAATACTATCAATCAAAGTCACGCTACATAGCAATTATTATCAATACTATCAATCAAAGTCACGGTACGTTCTGCCTTTTCAGTAAAAATTACTCGAAAAATAAAACATTTACAATTCTGCACAAACTCTACAAAAACTGACTGGTTGCAAACAAAATATACAAAAACATTAATTAGAGTAAGAAAATTTAATCTATGTTATGCTGCCGCAGTGCGATACTGTATTTGTGACGAACTGGCATCCCTTGCGATCAGCACCTTGATTAGGGGTCATCCTTTAATCACGTGAGGCTCAAAAGGGGGGGAGGGGGTTCGGAAAAAATCACCAAATATCACTACGGGGGAGGGGTGTAGTGAGATATCACGTGTATTTATTTTTTCTTTGAACGCGCAATTTTTAAACCGAAAAACTATGCGTAACCTTGACTCGCCGTTGCTAAGCAATTAAAGATATATTTATAGATATTTATAGATATATTTAAAGATATAATTAAATTTAAAGATAATATTCTGAATTTTCTAATATACTTTGTACCAAAAAAATACACGTGACTTTGGGTAGGGGGGAGGGGTAGTCTAAAACCTCACCACGTGGGGGGTTAAAAAGTTGCTAAAAACATCATGTGATTAATGGACGGCCCCTTATTTGTATTTTTGAATCGGTTGCCAACTGGTTGCCAACCATCAAAAACATAGATATAATACTACCGAATTCCTAAGAATGATATAAATCCTATAGAATTGTCTATGGATACGTATGCACCTATACTATTATTGATTTTAATTTTGATTCATTCGTTTTTATATCGTTATTTTAGGCGTATCGCTCCACAAACAACTTGATAAAAACGTTACTTATACGGTATTTCAGGGTCTGATTTTGATGCCCGGCATTGCACCGCGTAGCATGGGATCATGTCCTGAACCAAACTTCCAAAAGCTCACTCACCACCGTCCTCATTCCATCATTTGAACATGGAACGACGCCATTGCATCTCACACCAGATCTCATTCAGTGAGCAAACTGCTGGCGCCTCTATGAATATTTTAACAACTGCTCTCTGACACATGGAGAATTTATGGTTATATTTATAGACTCACATACGCATGATAAAACTAGTGGTAGTGCAAATCGTGGTAAAGGCTTTTGCAAGTACGACGAAGTCTTTTGTGCTTAAATATGACAGATACCCAGGGCTAGGATCATCGGATCGATATATAAAGTTGGAAAAATCCTTGAAAAAGTTTGTAGGTGTGGAGTCGGATTCTTAAAACATTATTTATTTTGATAGTGAAAATTACGGAAATTACGGCATTGCTTAAAACGTTACGGTGATGTACCTAATACTTAATAGATGCTACCGTAAGTTTATATTATTTAAAAATTGTATACAATTCCTAGGAAATTTATAAAATGCCAAGCTGATTTATTTGTTTATTTTATTTTATTTTTGATTGGTCTTCTGTTTAGCCTTTTGCTCTGTTTGGCCTAAATAAGCTTGGCATTTTATAGATTTCCTAGGAATAGAATAGGAATAGAAATTCCTATTTTTTCATTTCAATATTTATTTATTTAGATTGCCCGTAATAGTATTACATTATCGTAACGCTTTAAGTAATTCCGTAGTTCCGGGATTTTTACTATCAAAATAATATTATAAGAAGCCGACTCCACACCTACAAACTTTCTCAGTTTTTTCAACTTTAGGTATATATCGATCTGATTATCCTATCAATGCAGATAAAACACACTTTAAAATCAGTTAAATTAAGACTCGATATTGTGCTTACAATGCATGTGCTGGATTTATGATTAAAGAGGGTGTTTCATATTTATTATTTAAGATAATGTTTATTCACTGTTTAACATTTTATATAAAGTCACGAGTCGAATATAGAATCTGTGATTACTATTCTTTATCCACAACTTTTGTAAATAATCCAGGGTTGAGATTAATTTATAAAACAAGATATTAACCTTTTATATATCAGCTCTGCCATACGATAAAATAGGAATCGAACCTATCTGTACTTAAATTAATTATTTAATGTTATGTATTTATCTAAATCTTGCAAGTTATTAATGTAAAATATTAAAATAATATATTACTAAAACAGTGGGATGCCAAAGGCACAATAAAACAAGGCAATCCAAAGAGAAAATGCTGCCAGCATTCTGGGAACCCTGCCACAAGACGGCGGCGATCTGGCAAACATTTTCTACCTAGTTTAATTTTACTTTAGGGGACATTTTAGTTTTATAGGTAAATTTTTAAGGTTTAATTTTAGTTTTATTTCATGTTATTTAAGTTTTTATGTTTCTGTTGATATTATATTTATGTATGCTGTAGTAAATGATACAAACGAAAACTCATCATTTATTATTCCGGCAGTGTTCTCTTTATACCAGCACTATAACTTTTTGCACCTTAACTATGCGACTATTAGACATCGTAAATATTTGCTCCATTCGATAGTTTCTCCAAAAGCAAGTGTATCCCTCACTGAACACCGAATTACATTTTATTTACTAATAATATTACTTTTCTCTTTCTTCACAATGAATTTTCTGACACGATCCCGTTCCGCCATGACGGTCATTGTACCCGTCCAAGAGCAACTTTTCGTAGTCAACACCTACTTTATTATAATATATATAATCGGGTCTACCGCGATCAATTTTTACCTTTTTACGAAAAGGGGGACACCCGACGTTTGCGGGTACAAGGAAAATACTTCGGTCGTCACCTTCATCTCATCACTGCGCCTCGCCATACTTGCCAGTTTCCCGTAGACCACGAGACATGCAACTGTCTCGAAACGTCGGGTGTCCCCCTTTTCGTAAAAAGGTAAAAATTGATCGCGGTAGACCCGATTATATATATTATAATGTGTACAAAACGCGAGAGTTTAAAACACCTACTTTAGTTTCTTAACTTAAAAGTAAATCATTATTAATAATATTTATACATAACAAATCATATCATAATTTATGATATAACAATACTACGATAAGTATTTCATAATTATCCAGCTTCCTCATTACATACTTGTTTAGTAACCACCTCAAGACAAACACATTAATGGTCGCTGAAAACTATCACATTGATTTTGATTATTTTTTACAAGTAATATTTATAGAACTTAAAAACTATTACAGCGAAATCTACACACGTAAATATGGATGTTCTATCACATACAATTACGACTTGTGGAAATGTGATTTATTTGGATTTTTGTGTATTTTTTCCAGAGTCCCCGTTAAAATTGCCGCTCCCATAAAAAATTTAACCCAAATGGCTCGAATAAAATTTATTGAAAAAGGCGTTACTTTGCGGAAGTCCATCATGAATATGTGGATATATTAATAATTAGCAATATTCCGCTAAACACTCTTACCATGCTATTTAAAATGCAGACTCGAGCACCGTCCGCCCTCCCGCATAAAACATGCACAAGCAAAGCAAGCAGTAAGAGCACAAAATAAAGCAATCTTAAATAACAAGCAAGAAAACTTATCGACACGTGTTTCGCCTCTAAACGAGGCATCCTCGGGATGTGTAGTCCGCTTAATAAGCATAAGTAATAGCATGGTAAGAGTGTTTAGCGGAATATTGGTAAATTATTAATATATCCACTGAAATTGGCTCGGCCGTTTTTGAGTTATGCCATGTACAGATAGACGAACAAATAAACAAACAAACATAATGGACAGAAATACAAATTCATAGAATGGGTACACCGAAGATAACCACGTCACAGCGTGGTGGTTAGCACTAACGATGTACCGGGCACAAATATGTACCCACAGCCTTTGAAGCAAGCAAACACAAACGGGATTTGAGCCCGCAACCTCCAGATTAATTGTCAAGACGTTTGAACCACTAACTAGACCACGAGGTGGGCTATCCAATAATAAAAGTAAAGGTGTTAAAATAATGTGTCATTTGACCGTACAAGTTTAATACAGAAATAGCGGCCTATGTGTCTAGGTGCTATATACCACCTCTATGCCCCCACACAGCTTGCTGATGTGAAATATTATATGAATACGTTGAAATTCGGGAATATGATGTGATGTTGTTGTGAATGTCACACTTATTGACATTTTACTGACGATCAAGTGTGAACGTATTCTAGCTACATGGGTGCAATGACGATTTTATAGTTTTGTTAAACGGAAATGAATTAAAGTAAAAATTCTATTTTTAAAACAAATATACTTGTTGCCACAAAAATTCAACGCTTATGGAGCTCATAAATGGCCTTATGATGATCGTGGTTTTTGGCGTGATGTGTGTATACTCAAAAGTACATATTCATATATGCATACACAAATATTTCAAACGAAAGCTTTTTAGCGAAATCCTAGGAAAATACGAGCTTTTTCGGACTTTCGCAATTAAAATCTCGAATGTTTTTTTGCATCTGGGATAAGTCTGAGTGCCCTTTTGTGTTTTCCTGATTTAAATAAAAGCTGGTGTTTTTCTACATACCCATTTATTTTTCACTCTTATTTCTGATGTCGTTGAAATAAAGGTAACATATCTACGTATGTTATATTAAAAGAATCTACAGCGTAGGCATAACTCTACGTAGGCATACATCTACGTAGGCATACCTTTACGTAGGCATACCTCTACGCAGGCATACCTCTACGCAGTCATACATCTACATAGGTATACCTCTACGTAGGCATATCTCTACGTTGTGTCGTAGCAGTATTTTTAGTCCGTTTATCTACCTCATTTTTGTGATATTTACCTTCTTATGTTTTTTTAAATATATGTATATACATATATATGTCGTCACGACTTGAATCCCCGGGGGGTGTTAAAGGTGTTCCGAGCGTGAACTGTGAAATACAAGTCACAGTCCATACTCGATACACCCGCGTTTCACCGATGATTATTACGTCCCAACGTGGTGGGTGTTGAGCCCTATCGCCGTACTTCGGGCACAAATACACGCTTTTTAGGGCAGGTTTCCTTACGATGTTTTCTACACCGTTCAGCAAGTGGTAAGTAAGAACAAATACTATACACATCAATTCCGAAAAACTCATTGGTGCATGCCCGAACGGGAATCGAACCTGGATCTCAACTTAAGTCTGTAAAACATAAAATTTATTGAAATTTATTGGAAAAGGCGTTACTTTGCGGAAGTCCATCATAAATTTGTGGATATATTAATAATTTGCAATATTCCGCTAAAGCGGAAGTTTTAGCTAAAGCTAAGCTCTATCAAAAGCCATCTAAAAATTATATGGCGAGACAAAAAAAGTTACTATCGAATACCATATTCCTACAAAAGATCTAAACATTTCAGAGCATTTTGCTGACATACGGAGATTAATATAAGACGTAGCGAGCTGGAGCTACTGGGTACACTTATCTGTTCCGGTGGCGAAGAATGTCACACAGTGAAAATAGAAGCTATTTTAGTTTGGCTCACCGGAACAGATAAGTTTGTGGCTCTGTACAATGTTTGAACATGACAGCTGTCAAGAGGAAAGCTTCTCTAAGCCTGGGATAGAAAACCGATAAAATATTGTTGGAATTTTTTGAAACATGTTTCTTGATAGAAACTTACCGTTATGTAGTGCAGTTATGTATATAGAGAGGTCTCAGGCAAAACCAGCAATCTTAACTTTCTTTTCAGAACGAGTTTATTTTTCCTTTCTTTTTTAAAGATAAAGTTAAGTTAAAATATTAGAATTATAATATTAATAACAAAATATATGTACATGTAAGAGGGTGTTTATTATACACACGAGCATATTCAATTTAAATGGTTAAATGAACCTAAATAACAGATAGGTAATTAAAATAATAATAAAAAGATAACTATATATGATTATAGTAGATGCTAGTGATTGTTGGCACTTGGTGGAATTTATAAAACATTGTTTTAATAAACACTTGTACTTATTCACATATTACGTACAACTTTATTATGCCCGACCGGTTTCGCTGTAAAGCATTTTCTAGGGCGTTTTACACATCCTAACTAACAAATAAATCACATAAACTACAATCATGTCTAAAAATTTTTTTTTGATTTTAGACATGATTGTAGTTTATATGATTTATTTGTTAGTTAGGATGTGTAAAAAGCCCTAGAAAATGCTTTACAGCGAAACCGGTCGGGCATAATAAAGTTGTACGTAATATTTGGATAAGTACAAGTGTTTTTTAAACAATATATAATTATATATTTGAAATTAAAACTGCCACACAAAAAAACTTTTTTAATTACTTTTTTCAGCTGTACCTTACAGTTAAAATTATTTTTTATCTCCGGTAATACATACAGCTTCAAATTTGGTCAAACAGTCGTACATACCTATACTCTAAAGTAAAAAAAAAACAATAAATAATAAAAAACTCAGGGGGCGCCGAATTGGCAAATGTCAGGTTGTTTGTTGTTTTTTGTCGCCTTGATGTGGCTTTGGCATCTATATTGTTGTTATTCACCATAATATTTTAAGGGTTCCCATTTTGTGTGGTGGTACGGAACTTTTTGTGCGTGTGTCCGACTTGTACTTGGCCAAATTATTTACAAATTAAACATAAACCTCATTTCATTAAGCCAAATTATATCGATGGCGTTCTTTTGACATATTTTTCAATGCAAGTGCTCGTAAAGGCCCACTTTTTATGCATCAAAACCGAACAGAAAGTCGATTATTTTGCCCTAGGGCTTTATAATAATTATTTTTTAAATTTATTTACGAGAAGTTGGCTAACCTGCAACCTTTCCTGTGTACCATAAATGTTGTACTTTTATTTCCACTGTTTAACGGCTCTGGATACAGTCCTTTTGAGCCAATCATTAACTTGCAAAATTGTAACAATTTAACTTTCAAATTTTAATAATTAAATTGTTTTCTTTGATTATATTTGTTTTATTTCCTCAAACTATGCATTGAAAAACGTAGTATGATACACGGGCGTAAAAGCAATAAATTACTCGGTTACGTTTAAAACACTCGCTACGCTCGTGTTTAAATCGTCCTCGTAATTTATTTTTTTTCGCCCTTTTAGCATAAACTACTAGGTTTAGTATTAGGTGACCAATATAACAATTTAGGTACGATTTTTGGTTAGATAAGTAAGTGCGACTACTTTATGGTAATAAAGATGTGGCTTTTCATCATTGTAATACTTTATATTCTCTGGTACAGGCCCGTAATATGTTAACCAAAATGGCTGACAGGCGTTATTACTCTTCTCGTGACATACACTTCACCATCTGATCCCATATTTCTTTATGTATAAGAAAAGTGTACAAGAAAAGTTACTTTTAGCGTTCCGTACCCAAAGGGCAAATCGGAGCCCTATTAATGTCACTCAGCTGTCCATCTGTCTGTCCGTATGTCACGGGTCTCTAGCTCTTAGATAGAATAAGATAGAAACCTAAAACTTTTATGTTGTGTAAAATGTTGATCTAAAATCGAATTTAGAATTTAAAATGTAATTAAATGATTTTTCAGGGGGGGGGGGGCTTTCTGATAAATGAAAATGGAGACAATTTTGTTTTTCTTTAGCATGTGGGGTGTCATTATCTAGAGCTCATTTGGTTATATAGTCTAAATATGTGCTTTATTTTTTTGTAATTTAAAAAAATACAGAAATATGGCGCTGTCGAAATGCCATTTTTGACCATGTTTGGCCAAAGAAGTTAGGAATTTGAAATTTCTGTATATTATATACCATATGCTGTATTTAAACAAAAAATACTAAAAACGCCGATTTATAATGTAGTTTTAGGGTTACGTCCCCGAATACTCAACCAACTTAATTTAACAGTTTTTATGCCTGACAGAATTAGAGCATTACATAAAATTAAATAAATATGTAGTTTGAAACAATTGGTCATATGTACGGAACCCTAAAAGAGCGAAGCCCGACTCGCACTTGGCCTCATTTTTTGATTTCTAGCTACTTCTTAAAATATGAAGACTAGGGAAAGGTTTCTGTAGCTAGGAAAGCATAAATAAATTCCCTTAGTATTTTTTTATTAGTGATCGTAAATATACGCGAAGAGTTGAAATAGTTTTATTTGCAATGTAGGATTCCTGTTATTACAAAAAATACTATGATTATGACTGTTATTTTTTTTTCAATGCAAGTGCTCGTAAAAGCCCACTTTTATGCATCAAAACCAAACAGAAAGTTGATTATTTTGCCCTAGGGCTTTATTATTATTATTTTTTAAATTTATTTACTATGGTTGGCTAACCTGCAGCCTTTCCTGTGTACCATAGATGTTATACTTTTTTTCCACTGTTTAACGGCTCTGGATACAGTCCTTTTGAGCCAATCATAATTTAAAGTTCACAAGACTATATTTGTTTTATTTCCTCACACTATGCATTGAAAAACGTAGTATGATACACGGGCGTAAGAGCAATAAATTACTCGGTTACGTTTAAAACACTCGCTACGCTCGTGTTTTAAATCGTCCTCGTAATTTATTCTTTTTCGCCCTTGTAGCATAAACTACTATTAGGTCAATAAACAACTATTCTATTCTTTTGGGACGCATAACTCATACATAACGCATTTAGTACATACGTCTCGAAAAATACATGGATAATATAGAAATATTATGAAGTAGCAAAAAGGATGTGTTTTCAGCCACATATTCAGAACACTTTCAGTCTATTTTTAAAAATACCGAGTGTAGGACAGTCTCTGATGTTCTGAGGAAGCGAATTCCATAATCTGATGGCCACTACGGTGAAGGACTGCCGAATGTTTATTCAATGTTAACTCCGTTTTCGGCTTGGTGGCTATTTTATCAACGCCAAGGGTCGCTACGATGATAATAAAGAAAACCGCATCCAAATCCATTGAGTGGTTCTTGATTTAAAACGCAACAGACAGAGAGACAAACAAAAAAAATCAAAAAATTTTAGTTTTTTCCTCATTAATAAAATAAAATAAAAATAAAATAAAAAGACATTTATTTAACACACCATTATGGACAAAGTAGTACAATGTTCTTAAACGTAAAGTTGTATGGCACTGTTAAAAAGGACGGTGACTCAGCATATGTTCCTATACCAAAGGCATTAGGAACGCTGTTATTCTGCCACCACCATTAAAAGAAAAAAAAACATACTTAATTAACTTACTATTTACTTTTACCTAAACATATTCAATAAAATCAGCGTATAGTTAAAATATTAAAACAGAAAAATAATAAAACATATAATCCATTTCATATAAAATTTAGCTAAAATATTCAACGTACAGACACGACATTTTTACTATTTTGTTATTACTATAGATGTGATACCAAACGGCGCGTTGGACGAAATATTAGTTTATGCTACTAGGGCGAAAAGGAATAAATTACGAGGACGATTTAAAACACGAGCGTAGCGAGTGTTTTAAACGTAACCGAGTAATTTATTGCTTTTACGCCCGTGTATCATACTACGTTTTTCAATGCATGGTGTGAGGAAATGAAAACAAATATAATCTTGTGAACTTTAAATTATGATTGGCTCAAAAGGATTGTATCCAGAGCCGTTAAACAGTGGAAAAAAAGTATAACATCTATGGTACACAGGAAAGGCTGCAGGTTAGCCAACCATTGCAAACAAATTAAAAAAATAATAATAATAAAGCCCTAGGGCAAAATAATCGACTTTCTGTTCGGTTTTGATGCATAAAAAGTGGGCCTTTACGAGCACTTGCATTGAAAAAAAAAGAAAAGTATAGAGTTGAAAAGTTTAACAGTCCAAGTGAGAACCTCAGTAGCTCAGTTGGGAGAGCACTTGCCTTGAAAGCAAGAGGTAGCGGGCTCAAATTCTGTCCCAAAATTTTTTTTTACAAAATATTTGTTTTTCTACTTAAAACTCTAGATTAGTTCGTTGCCCATATTATTTATGAATGTTATTCAAGAAGGTTTAAGAGGAGGCCTTCCTTTTTCAACCGTTTTTGAACGATTGTACTGAATCTACCACAGACGCAATCAATATGAAACGTATACAAGGTGGCGTAAAAGTAATGTTATATTTTGAATTGGCTGCCATTTTTGCAGATGATGCCAAATGTCATTGTGCTTTGACAATTATAATGTAGATATATATAGAGAATAAGTTGTCAATAAGCCATAGAGCGATACACACCTCAAGAACGTGGAATTATTGTTACTGCTTATTTGACAAATTTTGATCTCTCGTTTTGGAGATTTGAACTGGCCATCTAGATCACCAGATCTAACAGCACCAGACTTCTTCATTTGAATTTTACCACAACAAACCATGAACCTTACAAGTCTTGAAAGATAACATTGAAGAAGAAATCGCCAATTTGGTGCCAGATAGCAAGATGTTTTGCGAGCAACAATTCAGAATGCTGTAAAACGAGCGCAATTATGCATCAACTCGGGAGGTGGCCATTTGAGCGATATAATTTTTTCCAAGTAATGTCATCAATTTCACACTTTTAAATAAACTTTTTATGAAAACAGAGCTCTTATTTTTTCATTTAAACAAAATGGCAGCCAATTCAAATTATGACATTACTTTTGCGCCACCATTATATATGTTTTTTCAAACCTTTATCTTTACATTGTAAGTAGCGTTACCTAATTGGAAAACTTTGGCTCGGAAGATTTTATTTTAGAAATAGTCTCTTTTTGAGTGTGTTTTTGGTTTCGAGTTTAATAAATTTGATTTTTATGTGTCATATTTTTTTATCAATACGAAAATCTTGTTTATTAACCAATGTAAGTTGAAAAATTACTTAAGGGGCTATACCGTGAAAATTTACACTTTTTGAAGTTATTTATCTGCTCTTTTAATGAAGTTCCAAGTAAAATAAATTAGTATAACAATTTTGGGACCTTTTACTAGATTTTGGTCTATCAGAAACGCGATAGGAGGAATTTCATTCGATAGAAATACTTATTGAAATCAGGTCTAAATTTACCCTTTTTTTGATATTCTGACAAATTAGGATAGCATACAGACTTGAAAAATATTTATTTAGATAGGTTTTAACTTCAAATAAATTACTGGTTATGGAATTTTTTGTAGCTATTTTAGTTAATTTTGCAATAATTTAAAACCGACTTTTTGACATTTTTCCCCGATTCCGTCCCTTTCGCACTGCGGGTCTTTCTGCCTGGAGTAACGGGGACCTTTGCTAGCACGGTATATCACCTTAAATGCAATATTGTAATTTTAGTCGATTTTAATCTTAAAATTAGACTCGTTCTGAATCGTTTCGCGCGCATTTTGGCGCACGCGACTTTCAACTTTATTAAAGTTAGTCTACGGGTTATAAATGCAAAACCGCTGTGCGTTTCATGAATTTCATTCATAACACGTAGGTGAGCTGACTATATATTTTCATTAGTCGTATAGTACTTTCCCTTTCGCTATTCGCCGCAAATAAGATCAAGCCCCAAACGACATTCCTTCTGGAACCAACATCAAAGAGCGACTACAGCGCCCCCTATGTTCCATATCTCCAGTCTAGGAAGCAATAACACATCCAGAATATCATGAGGGAGCTCAGAAAAGGTTGCGGATAAGCGGGGTAAGTAAAAATATTGTTGGGACGCGAGCAACAGGCGGGGACGTCGGAACCGATAGTTTCGCCGACATAATGAAATTGGATGAAGAGATATGTTCCTTGGAGACGGTGCGACGTAAAATATTTTATATTATTAAATAAACTTTATGAACGGCTGTAAACAAGACTGTTTCGTGGAGTGGATTGTAAGAATGCTTTTCAATCTCGGTAACGTTTATTTGGAAATACAATGTTAACGTGATTTTATAGGTTCGGGCAACAATGTAATAAAATAAAATGAAAATCCTTGATCTTCTGTCACTTCTAAATTTCATTGTGAGAAAAACAAAAATTTTAGATGAAAGATTTAAATACCTTTTTCAATGCAAGTGCTCGTAAAGGCCCACTTTTTATGCATCAAAACCGAATATAAAGTCGATTATTTTGCCTTAGGGCTTTATTATTTTTTTTTTTGTATTTATTTACAATGGTTGGCTAACCTGCAGCCTTTCCTGTGTACCATAAATGTTTTCCTTTTTTTTCCACTGTTTAAAGGCTCTGGATACAGTCCTTTTGAGCTTATCATAATTTAAAGTTCACAAGATTATATTTGTTTTATTTCCTCATACTATGCATTGAAAAACGTAGTATGATACACGGGCGTAAGAGCAATAAATTAATCGGTTACGTTTAAAACCGTCCTCGTAATTTATTCCTTTTTGCCCTTGTAGCATAAACTACTATTTTCGACATAATATTTTTGTATGTGCTAGCTACTAAAAGTAAGATTATGCACTTCCTAAAATATCTTAAAAAAACGTATCTGTACATATATTTAATCGATATAGTTAACGTTTGTTTAATATTAATAACGGGTAGTATTCATGTTTCAAATAACAATCAGATTTAGTATAATATTTACTCGGTTTTTGTACGACAAGAAAGCTCACCCCCATCACGTGGGAACGATAAAATTGTTATTGAAAAGTGGGTGTACCAGAGTTGGCTGTTCCAGTTACAGATTGTACCTGGAAACACAAACTTTACTCCAAAAAGATTTCAGGAATTGACGGAGAAATCTAACTGGTCTTGGATACAAAAACCGGTGATAGGTCGCAAAATCGCCAAAGTAAAATCAGCCAATCTATAAGTCACAGGCAAATAGTATAATTCGTCAGTTTGCGAACGGCGTCCTCAGTTTCTAAATGTTCACTATTTTGCAATTTGCTGAAGAAAAGTTTGAATATCTACTCGACCAAATAAAATAAAACAGCAGACAATTTTGTTTTGGCTCCGTAGTAAAAGTAGTTCATGTGGACGGTTATCAACAGTTTTCGTTTCCAAAACAACTTGAATGTCACAGTATATAAAAAAATTGTAATCACAAATAGCAGACCGGTAGGTACAAAACGAAATATCAGACTACGACAAATGGTGTCTCATTACATGAGACACGTAGAAAATTGCCATCGTTTCCACCCCCTCTATCTCGAGACAACGGCTGTGTTTTTTCTCATAAAAGCTGTTGGAGAAAGAAATAATAAGTCGAACTTGGACAAAACGACACAAATGTTGCCAACATAAACATATCGTATAAAAAATATCACCGAGGGTGTGTCACCGTACGGAAAAGTCAATACTTGTACGCCCTCTTTTCACCAATGATTTTTACGGCCCAACGTGATAAGGGATGAGCGTAGGGACTTTTCGCACAAATACCTGATTTTAATGGCACGCATGTTTACCCCAAAGTGTTATCCTTAACAGTTTTCAGCACGTGATAAGTAAGACACAAACGGTAAAGTTTCAATCCGACAACAATGTGCGATAAGCTAATCTAATTTTGAATCAATAAATGTTTGTAACATAAACAACTAGAAGTTTTATACTAATCTACACTAAAATTATAAAGATTAAAAATTGGTTTATTTCTCGTGTCAGTTTCTTAGAAAACTTGGAAAACACTATAATGCAGAAGCATAATAGGCCAGTGCGCTGATTTTCAGTTGATTATCCTAAACTCTCTAATTATTTGTGAAACGTAAAACTCAAACAGTTTTGTTTTTAGATCCAACACTTTCGGGTGTTTTATAACAGTATTTTTGTTTTTCAATATCAATGCCAATATTGTAAGACCGTTAGTGTTTTAATGTCAAGTCACGAGCGCTGCGTGGGACGTGGAGGTAACTTTGTTGCTTCTAACATTAAAAGTTATCTTGTTACTGAACAAAATGGTTTATAGTTACATGTAGTGTGGGTTGATCGCTGTTTATTTCGTAGGTAGGATTTGTAGGTATTTAGATAAAACGAATCATAGAAAAAATCCTAAGAATCCCGGATGATTGGAAAAACTAAAGGGGGTGCCTGGATCTTCTCCGCTCCGCTTTATTTAATATTTCGCTTTATTTATAACGCACATGGCATCCTCATACAATAATATACTCAGATTCACCCTTCCTAGTAGTTATGAGTAATACTGATCCCAAGACCACAGTCTAAGAGCTAGGGAGGCTCGATAACATTCACAAACACCATGCACACGGCCACACTCCCTTACCATTACATACCGTGGTAACACTTACCTTACACTTTTATTTGTAACTTATTTTTTGTTGTAATTTATAGATCTAAATCTTTATTTGTTACCTACTATTATGAAGCGGCGCAGATATGTGGCCTTCGGAGAGGGCTACATGTTTGCGCCGTTCGGTGTTGAAACCCTTGGACCATGGGGCCCGGCCACGCGGCAACTTTTTAAAGAATTGTCGGCACGCCTGGTCGACGCCTCTGGTGACCCAAGGGCCGGAGCTTACCTCGATCAGAGGATCAGCTTAGCGATCCAACGAGGTAACGCTGCCAGCGTCTTGGGTACCCTCCCCAACGGCGACGATTTAAAAAACATTTTTTATTTAATATAGGCATTATATTTGTTAATAATTTTAATTTAGATTAAGTTTAGTTTTTAATTTAGTTTATTGTAAATACATTTTATGGGTTGTCACTATTATGTAAATTCAAAATGTATTTCTTTCTTATGTGAATAAATAATTTGAATTTGAATTACCTTTTGTGACTTTCATTGTCAATGGGTGTGGTTATCAAAATAAACAGATTCACGTTACGTAAACAAAGCGAATAAACCCATGATGATGATGATGATGATGTCCTCCTCATCGTAGTCCGACGACGGCGACCTCATGATTTGATGGACTTCTACGGCGATGAGCGCGAATATGACTCGCGAAACCCAGCTTGGTTCTAAAAGTCCGATTACAGCGACCGCAGTGTAGTTCACCGCGACCGTTGTACGTGTATGTGTATGTGGGCTTCGGACGAGTCTTGCGCTGCTGCCGGTTGGAGTCAAGGGTCTCGAGTCTGGTTTCCTCGAACTCCTTTACACGATTATGGATGACCGAGCGCCACCCAATCCGCTCGCGAGCAGCTTCCTCCCAACTGCCAGGCGGAATGCCACAGGCGGTTAGATGCCTTTTCAGGACATCTTTGTAACGAAGATGTTGTCCACCGGCTTTTCGCGCTCCGTATGACAGCTGAGAGTAGAAGACTTCTTTGGGCAGTCTCGCATCTTCCATGCGCACCACATGACCGCACCACCTAAGCTGAGATTTCATCAGCATTGCTTCCATGCCGTGCATTTGTGTCCGCCTCAGAACTTCCGTATTTGGAACACGGTCCTGCCAGGTTATCCTCAGAATGTTACGAAGGCACCTCATGTGGAAAGCATCCAGTTTTTTAACGTTTTTTCTATAGAGGCACCATGTTTCGGAGGCATATAGTAATATTGGCAGGACAATTGCCTTATAGACGGCCAGCTTCGTCTTCAGTTTTAGGTCGTGCGATTTCCAGACTCTGTCATTGAGTTTGCCAAAGGCGGAAGCGGCTCTTGCAATCCGCACCGGAATCTCAGTGTCCAGACGGTTGTCATTTCTGGTCCTCTAAAAAGGCCGCTTTGGATGAATCATATTATGATTCTGTTCTAATGCCGTCTCTTTTGCACGCGTGAAAAAGCTCTGACTCCATCCTACTTTCAAATCATTTTATGAATCATCCAAGTCGGCCTTTTTAGATCCCCTGATCTCAGTTCCAAGGTAGCGGAAGTGAGATACCACGTCTAAGACACGCTCGCCCAGGAGAACGTTGGGTGTTTCTGAAGGGTTCCCCCGCGGTGGTTGTACCAGTACCTGAGTCTTGGAAGCGCTGATTGTTAAGCCGAATCTTTTGCAAGAGGCATGAAAATGGTCCAGATAAGTTTGGAGTTTGCTATGACTATCGGCCATGAAGCAAGCATCATCCGCGTATAGAGCATCCAGAATGCGAAGCTGGTGACATTTTCCTTTTGCCCGGAATCTTGACAAGTCGAAGACTCCCTTGTCGGTGCGTACAGTGACGGAGATGGGATCGTCACAGTGCTGGATAGCATCTGAAATAACAGCTCCGAAGAAAATCCCGAAGAGTGTTGGAGCCATTACGCAGCCCTGTTTGACGCCGCACGTCACCGGAAACCCCTCAGAAAGGCTGTCATCGAACTGCACTCTTCCCAGCATGGTGTCGTGAAATTGACGAATGATATTTACAAACTTCGAAGGACAGCCAGATCGCCTTAGGACTTCCCAAAGAGCCTCCCGGGGCACACGGTCAAATGCTTTTTCAAGGTCAATAAAGCAGAGGTATAACGGTTGTTGTTGTTCTAAGGACTTTTCTTGTATCTGTTTGACGACAAATATCGCGTCAATAGTTCCCCTGTTAGGCCGGAAACCACATTGGCTCTCGGGTAAGATATTTTCGGATAGTGCACTAAGTCGTGAATTTATCATATGTGCAAGAATCTTTCCTGCAACGGCGAGTAGATAAATTCCTCGGTATGATCCGCAATCTGAGGCGTCACCTTTGCCTTTGTACAGGGTGCAAATGGAGGCGTCCTTCCATGCTTGTGGGATGGTTTCTTTGGTCCAGATCTTCAAAATGAGTTCATATAAGCTTTTGTGGATAGCTGGACCACCGTACTTAAATATTTCTGGAGGTAGGCCATCGGAACCAGGCGCTTTACCATTTTGGAGTCGTTCAATAGACTTTCGCATTTCAAGGAAGGTGGGAGGATTGTCAAGTACAATGATTTCCGGCCTGCACGGTATGCTTGCAAGATACGTAGGGTCAAATGTAGAGCTGGGCGAATTGAGGACGCTCTGAAAATGCTCTGTCCATCTAGATAGGATGTCTTTTTTGTCTGTGAGACGTCTGGATCCATCAAGCGTGCGCATGGGAACAACCTTTTTTACTTTAGGTCCGAAGAATAAACCCATACGTACGTCGTGACCGACCATTGATGTGTCAAACCACCACTAACCACCATACTCCATACCATAGATATACCTATAATTATACCATGGTAGTTCCGAGTGGCCTGAAGTTAGCTGCATAATCACGTTTGACAGCCAATTTTTCCCTACGATTTTTGACGTTTGTTGAGGGTCGTGAACGAATCGTGGGTGTTTTTAGTGGAATATAGTGGTTTGTTGTGATCTGATAACCACTCCTAACGTTACAAAGTATCTCCTAATAAACGTAATATCGTCTCAAACTTGTATCATATTCCTCATATCCCTTCTATACTACATATTTATTCTAATACGTAGATGGGAGCTAGAGAGAGAATAATGAAATAAAGAGAATAATGAAAAGAGAATAAATGGGAGCTAGAGACCAAACTTTCAAGCCTAAAATATAAAATTTAAAACGCAGAAGAATTTCTGTAATAACCATTATTTTTTATAAACAAAAGTTCACTAATCGTTTCCAATTGTTTACATAGAACCCCAGAGAGGCATATTATCTAAGAAACAACCTTCTTCTGTATAACTAATATCTTTTATTGCCCATGTCAGACATTACTGTCTACCTTAAAGCTACAAATGCCGTGCTCAGAGTGAATATCAGGCACATTTCAGTCTCGGAACTGAAAGGTCACGTACTGAATAAATAGAAGAACGGAAGACATATTGTTAGATTTTATTAGCGAGTTACAAATATGGAAAAGCCCATTTTGGGGGTTATATTTATGGGTGTTTGTGAAAAGTTTTCTGATACGATAGTTTTGGCAATAGTAATGATATATCACTGAGACGTGTATCCCAAGGGACTGAAAGGTCTTCACTGTGACTCGAAAAGCCAACGCTCATGCATCCACGTTACACCAACGATTTTTCCCCCCTAACGTGATAGACGTTAACGGCCAGACAACGTACTTCGGGTATCAGTGCTTTTCTTCAAAGTTCTCCAGGTGGAAACTTATATAAAATAAAATATTGTGAATACAAAAATGACTTGGCTAAGTGCGAGTCGTATTCGCACACAAATGGTTCCGTACCACCACACACTACGGGTACGGAACCCTTAAAACATTATGGTAAATAATTCCACTTGCAGTTATGACTGACCAACTTAACTTGACACTTACGATCTATTAAAATCTATCTATCTAAAAAAAAAATTGTTTATTTGCAACCAAAAGAAATACAAAAATATTTTATGCACTATTACTATGTTGTTTGACAATTGTCTTTTATAAAACTCTAATCCCCACCTTAGGATTCTCTGGGTGGTGGGAAATTAGATCCTTCCTGGTGAGTCTGACGATAACAAATTTATAAAATAATAAAAAGTAACATAAGATTAAAAAGTAACATAAGAGACAAAATAAAACTAGTTGAGTAATGTATGACGTGTGGGTGATAATTGTATGTGGAATGTTATTAGAGTGTGTGTGAAAGGGTGAGTGAAATAGAGTGTGTTATATGAAGGTGTATGCCTGAGTTTTGAAATACTTGATACTCACAGACCGGTACATGTGTGTTAGGATTTATGTGTCAATTTTAAGGATATCCTCGGTTTGTTCGTAATCTAAGGGGGAGAGCCAATCGTGTAGATTTTTTTTGCATGGGTAACGTGTTAGATGAAGAAGGGATAGGGTATTATTTGTCCTTGAATATAGAAAGGGACCTGAGAATGGGGAATGTATCTAAAAGGTGTAATTAAGTTGGATTTCAATAACTTCCTAAATAAATTGAAATTTGTATTTTTTTTTCGTATGTGTGTGCTATACTTGTAAAACCTACTAGTAAACGAAGTCTCAAGTTTCCAAATCAACTGGAGTGAACTATAGGGTTTGATTCCCTTGCGAGTGTCAAAAATTACTATGAAATCGATTATGTAAAAAGCAATTTTTTTTTGCGTTGAGTTAAATACCTGATTTTGTAAAGAACCGTGGGGCCGTAAACTTACAAGGGCCGAACAAAAGGGTCTTGACAGACAGACAGACAGACACTTCCGTTTTTTGATTTTGAGGTACGGAACCTTAAAAAGTGCTAAAATGGTTGCTTCTGACAAACAATTCGTTACTCTCTGAGTATTTTATGTTTTATTTTAAAGTATGAGAACAATCTGAAAAAAAATTTTAAACAGAGCTGAAAAAAATTTAAAAAATACTACGTTTTAAAAGCGTTTTATGGGGTTTAAATTCAACAGGTTATCTATAACGGTGGAAGCTGTAGACCCCTGTGACGGACGGAACCCTAACAATAACTAATACAAAAATGTAAATTCCGAAAAACTCACTATTGCATGCTGGACTTGACGCCGAATTTAAGGCGCTCTTATCCCAAAATCAGGAATTTCAAAATCAAATAGATCTTTCAAATATCGTCTAAAACTTCCAAAAAAAAAAAATACGCAATATAGTTCGAACCTTTATCTAGGTCTTCCACGTATGTGTTACACGATCAGATAAACTTTGCTCGATAGAAATAATTCACGAACACAGCATGTAATAAGACCTTTCAAATCATGCCATTTCCATAATTCCACTCTTTTATTAACGAAACATATCTGGTAATATTGCTCTTCAAATTTTTTAGGTTGACCACGTAAGGGGGTTTTATTAACATATCCCTTATTTTTAAACAATTTAAAAACCGATAAAAACAATGAAAAAGTACAAAAGTGTGGTTATTTTCTTTACTCCTTATACGTAAAGAAAAAGACAGAGAGTCACTCTTCTGGGATAAGAGCGCCTTAAAGGCTGAGAGACCACCGCATAAAAGAAGACTCGAATATAGTTGCTTTGTTCGCATCTAAAATATATGTAGATATCTAACGGAATGTATTTCTAGCTTATGTATATTGGGAAAGCGAAAGATTTTTATCCCGGTCAATTAAGAGAAGGCCTTCCTACGGCGGCTTTGCTATTAATATATTATAGGCATTAATAAGGATCAAAATTGCGTGGCGCCAAAATGCGCGCGAAATGATTCAGAATGTGTCTAATTTGTTAATTACAAACAAAACACAATTCAGTTTTTAATAAAGTACAATTTTAACTACAATCCCTTTTTACTGACACAAACATAACTTGCAAAATTTACACCACCTGCTTTTCATAAAAATACTTAGCATACGAGTGGGCCACACCTATTCATACAGGCGTAGTCTATTAAAATATTCAAGCCAAGGATTTACATTCACAAATCATATTCTGTAAAAGTTTTTTCTGAGTTAGTCAGGGCTCATGTAAAATTCAACCAGCATTAACATTCTACTTGGCAGCGGAGTTGGGTGATACGATGCAGAAAGTTTCACAGGATTAAATGGCGGAAGCTATGTTATTCTCTGTTTTATGATTTAACTAGAGAGTCTGTCATTTGAAAGAAAACTTTAAAGGAAGTCTCAGTGTCTGTCCACGACATAACGCAAAAACGGCGGTGGTTCAATTGAACTTTGGCATGTTTATGTAAAAGCAACAAAGAAAATCTTCAAGATCGTAAATTCAATTTGCATTGATTTTTATTGTGAAAAAAAATGAAGATGGAGACATAAGTAGTTGAGTATGAAGAATATAAAGTAACATAATTTCTTTTTAAATGTTTTTACGTCAAAAATATATAAATATTTAATATGTCATATTCAATTATATTAATATTAATTATATTTAAATATTAACAAATGTAAACTGTGCTTTCTTAGGCTTTATTTATTTATTTGCTTTACTTAATAATATAAAACGATAAAATACGTTTTTGCTCGATATATTTCGGCCCACGGTATGGTGCCGTCATCAGTCGAATGGAACAAAGTATCGACAAATAAGTTATATAAAAAAGTAATAAAATAAAAATCTTTATAATTAAATGTAAATATAATGAATATAAAGAATGATTAGAATAATTATCAATTATTATATCAATACTTTTATTATAACCGAATTAATGTTTTTTTTTTTAACTTAGATTTAAGGTTTTCACAGAAAAGCTTTTTCCTGAAAATTATAAAAAATAACCGCTACTGTTTAATAAGTGTATGTATTGCAAAAGCATTTAGAAACTAAAGATGCCACATACAGTGGTTGACATATAATTAGAAACACTTGCGACGTATTTCACATTAGACAAGGCACATTGCCGTAAAACTTTTGTTTTTGGAAATAAAACAACAAAATGCATAGAATACGTTCAACAACTTATAATTAATTAAAAAACAAATAAATATCCAAGTATACAACTACTATTTAGATATTTAGTTACGTACAAACAACTAAACGACATTTGCAGTACCTTCCGTCATGGACAAGTAATTAGAAACAATAAAGAAATGAGGTAAAAATCAAAGTTATTAACGTGTTAACGTCATCAATTTCAAATTATTTATGTAAAATTGAATCATTGTTATTGTTATCATTGAACGTGATACCGCTAAAAACTATGAAGGTGAGATAAATGAAACTTTGCATACAATAATTGAATGGCTTAGCAAGGATAAACTTGTCATTAATCTTAAAAAAACGAAAATTGTGCACTTTTACAAAAAAATATCACCCCCACACCTTAATATAGATTATATCATGGCACTATTATTGAGACAGTAGACACCACTAAGTTCCTTGGTATAGTTATTGATAATGGTTTGAAGTGGAAACCCCAGATTGAAAATGTTTGTTGCACAGTTGTTAACCTTCAGACATTGACAACAGCATATCACGGATATGCTGCTTCAGTTCTTCGCTATGGATTAACCTTTTGGGGCAATTCCACAGATGTAAATTTGGTTTTTAAGGCTCAAAAGAAGTGTATCAGGGCTATATGTGGTTTACAATCTAGAGATACATGTAAGCCTCATTTTAAAGATCTAAAGATTCTTACGCTACCATGTATGTATATTTACGAGGCTTCATTATTTGTGAAAACAAACCCTGAACTATTTAAGAAAATTTCTCAGGTAAACGATAAGCAGCTACGAAATAGAAATAGACTTTACATTGAAAAGAGTAACACAACCCTAATACATAATAGCATAGTACGCATGGGACCTAAAATCTATAACAACTTGCCTCATGAAATAAAAGACCTGGACTTGATACATTTGAAATACAAACTTTGGACATACCTTATTGAAAAATGCTATTATACTATTTCTGAGTTTATTGACAAATGTTAAATGAAATTATTAATTTCCACAGGGCTTTTAATTATTCTATAACTCCGACATTTTTTGAGTTTATGATTATGTTAAATTGATTTGAATTATTATATGTCTAATTTATTATTTTTTCAATGCATGTGCTCGTAAAGGCATACTTTTTATGCATCAAAACCGAACAGAAAGTCGATTATTTTGCCCTAGGGCTTTATTATTATTTGTTTTTTAATTTATTTACAATGGTTGGCTAACCTGAATCCTTTCTTGTGTACCATAAATCTCATACTTTTTTTCCACTGTTTAACGGCTCTGGATACCTAGTCCTTTTGAGCCAATTACAATTTAAAGTTCACAAAATTATATTTGTTTTATTTCCTCACACTATGCATTGAAAAACGTAGTATGATACACGGGCGTAAAAGCAATAAATTACTCGGTTACGTTTAAAACACTCGCTACGCTCGTGTTTTAAATCGTCCTCGTAATTTATTCCTTTTCGCCCTTGTAGCATAAACTACTATTCAATGCATGTGCTCGTAAAGGCCCACTTTTTATGCATCAAAACCGAACAGAAAGTCGATTATTTTGCCCTAGGGCTTTATTATTATTATTTTTTTTAATTTATTTGCAATGGTTGGCTAACCTGCAGCCTTTCCTGCTCAGAATAAGGAATACAAATAGAAGCCTGGCTAAAATAAGAACTGGGCATTAGCCATTGTACTCATCTAACGTAAATTACTCCTGTGTACGAGTGAATGAAACGACGGACCGCACTTACTTTATATTTTTTCCTGGTGTGTCACTAGATTGAACCAAACAAATGTCAGATGGATGTAATTTGGATGTATTTTAAAAATTATAATACCATCAAATTAAATATGTCTCATCATTGTATCGTTGTGTTGTAATATCGTTCGTAGCGTGCATCACATCTTAATTTGATGGCATCGAAATGTCTAATGCATTTTGCGAAAGTTTACAGCTTCACCGAGAGAAATTAAATATTTTTGTGCTCTTCCTCTCAAAATTCGTGAAAGTGTGATTTATTATTGTTTGTATTGATTGTTTTTTTAACATTGTAATATAATGTCTTGTGCGATTGAAGGCTGTAAATCGCATACAGGAAGAAAAGAAAACAACAATGAAGCAATATTATTTTATCGGTGAGTTCTGATAGTTTTTATGTTAATAAGTTGCAGGATCATACCTAAAACTCAGTAACAATAATAGTAGTTCTTGTAAATCATACTCGTGTTCAATTCTACACCGATATTTGCCTGTTTTATATGGATTTTCTGCCGACTATTAGAGGTTATGTTTTTTTGCATAGTGATGTACTAAAGTCTGTGTGGCAAACTATCGAACATTGGTTCCCGCGGCAGCCGTGCATAAAGGATAATACCGCAGATTAATTGCAGCGCGAGTTCAAAGAAAAATAATGCCGAATAAATATCGCTATATTTTTTTGTTACAGATTTCCAAAAAGGGAAGAATTAAAAAGTGAATGGCTTAGACGAATAATTAGACCAAATTGGGCAAATAAAAAGAGCAGTCATATTTGTTCGAAACACTTTACGCCGGATTCTTTTGGACCAAACGAAAATTTAAAATGGAGACGGTTAAAAGCAAATGCTTTACCGACGTTATATTTACCAGATACAGACACATTGGTAACCTTTAAATAATTATGTATAATTGCATTATCAATCTTGTTTGTAGGTACGTGCTTGTACTATACTATAGTATATTAACTCGATAATTTTTCAATTTTAGGCAACAGAACCAGTACCTATGGATGTCTGTGGTGTAGAAAAGTGCATACTTCTATGTTCGCAAATAGTTCTGAAAGGCCTGTTCAGAACTTGTACGGTACTTCCGTGATCGACTTCACAAAGAAATTCCGCAGATCAAGACATTTTCGTACTTAGTGGTTGACAATAAAAGTACTTTGACAGGGTAGTTCTATCGTGAAACGAATTTTGGGAATGCTTATTGACTTGAACTGCGCATAGTTTGATTTCTTATTACAGGTTATTAGGTATTTTAATCGTTCATTATTTGTTATTAGTTATTATTCAAGATGAGTTGATGATTATTTGATAGCAATAATAAAAAATTGAAATTACCTCTGTAGTAATTGTGCTGTCATCGCTCATCATTGACATAATATTATTATTACGAATCCTATAAGTATATGATTGAACAAAGACGCGACATCAACGAACATCTATTTGATTGAGTTAAGAGGCGACTTAAAAAGTATCCACTTAAATAGTTTACGGTTGTATCTCTGATACAAACTACAGCATTTTTTGTACTAGAAACAAACACAATTTTGGACTTAACTTAACTTATGTACCTACCTGCCTACGATATAGTAATTTGTACTTAATAAAATATATTATGCTAAACAAAAGATATCGTTTCATTAATTCCTTATTTACACAAAGTAACACGTGTCCCACTGGGGTAGACATAGACCACTTTGCTATTAATTCTCTTGGCCTCCTTCCAAAGCAAGAGGATGTCACCAGAAAGGTCGGTGCCTCCTGCATTCTCTTTTTTTTCACACTTTGATACTATATAATGTGTGGTAAGCAGATTGGTCGTGGTTAATTTCGATTTGGTTTATTTATCGTAGTCAAAAATCGACATTGTTACATCACTAGTAAAGCAACGAACTAGTGACAACCTACTTAATTAAGAAAAAACTAATACATATCCATTTCTCTCTAACGCACTAGAATGTCGTAAGAAAATCAAGGATAGGTGTCTTTCTCCGGGTATTATTTTAGCCAGGCTTCTATTTGTATTCCTTATTCTGAGCTTTCCTGTGTACCATAGATGTTATACTTTTTTTCCACTGTTCAACGGCTCTGGATACAGTCCTTTTGAGCCAATTACAATTTAAAGTTCACAAGATTATATGTGTTTTCATTTCCTCACACTATGCATTGAAAAACGTAGTTTGATACACGGGCGTAAAAGCAATAAATTACTCGGTTACGTTTAAAACACTCGCTACGCTCGTGTTTTAAATCGTCCTCGTAATTTATTCCTTTGCGCCCTTGTAGCATAAACTACTATTAATGACATGAATGTGAATTATGATGTTATTATAAATGCATCTATATAAAAACTGTTTTGTTATTGTGTATTATTGTTATTATGAAATTTTGTACGCCTCTGAGGCAAAACATAGAGCACATTATTAAATATTGTTGTCATCTACGCATGTAAACCTATGTTTCACAAATAAATTATTTGATTGATTGATTGATTGAAAAATTATGTTTGGTTTACTAAATTTCTTAAAAATTTATATTTTATATTTATATTTAGTTAAGAAAGGATTTAACACTGTGGGCTATGTGTTTTGGGTCGTTATCGTGCTGAAAGATCCAGGTTACAGGCAAATGGTCGTCGTTGTAGGAAATCATTGTCTCTTCTTAGATGTTTTTGTATTGAAATTTATCCATTATACCTTCAATCTTACGGACTGGTCCAAATCTGCAACCAAAAAAACATCCCCATACTTTAATTTTACCACCGCCGTGTTTGACTGTGCTCCTCGTGTATTTATAATCAAAGGCATGGTTTATTGGACGTCTAACGTAGCGTTTGCCGTCTGAATTCACCATATTTATTTTTGTTTCATCCGAGAATAACACTTTTTTCCATTCTCGTACGGTCCAGTTAAGATATTTCTTTCCAAATAATAATCACTTCTCTCGGTGTTGCTTGGTAAGAAGCGGTACCTTTCGAGAACCCTCCCGAACAATTTAGCTTCCACTAATCTACGGAGTACCAGTTTCGAGGAAATGTTTCTTGGGTCATCAGGTGAAAAAACTTCATTTCTAATCTCGTTGGCGCCTTTAAACGGGTCTTGTTTAGCTACACGTATTATTTGCAAATCTTCCCGGGGAGACGATTTCCTTGGACGAGCCTTTCTAAAAACATTTTTAGTAGTTCCGTTTCTTTTATAATGAGCAATAGCGTTGAAAACTTTCTTCACAGAACATTCTAGATGATTATCAGTTCTTCTATAAGTCCACTTTCGATCTAAGTGTAATTTAACAATAAATTGCCTAGTTGACTCGTCACAACTCTTATTTTTACCCATTTTTAACAAAACTTATTATTCACGTAATTCCGAATTGACGTTTAATTGCCGCCGAAACTACAGAAAAAGCATAAAAAGAGGTTTTTTTTTAAATTTCAGAAATGGAACGAACCATGGATCCTGTTTCTGCGGCTATTCAACTAAAATTCAACTATCATAATATTTAAACTCTTTTAATAATTAAATATAGAACAGATTTCTTTTTTTTATATTTTATGATTTTTTTAACTCATTGGCTATGTTCTGGCATAGTTAATAGTGATTTAATCTATATATTTTTTACTCATAACGATAGTTCATTCTGTGTTTACCTAAGTTTTATGTACTGTTTCTAATTATATGTCCACCACTGTATGTCCCTTTATCCTGACCTTTAAAGAGTCTTTTTAGTCCACAAAATTGCAAATAACCTTTATTTTCCAGTTGGTGTACTTCTACGTAGGTGTAAATTACAAAGTTCAACACCTACACTGTTCTGAACTAAATATATTTTCAGCATCTATTTTTGACAATACAAGCATGTAATGCTATTTTTTTGGGTTCCGTACCCAAAGGGTAATCAACGGGACCCTATTACTAAGACTCCACTGTCCGTCTGTCTGCCCATCTGTCCGTCTGTCACCAGGCTGTATCTCATGAACCGTGATAGTTAGACAGTTGAAATTTTCACAGATGATGTATTTCTGTTGCCTCTATAACAACAAATACTAAAAAACAGAATAAAATAAATATTTAAGGGGGCTACCATACAACAAACGTGATTTTTTTGTCGTTTTTATAGATAATGGTACAGAACCCTTTGTGCGCGAGTCCGACTCGCACTTGGCCGGTTTTTTATACACTATGCTTGAACTCTACCGCACCTGAGGAAAAGGGTCAATGAGAGCTAGGACGAAGCGTGGTCGTGCAGAAAGTGGGAGAGTGGAAGCAGGCGAAGCATTAATCAGTATGTTCATCGACATCAGGGAAAATTATGATATAAAGGTAGTGAGTTCAGTGTGCGTGATATTAGGAGACAGGAATACATCCTCTGCTCTTTCACTGAACGTGATATTAGGAGACAGGAATACATCCTCTGCTCTTTCGCTGAACGTGATATTAGGAGACAGGAATCCATCCTCTGCTCTTTCGCTGAACGTGATATTAGGAGACAGGAATACATCCTCTGCTCTTTCGCTGAACGTGATATTAGGAGACAGGAATACATCCTCTGCTCTTTCGCTGAACGCCGACGAACAGCAGCTCCGCTCGCCGGCATCACCGATCTCGCAGCGAGGTCGCCCCCTGCGATCCGGAGTACCAAACGGGAAACCATCGCGTAATCCTGTTTCCCTCTCAAGAAACTGTACGACTACAGTGAAACTGGTCAGCTGAAATATGACCATTATATCGTGAGTAGCCGTTTACATTAATTTATGTTTCTTAAGTTAACAAATTATGTACAAATACTTGTAGGTGTATTATGTAATTAACAAAGTGTGTCCCATCAATAAATAATAACCACCAGTAAAAGCTTCTTTAAAGTCCAACGTAAAAGTTTATAAATCGTATTCAGGTATTCAGTATCGATTAGATGCCCTTGGCCCACTGCCCGAAAAGTATGCTTTCATAGGCCGGGAGCTGCAGAAAAATTGTTGCGGTAAAATTAAGCCAAACAACCTTCCCTGATATGGGTGAAATAGAATATCAGCTTTGGTATTGCTTGGTATAAGCGCACATACATAATATTATCTACCTATACAGGGTGGAAAAAATTTAAGGGCCCTGGAGGGGAACTACCTTAAATCCTTTAGTTAGCTAATTTTACTGAAAGGAAACATACCTTTATTTTTTAAAAGAAACAAAACTGCATTCAAAGATATTCTGAAATCTGTTTGTCTCACCTGGAAATCGAACCAACAAAAATTAAAAAAAAAAAACCCTCGCTATTTTATCATACGAATCGGTAGGATTATTGTTCAGGATAAAATTTGTCTAATAAACATTTGGTCTTACACTCATCTGTTGTACGAGATACCCATGAAATTAAATATTTATTACAAGTTCTTTATTAAAATACCTAGTACTGTTCACGTAGACATACTGTAAGAAGGGATTTTAGGAATTCCCACTGGATTGGGAGGAACGGGATCGGGGCGTCCACTAGTCAAAGTTAATGCTGGGCATTATTGTGAAATTGTATAAAAGCTATTTTTAATAATAATAATTTCAATGATAATGATAATAAATACGTACTACTGTAACATTGGTTTATGTTCGTTGTTTTTATCTGTTAAATGGAGTTTTTTATTTTAAAGCTATAAATAATTAAATTGTTTCTACATTAGTTATCAAATTTCAATACAAAAGATTCTAGTTCGAAGTATAGTAGTGATATTTGTATTGGTCTATAGATGTATTTGTATTTTTTATTTTATTTTATGGTGAGTATAAAGTTATTTGAAATATCCATGCTGCTAATATTTATTGGTTCTACAAATTGCTGTCTGCGCCATCTAGCGAAGCCGGGAAAATCTTTAAATGACATTAAGATAAACTTATTCAGCTGCTAACTCCGAAAAACATACATTCACTCACGACTAAGGCAAACAAATGTTTTAAACCTCTTGAAAAAATCAGTTTTTACATACAGGTTGTTCATTGTATGCATTATTTATGCATATGAGAGTTGGTTAATGGGCGTTATAATTATTTCTGCACGATTTGTTATAAAACTGCAGAATCGACTCCTAAGACATTGAACTAAAATATTCTTATGCTGCTCCCAGACCATCACTGAAACTTGCCAAGAATTAAATCACCGTAGTTTGTTCTTGCAGTTTTATTTATGCTGTTAAACCTGTTTTAAAAAAACCTTCATTAAGTAGGTATACTAATAAATAATACAGAAGTAATATAATCGTGTCTATCTGTATATTGAATATTATTGCGAAGTTTTAAATGAAATTGGTTATACTAGTACTGTACTGAGATAAAAACTATACATTTTTGAATATGTATCTATCTGTCTGTATGTTTTGTTTTTACTGGAGAACCACTCAAAATACTTGGATGTCGTTTTCTTTATTATCATTGTAGTGAACCTAGTTAACATAATAGGCTAAATTGTGTTGCTGAAATAAAATAATATAATAGTTTTTATTTTTGACAGACACTTCCACGCGAGCGAAGCCGCAGGTAAAAGGTAGTTCAGAATAAGTCTTTTTCTTACAAAAATTATCAGTAACAACACCAATTGATAAAATCAGAAAGTTCCTTGTTCCTTGTAGTAATTATAACATAATACACGCGCTAGTTGTAAGTATAAATGTAGACAAAACGTTTCCAGAAAAAAACTAGTTTTTATCACAAAAGTGGCGATCAATATTTTCTATGTTATTGTAGCTCACAACAAAGTGAAATAGTGGTAGTGTTTATTTTACATCGTTTGTCAATAATTACTTTCAGGGTGTTTGAACGATATTTAAGTGAACTCACGAAGACGTTTCGACGTTCAAAAAAGCATTTTTTTTAATGAATACATAAATAATTGAAACTGATACCTCCTCCTACCAACCGCCAGGTATGGAAAAGGGGCCGAGTTGATTTTGATGCTGAAGTTAACATTTTGTAGGAGATGTCGAATATGTTAGTCTTAGTTGCGAAGTAGAAAACGCCTCAGAGTTTATACCACTCTAAAGATGGGTACAGATTGCGAAAAATTATCAATGTAATTATGGTATACTGATTATGTAAGATCGTCCGTATTACCGTCTAGAATACATTGTACTCAAAGTCAGCCAATTTCTAGGGAGCTTTCTTAAAAGACAGACGCTTTTAGTCCTAGCGGAACGCAAAAAGATACTGAAAATAGTGCTAAAAGCATGAAACTTTGTACAATTGATGTTTATTTGAGCTAATCAATTTGAGCCGTAGCAGAGCTTACACAAAAAAATAAGGATTTTTAAAATTTTGAAATGTTGATGGGAAATCAGCATCCAGGTAGGTTTACCTCTTAGAGCATGGTTTACCATTCCGAAATTAGAAAAAACGTTGAAAAAAGGTTGGGCATTTCAAAAAAAGTCCGGACATTTTAGTGTCCTAACTATATCTTGGTTTCGTATTTAATGTTATTGATTCATTGTAAAATACGAGGTCAGATGTCAGTCAAGTGTCGGGGAGCGACTTCTTCGAAAATTCATCATCAAATATAATGCAACCGTTTCTTTCATACTTCTGCCATTATGCCATATAACCCTCTGACAATAATTATTAGAGAAAAAAACAAACTTATTTTAGACTTTTGGTTGAAGACCTTTTACATTACATCTAAAGCTGGGTAGTCGTATTGTCAAACGTAACGCAATAAGAATCAGCTGAACATAATTTAGCTGTTTTACATAACGGAGCATATGTGTAAAACAATCGGCTGTTTTCTAAAATCCAACTTCAACAGATATATCGTCATCAATCGATTCCAGGCATGGTAGGCCACATGATTGTGCTTTTTTAAGAGTAGTCCTCTTACTCCCTCCCGATTAACTTCGAAGGGGGATTTGCGAGTGACAATAAATCACGCCCTACGTGGCAAATTTCATACCGCTATAATAAGTAGGTAGGACTTTTTCGATAATTTATCCATTTGACGAGTGTGTGGTTGATTCTAAAAGATATAAATCCGATATTTACATTAATATCTAAAATAAGAACCCAATCTTGTACACGTGTGTTCACAAAGTCTGGGAAATATCGACATTATATAAAGGTAGAGAGCAAGTATTAATATAAAGGTTATGAATAATTTACTAGCCAATAATACCCACATGATCGAAAACAGATTACATAGGTACTATTATTTTATCTATAAATTCTATCTATTATTCAATTCCATATCGTAAAATGTTATCTATCACGCAGAAATATACACATATTTTGATAATAAAGTCTATGAGAAAGTTAAATTTCGTCATTTAAGTAGAGTTCCCAATAACTATATTGTTTGTTATAACTTATTACCTCAATAATTGTTCTACAATTATTACAAACAGAAAATTGCAAAAGTTATGCCATTATGTTAATATTTCTTTTTCTTTTTTTCAAGGTCACATATATATTTATACTTGCGATTGTCGGCACTTGGTGAAACTTGAAACACATCTTGAATTAAAACACTTGTACTTATAGTTTCACTTTATTTATATTAACTCCCAACCGGTTTCGGATTTTACTCCATTTTCAAGGGAAGATCTTAATTAAAATATTTTACATGACTCCAGGCACTAGCTTTGAGCAACGTAAACAATGATAATGTTGACAGAAAATAGAATTAAGTGCTACAAGTACAAGTGTTTTAATTCAAGATCACATATATATATTTTTTATGTTCATATTGTGTAATTTTAGAAATTACCGATGTTTTCTTTTATATAGTTTTAAATATTATTTGCGAAGGATGTATACATTTATAAGGAACGTACAACGGAACTGTACCTTTAATCTAGTCCACCATTAATGTTTTTTGTATCTTCTGCAGATGTATCTTAAATAAATAAATAAATACAATTGTACGAACGACATTGTTCGAACTAATCTCCGAAACGGTTGAACCAAATTTTAACCAATGATGAGACTTTCATTGTCAGGTACAGTGCTACAAGGATCTTTTGGCGCGTAGACGACAGTGACAGGAGGGCGCAGCTGTGTAACAAGGGATAGGATAGCAGCGTTAGTTCCGATTTTGACCACGACTAATACACGCGACAATAGTGAGCCTTATCGCACAGAAAATAACTTTTTAGTGCGTAATGTGACATCTTTCACTTTTGACATTAGAATCTGTCACATACTTTTTACTATCGAGGGATCTGTCACTTTTGATATCTATTACTAAGATTGGTCACTTTTCGGCTTAACAAAGCAAAATCAACGCTGGCAAAGCCGCGGGTGGCACCTAGTAATAATAAAAACAGAAATTGAAATTTTTTAGCGTAAAAGCAAAAAACACAAGTTTAATAGAAATTCCCCTGTTCTACGAAAAACTTGTAGTTAAAGTGTTTTATTTTAATAACGATACAAAAACAAACTAGGTTTTTAGACGTACGAGCTAATTAAAAAAGAAGTATTCATGAAATTTGTTGAAAATGGCTGGCAGCGACGCAATTAATTTGACACTCCAAAAACATTTCTGTTATGTTTTAATTTTCTCGAAATATAATTGCTTTAAAACGTCGTTCAGTTATTTACCCTTTTGCCCGTGGCTTTACCCGCAATATTTTATCATATCCTACTATCCTATCCTTCCTATCCTGTCCTAGTTCCTACTAATATTATAAATGCGAAAGTTTGGATGGATGGATGTTTGTTACTCCTTCACGCCGTAACTACTAAACTGATTTGGCTGAAACTTTGCACAAATTTATTTCTAGACCTGAAATAGGACATAGGTTACTTTTTATCCCATAAATCAGTTCCCATGGGATGACAATGGGGTATCAAGTTCCTATAGAAAAGTGATGAAATGTTACTCCTTCACGCCGTATCTACTGAATTCTAGACCTAGAATAAGATAAAGGCTAATTTTTATTCCATAAATCAGTTCCCATGGGAACAAGAAAAAGTGTCATTCAGAGACGTGGCTCGGCCTTCAGCCTCACCAAACATAATTATACTAGGGGATTAAATCAGTTATCAAAGACCGCCAAAGATACATTAGCAGAGTATTAATTCCGAAAACAAAAAGTAGTGTCGATAAAAAAAGCAGCTTGGCCTTAATAAATTATATAGGCCTATCTAAAGACACTTTACCTGAGAATCATAGAAGAGATCAAGATATAGCTTCGTTCGGCCTTCAGCCACGCAAAAGATACATTACCTACTATACAAATACGAGATCAAGAAATAATTACGGTCGGAAACGCGGGTAGGCCTTTGGCCTCACCAAGTACCTGGGAACCAAATACGAGATCAAGAAATAATTACGGTCGGAAACGCGGGTAGGCCTTTGGCCTCACCAAGTACCTGGGAACCAAATACGAGATCAAGAAATAATTACGGTCGGAAACGCGGGTAGGCCTTTGGCCTCACCAAGTACCTGGGAACCAAATACAAGATCAAGAAATAATTCCGTTCGGAAACGTGCCTCGGCCTACGGCCTCGCCAAAGACATTTTACCTAAGAATCTTATTTGAGATCAAAAAATAATGGCCTCGCCAAAGACGGAGAACAAGATATAGTTTCGTTCGGAAACGCGGCTAGGGTGTACTGAGAATCATATAAGAGATGAAGATATATGTTCGCTCGGAAACGTGGCTTGGCCTTCAGCCTCGCCAAAGACACTTTACCTGGTAATCAAATACGAGATCAAGAAATAAATTTGTTTGGAAACGCGGCGAGCCTGAACTAAGTATCATATAATCATATATAATTTCATTCGGAAACGCAGCTCGGCCTTCGGCCTTACCAAAGACACTTTACTTGGAAAAAAAATACGAGATCAAGAAATAATTTTGTTTGGAATCGCGGCTCGGCCTTTGGCCTCGTTAAAACCTCTTTAGCGCAGAATCAATTCACAGGACAACAAATAGTTTTGACACTACCTAAGAATCTAATTTGAGATCAAAAAATAATTTCGTTCAAGAACGCGGCTTGGCTTTCGACCTCGCCAAAAACACTTTAGCAGAGGATCAATCCGGAGAACAAGATATATTTTCGTTCGGAAACGTGGCTAGGGCGTACTGAGAATCATATAAAAGATCAAGATACAATTGGAAACGAGGCTCGGCCTTCGGCCTCGCCAAAGGCACTTTACCTGAAAATCAAATACAAGATCAAGAAATAATTTTGTTTGGAAATGCGGGTCAGCCTTCGGCCTCACCAAAGCCACTTTAGCAGAGAATCAATTCACAGGACAACAAATAGTTTTGTTCAGGAACGTGACTCGGCCTAGGGCCTCGCCAAAGACACTTTACCTGGGAATCGAATACGAGATCAAGTAATAATTTTGTTTGGAAACGCGGCTCGGTCTACGGCCTCGCCAAAGCCACTTAAGCGGAGAATCAATTCACAGGACAACAAATTATTTAATTCGAAAACGGCCTTGCCAAAGATACTTAAACTGAGAATCAAATACAAGATCAAGAAATAATTTCGTTTGAAAACGCGGTTCAGCCTTCTGTTTCGCCAAAGACACTTTAGCAGAGTATCTATTCAGAGAACAATAAATATTTTAGTTCAAAAACGCGGGTCGACCTTCGGTCTCGCCAAAGATTCTTTACACCTGGGGATCAAACGAGTGGTAAAAACATAATTTTGTTCAGAAATGCGGCTCGGTTTCCGGCTTCTTCAAAGACAGTTAGGGGATCCATTAGAAAACAATAAATATGTTCTTTAAAATTAAGGGTCAGAAAAATATTGACAGATTTGATTAAACCAACGCGGGCGAAGCCGCAGGCAGAAGCTAGTTGTATATATATAAATTTAAATATAAATTCCTGAATCCTGATTTCCCAGGTTTACATAGACTCTTCCTGAGGGACAAGGGAGGTAACGGGTCTTTTTTAAACCAACATTTTATTGCAGCATGTTTTATTGTACATGTATTGTATTGTTGTATGCGTTTTATTGGTATATAAGTCCTTGTCTGTATTTAAAAAAATGTGATTGTTTATGCACTCCGTTTTTAATTTGAATATTATGAATATGGTTATTTCAGTCAATCAATCAATCAAAATTATTTATTTGTAGATACATAGGTAAGAAAGATATTGTCGTTTGTGTCATGTCCCACTATAATATGCCTCTAAGGCATAAGTAAGCATGTAGTATGATATCATTTACTAAGTATTTGAGTAATATATGTCTTTAAATCGGTACCCTATAATATTTTGACATCATGGCACTACCCGCAACAACTTCCCCATTACCAAAGGTTAGCTGGTAGAGAATACTTAATAGTATTAAGCTTGCCTATATACAAAATTTTTCATCTTCTGCAATAAAAAGTATTATTATCATTAAAGCGTACTAATTAAATTAAAATTGATTATGCCATTACAATATTATTAGAGTCAAAATATTATATTTATCTAAATATTCTTTAATACTATGAAAAGATTTGCTGATTAGAAATTCTCTTAACATTTTTAAAACGGTTGGGAAGAGAAAGAGACCCGAAGGGGTGTCAAAGGTGTTACCGAGTATAAATAGACTCATGTTCACATACGTGAAGCCGCCGTATTTTGGGCATAAATACATGGGCAATTACTAATGTAAACAATGACGAAGTATTTCATCTCATGATTCGTAACCATATCTAAAAGCCTGACGATGTTATTATAACGAAACCGGTCGCTAGTGTAATATACGTATATAAAAGTGGAACAATTACCAAGAATGTGTTTTATTTAGAACATAAATAAAATATATGGACCCACAGCTAGGTACAAATATGGACCCACAGTTAGGTACAAATATGGACCCACAGTTAGGTACAAATATGGACCCACAGTTAGGTACAAATATGGACCCACAGTTAGGTACAAATATGGACCCACAGTTAGGTACAAATATGGACCCACAGTTAGGTACAAATATGGACCCACAGTTAGGTACAAACATAAAGGCGGTCACTTGACTAAACAAACAATAAGCTTTAATAATAAACAATCCATTTATATCTGAAGGCAACCTAAAAAAGACATAATTATTAGAATCTGTTTGTCCAACTAGTATATCAAAAATATTACACAAAAGAAAATTTCTGTTTTTTTGCTGTTTCATTCAATATCCTTTGATTGAGCATCGATAGCTTTGTTGTCTGTTATATTCGATACTTCGGCTATAAATATTTGACTGGAGAAGAAATCACGCACTTTTTGGAAAATATTTTACGATTCCCTTGAGAAATAAGAACTAAAATAGTGGAATGCCTTTGTTTTTCTTTTGACCTTTAACAAGCTTGATGAAAATTTTATTTAAGGTAGAGTTGTGTTAATTTAATAAGTAACATGTTGTTTTTACCTTGACCTAAAAGAGAGGAGCTATGCGTTTCTCTGTACATTTATGTATGTTTGCCCTCTAACTAGTAAGCAAACACTCCATACGTAAAACACGTTATTTTTATTTTAAATAATTATAAAATTAAATATTAATTAATTTACATAATGGATGGATGGACACAGGTCGTAATCGTGTTGGTATATAACCAGGCTTGGTTACAGAACAATCGAAACGTTAAATACAGTATCTCTTAAGCTTTATTATGTGTCCACTCAATTATAACAACTATGTGTATGTGTAGTTTGAGTAACAATAAAATTACAATAAAAATTTACTATGAATGTTACACGTTGCGTTGTCTCTGACGCACATTGCATCCATCCATCCATCCATCCATCTATCTATCGGCCTAGTTCGTCCACTGCTGGACATAAGCCTTTCCAGGACTTTGCCACTCCCGGTGGTCATCCTGGAAGAATCCAGGTGACGCCGCTGCCCGTCACCAGTCTTATCCATATAAGGCCCGGCTTTTAGGGATGGATATACCGCCATCCATCGGTCCCAGGCATGGTAGGCCTCTTGGTTTTTTGCCTGTGTCCTCTTACTCTCCCCCGAATTACTTCGAGGGGGTCTCCAAGTAAGATGGTGGTACCTCCACAGTCGAGCCCGGCATCAACTTTACCACCTGTTTGATATAGATCTTAAAAAACGCACCAAAAGGGAGAACAATACTCTTCCTTCACACATATTGACTCTTGTAGGAGTCTTTAACTCATTGTAAAATGTGACACGCTTGGTTTTCATAGATTTGGATGCACTTGCTACATCTATTTATATCAACATCTGTGGCGTTGATACTACGACGTAGCGGGTTTATAAAGCGGCAGTACTGGGGGATCGTAGCACTTGCTACGTCGTAGCAAAACGTGAAGAAGTACTTAAAATGAAGGACTGAATACGGAGCTCCGCGTAGAGCGAAATTTCATTATATCCACAAGTATTACCCCCGGTTTCTGAAAGGCCAATCAAAGTTATAGTACATTTCAAATACCATGGCCTGATTCCACTTAAGACGGTCATTAGGTGTTAACAATAGGATTTGTGATAACAAAAGATACCTGGCCAGACCCTTTTGCGGTGTGGTATTTTACACGCAACCTAATGATCTTGATCGTTGATATGTTAAACGTAAATCAATTAAGCTAGTCGTAACTTAAGTTATCTGAATGTCTGTACTTGTTAATTATTAGACGTTACATGTAATAAATATAAAGATACCATAGTATTATAATTAAACATTAATGTAAATAACTAATCATACGTATTTTTATTTTCAAGTACCAAAATTTCTTAGTCACGCTTTAGTTACATACAGATTACACCGACGCGTGCCAATTTGAAGTGCTCCAAATTAGATAACAAAAGGCAAACATTATGAGCCCCATTGTTAAGTTTCAAGTGGAATAGGGCCATGGTATTTGAAATGTACCATAACAGTAGATTAAAAAAACTTTAACCGCAAATAACGGTGAAAATAAAGCATATTATATGAAGTCTTAATAGTGATGAATCAATAATTAACTTAGTTAATTTTTAATTTCAATGTGAAATTCCCACTTTTTCTGGCTTAATCCGCAGATTATTATTTTTTAATCTACTGTTAACATTGATTGGCCTTTCAGAAACCGGGGGTAATTTCTTGTTAGGTGAGATTATAAAAAATCTATAGAGATTTATTTATACTCAGAATAAGAATACATTCTGAGTAAATACTCAGATATCATAAATACACATAAATATATGCTTATTACTAAACACGTTTCATATATTTTTTTTATTCATTAGGTTTAGAGATATTTTGATTAAAATTCAAAGTGTAAGGATGTAGAGCTGCAATCTCAGAATAAGGAATACAAATAGAAACCTGGCTAAAATAAGAACTGGGCATTAGCCATTGTACTCATCTAACGTAAATTACTCCTGTGTACGAGTGAATGAAACAGCGGACCGCACTTACTTTATATTTTTTCCTGGTGTATCACTAGATTGAACCAAACAAATGTCAGACGCATGGCCGAATAAAACATGGTCTGTTCCTTTGGTTTCCATTCCAAAACATAAGCTTGCTACAATTTGAACCCTGACAACAGGATAGCATATAAAATTTTGTATGAGTGCGAATGAATGACACGAGAGCTCGTACGGCGACACTGATATTTTTAAATATTTGGAACGCACCAGCCCCTGGTGACGTCATCTTACGTGCTTGCCATTTTATGTCATTATTTCATGATAAGGAAAATAGTTTTAAGTTATTTTGTTTACAAAAAGGTTTATACTGTTCATAACATTGATGAGTATTTTTGTTGTTGAAATTAAACTTAAACAAATTTAATTTTGATTTTTTGCTTATCTTTATGATCAGATTTGCAGAAGTTGTGTGAAACGTTTGGGTAAAAATAAGCGTATAATACTGGCAATATCTAATGGCGTTTTTTCCATTTGTTGTCATCCTTGTTGCACGAGAGTGAATTTAATAGTTTGTTTTCACTCTACACAGAGATTCCCAAACGTTGAAGCGCGTTTCCCAGTTGCAGATGAGCTGATTATTAAATGATAAATTGATAATCTCGTCAAGCAATAATGGGCGGTTGTGCGATCCGTAATTGTAAAAATCGCTCTGAAAAAGGCGGAATAATTAGACTTTTTACTTTTCTCAAAAATGAATCGATGGCTCAAGAGTGGCTTCGCTATTGTGGCCCAAAAGCCAGCATCAGAAATTGTAAGTCCTACTTACCCCATTTATCCAATATAATTGTATATATACTTACATCGTTTCCTATAAAACGTCTACAAGGATTTTTACAATATTTACAGTACATAGAAGGTATTTCGGGGCGCGAAAAATCAATCTGTTATGTATCTAGATCTCATATTTGTGAAAAAATGTTCTATTTTGCGAGTTTCCACGAGCAAATCGGCTGTAATTGTACAAGATTGAAAGGATGATGCAACTCTTCCCTTGGCGTTTGGTCCAAAATTTGAAAACCTTTTATCCACGAATGAAACCTATGCCAATCCATAGATCTTATCAGCAGTAGCAACTTTTAGCACGACACCAAAAAAATCTAAGAAGGGAAAACAGATATGGTGATAAGAATGTAAAAAAATATAATGTGTTTTTTTCTTATTCATGATATTTCATGCCTGCGTTTCTATTTATTATGCGTTTAATCGCTCCTTTCGAGTTGCAACTATTTTTTTTTAATCGAGACGTAAGATTGGCATACGGTTTCACATTTTTTTGACGCATTAATAAATAATGGTTTCTTTCCAACATTATTTTTCGACATGTAACATTTTTTTTTTTGTTGGTCGACTTCACTTTCTGGATATCCTTCGAAAAAATTACATGAATAATTAAATTTTTTTGGGGATGATTTCTAGGCAAAAGACCAGATAAAATAATAATAAAAAATTCCTCATGAATTTATCAATTCCGTGCTCTCTCACGTTCATGTATTTTTTTGCTGCATTTTTTTTCGTAGTAATTATTTTGGTCTATGTGTGGTATTTATTCTAAGAAAAGTAAGTTATAGTGACAAATTTTATGTAATATTTATATGAAGCTCTAAGATCACGTTAAATTTCGTTACGTGCAGAAGTTAGTGTGGTGTTTTCCATACGCTTTATTTATTACTTTGAATGGCGAATTTTCACTAGTATTTTCTTTCACAGCGAGAGTGTGTTCAATTCATTTTGCGACTTCTGACTACATAAAGCCATTAAGGGACATTTTATTGAATACTTCCCACTTTAGCCGCCACACCCATCCCTCTGCAGCTGAAAAGTTAAAATCCACATGCATTCCTAGTAATTTATTTCTAAGGACATAAAAATTTCCACGATTCCCGACTTTTAAAGTTTGAGAACCGTCGATAGCGTGATGACGTACTCAAGTTCCCCCATTTTGGAACACAAAACCTCCACACATCACCAAGGAACATACCTTGTTTTATTATACCATGGTCAGACGGATGTAATTTGGATGTATTTTAAATATTATAATACCATCAAATTAAATATGTCTCATCATTGTATCGTTGTGTTCTAATATCGTTCGTTGCGTGCATGACATCTTAATTTGGTGGCATCGAAATGTCTAATGCATTTTGCGAAAGTTTACAGCTTCACCGAGAGAAATTAAATATTTTGGTGCTCTTCCTCTCAAAATTCGTGAAAGTGTGATTTATTATTGTTTGTGTTGATTGTTTTTTTAACATTGTAATAAAATGTCTTGTGCGATTGAAGGCTGTAAATCGCATACAGGAAGAAAAGAAAACAACAATGAAGCAATATCATTTCATCGGTGAGTTCTGATAGTTTTTATGTTAATAAGTTACAGGATCATACCTAAAATTCAGTGGCAATAATAGTAGTTCTTGTAAATCATAATCGTGTTCAATTCTACACCGATATTTGCCTGTTTTATATAGATTTTCTGCCGACTATCAGAGGTTATGTTTTTGCGCATAGTGATGTACTAATGTCCGTGTGGCAAACTATCGAACATTGGTTCCCGCGGCAGCCGTGCATAAAGGATAATACCGCAGATTAATTGCAGCGCCAGTTAAAAGAAAAATAATGCCAAATAAATATCGCTATATTTTTTTGTTACAGATTTCCAAAAAGGGAAGAATTAAAAAGTGAATGGCTTAAACGAATAATTAGACCAAATTGGGCAATTAAAAAAAGCAGTCATATTTGTTCGAAACACTTTCTTCTGGACCAAACGAAAATTTAAAATGGAGACGGTTAAAAGCAGATGCTTTACCGACGTTATATTTACCAGATACAGACACATTGGTAACCTTTAAATAATTATGTATAATTGCATTATCAATCTTGTTTGTAGGTACGTGCTTGTACTATACTATAGTATATTAACTCGATAATTTTTCAATTTTAGGAACAGAACCAGTACCTATGGATGTCTGTGGTGGAAAAGTGCATACTTCTATGTTCGCAAATCGTTCTGAAAGGCCTGTTCAGAATTCAGAACTTGTACGTTAATTCCGTGATCGACTTCACGAAGAAATTCCGCAGATCAAGACATTTTCGTACTTAGTGGTTGACAATAAAAGTACTTTGACAGGGTTGTTCTATCGTGAAATGAATTTTGGGAATGCTTATTGACTTGAACTGCGCATAATTTGATTTCTTATTACAAGTTATTAGTTATTTTAATCGTTATTATTTGTTATTAGTTATTATTCAAGATAAGTTGATGTTCATTTGATACAAATAATAAAACAATTGAAATTACCTCTGCAGTAATTGCGCTGTCATCGCTCATCATTTACATAATATTATTAAATTTTACGAATCCTATTAAGTCTATGATTATTATGATTTCTATTGTTGCGATTAATTCCTTCCTCCTTGATTGAACAAAGACGCGACATCAACGAACATATATTTGATTGAGTTAAGAGACGACTTAAAAAGTATCCACTTAAATAGTTTAGTTTAGTTCTAGAAACAAGCACAATTTTGGACTTAACTTATGTACCTACCTGCCTACGATATAGTAATTTGTACTTAATAAAAAATATTATGCTAAACGAAAGATATCCTTTTATTATTAATTCCTTATTTACACAATATAACATGTGTCCCACTGGGGTAGACAGAGACCACTTTGCTATTAATTATCTTGGCCTCCTTCCAAAGAAAGAGGATGTCACCAGAAAGGTCGGTGCCTTTTTTTTTCACATTTTGATACGATATAATGTGTGGTAAGCAGATTGGTTGTGGTTCATTTCGATTTGGTTTATTTATCGTAGTCAAAAATCGACATTGTTACATCACTAGCAAAGCAACGAACTAGTGACAACCTACCTAATTAAGAAAAAACTAATACATATCCATCTCTCTCTGACGCACTAGAATGTCGTAAGAAAATCAAGGATAGGTGTCTTTCTCCGCGTATTATTTTAGCCAGGCTTCTATTTGTATTCCTTATTCTGAGGCTGCAATAGCTTTGCCTAGCAATAAATAAAAAAACTAGCTGTCAATGTCAAATGTCGCTGAAATTTGATTTATCATGATCTATGGTCACGCTATTTTTTTAATACAAACACAAAATAGTTAAAGTAGTCACAATGTAATAGGTCCGTTTTGACATATGTCATTGCAACGTATCTATGGATGTGAACCATGCAAATCGGTAACTATGTCAACCGATTCTCACGAGAAATCGATTCAAAATATTATGAGTTTGTTATCGCTTGAAATATTTTCAAGTTTATTGGTTATAATTTCCAGAATAAACATAATTGCCAAAGTCAACGTGAAAGAAAATATAAACAGTTCAAAAGTAAAGCCTAAAGTCACAAGAAAAAAACACTAAAAACAAACGGGAGCACAACGACTTCCAATATGGTGATAGAAAGATATTTCGGGTGCTAAAACCAGCTTTTAATTTTTTTTCTCTACGAAAAGAATCTGAAATGGAAATTCTTACGTGCCAGTAATATTTTGTAATGTTGTACTTCACTGACCTCAAATTAGATAGAGGTCTGAGCGTTGATAGATATAAAATACTGGCCAGTAAGAAAAATATGTAGGCTTCAAGATGGAAAAATTCTCAGACCAATAAACCAATAGATAAGATCTAATTAAGCAGAAACCTAGGATGGTAAAGCTATGCTACTTTCACATATACAACTCTCAGTATGAAAAAACAAGAAGACAGTATTTTTATCAGTACGTCGATTTCAAGCCGGCTACAGCCCTATCTTTCAAACGCTTGCAACTAGGCATGTATCGGACTACCGGTTTGAAGACTTTATCGATATCGATTTGGATAAAAAAAAGCCTTAATAATACCTTGTTGTACAGTTAGAAAACTACATAGATCATCATAGTATTTTGTGCAACTGTAACATAATTCAAGTCATTGGGACACGAGTGCTTATTAACGAAACGAACTAAGTGAGTTTCGTTATAGTTTTGCACAAGTGTCGAAATGTCTATTTATGTTCAGTTGGACACAATACTTAATCTACGACCATCAAAAATATCGTATTTTAATCATATTTTCAACTAACAATTTCACGAAAAATGAGAAGAACACTCGTTCATGAACCCCGAGTTCATCGACCGGTAATGCTGCCTTGAGTACCAATTAGAAGCAACTAGGATAAAGTGGGCGTGGCTTGAGAAATAAGGTCAGGACTTATTTCTCGTCGCTGTTGTTGATTGGCTCTCTAGCGGTGTTATAGTAAATTGGGCCAATAGCAGCGCGGAATCACGGTGTTATAATGTAATATTATCAGATAAACAGTATAGGTACTTATAAAACTGATTCTGATGATGCAATTACCTTATTGTAGTATGGGAGTAGATAAAATAATATATGAAATTGAGAAACCTGCCAAATATTTATGGAATGAAATAATCAACTTTATTTTCAAAACTAAGAATACCACGTTTACATACATACATCCACACACACACGGTCCACTCCCACTAAAAATACATATTTTGAGAGGAAAGCGCCGCCACGAAAACAAGCCTCCTTAACATTCAAAAGGATCCCTCTCAAACAGTTGTGAAATAATGATAAAAATAATAAAACTCAGAAATATAATCAGAGGATAAAAGAAACAATTTGTTGCAATCTCCAGAATTACTATTTTACATATTATTATATAAAAACATCAAAAATAAAAATAACATATTGACCTTCGCATACAAAATGCATAATTGAATTATTTTAATGAGAAGCTTAATTTTTTTCAAACTTAATGGTTGTTCAATTTCTCAATTTTCTCCACTGAGTACGTTTGATTTTCACATGTCATTAAGATTTACAAAGCAGCCAAAAATAAACGTATTTATTGACCTTTGAAAATTATTGTTTTTGTCAGAAATGAGCGTATATTTTCGATGGGTGAAGTAATTTCCTTCGTCATGTGATGTATTCTAAGTTTCAAATACGTGTCGAACACGGAGTTAACCAACGAACGGTCATGTTGGTCGTCAAGTACGTCTGTCTGTACCAATAATCTTTGTGAAATTTGTTTTATCATAGATGTGAAGTGCTGTGGTTTTCGTACACTTTTTTTGTAACTACAGCCTCAAACTCTCTCAGGAGTTTCTTTGCAGTTTGGCAGATTTTTTGAATGCTTTTTGATGGCTTAGTCAGCCCTCCTCTGTCTTTTACACTCATTAGAGGCATGCTGTTAGCAGGTCCTTTCAGGGCTTGGAGACATTTTTTTCAATGCAAGAATTTTTTCAATTTACGCACTACAAAGACAGCTTTGATGGTTCCATTGCAGTCCTCAATCCTAGAATTAAACACAAAATTTATTGGTCATTTTTAAACAGATAGTAGTAAAAAAGCATTAAAGTTTGTGCAACAAGAGAGCAAAGTTTATTTTTGTTGAGAGTGCCGAGTTTGAATCTCGAGCAAGACTCGTGATTCTAAGTTAGAATTTCGAGCGTAGTGAAGGATTCAACCAAAAAAAACTTCTGTTTTACTAGGTAAATTCAAGGTGAGCACCGCATCGTCTTTTAAGCGTGGTCGCAATAGTTCTTTTCAGAAAGCACTTAGGACTCAAAGTGCCTTGAGAACACTTTCCAATTAGTTTTTTTGCTGTTTCCAACTTTGGCTAATAGCAACAAACCATCGTTTAGGAATGTCTTCATTTTTGGGGAACCTTAAGTAAAATAAGCTGAATCAATACTTCATATTAGCACAATATCAGTAAAATTACCGACAACTGTTTTGACTTCACTAATAACCTCAAAACGGATTTAATTATTTTAATGATTTTAGGATTTACTTTTATTCTAAAAGCTATATTTACGTTACTATATGAAAACGACACGTCGTAAAATGCTGTATTACGTGATGGAATTCCATTTTATGGTTCATTTACTAGGAAAACATCACTTTTTACTCACTTGTGAAAACTGATATTGCTGTTCGAGTTTTCTTTATTCCCCGAATGGAATCTGCAACCACGCACGTAGCAGGACATTGTCCTTGTATCTTCAACCCTTTTCCATACGATAATTCGCAGCAAAACACAACTTAAATAAAATTTTGTTTAAAAATCTGCCGACTTACTTCCTAATGTAAACACAAGCTATAACACGACCAAATTACAAAGGATTGCAAATGTTGCCACTTAAGAAAAGTAACAGTACATTATAATTTGGTGACTTGGACAGGAGTCATTAGGAGTCGAAATGAAGTTTTGGGTAGTACGTTTTGACGGCACCAAGACTTTGTCTATTGGTTTATTTGTCTGAGGAAAAATTGCTCCATGCCTTATAAAAAAAATACTGCCATATTTCTTACCAGCCAATCTGTCTATTGATAGGATGATTTATGGAAAACTGCCTGTAAACCAATTCATTAATAAAAAATGGGACTTTAAGCAATAAATGCATGTTTTTTATTTATAGATTTTTTGTTTTTGTAAACTATAAGTTTAAAAGCCAAGTGGTATGTAACATTATTTAGCACAATTACTATATTATATTTTTCGGTATACGCGACACCGTTACAAATACATGCAAATTTTCAAATCTAAAAAGTTTATATTTGCAAAAAAAAAGGAAATTTAAACTTGGCTTTTTGTGTACTGGTCTCACAAAAGCTAATTACAGATCATTACAATTATTTTATCAATATTAAAACAAGTTAATTATTTTCACGTTGAATCGAATTGAGTCCGTGAAATTAGGCGATTATCTGGTAACAACACCATTATTAAGAAAAAATTTACTGAGAATGTAACTGTTTTTGAGACATTGTGTAGTAATTCAAAATTGCATTTTATTTTGGAATATGCGTGAAAATAGTACTTGAAATATGTTCCGTGATAATTAAAAAATGTTTATTTATTTTCTTTAAACCCAATAAGTTAATAATTATTTGTTAACCGTTTCATTTATTACATGTAAAGTTATATTCTATGGTCGTTCTTATCTGTCAAAACGGGCCTCTTATTTTGTGGCAACTGTAGGTACTGGTAAATGTGCGACGACAGCAATTATGTCCACAAGGTGTTTTTTCATCATCCAAGATTTTAATAAATCATTTTTCTATAAAATGAAAAATATATATATTGCCTTTATCAGCTTGATTTTTCATTTTTTATATATGTATAATTATATAGGTAAATACACATAAAAGAAACACAACTATTGCAGAATAACATAATATAATCCAAGATATATTTCGGGCCCCACTGGGCCCGGCATCAGTTGGAGTAAGTGGGGCCCGAAATATATCTTGGACTATATTATGTTATTCTACAATAATTGTGTTTCTTTTATGTGTATTTACCTATATAATTATAAATAAAAAACGAAAAAAAATTTCTATAAAATAATCCAAATTTAAGTAAAGGGTGAAATACAAATCACTTGGCTTTTTACCAACTAACATTTGAGCTACTACAATTTGTTGGGGATTACAATGCATCTAGGATGTTACTATAAAAGTCTAAAGTATTTCTATTCAATTTCTTCAAATTTAACTTGAGTAAAACAATTTGGGCATAATTGTATGTGAATGTATGTAAGAGGCTATTTGTAATAATTACTCTAGATTACGTTTAATTCGTCGCACCCTCTTCCGGAACATTTTGCCACACGCAATCGTACATAACCATGTTTGCCAAACGTTTGTTTTTAGTTTCTTTTTAGGGTTCCGCATCTTAAAATGAAAAAAAAAACGGAATCCTTAAAGGATCACTTTGTTATTCGTCTGCCTGTCTGTCTGTTCGTCTGTCAGGCACCTTAAAAGAAAACAATTTATTTTATTTTATTTTATGTCTGGCTATCCAAAGAGGGAACGTTGCCAGCATTCTGGGCACCCTACCGGGGGGGCAGCGACCTGGACCGGGTTTTTTTATCTTTAATTTCTATATTCTTAATTTTTTTTTTGGTTGGGTGTTTTATTTATAGTTTAGTTTTTATTTTAGGACTTCTAGGTTTTTAGTTTAATTTGTCATTTTAGTTAGTATTAATTCAGATTAGTTTAATTCATATATTTTAATAAAAATAAATGAAATTTTATTTTATTATTCAAGTTTAAATTGATACCTTCTATAGAAATCTACAGCCCTAAGATGCTGTTAAAAAAGCAAGCTTCTAACTCAAAGCGAAAAAAAAATTTGCCCTTTACAAAATCAATTTAATACAAAGTGGTTCACCACGAAAACCCATAGGGTACTTCCAGTTCACTTGAAAACTTTAAACATCGTTCACAAGAAGGTAAAAAAACCGAAAATTATCTATAATTAGTTACTTAATTACAACTGGCCATATTTGTCGCCGACGTCATAACCGTTGGGGCTGTAAGGTATTGGAATGGAGACCACGTACAGCAAAGCGCAGCGTAGGCTGCCATCGTGCCCGCTGGACTGACGATCTGAAGGACGTCGCGGGTGGCGGCTGGATGAGGATGACTGGGGACCGCCAAGAGTGGCGTAATATTAGGGAGGCCTATGTCTAGCAGTGGACGAATACGGGCTGATGGATGGATGGATAATCAGACTCTTTGGATACAAAGGCTTTAATGATTCAAAAGTGTGTAGTTAAGTTGGTAATTTAAGTGTTAAATTGTGTTTTAAACGTTACGTATGGACCCTCAGGGCGCGACTTCTATTCGCACTTGACCGGTTTTTAATTTTGCTGAAATTTTCAAATGATTCAAATGATACAAAAGTAATTTTAAGTAAGGCTTTAAAAAGAAACATATTACTCGATGTTTCCCTCTGAGGGCTTTTTTTTAATTTGACCGAAACGTCAAGCTTTTCTTGTATTTATTTCCATTTTCATTTTTCTTTATTAAGGAAAACAAACAGCCTTAATTAATACATAAGGAAAAAAACTATAACTAGGCATCACATTCATCACACAGGCCGGTAAAGTTTCCACGAATGGATATAGGTACACAAAGCGCAAAAATAACATACTATATAAAACAAACGTAAATCAACAAAAATATTTTCAAAAAAAAAATTGTTCAAAAGAGTAAGTAATCAAACAAAAGTAAGTAACAAAAAGTACTGTAACCAGTGACGGCGACACAAATAAAGGCGCGTGTTCACTGGGGACCAGTATGCCAGCAGCGCCTCGTGTCTAGCGTATTTGTGCTTTATATATACGTTTAGCTAAAAATGTTCCGCGACAGAACAGCATAATTAATAAGGGTAAAATGACTGTTCTGAAAACTGTGCAGAATAGCTATGTTAATTACATGGTGCAGAACAACAATTAAGATGATAAAGAAACCTCTCGGGAGGCTGCGTTAAGATTGATGCTGATTGTTGACACTCCTAGGTGTTGATTTAAAAGCACTTGTACTATGTAGTCTAACATTTTAACAGTTTTTTTCTCAACCGTTTTCGGGTATTACACCATTTTCAAGAAAAGAAAATACTTTACAAACACATTTAGATTTCAGAAACAGGTTCTGAGCGACGTGAACTATGATAATATTTAGAAATGACAATGAAACAATGAATTAACACTGAAATTTTAATTAATAAAGTACCTTTGGTACTTTCTTTCACTAATATAACACTTCGTGGCACCGTAACAAATATTCATACGCGTCGCTGCTATCGCTACAATGGTTTCGTAGCAATTATGTGCTATGCCAAGCTTCGTAGCACCACCGTTACAAATACTCACAGCACGCGTCGCTGCTGTGACTATAACATTTTCGTAGCAATGATGTGCTACGCCAAGTTTTGTAACACCACCGTTACAAATACAGCACGCGTCGGCTGCTATCGCTATAATGGTTTCGTAACAATTATGTGCTACGTCAAGCTTCGTAGCACCACCGTAACAAATACTCACAGCACGCGACGGCTACTATCACTACCACGATTTCGTAGCAATGATGTGCTACGCGAAGCTTCGTAACAATACGTTGCAATTACAACGATCACACTATTTCATGCTTAAATCTTTACCTGAAACAAACAAATATGCACTGTAATAAAAGTCGGTTTCACTTTCAAATCAAGATGATAGTATATAAAATAACAAACAAAACACGCAAATACGTTACTAATACAATCATTATTATTTATGTTCGCCTGAAAATGTCAACACAGTATTTTTATTTTTTATTCACAATGAGCTTATGCCTGATGGAAACCACAATTGAGCCCTAGGATAAGGTTGTTTACCTAAAAAGTACCTAGAAAGTACCTAGAAAGTAGAGTGACTACTTCCCGAGACGGCTTCATACTCATACTATTTATTAAGCAATAAAATTACAGGTTAACAAACTTATTGTTACGTTATATTTTATTTACATTGTATTATTTTTACATTTTATTGTTGTTATATTATTGTTCCATAAAGCCTTATACTTTATAGAATGCCTGTTCATAAGCACAGTTTAAAATAAAAGAATATAATAAATGAGAATGTTGACTAACTTTGTCATTGAATAGATTGAGGTTATTTCTAACAAATTTAGCAATATTATATTGGTATCTACTGTGATGATAACTGCTTGTATTTGTGTCATCAATGGTTACTGCTTGTATTTGTGTTATCAATGGTAAATTAACTAAACTCGAATAAAACGACACCGTGTCTCCAAGGAGAGTCCTGGAGCAATACCTTTAATCCGAGAGGACTCAAGAAGGAATCTTGCTCGTGTTTTGTTTGAAAGATCTTTTATACTGGATCTGTATTCATTTTTGGAAAACACGAAATAAATCAGTCAATACGACGTATGTCGATCCATAAAGGTTATCGATGCCAACTAAACACGAACAAATTGTCCTTTAATCTAACTATAAGACCTAACCTTACCTAAACCTAACATATTGCCTAGATATATGTTACAATGGTGTCGATTCGGTGCAACACAACTGACAAGACTAACCTTATTTTGAGCGTCCCGTCTTTGTTTTTTCGATACAGAAAGAAAAGGACAGAACACGTAAATTAAGTTTAGTCCTGTCAATTAAGTCAAGTTGTGTTGCGCCGAATCGGTGTTAATATCTTCCTGAAGAGGTTGCAGAGGTGTTTTCGTGTGTGGGCTCTCACGGAAATAGTTAACACTCGGACACTCTATTTTCACCAACAAATTTACTTTCGAGCCTTATCGCCTTCCTTCGAACACAAAAACACGCTCACTTCACCTTTACCTTTCAGCAAGTATAGAATTACTATGCACATAAATTCTAAAAAGCCTCATCATAATCGCTCGGCACGATTCGAACCCGGACCTCAAGATTGAGAGTCCAGGGTCCGACTAATTGAGTTTCCGCTGTTTGTTATTAGTTATTGTAGAAAAAATATAAACCCTTTTAAACTATTCCTCAAATAACATTTTGAAATAACTTAACTCTTCGAAACAATTTTTTATACATTTTTAGATTGATGACGTAAAAGATATATAAAGATATGGCCTATAATTAACCAACGAAAGCACATTTTAATTAAAAACTACACGATGATGGCAGAAAAATTTAGGAATTAATAAAACCGGCCAAGTGCGAGTCGGACTCACGAACGAAGGGTTCCGTACCATTATCTATAAAAACGGCAAAAAAAATATGTCTGTTGTATGGGAGCCCCCTTAAATAATTATTTTATTCAATTTTTTAGTATTTTTTGTTATAGCGGCAACAGAAATACATCATCTGTGAAAATTTCAACTGTCTAACTATCACGGTTCATGAGATACAGCCTGGTGACAGACGGACAGACGGACAGACAGACGGACAGCGGAGTCTTAGTAATAGGGTCCCGTTGGTTATCCTTTGGGTACGGAACCCTTAAAATGAATACCTACAAGTACTAATAACGATCCGTACCCTGCGGCGTTATCGGATAACGAGTCGGCGTTTTCAATTTAAACTGTTTTATGCTCCATTGATGTTATCAAAATTAGGCTTTGTACCCAACCATTTGTAAAACCACCGCCTCTGTGGTCGAGTAGTTTGAGAACATGACCACTAATCCAAGGGTCACAGTGTCAGATCCCGTACACGTTTGTGTTCGGCCTGCGTATCTCAGAAGTACATATTTGGGGTCGAAGTAGCTCATCACGCATCACGGTGGAATGTAATGATTTTCGGTGAAACGTGGATGTGTATGAGTGTAGACTGTGCTATTTCATATTACATACTTGGGAGCACCCCATAGGCCTAGGGGATTCATGTACAGTACCAGGCCATTTGAAGGTCGCATCGTGCTTTAAAAAGAGATAATCGGCTAACTTCGGCTACCTTCGGCTTTGTAGAGCGACATCTCTGTCACACTTGTCAACCCGGTCGTTTAGTCGCTGACTTGTCAGTCGTAGTTCGTGTGACACGTGTGTTAGTGTTTCGTGTGACAGAGATGTCGCTCTACAAAGCCGAAGGTAGCCGAAGCTAGCCGAGTATCTCTTTTTAAAGCACGATGCGACCTTCAAATGGCCTTGTAGTGACGATACATACGTCACCGTAACATTCTAAAAGCAAATAGTTTATAATAAATCTAGGTTTTTGTTAGGTTGTTTATAAACTACGTAACAAAAACTTGACGTTATTTTTTACAAAAATGGTTCATTATAATTAGTAGAGCATATGGTTTACTTTAAGAGCACGTCAGTCATACAACTGGTAGACGAATATTCCCAAAAATGTTTAAAACTGTCTGTTTGTTCGTCCATTTATTAATTCGCAGCGATTTGAGTTATGGGTTCAGCGTAAATTGTCCGCAATTAAATGAACTGCTAAAAATACTGAAGCAAATTGCTGTAACTAATTAGATGGCCTCCATAGCGTGTCTGATATTCGTAAATTTGGATGGTTTAAGGTGGTAACACAGGATCTAGATCCAAATGCACATCATAATATTGTTTATTTACACTCATATCGTAAAATCCTGATTATGAACTCAAAAATAGTGCATAATGTAAATTTTTTTCACGAACGTCTCTAACACAGAAATAAAGTTAAATATAAATACAGTTTTCTTAACAAAATAATACTTTTGTTACAGTTCTTTTTTTGTGGGATTTGAAGCCTGATTTGTAACAGTACAATGAAGGCGTAGACTTCTATAAGAGGTATTAGTTTCAACTTGATATCTGATAACCCGAGAAACCGAGAAAAAGCGTCTTTTGTTTTTTTTTAATGTTGAACCTTAAAAACGAAAATAATTATGAATAAACGATCTTCGTCACGATAAACAACAATGTTGAATGAATGGACACTTTATTGTACACAAAAGACATATAAAAATAAAAACAAAGGCGGACTTATCACTTGAAGCGATATCGTCCAGCCAACCTTTAGGTGGTGAAGAAATGATTATCACGAGAAAATTAAAAGAGGGATAGATAAAATAATGATAGAAAAGTTCAGTCAATTAAGTGAAAATCAATAAAGTGTATATGTCGTTGGCATATCGCAGAATTGACCATTTCATGATCTGGTTGGACAGATCGTAAAGTATGAAATCAAAAAGCTTTCACATAAAGTAAAAATAGGTGCAACGACGAGCGAAACGAAGCGGAGCGAGGAGGAACGTACTAGGCTTACATGTAAATATATTTGGAGAGCCGAGCAAAGCGGAACGGAGCGAGGCGATCCTCCCAATTGTAACAGAAATACGATATGGCCAACCAGATCATGAAATGTTCAATTCTACGATATGGCCACGACATATATATATATCAAATCTAAAAACTTGTTTTATATACAAATATACGCCCTACCAAATTAAACTTACATTTATTAAATACCATAGACTTACATAAATAAATGAATTTTCCTAGAAAAAGTTTTACGTATTTATGTTCTTGAAAAGCTACACAAATACTCGGAAAACTTGAATTCCTTAAATCATTTTTATTTCGTTGTTAAAGTTCCGTATTAAAAATAAAAGAACACGTTCATCCGTCTGTTCCAGTTAAACTCGAGCAAACTACCAACATTTTTAAATAGTATAGTAAAATAATAATAATGCCTTGCACAAAATATTTTTCCCCAGTTAAACTTAGGTTTCGGGGGTACAAAAATTTGTTTTTTAAACTGTCTAATGAAGTGGGTATGCGACCTTCAACCATTTAACGATCATATGCCACTGATAAAATTAAATCAGGTATCATTTGAAGAGAGTTTTATGTGATGAGATTTTTTATTGCAATAAAAATATATTGAATTCAGTTTTTGAAAAATATTTTACAATTTTTAAAAAACACACCCAATTTTAACTTCCATACTTGAAGATTTATCTTCAATTGACATTGATTGTGCTGCCTCGTTGCCTATCTTCCTTCCTTAAACTGTTCGCTGTGGCATAAAATTACGTTTTGTCATTCAATTATGTGTGTTTTTTTAATACATACATAAATACATTCTCGTTTTTTATGTTTTTTTTTTTTTCAGAAGTTCAATTAGTTCCATCGTCTTTTGTAAAAACAATGTATTAAATACCATAAATCGGTACTAACTTTTATTTAATGTTTATTTATCCTTAAATAAAAACATGATATTTAGGATATAGTTATGAAATTACAAAATTGGTATCATACTTAACGCTTTTCTATTTTTGACAATTAATATACATTTGAATTTTTTTTATTTGTTAGCTGATCACTCTAAAAACAATCAATGGATTGCAATGAAACTATTTCAGCAGAATAGCTGATGATTCTAATCAACTTAAAGGCTTTTAGGCCCTAAGGATAACAAAAGAACTAATAACAGGCGACGTGACGCTGCGTGTATTAAGCTATTTATAAATTATTCTATCGCCGAATCACAAATAATACAATAAGCCTACCTGATTTAAAATTCAACACCAATATCCAACACGGCCTTACATCAGAATTATCATGAGCCGAAGTGTGGCTCCATGCGAGGCTACCAGATATGAATATGCATAATGTACTAGGAACCGGTTACATTAGGCGGTGTTACACTGCGGCCGAATCACGCGAAACTATATCGATCCGTGAAGCCGTGTGTGAACATACGCTAGCTTGCTGCCAAAGCTTTGATGTTACCTGTTATTAGCGTTAATGTCGTTACCGGAAACAAACACTGCTAAGTATATGAATTATGTTTTCAGTCAGTAGTTGAGAGTTTTAAGTTTATTGTTTCATGGAAGTTTGTTCGAAGAACGCTGACGTCTGACGTGTAACGCTGTTTAAACGAAATAATTATAGTAGATTACACAACAAGTGAAAAAAAAAGATTTCCTTTCTAGGCATAAAATTGGATCCCAAGAGCAGTGAAGGATTCTAAAATAGAATCCTGAGAGGAGCGAAGGATACAATAGCCGAAATGTTTTTTTTTGGACGTCAAATCTCGCAAAAAAACAAATCGCGAGACGGCCGTACCATTTCTCGAATATACTCTGTTTTTTACTATTGACTAGAAACTAAATAGTAGTACATTATAATAACAATTTGAAAAACATTTTATTTTGGTTACAAATGATCGGTCAATAAGAAAACAAAACATTGATTGTAATTCTTCTATTTAATTCTTGAGTGAGTGAGCAAAATTAACTTTTCGTCACTGATTTTCTTAATTTTCTAAACAAAGGCGCGTTTTTCGAGCTATTCAGGTGAAAAATATTTTGATTTATGCACGTTCTAATAATGAACAGCACCACTTTTTGATTTTTTATGTACTAAAAGTAAGTTTTCTTGTTTTTTTCTTTAAAACAATCGTTCGTGACGTCTATAGGCCTTCATCGCCAGGAATTATTATTTGCTATGTAACTTCTAAGAGTAGAAAACTTAAATCTTTAAATGACGATAACTTTTTTTTCCGACACCCGATTTTTATGAAACATATGTTTCAGAAGAAAAGCTAAAAATTAAGCTCTGTCCATCTGTGAAAATTACATGAAAATCCGTTCAGTAGTTTCGCAGATGTGCGCGAACAACTATTTGAATTTGAATTTTCAATTTTTGACAAACAAACAGACAGACAGAAAAGAATTAAAAAAATAACTGATGTGTGTTCTATTACTTTTCTTTAGTCAACCCCTTTCTATTTTTATTACTTTTCTTCAGTGGACAGACACACCGGGCTTTAGTCTTTTTATTATATGTATTGACTGATGTATTGATGATGATTTCTGCAGGTATGTTTCTTTGGGAATGTTGGTCAGTATAATCAATTAAATGTGGTTTCCGTTAAAAGATATCTGTACATTTACACACGGTATACCATTGTCTCTAAGCTCCAGCGACACGGGGTATCGAATTTTACCGTCTCTCTATAGATACCACACTCACATACAAACTTTTGCATGTTTTACATAAAACCTAATTTTGTACGGGCATATAAAGTGTCCACAGTACACACATTGGTTGTACTCGGGTGATACTGACGCTAAGGGATTAATTTTTTCATGTTTTGTGTATCTGTAAAGTTGACGGGTGTAAAATTTCATTTTGACTTTTGGCACCTATTTCTGAAACCAAATTAAACAATGAATGTTCAGATGCAGTTAAGACACTCAAAAATTCATACGAGATGTAAACTTTAAGTGTGAAATTTATGTTACGATCCGAATAAACTACTCATGCTTTTCATCTTGGCTGCGATGAAAGATTATGTTAGTCGGATTTTTTGAAAAATATTATTTAAAAGTAAACGGAGTGAATGTGACTTATTGAAATTCGAACATTTGTAAACAACAAAACAATATCATAATTTTGTTGCCGTTAATAACGTTTTATAAGACGAAGTATATACCTCTATATATATAACTTTGGGAAAACTTTGCCGTAGTAGAAGATTAGGTTAAGACCCCTGAGGTTATCAACAGGTTACAACGGAATAAATTAATAGTTTGCAAATTTGAAAAAGGTCGCTTGTTACTTCTCATTCATCTGATACAATTAATAACATATCGTCACGACATGAATCCCCAAGGGGTGTCAGAGGTGTTCCGAGTGTGAACTGTGAAATGCAAATTACAGTCCACACTCGGTACCCAATAAATACCCAAAAGTGATAATAGCTTAAAACACCTAAAAGTTTTTTATGTGATAATAAAAATAATAAAAAGCGTAGGGATGTGACGACCCCATCGCCCTCTGGTATGTCCTGTACGTCCAGTGCAATCAGTCACCGCAGGGCGGCTTGTGGCGAGCCGATGGTGAGTGGCAACACCACGGACCCTACCTCCAGGGGACACGATCACACATGCGCTTACACACACACATACACACACCCCCCGCCTGTGCGCTTGCCTTAACCAGCCGGCCAGAGTGGAGATGCAAGAGCGGAACCTATGCTCCAGGTTGGAAGCGAAAAATATCATAACGCCGGGGGCACTTGACTGTATAAGGATCTTGCGCCCCGCAGACTCACCTCTCGACAACCTTAGCTGCTTACATAGTGTTTCCCCCTGGCCGCCCTATGGTGACTAGATAGGAGGCCCACAACGGCTATCCTGTTGGATAGTTATCAAACAGCAAGTCACTATCTGCCATACTTAAATTTGTGAGAGGTTTTCGAGGCAGATGTCCGTTATCTCACTCCATAGCCCTGTTGTCCGGCCCATTTAGCATCCCATTCTCATAGCCCACACCAAGTCACTTCCTTCCTGGCAATAGTTTGGTAACTGTGGGGGACTGTCCGTTAGTGTATCTCAATGATACATTGAGGGAGAGGCCTCCATGGATGCAGCCATCTCACATGGTAGATTAAATGGTACCAAAAGCCTCTTCAATGTTGGCTTCGGCGCCATGAATGCCTTTCAAATGTCCGGGTCCCTTTGAACCTGTGACTGAAAAGTGTACCTACATAATAATAATAATAGAGCTTTATTAATCCCAAATATAAATATTAAATAAATCATTCAATCCTTAATTTAAAATTTGATTATAATAAAGATTAAACAAGTATATAAGTTAATAGCATGCATAATATCTGAATTCCTAAATTATAATAGATTTAATATTAAATTGAAAAATAACTGTTTTAAAATGTCTTGTGAATTGTATTTAATGTTTAATTGCATTTATTCATTTGCTTGCTACTTGGGCACCCAAACTTGGGTGAAAGCCTCCTCCAAGCTTTGCCAGTATTTTCTAACCTTGGCCAGTCTCGTCCAAGTATGTCCAGCTGTGTCCACACTATTATAATGCCGGCGCCAGACATGTGTCCACTTATTTGCACACTCGAGTGGACACACTGTGTGGCACGAGACTTTGTCTATTTGTTCCAAAGTTTGTACACAGATTTGCACTTTGCCGAGCGGTATCGGTTTTTTAGCGCACATCAAAGGAATGTGTTCAAATAAGTGCGTAGCCTGCCACACTATTTGGCCTATTTGCAAAGACCAGTTGCGCGAGCGCTGTTGTACGGAACGGTTTTGTGAGAAACTATGTGTTTGATCGTTCAAAATGGACACACATCCATTCACGCCTTCTTCTCGGACGTTCCGATATATTTTGTTGCAGATGTAAAAAATAATTACATGCACATAAATAATATAAGCACACTGCGTCCACGAAATCGTCGTCCATCTCCTTTGTTGTCTACCAGCATACTGTGGAGAAAAGAGTTTGCGAAGCATGTGTGGCAGGTACGCCAAATGTGTGTACAAAGTCGTTGAAGAAGTGTGCAAATAAGTGGACACATGTCTGGCGCCGGCATAAGACCATCGTGATTTCGGTCTCCCCACTGATCGATGGCCATCTGTTGGGAACCAGTGGAGGATCCGCTCGCTCCATCTTCCGTCTGTTGCCCTAGCTGTATGACCAGCCCACTGCCATTTGACTCTACAGATCTTGCGGGGAGCATCCTGTATGTTTGTAGTATTTCGTATGTATGTACTTTGAAATCGATCATTCAATTTAAGACCCAACATAGATCTCTCGGCTGACCTTTGGAACGTTGTTAATTTTCTTATGATTGCTTTTGTAAGAGGCCAGCATTGGCAACCGTATGTTAATGTTGGGAGTATAGCGTTGTCCATTAGTTTCTTCTTCAGACGGACTGAAATTTTGCTTTTAAATTTTTCTTTATGTGATGTCACCTAAATAGAGCGTAACGAAATTTGTATAAAAAAAACTAAAGGACTTTGAAACTTCTCGTTTTTAAATAAAGCTACAAAAATATTGGGCATATTCGTATAAATATTTGAAGGCCTAGCCTTGCACTTCAAGACCCATAGATAAATTACCAGTAGAGCAAGGCCGAAGGCTTCGCTATATACAACACACTCCAAAACCCATAAAAATATGACTGAAAGTCTCGCCATGCGCTCTAGCCTCGGAACACCCAAAGGACTCTTCAAAAGACCTCAAGTTCAGCAGCAGTTTTTTGGGGTTCCGTACCCAATAGGTGCCAAACGGGACCCAATTACTAAACCTCCGCTGTCTGTCTGTCTGTCAAGAAGCTACAGCTTCAGCCATTATAGGTAGCAATTTGAAATTTTCACAGAATACAGGCCATAGTAACAACACCTCAATCACAGCTAGAGATGGGTTTCCACCTAGGAAAATTCCCGATTGCGGGAAAATTCCCGGAAAGTTTCCGTGAAAACACCCGTTTGGGAAAATATTCGGGTGTTTTCATTTCGACATTTTGTTTTTATATGATGAGGTGTAATCATGAGGTTTTTTAGACTAAAACATCGAAAATACGGCTTATTATACTTAAATCTCGAAATGGTTTTCAAATTAACACACCTTAACATAATTTAATCTATGCCTATTGCACTTAGAAATAACATGGTACATAGGCGAGCTTATCTCTTAGTAGAAATTGCTTCAAGCAAACCCCTTTGATAAATAAAAATTATAATAAATAAGTAGACATACAAACGTGTACACTAACCTCCATATCATACTACTAAATAAAAAAAAAATATACGAGGGGAGGCTGAAAAGTAACCTACCTAACTATGAAAGAAAAGACGTAACTGGATAGTTTATTTTTATTTTTCTATATAGTCCTTTGCTAGTAAAATGCACTTATTAAATTTTTCAAATATTGAATTTAAGCCATTAAAAAAAAAAAAACGGTTTGTCGTCAAAATAGTCAGAAACCGCTGCCTTCATTTCGTCATCGGTCATAAATCTTCGTCGCCTGAGGTCTTTCTTGAGAAGTCTAAACAGAAAATAGTCACAGGGGGCTAGATCTGGACTATAAGGGGGGTGGTCAATGGTTTCGAAGCCATTGTCTTTAATTGCTAGCTTTGTTGTGCGTGCGGTATGCACTGGTGCGTTATCGTGCAAAATCAGAATTCCTTTGCTTAGTTTACCTCGCCGTTTTTCTTTTATTGTCTCTCTTAGTTGATATAATAAGTTTGAGTAATAATCAGCATTCATTGTAGTTTTTTTCGGTAAATAATCTATGAGCAAAATCCCTTCTGTGTCCCAAAAGATTGTAGCCATAAGTTTACCGGCCGATGGACAGACCTTAAATTTCCGAGGCGGCTTCTCATCCTTAAATTTCCACTGTAACGACTCTTGCTTACTTTCCGGGTCCCATTGTCGAATCCAAGTCTCATCACATGTTACAATTCTAGAAATTATTTCTTCCTCTTTCCCTCGACTCATGTCCAAAAACTCTTCGCAATATTTGACACGCCTCTCCATGTCAAATGCAGTCAACATTCTAGGGACCCAACGTGCACTAACCTTGGACATGTTCAAATGCTCATGAATTATTTCATTGACTCGCTCTTTACTGACGCCCACATCTCTAGCTATCTCCCACTGCTTCACTCGTCGGTCCTCTAATATATTTTTTTTTCACCCTGGCTACATTTTCATCGGTGACGGCCGAAACTGGTCTTCCTCTACGAGGATCATCTTCGAGGCTCTCACGACCTAATTTAAACTGCCTTGACCAAAACTTTATAACAAATTCGGAAGATCACGAACTGCCAAACACACGTGACATACGCTGTCTGATCTCCGAAGGCGTATTCCCTTCTTTAGTCAAAAACTTAATCACCGCACGCTGCTCGATTTTATCCATTTTCACTTTTTCTACCGACATGTTCGAAACAATTGTAGGAGACAAATAAACGTGATGCAATAAACAAATGAATGTAATACATTTTGAAAATAGAATAACAAACGAATATAAATCCATACCAGCCAGCATTATTTTTGTATATATTTCTGACCAAGGAGATTACATATCAGCCGCCCTACGTATATATATATACAAGGTGACTTTTTGATCATCGTCCAAATTCATACTGGAGGCTTAATAAGTGATCAGTATCTTGGATCAGTAACTATTTTTGTGAAATTTCATTTTACGAATTTCACCAAAATTGTTATTGATCCATGATACTGATCACTTACCAAGCCACCAGTATGAATTTGGACGATGATCAAAAATTCACCTTGTATATACCTATGTATATATATATATATACCTATGTACATATCCAAGTATACTTAAACAAACATACACAACATAACTACATATATGAAATTTTTATATAAATTACATACACATATACATATATTCATTTATATACATACTATATAAATTTACTTATGAAAGAGAAAGATAATGCTCATATAGTCGCTTTTTAAAAACTCAGTGATAGACAGTCACGGATGTTCTGGGGAAGTGGGTTTCATAATCTGATAGCCATGACGTTGAAGGACTGGAAACAGAACAGGATTTTACAGTCACTCATTTTCGTTACACGCTGCAAGACTCTGGAATCGCTTACCAGTGTCAATGCAGGCATAGAAAAATATAAATCACTTTAAAAATAAAAGAGAAACGATTTTTCTCAACAGAGTACCCATCTTAGAACTCAAATATCCAGTATTATTATAATTTTTGTATGTTTATTTATTATTTATATATGTATGTGTATATTTTATAGGTATGTATTTATTTATTTAACTACGTTCATGTATTTTTATATGTAAGTTTATATCTTAGACATTTAGGTTAATATTTTAATCTTGATCTCACTATTATTTTCTGATTAGTATTTACACCTCCATATGTTATTGTGTTCATCTTTCTGTTAGCTACCAAGGGTTGCCTGGAAGATATTGCTATTAGCAATAAGTGCCGCCCTTGTACACCATGTTTAATTGTTTCTTTTTTGTCTTTAAGTTATTTGTGTAAATGTGCAAAAAGTGTTATAAATATAAATAAAATAAAAAGACTGACCAAAGGCATATGATATGTGCACTAGAGTTTTAAGTAAAGAGACAATACGTGCACGAGCCTGTCACTAGAAGAAAGTAGAGGTACAAATTGTTCACGAAGATAGGAAAGGGATCGAGGATTACTGAGAATGCTAAACAGCTGAGTGACAATATGAAAATCATGACACTGACAGAGAGGAAGCCGTTTGAGCACTTTGTGATCTGCTTTAAAATATGCAAAATTTATTATACAATCTTTGATGACACCTGGGTTCGTAGCATAATGTTTATTCAAGCGCTATGCGAGTTTTTAAAAGATTTTTCTTATTTTTACAGAAATTCAGCTCAGCCATTTGCGAGATATGTCCCGGACAGACGAAATATTTATATCTATCATAAAACCTCTTGTCAACTAAACTGACTCTAACTTCAGGCCGACAAACTGACTCTAACTTCACGTCAATAAACTGACTCTAACTAGCTCTAGCACGTAATTAGATCTGGTAATTAGAACTGTTACCCATTCCTATGACCTAGCTTTGCTTTGACCAATTAACGAGTTAGTTAAGTTTTAGGGTCTTTGGAATAATTGTACATTCCACCATCAGTAGTGTCACCTGACAAGAATTTCATCACATTAGGAATACCTGACATGGCTTTACACAGAACTCAAATCGTTTTTTTTTTCTCTAGCCATGTCTATTTATAATAATTTTATTTTCCCACTTTTCTGTCCTCAAGATCATTACGGGCGATTCTTTATATTTTTAATGTTATTATTTTACTATAACCTAAAATTTACTTACATACAATTGAATTTGATCTTTTAACCGTTGAAAAAAGCAAGTAATAATGCAAGCACTAATTAATATTTATGATTATAAAAGAGAAATGTTGCGGATTTGAAAAAAAAAAATCTACATATTTAAGGCCTAGTTCAAAGCTAATATTCAGTCCTGCTCTTATGCTTTTATTTTATAATTACCTATCCTGCTGTAGTCAATTGCCGCGCACGCAAATCTTCAGTTATTTTGAATTTGCGGTTACGTTAGGACAAGTAATTGAAAATCTTTCTCTTAATATCTTAAAGTGGATTACAAACTTGTAGGAACCAATATCTTCGAAAGAAGTATTATTATTTTATTCTGTTACCTTTTCCTACACGTTCCATCAACTTTACAATAATCTGGTTTTTTTACAAACTGTTTTACAATCTAATTTATAATTTCTAATTTTGCTATTTAAAACTTTCGTTATCCGATGTATGGATGTTTTTAATTGCAAAATTAGACTGTTAAAATATTTTGTTTTTAAAAAAGAACTGATTATTTGCAAGTATAAAATTATTTGAATGTGTAGAAAAAAAAGAAACAGAACGAAACTATACTACTTTTGTCGTCTATATTTGTTCCCATAAGCTTTTTTATAAAAAATGGACCATCCACCTTAATTTAACTATGTAAAAAATTATCGCTAATTTTAAAATTTAAAGCTCTAAAAATTAATGTCATTAACACCATTTTAAGATTTTTGTAGAGCTGACTTTGCGATTTTCTTCTGTCAGGTGAAGTTAATTAAATTAAGTTTTCAGATCTGCAAGTAAATATCTTAAGCATGTTCTCTATTGTAAAAGTTTTTTTTATAATATTTTGAATATGATCATAAATGGCAATATGAATTTTGAAAAATGTTCATTTACCTTTCTGTGAGGCCTTAATAAAATATATTTTACCTATTCTTGTAAAAGCTAATATTTGTTAGAGCCATACAGGCCTACCATGAGTTTTGGTTTACTTCGTAAAATGTTTATATGAGAAATTGCACAGCGCCTCTAGCGGTTTACGAGAAGAACCACAATTTCTAATACAAAGTATTTTAAGCAGTCGCTAACATACTTCAAGTCCAAAACTTACGGTTGGCCTGGAGGCAAGTACGGTCCTATTCCTTAAATAATATTATTTAGCGAAGCCCTGACTCTTAACCCTTTGTATCCCTTGTCGAGCGAACCTGACAATGGCTAAACCCTTATAGGAACTAAAGAAAATAGACGTTTCCATAAAATATTCATTGCAAAGAAAATTACAGAGACTTTGTGCGAACAAAAGAATAGTAGTTCAGAGAATGTTGATCAGCCGGAACCATAGAGGAACTACCCTTATAGAGGTGCAATGACACTTGGTTTATTCGAAATAAATTCCACCAATAGAGATAGAAAATCCTCGATAAGTGAGAGTGAGATGTATACAAGGTACTAAGATGATAAACTTTTTCCTTATAACGGGGTGATCTATCCATTAATATGAACAACTTTTACTATGTGGCCAGCCCTAAAAATCACAAAAAATAAATCAGTTGTTTCATACATTTGAGTCGAGTAGGTATTTAACCTTTCTATGGAACATCTAATAATTCTTTCGCGATTTCAGGGTTGGCCCCATAGTAAAAGTTGTTCATATTCATGGGTAGAACAACCTATTTGAAGGAAAAAGGCAAATAAATTAACACTCAGTATAGTCAAGTCTATGCCAAAACACTGATTAGTTGGCGAAATCGAACGGTACAGCATTTCAGTTCTCGGGGCTAGTTGTTCGATGGCTGGAACCCTCGTCGTTTCTGCGTAATGAGGATTGCCAGTCGTTGAGGAATCTAATCTAAGAGGTATGTCGGTTTAATTTACTTAGTATTTAGGCTTTTTGCCTAAGAATAACGAGATCTACTCGTACCTAAATGTCACCGAAAGATTGAACCAGGAGCTGTATTTTTGAATAATTCGAATTTCAATTCGCATATGAATCCGCATGATTCGCATACGAAAACTTGAAATTAGTATTTTTGAAAATTCTCTCCGTGAATTCTGCAACGAGTGGTCTGATCCACTTGTTTTCCGATTTCTGCTAGTAGAAACCATGGTATAATAAAGCATGGTAGAAACTATGCAAGAATGACAAGAAGAAAATGTCAATTCAATTCAATTCAATGCCATTTTATCTGGCTTCCGATAATGTGGACTCCGCACATTAGTTCCGCCAATGTCAAGTTTTTTTTTTTTTTTTTTTAAGTAAAAAGACGCACAGTGATTTTATAACAATTAGGTACCTACAACTAAACGAAAATTAAAGAAGAAAATGTCGATATCCATGCATCGATGAGACTGACATGACATTATAACTTTTTAATTTACGTTCCGTTCACCTGCATTCATTACCGGTTTTTAAAATCAACGAAATATTGCTTTCCGGTTTTAATTTTTTCTGCATGAAACGAAAACCGTTTACATTGATTTCTACTGATTCAAAAATACGTAAAATTGTGACCAATAGAATTGAATTTTGCACATGCGTACGTTTTTTTGTGCGTGAATATAATGATTCACGGGAAGTGATTCAAAAATATAGCTCCTGGGGGGCTACACTGAATATCGTTCGGGCTCGTGTCCACCTGTATCATCTCTTATATGTGTGTCGGAGACGAATGTATGCTCGTTCGACAAACAATTGACCAAATCTTTTTTGTAGTACTGAGCTAGTAGTTTGTCAATAAACATAAAAACCAGCCAAGTGAGAGTCGGACTCGCGCACGAAGGGTTCTGTACCATTATCTATAAAAATGGCAAAAAAACATGTCTGTTGTATGAGAGCCCCCTTAAATATTTATTTTATTCTATTTTTTAGTATTTTTTGTTATAGTGGCAACAGAAATACATCATCTATGAAAATTTCAACTGTCTAACTACCACAGTTCAGGAGATACAGCCTGATGACAGACGGACAGACGGACAGCGGAGTCTTCGTAATAGGGTCCCGTTGGTTGCCCTTTGAGTACGGAACCCTGAAAATGTATCGTTACGATATTGACAGACGCAATTCCAATTGTACACTGTGTAGCATTCGCTACAGATATTCAACCTTTTTCATCTATTTTAGTCTTACGTTGTCGTTGATTTCTTTACTGAATTTTTAAATTTTAAAATTGAGAACGTTTTGTCAAATTTTTTTGTTATTTATCTGAGTTTTTCTGATATCGAAGAAGATCGTCGTAAAAAGATACAAAATTTGCCACAGAAAATTAATATATGAAATTTGAAATCCCAATGGATTCACGAAACAGAGCACATTTGCCCTAGAGCTAGTGGAAGCCTGTTTTTTTCTTCATTTCCTGGTAAGTTTTGTGTACTCTGAAAATCCCTTTTGTCCCGTTTCCAAGACGTTAATTTCCTTTCCCAGATTTCATAGGCATGTCTTGACGCTGTTGTTTTATTTCTTTACAGCGACCCTTCAGGTTTTTTAAGGGTGTTTTTTTCCATTGCTTCCATTTTCCGCGCGCTACCTCCTCATCCTGTTTGTTTGCGCATCTGAAGTAAGGCTGAAGGAACGGACCACGTGCGCTGGTAAAGTCCGTTTCCCAAGTTATTCCTGAAGTTGGTGTATGACAATCACGGTTCGACTGACTACTCCGTGAGAAGACTTCCAACATCTACGTCACGAAGACACCCCTATCAGGTTTTTATATCCGTAGCCTGGAATTTAATAGACCCTGAATCAATCATTTTCTTCCTTAATGTAAAGCTAGATAACGATTGCTTTTAATACCTTAAAGTTATATTTTCTCTCGACTAGAAGTTACTAATACTTCCGTGAAATTCTAGTTTCTGGGATCCTATAAACTAGTTTTAATATTCAATTTCAAACCTTAATATCGTAAATCAATAGCGTCGTTAAAGCTCCTAAAACAAAATCCTAAAACAAGATAGACTAGGCATTTTTTTGTGTTAATTTTCGAAGTTCCGACATAACTAATACTCTTCTGATATTCTTGTGTTTTATGCCATATTTTACTTCAGTTTTGTTATTTTTAGCATATCTGAAAAAATTAAATAGTGTCTTTATCCTGATTTATCTTTTTTTTTTGGCTGTTTTAGGCCAGATCGACCAAGTTAATAAAATTACACTCGTGATTCTATGGTAGCTTACGAATAATTTTAAAATGTAATGCTACAACTGTCACTATATTGTCAACACACATAACATCCTCTTTTCACTGACAATTTTAATTATCAGCTATAAATTTAATATATGATTATAAAAAGATAGGGGTAAGTAAGCCCTATGTCATACTTGAGGCACAAATCAAATTCACCTCACAGTATTTTCCTTCACCTCTCAGCAAGTGATAAGTATACAAATACTTTGCACATAAATTCCGAAAAACTTATTGGTGCTCGACCGGGCAGGATTCGAACCTGGATATCTAGGTTGAAAGTCCGTCGTCATACTGCTTTAACAATATCCTAGGTTTTTGTTAGATTCCTTATAAAATACAACAGTAATCTTACAGTGTTCCTGGGGTTATTGTAATTTTCTAACATAGGTTCTTTGATCATAAACAAGACGCCTTATTTCTACGATACCAGATGACTTAGAGTTAATACGCCAAATTCATACAATACACTCGGTAAGAGATTAGTAATAATGATAAAACAAAGTTCTACTTATTTAGAAAAATTCTCTCCAAATCTAAGTAAGTACGTGATCGTAATTGATAATAAAGCTTTTGTTTGGATTATGTATTTAGTGAACAGGTACGCTTGAATATTTATTCAGTAGCAATCAGTCTGTTACTAATTGTGTTTGGCTTCATTTTAGCTAAATATTCCAAGAAAATAATCCTTTTACTTTTAAACCATACAATACCAGACATGTCTACGAAAAATAATAAAAGGCTTTTCTCGTGGAGGCCGTTTTGCAAGGATATAAAGGCCATAATCCCTCGATTTAACAGGCTTACTTGACAACCCAAACACGAAGCTTCATTAGCCATAGAGTACCTATAGTGTCCTATAGTATGACATTATCTGTAGCCAAGGTTATGTAAACGGTATTTCTATCACATAGTGTATGAAATGGAATAGATATTACGGAGAATTACCCCAGGTAATTGGCCCGACCCAAACTAATTTTGGCGCCTCGTTTCAGTAGAATACTTATCTTTGAGTTTTTTTTATGCAGCAACACGAACGTTTTTTTACGTTTTAGCGTTCTGAAAAAATATCGGAACGGGTTGATTTGATTCTGGCTCTGGAGGAATCGTTTTTTACAAAGAGATGTGATTTATATAAGTAATATAACGAAATAACAAAACATAAATAAAAAAAGGTTTCTAGACTATCGATTTCCAGATGGATTGCGCAACCTGGATTACTTACCTTCTTTCTCGTTACCAAGATATAAAAATGTTTATGGAACAAGGACTTGGATGTACTGTTTGCCTAAAACTGTAAATGAGCTTCCTAAGGATATGCAAAACGTATATATAAACAGTAATAATTTTAGAAGTAAGATAAAAAAAATACTTTATGGAAAATTCATATAACTACATATGTACTCTGTTTAAGATGTAAAATTAACATTTATAAGAACGTCCGCTGCTATCAGATAAACCAATAGGTCTCCGATGGTAGCTATATAGCATAACTGTTTTAAATGTAAAAATTATATGAAATAAATAAAAAAAAATAAAAAAAAAGATATCGCTAACCTCAAACAAAGTAATAAAAAAGCACTGCCCTTGGCGGTTGTTTGTTGTGAAAAGAACATTGGGTCGCATCTTTAATTACTTGATAATAAAAAAAGACTTGCAATTAATCTTTTTTTGTGCTCAAAATTTGGAAAAAAAATTCAATAGGAGTAACTCAAACCCTTTGACGAATTTATTGATGACAATGTATGTTTTAAGTAGCCCTATTTCCCTCAAATGAAGATGTATATAAGGAGTAACGGACCATTAAAGTGTAACGTTCAGCTGTGACGAGTCAACGAGTACATTAGAAGGTATATAGGGCGAGACAAAGTACATAAGTACTAAAACTCGGCTTTATTAGGACATAACTTACATAATATGTTCCAGACAATTCAGGCTGGGGAGCTTACTCTTTTCATCTATCATTTTAATTATTGCGAAAAAAAGTAAACAATGGCGCATATGCAGGATGTTAGGGACGTCGATGTGAATATTTTCGGGAATGACAAAGGAAGTGATTTTGAACATTTCTGGCTGAATTTACTATTTTGCAAGGCTTTGTAGTTTTCTAGATGTATACGTAGACATTTTTCAGTTTTGTCTACTTAAAATTTGAATAAAACACTATTTAAGGCTAAAATATTATCTATCTATATAAATAAAAATGAATTGCTGTTCGTTAGTCTCGCTAAAACTCGAGAACGGCTGAACCGATTTGGCTAAGTTTAGTCTTGAAATATTCGTGAAAGTCCAGGGAAGGTTTAAGCGATGAGAAAATGTGGAAAAATTGCGAGGAAAATACTAAAAACGACAATTTTATTTTCCCATACAAACTGTTCTTACCTGTCAAACATTTGATTTTCGCCCCGTCGCGTCGGTTCGGTATTTTAGGAATAAAAACATGTAGATCTAGATTAAATAAGGGTTTGGAATCGACAACATATATCCATAATAGTCTGATTATCGCGTATTTAGATTTAAAACATGTAAAATACTGACATTATAATGACACTTGATTGTTGTGTTGGGTGCGTTCAGAAATATACTTTGAAACAGTAAAGTTCGCTATACGGTCTAAAATTGGGTACTTCCCTAAAAATCAAATCAGCGACTCTTTATCAAATGTCAAAACGCCCCGATACTATGAAATTTGTATGAAGTTTTACCGGTTTTACATTACGACTACACTTTTCTGTGATCAAACTGCTTCCTTTTTTCTTAGTTTTTAGCAATTATAAAAATTATCAAACCCTCGAAAAAATCAGTAAAAATATTTTAACGATTATTTTAGAAGATCACATTGGATTGTGTGAGTTATTTTACTTTAACAACAGTCAAGTATCAAAATGCACAGAATTGCATTCAATTTATCTATTACCCGCACACATTATGTTTTTAACACCTGAAAAAAGATTCAAAACTTGATTTATCATTCTGATACTGCTTACAATGCCGAGGAGAAAACGACCTAACATAGGTCGTCGAAGTCGATCGAATGTGCGACGAGCTACCTCACGCGCTAATCGCACTGATGACCAGCGAGAGACTGATAATGATAACAGTCGTATTGGTATGACAGATTTGCATTCTAGAGTGAATTACAATGAAGTGGATAATAGGCATAGAATGGAACGAGTTCGGGCACATCGATCACAACAGCAGCAAGCACGGGAAAATGAAATTGATCGATTCCGCAGACGCAATGTTCCTGTGAACCTGGCACGAGGAGCATTCTCCTACGATCAAGAAATAGATTATAGTGCCGACAAATCTGTAACAATTGAGGAAATGTCAATCATTTGTCAACATTGTAAAGCTTTAAAATACAGCGGTGAATTTGCAGGATTATGTTATGCTGGTGGTAAAGTAAAATTGCCACAGTTAGTCCCACCACCTGATCCATTAGACTCATTAGTTTTTGGGATGACTGATTAATTGATTACAGGTGCTGAAACCAACAAAAAAGTCAGTGCTATGAATTTTTATTCAAACAGAATCCGTGAACGATTGACGTACATCCGTCTAAACCAACAGCAGCTTCGATCTGAAGAGTACACTCATCTTCGCGATGCTATTAATGCCGATGGCAATGCAAACAATGTGGGAAAAATGACAATTTTGCCGGCCACTTACATTGGAAGGCCACGCCACCACGGTGTCGTGCATTTGGGTATATTTGTTGACTAATACATATATGTCTGAACTAATATTCAATTTGATATAATTCAAATATTTTTTATTAAAGACTATATAAATCAACCTTTACGGTAGGAACCATATTTTCTTAAATTTCCGCGATTGACACCTGAATCGGCAACATATCAATTAATCTAACAGCAAATGCGAACCAGACTTGCTAAAGATGTCTTGATTTGCCTCGCCAGGACTTGACGGCGTGGCGAATATTGCCGATGTTGTGTTCATGACTTTCTTAAATCTCATCCAAATCCTTTAGTTCTTCGGCAGTTAAATTAAGTTCTGAAAATGTTATTCCTTCAGATGATGACACAGATGATGATGATGGCATTGTTGAGACGAACTTCGGTTTTAATAACAGTTGTTGTTTCAATCGATTTTTTTGTTCCTTAGCCCTATTAATTCGTATTATTCGGCTCAAATTGTGACCGCATTTTATACAAAACTTGAAGGTATCAGCGGTTATTGTGAAACATTCGTCGCATCTTTACAATTGTTTTGTGCAACTAGGACAGGTACTTCTGTTGTTCTGCCGTTCAATACACTTTTTACAAAAGGGACAATGCATTTTTAGCGTTTTATTTATTTAGTTTTGCTAGTTCGTAATAATTTTAAATAGGAAACACAAAATAAAACAACATGTCAATTCGCCATTGTATCGTCCAGAGACACCAACATTTTATTTTTCTTTTTGAGAACGCGAGAGCGTTCCATTTTATACATTCTCAACATCCTCTACACCCGAGAAGAATGGTATTGGCAGAAAATTCAAACTACAAGGGATCATGAATAATTTTTGAAGAAGTTATTTTAACATTCTTTCCGTGTTCAAATTACAACTTTAACTTGCCTGTATTCAATCTAAGATAAGATACATTATGATCACCTGGTAATAATAGTTTCTTATCTTCTACCAACCATTTTATGTAATAAACTTAAGTTTGAAATGTGAGTTTCTTCCATTTTTATGTCTTTAAAAAATCTTCAGTTCCTTGCTGTATCTTGTCTTTAATATACATATTTTTAAGTTGTGAGACAGTCATGCAACATAAAATCAAAAACATTGTTTAATTTTGAGAAAACGTAGGTATACGTTTTTTTTTTTTTTATAACAACAGTATGTGTGTATGAGTAATCTAAATAAAAAATTACAATAAATACCTACTCGGTATTCTAACAACACGTCCTGAACGGGTAGTTTTCTCCACAGCGTTTCCATTTCCCCGCTGTACCTGCGAAAGAGGAGTGACTACCTCTGTCGCTCTCTCAGTTACCTGTGTTACCTCCTCCACACGACCATGCTTTTCCTGAGGCAACTCGACGTCAGGGTTGGAAACTTCAAGTTTATACAATCTTTGGAAAGGACGTACCTTATACCCTGATGAAGTCTTCACCCGCGCCGTTCTCTCAACGCCATCTCGACCTGTAAAAATATCTACGACGATACCTATCGGCCACTTAATTCTCTTCTCTTCAGTTTCAATTAAAACTATTTCTCCTAATTTTAGTTCATCTTTCTTCTCCTTTCCTTTCTGTACTAAAGTAGTCAGATACTCGGTCTTAAACCTTTGTCTGAAGTCTTCTCTTAACTTCTGTATATAACGTAATCTATTGTTCAGACTTTTCGTGTCTATTTTATCTATGTCTGTGACATCTGTTTGTGAAATAGGTTGTAAGAAGTGTGATGGTTTTAATGGCTCTAGTGAATGCGTCTTATCATCTTCAATGTAAGTCAAGGGACGTCCATTGAGTGTGGCTTCACAGTCACAGAGAATAGTTTCTAGTTCTTCATAGGTGACTGACGATTTTCCTAGTACCCTTTTCAAGAGATCCTTTAGAATTCTGATTAATCGTTCCCAAAAACCACCCCACCAAGCGGCCTTCGGTGCATTCAGCTTCCATTTGATTCTCTGAATCGTGGATACTCTCTGAATCTCTTCCCAATCTAACTCAGAAAGTAAGTTCTTTGTACAAATAAAATTAGTACCGTTGTCACTCATTATTACATTTACTCGACCACGACGTGCAATAAAGCGTCGCAGGGTCATTAAAAATGCTTCGGTCGAGAGTGACTGAGTTATTTCCAGATGTACAGCTCGGTATACTGCGCAAGTATATAGCACAATCCAGCATTTTCTTCCGTCACGTAAATAGAGCGGCCCAGCCAGGTCAATTCCTGTGATTTCAAATGGAGCAGAACACTGCGTACGCTCGACGGGTAGTGGCGCTGTAGGCGCTTGTATCGGCTTAGCTCTATGACGCTTACATACATTACAACGGGATATAATGGACTTTACCAGTTGTCTTGCGCCTATTATCCAATACTTGCTGCGTAAATCTGCCATTACCGTGTTCAGCCCTGCATGTTGTAGCTGGGCGTGACGCTGCTCTACTAATCTGTGTATAATGAGACTAGTCGCCGGAACTACAGCCGGGCACTTCGTGCTCTCTGGAATGTCTGTAAGCAACAGTTTTGTTTTTACTCTTAATATATTTTTTTCGTCATAAAAGTGTGTGAGACCTTGGACTCTTTTTTCTATGTAGTCCATGTTTCCTGTCTGTATTATCTTTACGAGTCTCTTTTCACTTTCTTCATACTCTTCATAGCTTAGCTCTCCCTTCATTTTTGTGACATGACGAGCATTATGTGAAAATCTTAATATCCATGCTACTTCTCGTATAATCTTCGTATATTTTGAAAAATAGGCAAGTCGGTTTGTCATAACTTCTCCAGAGCAGATATTAGTACTACATATTGCAGACTTTTTTAGTTCACGATTCGCTTCCACCTCATTTACGATGAACGATGAGTTCGGCCATTCCTCCGGTGTTAAGGATAACCAAGATGGTCCCTCTACCCAGCGAGAAGAGTGTAGGTGTGCAGCATCGCAGCCTCGTGAAGCTAGGTCTGCCCAATTAGATGTGCCGGGAATGTGAAACCAATTATCTAAATTAGTATTTTGCCTTATTTCTTTCACTCTGTTTCCTACATAAGTGTTCCATGGTAACTCTCTCTTAATCCAGCACAATGCTACTCCTGAATCAGTCCAACAGCGCTCTTCACAATTTATCTTTAAGTCTTTGCGTGCTTCTGCTAGTAGTCTAGACCCAATCAGAGCAGCTAACAATTCTAAACGTGGAATTGTTGTTCTTTCAGGAGGTGCAATTCGAGATTTTGCTGAAATCATTCTGACTGAAACCTTACCCATATTTTCAGCTCGTAGGTATACACATGCTGCATATCCATACTGGCTAGCATCGCAAAACATGTGTAATTGTAGTTTGTTTTTATCAAATGGACTTGTAGTGAGTCTTCTAGGTATTTTACAGTCTCTTAAAAAATGCAATGATTCGTACCAAGTTACAAATTTCTTTTTCAGGTCACTCGGTAGCTCTGTATCCCAGTCTAGCTTTCGGCGCCACGTTTCTTGTAAGATTAATCGAGGTGTTAACGTTACGGCTGAAGTGAATCCTATAGGATCATAAATTCTCTGAGTTATTGATAATAAGTTTCTTTTAGTCACCTTACCTAACTTGCACGGTGGTGGAAAATCATTCATATTGCAGCTCAGCTGGTCTTCCGAAGTCTCCCACTCAAGACCTAATACATTCACTACATCTTTACTCTTTTGATTAGGTAAAGGAGATATCACCCACTGTCTAAGATCGAATTTTGCCTGACTCATTATCTCTTTAGCCTCTTCTTGAAACTTCTGGGCTGCTGTTTCTGTGTCTAAGCTAGTAAGCAAATTATCGACATAGAATGAGATAGCTAATAATTCTGCAGAACCTTGTAGGTCTCCTCTTACCTGATTCAAGTGATGTTGAATTGTAGCCGAGAGCAAGAACGGACTTGATGTTAAACCAAACACCACTCTACAATGACGGTAAGTAATCATTTGGCCTTGTTTGTCCCACCATAAAAATCTCAACATATCTCTGTCTGTTGGTGAGACTGAAATTTGTAAAAACGCTTTTGCTATGTCAGCAGTAATTCCTATCTCTCCTTTCCTAAACCCAGTCAATAATTTAGGTATTTTATCTAGGAAATTGATACCTTTATCGAGACACGAATTCACGGATTGTCCCCGCCTATCTTTCGCTGAAGCGTCAAATACAGGTCGAATAGGAGTAGTAAGACTACTCTCCTTGATAACTGGTCGGTGAGGTAAGTAATGTGAGGTCTCACGGTCCTCTTCAGGGTTTTGTATAACCTGAATAATGTCTTGGTCATGCCAGTCAGTGAACACTTTATCATAGGCTTCATACATCCCGGTCGTCTTTAACTTTTTAGTTGCAGACTCTAAACGTCGTGAAGCTAAATCATAGTTGTTCAATAATTCATCATGACCCACCTTCCATGGCAGATGTACTTCGTAGCGGCCCTCTTCGTTGATCTTCACATTCTCCTCAAATGTCGCCAACACCTCCAGTTCGTTCTCTTGTTTAGTCTTGGACTCGATCGGGTCTCTGATACCTAAAGTTTCCAAAGACCAAAAATTTTAAATGTCTGAAAAGCAAAACATTGCTACTTGAGTTGCTTGCATATTTGAGCTCAATGAACCCGTCATCTTTCCTTGTAAAGTCCACCCAAGCTTGGTTTTAATCGCAATCAACGAGTCTTTTAATTTGACCATATCACCTGTAAGAACCAAACCTGAATAATCAGCACCAATAAGCAGCCCTATATCATCAGAAGTCTGGTTGCTGTCTGTGAGTGTAATGTTGTGTTTGGTGAGTAGGTATGTGAGGTCTTTAGTATATCTAGGAATACTATTACAGATGCGTGACTGTCCCAATGCTGACAATCGAAGAGAAAATGTTTTGTCCACACTTGTAACAGTCAAATCATATACCTTATATTGTTTAGAAGACATTTCTACACCGCCAAAAAGTGTATGTGTTAAGCTTTCTTTACCAACTACTGGAACTCCAAGTTGATGTGCGACGTCTTCTCTGATATACGAGCGTTGCGCTCCATTGTCATACATTGCACGCACCGTTGTCTGTTTTTCACCGTTGCTAATGATAACAGATATAGTCTGAAGAAGCGTCTGACCTTGCTTCTGTCTCTGTGCTGCGGAGAGGTTGGCTGCAGCAGTTGAGATGTCTTCGGGTCTATTATTCGCTTCGTCCTTGTTACCAGTACACAGCACGACAGCATGACGTCGGCCACACACAATGCACTTTACATATGCTTTGCACACTTTGGCATGGTGTCCTTTCTTTAAACATATTGCACAAGCTTTCTTCTTCTTGATACATTCTCTTCTTTCTTCTATGGTCATCTTCTGCAACTTGTAACATTCCAAGCTTGTATGATTATTCTTGTCACACCACAAACAATTATTTTTATCTTTCATATTTGTCAAAAGGCAGTTAGCCGTTGGTTCAGTCATTGTGAGTACTGTCTTTTCTTGTTCAAAAGTTTTTGCCATTGTTATTCTCTGTTCACTCTCTACTTCATTTTTTAGGAACTTTAGTAGTTCAGATAATTCAATCGTAGAGTTGCCTTTCTCGTTTCTTGTTCTCTCCCAGATCTTTAAAATATCTTGCGGTATTGCGCTCTCAATCATGGGTAAAAGAAAAGCAGCGAACTTATCTTTAGTGACTCCTAAACTTTCCAGTGCCCTTAGATGAGCACTTAATTTGTCAAACAATGGTGTGATTGCTGTGGTGTTTTGATTGACCATTGCCAGTAGTTCTCTGACATAAACTTGAATGAGTAGCTCTTCTCGTGCATATCTATTTTTAACCTGGTCTAAGCACTCTTCGTATGCTATCGGTGTAAAGGTTTCCACTAATTTTCGCACTTCTGAGTCCTCTTTTGTTGCTTGTAATAAATACTGATACTTGTCAGTGACATCAATGTCGGGATCTCTGTCAATTTTCGAGAATTGGCCCCAGAAAGCTAACCAATTCTTTATATTCCCGTCGAATTGTATAAATTCTAACTGAGGGAGTTTGAATGACTTTTTGGTCGAAATCCCTACTGTTTTTGTTGTCTCGCGGCTTTTATAGGCTGTTTCTAATGTAATCCATTTACTTCGGTATTCCATCGCGATCTCCATGTCTTTCACGAGACTCTCTTCGTCGCCGTTTCGCAAAATTACCCTTATTTCTTTGTCTAAATCAGCGAGTTGATTTTGTATCTCGTAAAGTTTTTTAAATTGCGATGTTATTTCTGTTGGATTGCAAGCCGGTGTCGCCATCATGGATTCTAACAATTTGGCGTTCTTGGTAAAAAATGATCGAATTACCTTGCGCTCCTGGTTGATCGCTTTCACGGTCGCCATGTTTAGCGTTTTATTTATTTAGTTTTGCTAGTTCGTAATAATTTTAAATAGGAAACACAAAATAAAACAACATGTCAATTCGCCATTGTATCGTCCAGAGACACCAACATTTTATTTTTCTTTTTGAGAACGCGAGAGCGTTCCATTTTATACATTCTCAACAGCATTGTTAAAAGTTAACTATAACTTCTGAAAAATAGTTTTGAAATATCAATTATATTTTCTTGGAAAGTTCGGTGACAGTGACACTGACAGTCAGTGTTGGCAGGTTACTATTACGTTTAGTGAGCGTTTAGTAATGTGGCGTAATCGATACAGATAAAAAAAATAGGCTGGTACCTTATTTGTTAATATAAGTGTCTATAATCTAATATAATGTCTCATGCAAAATAATTATAAAAATTAAGCTGGACATGTGTGCGTGATTTGTCCACTCTTTCCGCCCACTATGGAGCCGATACTTAGACTATCTGATGATGCCTTTATAAAGCTGCCGGCTCTGAAATACATACATATGGTTTATATTAAGAGGTAAGTGATACGAAGTTCACCGGGTCAGCTAGTTTTTGTTATAAATTTTTTCTCAATTAAATAATTTAAAACAAAATAAAATAAATTAAAATAAACAAAGCTAAGGTATGAAGGAGCAGATTTTTTTTTTAGTAAATTTTAGTAAAAACTTAAGTTTTTATTTTTTGAAAATTAAAACCAATACTGCACTTTTTCAACAAAACAAATCTAAAAAAGGTGCTTTCCGTTTAAAAAAATGTCAAGTAGTGCGTTGTTAACCGAGGGCTAATGCCTAGTTTACATGGGTAGAGTAACTGGTAGAGTACGCAGGGATAAAAACATTACTAGCTTAACGGGACACCTGACGCTAGAACATCAACAACACCAGGTTTTCAAGGGTTCATTGGAAGAAACTAGGTCTCTCCTAATATCGAAGAAAATATATTTGATTTATCGATCTTTTATCTAGGGATTCTACCTCCACCTATAAACAATGTATTAAGATTTTGTCTTAACTTTTGTCAAAAAAAATGTTTTCCACCCTCTTTTTTTTTGGTTTTCAAACGTTTGTTTCAAAAACGCGGCTAGGAGATCAACTTGATTTTTTTTATAAAATAGGCAATAGAAGTATGAAGAGATTTTACTTAAATCCAATATTTTTTCCGTACAAAATATTTTGGTATTAGCTAAAAACACACCAATTTGTTGTTTCGCTGCGTGATCACTAGTATTACGCGTCCAAGAAAAAGAGGCCGAAGAGCCAACATTAGACTTATTGTGTTGGACGGGTAATAAAAAAAATTGCTAGGGTATGCCATCCTCTTAATGTAAACAGTAAGAAAACAGTCCTAAGGTATCCTAAGTCCTAAGGTAAGTATCTGGGAGAGTAGAGTGGATAACGCATGTGGTAAAGTAGTCAGATAAATAGTACGGTAGTTACTTTACTTCTAATTAGCCAAAATGTAAAGCTTTCTGAGCATGAGAGATGGAATAGTAATTTATTTCTTTACAAGTTGATCTATTTCTAACTTTTTATGAAATAAATAGAACAAAGATACAATGTTTATGTAAAATATGTAAAAATAAAATTTATCTACACATTGCGCCCTCTGTTACAGCCTTTTTGAATACACTATGTATATAGGTACATAGGTATAACGATGTCGTGTGGGATGTGTTTGTTCAGTTCAGCCCACAGTCTGCCAGCTGAATCAATTGCTTTGACATTTTGAACCTTAGCGCTCCAAGAATATGAATATCAAACATCTTCAAGAAATTGCTTTCCCATATTTTACTCAAACCCTCCATACATATTCAGAGTTGATATAGGGTTTCGCCGAATGCCTTCAAATTTGATCTAAACCAAGGGATAATAGAATCGAATACTATTTGAGTTTATTGAATTTGTTTTTCAATTTTGCGGGGTACCTATCGTTGTAGATTTAAGAGCAATGCTTATGTCGGTGATTTGTAACTAAGGTGTATGTACCTAAGGAGATAAGGAAGATACAGGTATATGCTATACAGGGTGTCAATGGACATGTTACGTTAAATTAAAACATTGCGTATGTCATATAAGAAGTGGCGGTAGCTCAGGGGTAGAAGGCTGGCCTTTCAATCTTGAGATACAGGTTCAATCTCCGGTCAGACATACACCAATGAGCTTTCTGGAATTTCAGTGCATAGTATTTGTAGTACCTTTTGCTAAACGGTGGAGGAAAACATCGTGAGGAAACCTGCATGCCCTAAAAAGCGTGCTTTGTGCCCGAATTATGTATTTTTCGCGGTATTTTGGCACATTTTATATTTTCTCGAATTTTTACTGCCATGATTGACAGAAATTGCCGAAAATTCTGGAAAATATCAAATATAAACATGGCGGATCCCGTACTCTGTATAATGTTTATACAATTATTATTGGTCACAGGAAAATGTTGAATATTTTAAAATAAAACTCAATATCCGAAATTCAATCTTCCGAATTTTATTGTTTTAAATATTTTCTGACAGATAAAAGATGAAATGGGAAATTCATGAACCACTCTCCTGAAATAAGATATTTTCCACTAAGATTCGAGAAGGTGAATTCTCAGAAATAATTTTGAACTCCGCGTCATAAAATATCTCTCCTATTTCACCGAAGTGGTCTAGACTACCGAAGATAGAAATAGTAAAATCAATATGTTACCTACTACGACCTGAATCGACAAAAATAACCTAACGACATGAAACGCTATTAGATCAAGGCTTCGACTCACTACCTCTGGACGTTGGACAATTAAAGAAAACGTCTGTCAAGTGCTTTATACTATGCAATATCAACATCAAAAGTGGTTTTATAAGTACCCTACATTATTTGGGCGATGTTGTTATTCATTTATTTATTTATTTACTCATAGGAAGTTTAACAGACCAATAGGTACAGTAAAAATTTAGAATAAATAACTAAATGCCGATAAAAATCTTCACCATTACATATAAATGTCATTGGAAAATAATAAGAATCGTAAGTTGATCAATTCACTAGGTTAAGTTAGGTTAGTTTATAAATTATTATATTTAGGTTAGTTTATTAAAAATATTTATAAAAAACCTGCCATAAAATTATAAACTACGTAGTAAATTAATCAACTTACGATTCTTGTTATTTTCCGGTGACATACACAGAGTGTCTCATTTATATCGGTCAGTATGGGAAATTTTGAAACTATAAGACATACGAAGATCTGTTCTTAAGAACCATGTCATCGATTTTAATAACAAGAAAAACTGCATTCATACATTTAAAAAAAACCTGTACTCAGCTCGGGAATCGAAACCGGTTGTTTTGAAAAAAATAAACTTAGACTATTTCTATTTAGATATCGACTGTGTAGGCCTTACGAGTAGGTAAAATACGTGTCGGATATTTAAGGGTCGGTTGCGCCAAACATGCTCTCGCGTTTGGACAATTTAGCATATTAAAACAAAATATTTTTGGCAAATAAAATTTGTGGAGGTAGTTAAAGAGGTAAACTACATTATGATTTTTCAGATTTGACACGAGTATCACAATCATCGAGAAAAAAAATCGGAAAGATCACTAAAATCACGAAAAACGTAATTTGGCGTAGCAAACAGAAAAAAAAAATTTTTTTTGTTCCAAATTTAAATATATTTTTTTTTGCGTAAAGAGTTCAAAGTACCTTATTCATACAATATATTAATATTTTTTACCTTTCGTTATTTAAAAAGAAATACACAAACTTCCAAATTCTTTTTGCGTAATTTTTCTGTACAGGAAAAATGTAGAATGTTTGAGTATTTCTTTTAAAATAACGAAAGGAAATAAAAAATAATAAAAATCTGTAAAGGCTACTTTCATTTCTTTGCTCTATAAAAAAAAATATTTTGTAGTTAGATCAGTAAACTGATCATACTAGTTCCAAAGCCAAATTAAGTTTTCCGTGATTTTAGTGATCTTTCCGATTTTTTTTCTCGATGATTGTGATACTTGTGTCAACTCTGAAAAATAATAATGTAGTTCAACTCTTTAACTACCTACACAAATTTTATTTGTTAAATATATTTTGTTTTAATATGCTAAATTGTCCAAACGCGAGAGCATGTTTGGCGCAACCGACCCTTAATATGGTACCAATGTAATGCACGGGAGCAATTTCTGTCATTTTTAAAGTAAGCTTCCAATAATTCCAACTGCTCAGTATTTATAAAACGCATTTTCCCAACCACACAGCGATACACACCAAAATACCTAAGCAAAATTTTAGGTTCCCGCCAGAACATTGACACTGCAATGTTTTTTTTTTTCTTTTTTTTATTGCTATTCGGCCAGTCACACCAAGACGTTCCATTTTCAAATGAGGTTTATCACGTTTCTGTATCTACATACTTATTTTAAGTGGGCTTTTCAATTGATTGTTAGTGTTTGATTAATAGAAGTAAGCAATTGCAGTAATCAATAGATAATATTATCGCAGATAACAAAACTTCCGGAATGGTTTAATGTAATGCCAATGCCATGATATGTAAAGCGGTGTATGTAACAAGTGGCGACACCAGCAAAGAGGTGCAAACAACTATAGAGACAATTTTACATGCCTGAACTTGTTGAATATTGTAACGGTGGTCACTTCGAACACCTACTAAAATAAATTAAAGTATGTGAAAACAATGCATTTTATTCATTTGAGACATCATGTTTCATAGAGCCATTTACTGCTTAAGACCAACACAATCGATATCTAAATAGAAATAGTGTAAGTTAATTTTTTTCAAAACAACCGAGTTCGATTCCCAAGCTGAGTACAGGTTTTTTTTAATGTATGATGAATCGATGAAATGGTTCCTAAGAACAGATCTTCGTATGTCTTATAGTTTCAGACTTTCCCATACTGACCGATTTAAATGAGACACCCTGTATGTATATATATGTATATACACCCTGTATGTATGTATATATATATATATATATATATACATGTACCGAGAGTATAGCCGCTAAACTGCTACGCAGTTTGACTTAATTTTTTGTAAACCAAACTTGTTATTTTTCTGGTAAATAAATAATTCATTCATTAATCAGTGTGTCCATAAATTACTGCAATATCTACAAATGTTGGTAACGGACAAACCACAGAAACCAGGGTGATAAGTCTGGTAAAATTCTACTTTGGTGTAAGGTTATCGCAAAAAAAATGAAAATGAAAATTGAAAAATGAAAATGAAAAAAAAATGAAAATGAAAAAGTTATATAATTTTTCAATATGCAGCCTTTTTAAGGTAGATTGAAATTTTTTAGACATTTGTACTGGCCAGATCCATTTTTCAACCATGGAGAAAACTGAATTTCGTATATTGATAAAACATTATTTTTTTTCGTACAAAGACCGTTACGGATACAAAAAAAGCTTGATAAATATTATGAAGACTGCTCCGTCAATTAAAATGATTCACAAATGGTTTACCGATTTTCCCTGTGGTCGCACAAGCACAAATAATGCCGAACGTTCAGGCCGCCCAATTTAGGTCACCACACCAGAGATGATAGCCAAAATTCACGATATCGTTTTAAATGACCGAAGAATTAAAGTTCAGGAGATAGTAGCGATGATAGGCATTTCAGATGAATGCATTCGCAATATCCTACATTCAAAATTCAATTCAAAATTCAATTCAAATTCAAAATTCAAAAGTTTATTTTGCAAAGTAGGTATATATAATACACGTTTCACAAGTCAAATTTTAATCTTATAAAATATATGTAATAAAATAATAAATGTGCATGAACTACTTAGATTAAATGTTTATTTAATTTATGTAGCAATATATATACGATTGAAATTATCCTATATACTACATAGTAATAGGTTACATATATAAATACATGCCTACCTCCGCCCATTCGATTAGTCTTGCTAAGAAGAACGGGCAAGAAACTTGGCAAGATCATGTATTTTTTTCTAACATAAACTTATATTATACATCAAATTACTTATATCTACTTTAACCAAGGGATAAGAAAATACAAGACATTAACATTTATAGAAGAAAAAGCTATCCGCACGATGCCGCAAGTGCCGCGTTTACTCACAGCAGATCAAAAACGCAAGTGTAACCACTTCAGAGGCTGGTTTAGCACTGTTACAACGGGATATTAAAGAATTTTTGCGACGTTTCATAACGGTGGATGAAACATGGATTCACCATCGTACACCAGAGACCAAAGAACAGTCAAAACGGTGGATTGATTCTGGTGTGCTAAAGAAGGTAAAGGCAGTTTTATCGGCTAACAAAGTCTGGCTGCAGTTTTCTGGGATTCTCATGGCATAATCCATATTGATTATCTCCAAAAACAAAAAAACGATTAACGGCGAATATTAGTTTCATAAAGTTTAAATAGAAAAAAGGCCACATTTTACAAAGAACAAAATTCTCTTCCACCAAGATAATGCACGGGTGCACACATGTATAGTTGCCATGGCCAAATTCCATGAGTTACGCTAAGAATTGTTTTCTCATCCACCTTTTTCTCCAGACTTAGCCCTCTGCGACTATTTTCTGTTCCCGAACTTAAAGAAATTGCTTAGTGGAAAGATAACATATCATCACCGAAATAAAATTTGAAGATTTTCCGAAATCATATAATTCAAAAGGCATCTAAAAGTTGGAAAAACGTTGAATTAAATAGCCAGGAGGAGATTATGATCAAAAATAAAAAGCATTTACGTCCAAAAAACATATGCTTTGTTTAATTTTTACCAGTATTACGCAACTCCCTGTAACAACTCTCCCGGTACAGCTTCTAGGCTAATTAATAAAGCAGTATTTGAGATTGTAAAGGCAAAACCCGGATCACCCGGCTGCTGTGGGGACACTTGATTGATCTATTGGTTATTGTTTGACCCAGTTTCACTTGCAACTTTATCCGTTCAGTTCCTTACAATTACCCGTTGTTTGAGAAGAACTTGTGGGTTATTTATTTTGTTTCTAGTACAATTTAGGTTTGAAAATTGATATTTTATTTACTACTAGCTATTGTCCGCGGCTTCGCCCGCGTTGATTAAGTTTTTGTGTAGTCCTATAAACACTAAACCCAGATTACCTATGAAAGGTATCAATGAAAATCCATAAAAAGCATCGAATAATTTATGGAACCTGGTTAATGGCATAAAAAGTAGCTCATGTCCAATTCCAGGCAAAGTTTTGTGCCAATCGGTTTAGTAGTAATGGTGTGAAAGAGTAAACTTTTCTATTGAAACTTGACACACCATTATGGGATAAAAAGTAGCCCATCTCTTATTTTTGGTCTAGAACTACATTTGTGCAAAGTTTCAGCCCAATCAGTTTATTAGTTATGGCGTGAAGGAGTAACATCCATCCATCCATCCATAATCCAAACATTGAAACTTTTACATTTATAATATTAGTGGGATAGTGGGATTATCGTCACCAAACAGCTACTTGGTAAATTTATTGAAATAGAATATTATAATAAAACCTCAGAGACTAGAATAATTCTATAATGTCTGTGATTTCTTTCTCGCAAATAAATTATGTATTTTAAAACTAATTTGGCGATTCTTTTGAAATAAAATGCTCTGAGGAAATAAATTCAGACCAAATGAAATAACAACAAATTTTAAACAAAAATAACGAGACAGCATAAATCATATACAAGGTACCTACATCGATTGTAAATAGACAGGTAGCATCACATTTTCAGCAACACTTTATTTAAATTTGAAGAGCCCTCTAAAAGGCGGATTGTAGAAACCCGGCCTTTTTTAATTAATAAAAACTGGACACTTAAATTCAAAATTTGCTCGATAGTTATCCTACAAAACCTTAATAACCTGTGTATCGTGTATAAAGTCATCGCAACGTTTCCATTGGTTTCTATAAATTTGAAATTTAGTAAACTTTAAAATTCTAATTTGCAGATACCAATGGAAACTTTTCAATGACAATATTATTGTATATTTTGTCATTGCAAAGTTTCCATTGGTTTCTGTAAATTTGAAATTTAGTAAACTTTATAATTCAAATTTTCAGATACCAATGGAAACTTTGCAATGACAATATATACAATATATATACACAATTTAGATTTTTAAGATTAATATTTTAACTTCATAATGGTATTTAAAATTCAAATGTACTGTAAACCATATATTCATTGGAATAATATAATATCAATCATAATTGGAAATAACAATTTTAAATACATACATAGGTAGGTAAATATTGTTATAGAGAGTTTTATAGTCAATATAGATAGCTTATGTTCACGTTAAAGACATGTACCCACATTTATCTGATCGTAAAATTTTACGATATGACTGTACAATATACGTGGAAGTAGATAGTAATTACGTTGACACGTTTTTAACATAAAAATGTATGAACTGCTTTTTGAAACTTCACGTTTGCCATTCTATATTTCTATATATTAAAATCTACATACAACTTACTCATACATAACAAGCCTACATAGTTGTAATTTGACAAGGAGGTTGTTTATATCACGCAGGTATGCTTAGAAAGGCTTTTGTAATACAGAGTTTAGGTTTGTTAGCCTTTCAGTGCGAATAAGGAATATACCAAATTCAGATTCAAATTAAAATAGTTTATTTTGCAAAGTAGGTATACATAATACACTTTTTACACGTCAAATTTAATCTAATAAAAATATATGTAATAAGATAATAAATGTACATGACCTAAATTAAAGTTTTATGTAATTATTATTAATTATATTATATATATACGATTAAAATGATAGGTAATAATATATATTATACAAGGTGAAACCCAATCAACCACCCGAATCCATACCGGAGACCCGGCCAGGGACCAGGAACAAGGTTCAGTGATCACCAACCGAGCTCCCAGCACGAATCCAGGCGGCCGACCAAACATCCTATATACTACATACTAATAGGTTACATATATAAATACATGCCTACCTGCGCCCATTCGATTAGTCTTGCTAAGAAGAAGGGCAAGAAACTTAGCAAGATCATGTCTTTTTTTTCAACATAAAACTCATACTATAAGATATATGACTTATATCTACTTTAACCAAGGGATAAAAAAAACAAGACATCAGGAATTCAGGTTAATGAAAAAAAGAAAACCATACCTCTGGGTAAAAGGCTAGTATCTTAATTTAAGTAAACAAAAATATATTTCAAGAAGTATCTGTATTATTTCTCTTAGGGATAGACGAATCTCTCATGATATTGAACTTTTATATAAAATAATTGTTCATTTAGTTGATACTCCACATTTGCTTGGCCAAATAAATTTCCGTTGTCCGTCAAAGACAACAAGAAGTTTAAGATTGTTTTCTGTGCCATCAACCACAAAAAATTATTTAGTAAATTGTTTTTTATACAGGACCTGTAATTTATATAACAAACAATTTAATGACATTGATTTATTTAATGTGTCACTTTTTTCGCTTAAAAAACTATCACAGTCGAAATTTTAAAATTGTTTGTAATAATTGTAATATCTATTGATTTTAATTTTATTTTGTTTTTATATTTAATTTCAACTGTCTTGTTTCTTAGAACTGTACTACTTGTTTTACATTTGTTTATCTATGTGTGAAAACTTTGCTGGTTTGTGTAATTTAGTTGTGTATTGTTTTTATGTAATGTTAAACTGTTTGTTTCCCAAATATAAATATAAATAAATAAATAAATTATTTTTTCATATATTTCATTACGAGAAATATAATTGAATTCCTAATAGTTTCCACTATAGCACCTCTGTTTGTTTGTTAAGAGAATGACGTTTAATTTTTTTATGGAAATCTGCATTTTCAATGTCATCACATGATCTTTTACAATAAAATTCTGAATAAACACGATAATAACAGGAGGTTGATTCATGTCAAAACTAAATTCAAATTGGCCGTTACTTTTAACTGGATTTAGTCATGTTATAGAGACTGTAATATTTAATGGAAAAATAATAATGGTTCTTTGTGTTCGCCATATTTGTACTAAAATTCATAAACGCAGAATTGAATTACTTATATTTGGCGGACCCATATTTTTTTTCTTTGTAGGGTTTCGTACCTCAAAATGAAAAAATGGAACCGTTGTTATCCGTCTGTCCATGTCTCCGTCTGTCTATCTGTCAAGATCCTTTTGCTCGGGCCCCGGGTGAGATATCAATATAAAACTGATGCCTCGTACAGAAGTCTAAGGCTTCAAGATACTGTAAAAATATAATACTTCTTTGTAACTCAACGCAAAAACAGTTATTGCCCTTTACATAATCAATTTAATACAAATTTAGTCACCATTAAAACCTATAGGGCACTTCGAGCTAACTTAGAAACTTGAAACTTCACTCACAGGTAAGTCTTAATAGCACACGTATAGAGGAAAATCATAAAATTACAAATATTTAATTATTAAGGATGGAATTAAGGAAGTTATATTGACCAACTTAATTAGACACCTTGAGATACATAGAGTTTAATAGATCGTAAGTGTCTTGTTAAATTATTGTTCTTTTGCAGCTTTTTTTTTATTATTTTTTGATATTAAAACAATAAAAAACGGGTTTACTCATAGATTAAAGATAACGTGGGGCATACTGAATATTTCTGGAACGGGCCACTTACAATAAACAAAATAAAAAAGCAATTATGGAATTCGAAAATGAAACTCTCTGGAAACATTTACTTTTTAATTTGTGAAACTGTCATTTGTTTTTTTAATTTTGGCGTCCTTTAGAAAATTGTTTGTCGCTATTACAATAAATTTAACTCGTGAAAATTTTCGCTCAATGATTTTTTATAATTTTCGATGTCGCTTAAGTCAAAAAAAAAGATGCCAAAGACTTCAATTGGCATTTGGTGATGAAACCCCATGTCACAGCTCTGTGTATTCGTGGTTCGGAGAGTTCAGATGTGAACGTCATTCATGACGATGTACGTGAAGATCGACTGGAGACTGCGGTTACAGAATGCAATATTGATACCGTACGACAACTGATTGAAAATGACAAAAAAATACTTGTCAGCAAATTTGTACTATAATAGACATTGGAATGAGCTAAGTAGAAAACATTTTGCATGTGCATCTGTAGGTTTGGAAGCTTTGCATTCGATGGATACCGAATGATTTAACGGAAGACCAGAAACGACTGCGTGTTGGGTGGTGCCGTAAAATAATAAAAAAGTTTAAATGGAGGACATTCATTGACTGTCTATAATATCGTGACAGGTGACGAAACCTTGGTGTACTGCTTTGAACCAGAAAGAAAAAGCCAGTCGGCAGAATGGGTCTTTCCTTTTGAAGACTTGCCAAGTAAAGTTAAGAAAAGTCCAAACATTGGTAAGAAAATGGTTGCTTCTTTTTTTGGCAAATCAGGACATTACGCAACAGTGTCGCTTGAAGAACAAAGGACAGTGAACGTAGATACGTCAACACTTGCTTGCCCAAAGTCTTGGAAAAAGTTCTTTTAAAGGTATCCTCGAAGCAATGTCGTCCTTCACCACGATAACGCATCCTCACACTCTGCTAAGGTAATGGAAGCCTATTTGAAGGCTTTAAATGTAGAGCCAATGACGTTTCTTCCATACAGCTCGGACCTCGCTTCTTGCTACTTCTTTTTGTTTTCTACAATTTAAGACAAACTTAGAGGCACACGTATTGGGAGCCCTGAATGGGCGGTGAATACGTTCTACGAAGCTACTGAAGAGGTCCCTAAGGAAGACTGGTCCAACTGCTTTTTACAATGGTTCCAACGAATGCAAAAATATATAAATTCTGACGGCATATAATTTGAAAAACAATAAATATATAATAAGTCTAATATCCTGTCTTATTTATCAGAATCCAGAAACTTTCAGTATGACCCAAATATATATCCTAAGTCCATGGTTTTACTCGAAATATTTTGGCCCACGGTATGGGGCTGTCATTAGTTTAAGTTAATTTAAGTTTGTCATACTTAATTATTTAAATTATTTACCATTACGTTTTTAAGGTTCCGTACCCGTAGTGTTTGGTGGTACGGAACCCTTTGTGTGCGAGTCCGACTTGCACTTGGCCGGCATTTTAATAATTTGATCCAAATAAAAAGTTAAGTACAAACGTAATTTTTTTCTGAACTTATTAAAGACGGTTCAAAGTAATTCAAATTCATTTTTGATGCCTAAGCAATAAATGAGGAGAAAAATCCAGTTTGATATGAAAACTACACTGACGTTCCTTTTAAAGCGTAAAAATGTTATAGACATTATACGAAAAATTATCGTAGAATTATCGTATAGCAGATATGCTGAAGTACAGCAACTACGCCGTAGCACAGCAACTACTCCGTAGCACAGAAACTACGCCGTAGTATGGCAGCTACGCAATAGCAAAGCAACTACGCCGTAGTACGGCAGCTACGCCATAGTACGCTACGTAGCACAGCAGCTATTTTATTTATTTGTAGAGTTTCACAGATTAAATCCAATGGGTTACATGTTACAAAGTACGAGTAATAAGCCGTAGTACGAGTACAGCTGCTACGCCGTAGTATAGCTGCTACGCCGTAATACTGCATCTACGCCGTAGTACATCAGCTACGCCGTAGTATACAGAAGCTACGCTGTAGTGTAGCAGCTACACTGTAGTACAGCAGCTACGCCGTAGACCAGCTAGACCTTTACGGCTTTTCTAATCAACGTTCAGTGTTGAAGGTAGTAAATATATAGGTCTTATAAAGTTTTTTTTTATTGTCTAGATTGGGTAGTAAAATTTAAAATATTGTAGCTCACAGCGTTTTCGTTCACTGTTCAGCCAGTTATAAGTAATTAATATGATGCATATTCCGATTCTCATTGATGTAAGATCGAACCTTGTCTTTCTAAGTACCAACTGAATTGCCATTTACTAATTTAATTCAAGATTTCCTGAAATACGGCTGTGACTTGACATCTTATTTGCAGGGCAATTTGTAACAAACTCTTGAAATTTTGGTAAAAATTCTACTGTAGTTCACGAAAAAATTACGTTCTTAGAATCCGCCCCTAAAACCTGAAAGTTTCAACGTGTCCAAAACATACTTGAGAGACGGTTTTCATCAACGAACAAATACCTAAATATTTGGCACTTCACAAAAAGTACATATTCTTAAAACCCCAATAGAATTATTCACCCGAATTAAATGCCCGTCGGATGCAAAAACATCAAGCCTTGGCTATTTCTGTATGCCGTTTTTAACGGAACAATAAAATTTGTATCACAAACCACGTATTTTAATTTAACAAAAAACCTTATCAAAATCCAACGTACAACTACGTACTTGTTGATTATACGCGCAACAGTTAGCGTTTCTCTTTGTTGTCGCTAAAACGAATTGAACGACCATTTAAAAGCCTTTGTGCTGCAAAATTCTTTTCTAAAACGTATAAAACTTATTTCAATTTGAATTTGGAATTAGATTTCGTTTTTTATTCACGACTTTTGTAAAATTATACTTTCACGCTAAAAAAACGATTAAATTGAATATAAGATGCAAAATATTTATACAATTCAGAGCAAGTTATAGTTGGAATAAAAAGAAATAGAAAATATAAAAAAACATCAACCACCGTAAAATCACAAAGAAAGCATCAAATTCAATTTTAAAAGGCCATAAATCGACGTAATACAAAGTAAAACTTACCTGAAAAATTGTAGTCGTACCACCACAGAGCCAGAGAGGAGTCTTTCACAGTTTTGTTAGAGAAACATGTAATAAATATAATTTAGTGTGCAATATCGCAGGGCGGGCGGGAGCGCGGGTCGTCCTGAATGCTGGTTGGCGACTGACTAACACAGGCTGTACAATAAGGGTGGTTGGGCGGGCGGAATAGACCCGATTTGGACTCTATTTGGCCTGTTTGAATAATGGCTAACGTACGTCATTGATGGATTCTTTAATAGGCTATAGGGTGTCAAAGACAGGTTAAGTGAAATGAAATATGTAATATACTAAAGTGCTAATACTGAGTAATATTGAAGAAAAAAGACACTTTCTATTGAACGGAATAGTGAAAAATACTTCATTGCAAGATATTTACAAAATACAATAAGAGACAGAATGTAAGGACGGACTTATTCCTAAAATAAATACCTGTGAGTCAACCGTGAGGAAAACATGAAAACAGAAAAAAAAAACATTTTTATTAACTTTCAGTTGGTGTCAGTGCATAAATATTAACAAAAGCTTATTTTAAACCTATAATCTTAATGAAAATATACAACATTCTAATACATACTTAAATATACATACACATATGTACATAAGAACAAACAAGTAGCTTATAGTAGGTATAGTAGTAGCATATAAAAGAGAACAAAGAGGGAGAATTTTTGAGGGTTTGCGGAAGTTTATTTCAAAGCCGAACAGCATTGTTTCCCATTCTCAGAAATGAAAAATACTTTTAAAAGGTAGCGCTTTTTTTATTTTTGATCTTGTTAATGATTTAGCTACCTGCATCATTGACCTGTAGGTACGTTAATGACCTGCATACATACAAGCAAGCAAGGTATTCTTCTTTTTTTTTATTTGGTATTTTATGCTTAGGCAAGGGTATTAGCCGTTCAACGGTGATAAAATTGGGCAAATTACAGCGCAAACGCTACAACATCGATTTTCGCAATTATGCTTAACAACGAGGTACTTGTAAAACTACTTTTAATGTTGTGATTGCTTTATATGTGGGAGTAAATAAATATACTTTTAATTTAATCCACGTATGTGTAATATTTTTTGAAATGAAAGTTTCATTTTATTTGTTAATTTTTGAGACTGTCAATTATCAAAATTATGATTGTCATAATAAAACGATTACAATTTTAGCATTTATCTTGAGTTGTTATTTTGTATTGCATCTTAATACATTAGTATGATATGATATAAATTGAGTAGAAATAAATATAAAAATTGTGAACCACAACAATAAAAGATTTGTAGGTCCAAATTCAGCATCCATTGAGGATACACCTGGATGCCTTTGAGTGGGCGACGGTCTGAATGGATACAGGGTGGGACTCGTACCTGTTACTTTGTTTCACACCCCGTATAGCGGGGAGGGGTCATAGTTAAATGGAAAAACTATCAGCCATGGTACTGGGAAGTGTCTGAAGGAAGAAACGCTAATGGGATTAAACTTACGAGATTTTGATTGAACATTCAGGTGCCTTTATACTTAGAGTGGTCATAAATAGAAAATGACTCTTTACTATCCCATAAACTTGTTACTTATCTGACCGCTTTCACCTTTTAAAGTAGTTTATGCTACAAGGGCGAAAGGAATAAATTACGAGGACGTAACCGAGTAATTTATTGCTCTTACGCCCATGTATCATACTACGTTTTTTAATGCATAGTGTGAGGAAATAAAACAAATGTAATCTTGTGAACTTTAAATTATGATTTGCTCAAAAGGACTGTATCCAGAGCCGTTAAACAGTGGAAAAAAGTATTACATTTATGGTACACGGGAAAGGCTGCAGGTTAGCCAACTTCTAATAAATACATTTAAAAAATAATTATGATAAAGCCCTAGGGCAAAATAATCGACTTTCTGTTCAATTTTGATGCGTAAAAAGTGGGCCTTTACGAGCACTTGCATTGAAAATACACATTTTATTTATATACACATACTACTATTTTATTTTATTTGTAACACTGAAGCAAATTTCACTTTATATATTGATAGGTAATTTTAATTTATAGTTAGTTTTTATTTAGTATAGTGTTATTTTGTTTATAATTGTATATTGATAGGTATCTATTTAATGTTATTGTACTTTTTAACCCTCGCTCTCGACTTCCCATTTCACTTTTTTATTCTTGGTTATTTTTTTTATGAGTTTTCTTATGAAACTAAATTTACTGTTTTTCAAAAACTGTAACGGTTTTCCCAGGAAAAAAAATTGAAAACATGAAACTTGACCATTGAAATTTTTTCATCAACATTTAAAGGTTCTATGGTGTAAAAAAAATGTTTGAAGACCAAAGTTTCCATGGGCTTAAAAAGTGTTATATTTAGTGCAAATCAAAAAACGGGAAAAATAAATATTATCATTTTACCCAATAAAAAGTTATTGGTTTTTTAATACCGACGGAAGCATTTTGTGAAAAAATTTAAAGATTCCAAATTTGATCTTTTTTAAATTGTAGGCCATTCTTCTGGTGCAAACTTGCATTTAAATATGAAAAATTTTGATAAATAAAAATACATCAATAATCGTAATTGATTTATAAAAATTAATTAAATTAATTAAATAAAAGCTAAAATAAAAAGAGCGAGTAAAAGTGACAGCATAAATAGCGAGTAAAAGAGGCAGCATAAAGAGCGAGGTAAAGAGAAATTTGTAAAACTCAAGTTTTTAAAATTTTATTTAATAAATTCAAATTCAATTCAAATTCAAAATTCAAATAGTTTATTTTGCAAAGTAGGTATATAAAATACACGTTTCACAAGTCACAATTTAATCTTATAAAAAAAATATATGCAATAAAATAATAAATGTACATGAACTAGATTAAAGGTTTATTTAATTTATGTAGCAATATATATACGATTAAATTTATAGATAAAATATATATTATACAAGGTGAAATCCAATCAACCGCCCGAACCCACACCGGAGACCCGGCCAGGGACCAGGAACAAGGTTCAATGATCACCAACCGAGCAGCCCCCAGCACGAATCTAGGCGTCCGACCAAATCCCATCCTATTTATTACATACTAATAAGGTTACATATATAAATACATGCCTACTAATAAATCAATAATAATTATTTATTTATCTTATTTTTCATATTAAATGCTAGTTTGCACCATAAGCAAGGCCTACAATTTAAAAAAGATCAAATTTGGAAGCTTTTAATTTTTTTACAAAACGCCCCCGTTGGTATATCAAATAACTTTTTATTGGATTAACAATATTTTTTTTTCTGTTTTTTGATTGGCACTTTTTTACACTTTTTAAGCCGATAGGCACTTGGGTCTCAATATATTTTTTTACACCACAGACCTTTAAATATTGATAAAAAAAATGCAATGGGCAAGTTTTACAGTTACCGTTTTCCAAAAAAATTGATAAAGGTTTCGTGGGAAAACTCATTTAAAAAATACCAAGAATAAAAAAAGTGAAATTTGCTTCAGTTTTACAAATGAAATTTAAAAAAAGAACAAAGGGTAGCAAATACTAGAAATTTCATAAAAGTTCAGAAATCTCGAAAACCATACGACAACCGTTAGACCTATGTTGAGTTATTCTGACAGGACATTGTCGCAGCTATCTATGGTTTTCGTTTGAACCACTACTTACTGGACTGGACACCCGTATATACATATATATATGTTACAAAAGAGGACATATTTGAGACATTTTTAGATCTGATAACGTCATTTCGTTATCTTCGCTCAAAATCGCAAAGATATCTCTAAAAAAATCCTAAAATGACTTTAATGACATGTATTTTTAAAACTATAAATCTCAAAATTCGCGAATTTTTTTTACTTAAGACATTAGCTGAATGGATTTTGGATTACAAGTCCTAATGTAGCCACAAATTCAAAATGACTGTAGTTTTGCAGTTTATTAGAGCGGGATAGACAAATCAAAAACAAAAGCGTTGGTGTAGGACGGGAGTTTGGCCTTACTGGCCTTAAGACCGGTTTCGCAGCCGGATTGTGAAAATCCCGCCTTTTTTAATTAATCGAAACAGAACACATAAATTCAAAATTCTAATTTACAGAAACCAATGGAAACTTTGCGATGGTAGCATACACAATACATAGGTAATAAAGGTTTTGTTGAATAACTGTTGAGTGAATTTTGAAGTTAAGTGTTCTTAATCATCACATCACAAATGTAAACAAAGACGAAATACATTTTCCATCTCATGATTCGTATCCAATAGCCTGACGATGTTATTATAACGAAACCGGTCGCTAGTGTAATATAGATATAAAAGTGGAACAGTTAGCAAGAATGTGTTTTATTGACAAGATGTTAAGTGTTCTGTTTCGATTAATTCGGGGTTTTTCACAATCCGGCTTCGAAACCGCTCTTAAGGTATTTTCCATTTGTTTATTTAAGATCTTTGACCGCCTCTTTGGTATAACGGTTCGAGTACTCGACCACCAATCAGCAGGGCGCGGACTCAGTTCCCGTAGGGGCACATACACACAATGCTCATTATACTTTTGTTAGGTGTGTGTGAAGGCACGGAAAACTGTTGGTTCATTTGTGCCCGAAGTACAACGATAGGGCTCATCACCCATGACGTTTGGGACGTAATAATCGTCGGTGAAAAGCGGGTTTACCAAGTGTGGAGTCCACACGTGGACTGTGACTTGCATTTCACAGATCACACTTGGAAACACCCCTAACACCCCCTCGGGGATTCATGTTGTGATGATAAGTTTTTTGTATACAAAATAAAAGAAAATATAACCTAAAATTGGCTGGTTATTTCTAACCAAAAAGCTATTACGTTGGAAAGAGCAGAGCTATTCCGGGTGGCAGCTGGCAGATCTGAATACTAATACTCGTATCGCAATTTAAAATGCATTACACAGAGTCTGGCTTAAGGCGCGTCTTCCCAGCGTCATCTGAAAATTACTCTATTGATAAAGTAATTTCTAAAATTTGTGGATATATTAATAATTTGCAATATTCCGCTGAACATTCTTATCATGCTATTCAAAATGCAAACTCAAGCACCGCCCGCCCTCCCGCATAAAACATGCACAAGCAAAGCAAGCAGTACGAGCACAAAATAAAGCAATCTTAAGTAACAAGCAAAAAACTTATCGACACGTGTTTTGCTTCTAAACGAGGCATCCTCGGGATATGTTGTACACACGACCGCTCGACAGCAAAAATTTTTTCACATATTCATGATGGACTTCCGCAAAGTAACGCCTTTTTCAATAAATTTTAAAGTAATTTCTCTAAAACGCTATGTTTAAAAATAATTAATAATATATATATTGTTAGTTCAACTATAAACCACAACTTTATTTAAAGAAATTATTATCCCATACAAGAAACAGCATGAAAATATTGCTTTTAGAGTAAATTAAAACCGCTAATGGAATTTTTATTGTTCTTGGAATAAAATACAAGGAAAATATTGCTTAGAAAAATTGTTTATGGAATATTTAATATTTAATTTAATAAACTAACAGGTGGTAGAGCTGTTGCCGGGCTCGACTGTGGAGGTACCACCATTTTACTTGGAGACCCCCTCGAAGTAATTCGGGGGAGAGTAAGAAGACAGCTCACAGGCAAAAAACCAGGAGGTCCACCATGCCTGGGATCGATGGATGGCGGTATATCCATCTCTTGTAGCCGGGCCTTATATGGAACAGACTGGTGACGGGCAGCGGCCTCACTGGTGCGAGGGTTCCGGCACCGCGCTCACCAACCCGCCTGCCCAGCGTGTGTGAGTATGGGCAATTCTACCAGGATGACAGCCGGGAGTGGCAAAGTCCTTGAAAGGTTTATTTATGTCCAGCAGTGGACGAACTAGGCTGATGGATGGATGGATTAATATAATTATGTAGGGTTCGAATTTATCGGTGTTACTACAAAATGGTGTTTAACTTTAGACAGTGTTTAAATCTGTTGTTGTCGTCTTTTCTTTCATATTGTAAAAGAGTGACAGCAACAGATTTAAACACTGTCTAAAGTTAAACACCGTTTTGTAGTTACACCGCATGTGTTTAGCATGCACCAATGTGTTTTTTTTTTATATTATATACATTGATTGTAAATTTAAATATAGTGTAAATGTAAATTTTAATATGTAAATGTTTGTGATTGTCGGCACTTGGTGTAACTTATTATACATCTTTGTTGCAATAGAACACATGTACTTGTCCAAAACGCTTGTGGACAAAGCTCTTTTATAATGCTTTACGCCAGGGCCACAGTTTCAGGCTTCTGGCGGCGCTTCTTGCTGCGCTCCCAGGCGGTTTTTGCGACGGGCTTTGCCCTGCCACGACACCCGTCGGCGCCTTCCACCGCATCGGATGTATAGCGCGCTCGCTCGCTCAAAGCACTCAACACTAGGTTCGTCCTGTGCGCTCCATCACTGTTTCAACCGCACGCCTCCCCGCACACCGCCGTCCCGCGAGCGCAAGTCACTCGAACCTATGGCCGGCTCTATACAACTTCATACATTTGTTCTCTCCGCCGGCGCCGTCGCAAGACGAACCGCTTGGCGCGCCTCTCACAGCCTGAAGCTGTGGCCGACCGGTTACTTTTCTTCGCATACGGAACACTCAATATCTAGTTACTAATAATTCCTTTTTTTTTTGTTTTATTTGCTACAATTGTTGGTAAAATCACATCATCACAGCCTGCATGTTTATAAGATAAATATATTGTTTGACCATATTATGATGTGATTGGCAATAGGACTTACCACCAAACGCTGGGAAGGTCAAGCTTGACTATAAAAAAATATTTAAATAAAATTAAAATGCGTTTTGAAACAAGAAAGTTTGTATGACGGCAGAGTAGGCACTGCCTAACCTAGAGTGAACATTTTCATACCAGCTTTATTTTTTTCAAAGTGTCTAGTATTTTTTTTTTTATTGTCAAACTTGACATTCTGATTGCTTTTCTGGAAAAAAGTTCTATGCACGCCACTGCATCTGACAACCCCTTGGGGTTTCATGTCGTGACGATATATATATCATGTGATTTATTGCAATAAATGAGATTAAATGACGATATTCATTACAGTGTCACTAAGGTATTCCATACATGTCCGCATTTCTCACTTAAAAATATACGGTTTTCTTAGTTCCACCCCTTTCCCACTCTATGAAAGCTCCTATGTAAGAGAAAGAGAAAGCCATAGTTCTTTATTTTCGTTGCAACAGCCGAAAAGTTGGGAAATCCGTAACAAAGTTAATTTTCTCGTCTATCCCGAGGGATGCATTAAAATGTACGTAAGAAAAAAGCTATGTTTTTTTTCATGAGGTTCGTGCCTAAAGTTGTTAATGTTAGAAATTTTAATTAACAAATAAAATAAGTGCTTTGTTTTTAGGGTTCCGTACCCAAAAGGTGCCAAACGGGACCCTATAACTAAACTTCCGCTGACTGTTTGTCCGTCCGTCTGTCACAGGGGTCTACAGCTTCAACCGTAATCAAATAAACTAAAATAATTGAACTTTAAATAAACCAAAATAAATAAGTTATAAATTATAAAATTCATTGAATATAACTTCTCAATATTAAACAAGAAAAAAGCCTTTAAACCCGTCAACAAATTGTCAGTTTTTAACACCCTCTAAACACCTTTTGACAGCCCAATTTGACATTAAACACATGGAATATGGTGTTTTGTTGTGTCAAAAGGTGTTAATAAATAGGTGTTAAACGCTGGCCATGTTAGGCTAGCAGATCCTAAGTGCTCTCCATTAAGGGTTCTTTTCATCTAATTAACAAAGGTACCCTACAGTATTCGACTTTATCGTGAATTTAGAGCTGCCTCTTACTGAAATACTAAATTTGCTCACAATAGGATACCTTATAATAAAACAGAATAATTTTTTGTAGTATTTCGTGGAGAACTTTGTGGAGTTTGTAGAAAAGCAATAAAAAGTAAAATAATAAAAAATACCCTCGACTCTAAGAAACAGAATTAGATTTATTTATTCAATATTTATGAATGAATGAATTGACACTTCATTGTACACAAAAGACATATAAAAGAAAACAGAGTATTGAAAACATAATTTTGTACAAAGGCGGACTTATGACTTAAAGCGATTTATTCCAGCCAACCTTTAGGTGGTGAGGAAATTGTCACTAGAAAAGTAAAAATAGAGGGACAGACGTAATAGATAGAGTAAATTAAATGAAAATCAATAAAGTGTAAATACAAATAACCTACCAAATTATTAAAATTTTAATAGATATCATAGACTTACATAAACAAATACACAAGAATATATTAATAAATACATCTATAATATATATATGTATATACATTTAAATATCAATATAATAAGGGTAAATAAGTGATGAGACTACCAACCTAATGAAACTTCATAGTGAGATCTGACTTTCTCCTCTTAAATATCGCCAAAGAAGACGACATACGAATCTCAGTATATTTATACACTTATTAGAAATCAATTATTATAACGTAAAAAACAATTTGAACAAAAATAATAAAAGAGAATACAATAAAATTAAAATTAAAATTGGGCTTACTTAAATGAAATAAAAAATACACTAACATAAATAAAAATTTATATTAATACATAAAGTAATAAATGTCTACAAATATGATAACTAAAATAATCCATAATTTTGATTGGTCTTGCTGAGGGGAAAAGCATAAAACTTAGACAATCTTTTGTTAAAATTTTACTTTGTTTTTTTTTGTCACAGTTTAACCGAAGATCGGACTTCTTAGAAAAAAAAACAGTCAAGAACTCGTACCCTGAGGTTTCCATTTATACCGTTTATTACTTAAACTTATTCCACTTGCAGTTATTATCGACCAACTTAACTTGACACTTACGATCTATAACATAAACATATCTAAAGAGTCTAATCAGGTTGGTTCCGAATAATTTTAGCCGTAGACTTCTGTAGAAGATATCAGTTTCAACTTGACATCTCACACGGGGCCCGAGCAAAAGAGTCTTGACAGACAGACAGACAGACAGGCGGGCAACAAAGTGAACTTATAAAGGTTATATTTTCATTGTTTACGTTGCTCAGACCTAGTGCCTGGAGTCAATGAAATGTATTTTAATATTTTGTATTTTAATCTTCCCTTGAAAATGGAGTAAAATCCGAAACCGATTGGGAAAAAAACACAAATAAAGTGAAACTATAACGTACAAGTGTTTTTAACTCTAGATGTTATAAAGGTAACTATAACAGTAATAAATTTCTATGTTTGAACACTTGGCGATTTATCCATCGCAAGGAGATATAGATTAACATTATATCATTGCAGTATAGAAACGCAGAAAAAAAAGTAAATCTGGATGTGAGGAGCTTGCAATGGATAAATCGCCAAGTGTTCAAACACAGAAATTTAATTCTGTCATAGTTTCTATAAGAGAAATGTGTATTCTTCACTACCCGATGCTGTAACAGGTGACGGTAGGGCATAATGGTCTTTGACTAGCTTTGAATACACTAGCGTCCTCTAGGCGCCAAGTGGCTCACTGTAAAGTGGGTATCATTGCAGTATGGGAAAGCACATCGGTAAATTCACGAGTTGTGTTGAGACCTGGATAGCTCAGAGGTTAGTATCCCGGCTCAGAGCTCCTCACATCCAGATTTACTTTTCTTTCTGCGTTTCTATACTGCAATGATATAATGTTAATTGTTATAAAGGTTCCTTTTTTCATTTTGAGGTACGGAACCCTCAAAAGATAACACGTCGTCATGACATGAATTCCCGAGAGTGTGTCAGGGGTGTTTCCGAGTATGTACTGTGAAATACAAGTCACAGTCCACATTTCACCGTTGATGATTACGTCCCAGCATGATGGGTACTTCGTCTTCGGACACAAATGAGCCCCTTTGGGATTAGAACCCGTGACCTCCAGATTAGTAGACGAGTACTCGAACCACCACACCACAGAGGCTGTCATAAAAGATGGAACCAGAAGGTTCTATCAAAATGTAATCAGCTTAGAAAGAGGCTCTACGTATCAATTTCTTAAATGGATCATTCGTAATTTTTTTTTAGGTAATCTAGTCACATATATACCCAAGCTGATTTTGAAGGCTAACTAAACTAAACTGACAGAATTTAAACTGAATTTCTTCACTGTGAAAAGGGTTTAATTATGCTCGCTTATAGCCTCATAGCTCTCAAACCCTTTGAAGTTATTCGGGGGAGAGTAAGAGGACAAGCTCTCAGGCACAAAACCAGGTGGCCCAGCTTATCAATCGGTGGACCGATTGATGGCGGTATATCCATCCCCAATTGCCGGGCCTTATATAAAACAGACTGGTGACGGGCAGCGGCGTCACTCTGGTGCGAGGGTTTTGGTACCGCGCTCACCAACAAAGGAACCCCCCTCCCCCACCCGAGTAGCGTAGACTGAGATTGTAACTACGCACACCATAGACAGTTAGACCAACTAACGGATAAATCTTTTGATTTCAACTGTTGATAGCTAGGCTTCGATCGTGCACTCACTCTCCTCCTTTCTGGATGAGCGCTTTCATCCTAAGGCTCATTGACGCTTCCTATAAGGCGTGGTACTCGCGAGTGTAAGACCAAAGTGTTAAAAATAATAACTAATATTACTTAACGATTTGTTTCGAGATGTGTAAGGTATACGACCACATGTTGATCTACTCAATGGCAGTTTTGACTCCGTAAGAGCCTCAGACCAAAATGCAAATTCGAAACGGAGCGCTTAGTGAGTGTTGCCGCGAAGTAAAAACTGAGACAAAGTGTGTTTCAAGACGTGGACGAACATGATACTGTCTCACTTATGGCCTGCTTCACCCGTTACAAGGAGTAAACAACGTCTTGATTCTTTATTTGGTCTGAGATATTATTTGCTATCTTGTATTTTCTTATCCCTTGGTTAAAGTAGATATAAATCATTTGTATAGTATAAGTTTTATGTTAAAAAAAATAGATGATCTTGCTAAGTTTCTGGCCCGTTCTCTTAGCAAGACTAATCGAATGGGCGGAGGTAAATTTAGGCATGCATTTATATAGGTATATGTAACCTATTAGTATGTAGTATCATAGACTATATTTATTAGTCTATGGTAGTATATAGGATGGGATTTGGTCGGCCGCCTGGATTCGTGCTGGGGGCTCGGTTGGTGATCATTGAACCTTGTTCCTGGTCCCTGGCCGGGTCTCAGGTATGGGTTCGGGTGGTTGATTGGATTTCACTTTGTATAATATATATTTTACCTATCATTTTAATCGTATATATATTGCTACATAAATTAAATACACCTTGGATCTAGTTCATGTACATTTATTATTTTATTACACATATTTTTATAAGATTAAATTTTGACTTGTGAAATGTGTATTATATATACCTACTTTGCAAAATAAACTATTTGAATTTTAATTTGATAATAGTTAAAACCGTACAAAAAATAAGTAGCACAGCTATTTACAAAAATTGGTAGGTAAATAAGAATTAATTACATTTTCTTAGTAAATGTGGTGTTATATACCGAACTACGAATAAATATTCCATCTTTATGAACTAGCTCTAGACATTTAGGGGTCGGTAGGTAAATTGTCGACATTTAGGTAAAGGACCTCTGCAATGGGACAAGACTTTGCTTTTAACATCAAATTGTTGTTTATTGTTTGCTGTATAAGTCACAAATAGTGTGTCTGGTAAACAAGAATCTCAAGCTTGGTTGCGTGCATTAAATTTGGAGACATTCAAATGTTTTTTTTTTTGGGTTCCTTACGTCGTCATGGAAATTCGGAACCGTTATAGGATCACTTTGCTAAATAACTTCAACAAAGAAACATACTGCGGAAATTATTGATATGTATACGTTGCCTCACTAATTTTGAAAACATTCTGTAATTTTATGAAGAGAAGAAGTTTCCTCATTTGCGTGGATACTTTTTTGTGATTTTTTTTTCAGTTTTATTACCTTTTGGCTTACTTTTCTGTCTCTTCCGATCTAAAGAAGTCTGCGTTTCCATTTGGTGCAGCAATAAAGGAGGTAAGTGATCAAAAATGTTAGTTATCTCCATTTCGGCTTATGATGGTGGTTTAGTTTTTGTCAAAGACTTCACTGGGTTTTTGTAAATGTTTTTTTTTATTGTACTTTTTTACATAAAATACTTAGAAAGAAGCAGGCTAAGCTTAATTTTGTAACCATTTTCTGTTATCTGGTTACCATAAAAGCAGATGAAGGAACTACCGCTGTAATAACAAGATTCCAGAAAAGATAATTTAAAAGCAAATTTCTGCTAAATTAAACACAAATTGAGTACAAAGGCAACCTTGTACCGGAAAGCTTGCCAAACCACTTCAAATATTAGTCTAATTTCAGAAATGCATTATTCATTGTTCATGTCTGTAAATGCAGTCTTCAAGGAAAGTCTGTCGTTGTATTTTTTACCTTAATTCCGTGAAATAAGAAGAGTTTCAGAATGGAGGTGAGAAAAATGTGAGAAGCCGCGGTTTAACCAAGGTTTCAACATACAGTTCTGTGGTTTCAACAAAGATTGGTGCTATGCTAATTATTACACAATACAATATTCTTTATTGCACACCAAAAAAACAGAAATAAGGAGACAGTTTTACAATAAGTAGTAGGGTATCTTAATTAGGTGATCTTATCACAAAGAACGATCTCTTCCAGACAATCTTTGAATAAATTACACACTTTAAAACATATTGATAAATTAAATAAATAAGCTATATACATGTACATAAATAATAAAAATTACGTATATAAATCATACACATATATGATATAATGATAATTATATAGTTTATATATTTAAATATGTATTAATATAGAAACAAATATAAATACATACAACTTTAAGATCCAAGAGAAAGATAATGCTTTTTTATGTGAAATAAATTTAGTGAAAACTATGTTTTAAAAGACTATAATGATGGAGCTCGTCTTATTGTGAAAGGAAGGGCGTTCCACAGATTTACAGCTTCAACAGTAAAGGAGTTTATAAAAACACGTTGTATGAACTAGCACTACTAAGCGAAGATTTTCAGATGACTTCTGATTGCGGCTGTTCTTAGTATGAAGAAACACAAAGCGGTCTTTTAAATAAGAGGGATATAAAGGATTAAATAAAACAGAGCATTATTTAGAAATAGCACAGTAGGTTGGCTCATTTAGAAATAGTCCAGTAGGTTGGCTCATTTAGAAATAGTCCAGTAGGCTGGCTCATTTAGAAATAGTCTAGAAGGTCGGCTCATTTAGAAATAGTCCAGAAGGTTGGCTTATTTAGAAATAGTCGAGTAGGTCGGCTCATTTAGAAATAGTCGAGTAGGTCGGCTCATTTAGATATAGTCCAGTAGGCCAGCTCATTTAGAAATAGTCCAGAAGGTTGGCTTATTTAGAAATAGTCGAGTAGGTTGGCTCATTTAGAAATAGTCGAGTAGGTTGGCTCATTTAGAAATAGTCGAGTAGGTCGGCTCATTTAGAAATAGTCGAGTAGGTCGGCTCATTTAGATATAGTCCAGTAGGCCAGCTCATTTAGAAATAGTCCAGAAGGTTGGCTTATTTAGAAATAGTCGAGTAGGTTGGCTCATTTAGAAATAGTCGAGTAGGTCGGCTCATTTAGAAATAGTCCAGTAGGCCGGCTCATTTGGAATGATGCGGGTCATACTGTAATTAAAGTTATATTACATAATAACTGTTTGTATTGGAAACAAACAATAGTGCAGCCACGATATGATATGATAGAGCCGGCAAGAATTACGTGGACCAGACGAATAGGGAACAGGGTCAAGTGGAATATGTTGAAAGAGCCCTACATACAATATTGGACGTATGATGAATGCTATGACTAGTTGAAAAGGCTACTTGCATTAAAGCACAATGCATTATTGCAGTAAAGCAAACCGAGATAAAGTGAAATATTTAATGTTGAATTTTGCAGTAGCTTTTTTTTATTTTTTTTTAAGAATTAAAATTATTAGAGTATTTTTATTTTATTTGACAATATATTATTTCGAAACTTTGACGCATCCCGAATGCTTTGTACCTTGTGTTACTGTCATTGTACAAGCCAAAGCTCAATCATAACTTAATTTAAAATTGATGTTTTTATAATTCATCGCTCAGGATACTCTAAAAAAAAATATTTTTAAAGAAAACACAAAACATTTATAATTGAAAGCATCTTAAGAAAAATTGCATGCCTTAAAAAGCGTGTATTTATGCCCGAAGAATCACCACGTTGGGACGTAATAAAGGTCGCTGAAACTCGGGTTTACTGTGACTATGGACTGTGACTTGCATATCACAGTTCAGACTCGGAACATCTCTGACAACCCCTCGGGGATTTATGTCGTGACGATATATACAAACTAGAAAAAATCAACTAGAAAAATTACTTATGCGGATTCGAACCTTCGTCCTCCTGTTTACATAACAGGCGCGCTACCGACTGCGCCACCGAGGATCTTATCTGGAACGACGAATTTTTCCACCATATTTGTACACCGTTTTTTTTTTTTTAATTGATATACCAGCTTGTAATGCACACACCGAACACTCACGCTTTATGTGAAATTCACGCCCTGTTCTAAAGAAAAGATAACTTTATTTATTTTTAATAGTCTCATTTTTCTTATTTTAGGATAAAACCTCAACAAGTACAGATAACATCAGAAGGAAATAAAACTATGTAATTATTGTTAGAAACGAATTGTATTATAAAGAAAAAGTTTCACAATATTTTGATCAAATAACAATCAGAATTTTCACAAGTAGTCAGAACGCGTAGGATGAGTGTTTTAGTATAATTATCTTTATGACATATCCAAGTTTCATTCTTGAACCTAAAAAAAGCAAGCATTCTCCTTAACATTTTAAAAATTTCCGTATAATTTTGATCCAAACGTCATTGCAGGGCGTCAATTTCGAAAACTTCGACCAAAATAAAATAAATGGACGGGCCATAGCGTACAGATTTTTGAAGTCTGTAAAGTGAGCGCCGGCTCTCACTTCATCTCTGTCTCTGTCTGTTAGAAGAGTGACACGTACGCTTATTATTACATGCCATCCAAATAACTGACGAAAAAATACCTTCTTGTGCATTTACAAAGTGCAAAAAGCAAAAAAACATAAACATAAAAATTAGGTATTTAAGTATATATCCAATTGCTTAGACTCGTTATGAGTGAGGAAACTGTAAAGACAAGGCCCGTCCATTCATTTTATTTTGGTCCAAGTTCGAAAACTCATTTGATACCCCAAATTTATCAATCGAAACACCAACAATGAAAACCCGTTTTTAATTTACAGCTCAGTGTGATGCGAGGGGAACTTTTTCAAGACTGCATGGTACAAGTTATAAAAAGCATAAATGGAGACACTTAGGATAACGACCAAGGATCCACCGAAAACAAAGCTCAAGAAATGGCCATCAATCATATTGGTTCCTTTAAGACTTGTGGCGTGCCCTTGGAAGAGGTCCTTGGTACCAGCCCCGACCGCTTTCCGTTCCTCCATCATTCTCTTCATTGATGACAGCCGTTCTTTAAGCTCATCGATGGACTCCAACATGTCTTCTGAGGCTGCAATAGGAGTAAGTAGTATTTGGAGTATGGGATTTTGACGGCATGTAACTTTTAGTTGAACCAATGAAATTTGCTCATTTGTTTTTTAATTGGTTGATGATATAAGTAGGGTTGCAAACTTTTTTTAGAAGAAATAAAGTATATCTAATTTCAGGGAAGGTAAATAAAAAGTAGGGACCTTTAAAAAAAAGTATTCTTTATTCAAGGGAGTTTGAAAAAATGTCACGGTAGCTGCGGGCGGTACGAACTAGGACGGCCAGACTACATACACATCCTCAAATCCTTTTGTGAAACTGTATTTTTCGTGCTATTTGCATAAATTTTTGTTTTCAGTTTACGTCTAATTTTATGTAAAGATTGAAATAAAGCATTTTACGTACTATATTGTTATTCAAAAGTATAAAGTACAGGGACCCAAAATAAAGTAAGATACCTTATTTTAAAGTACGGTTGGCAACCCTAGATATAAGTGTTAGCTTCAATAAAAATATAACGTTCCTTCAAAAAATGGTTCTTATATTTGTACTTTTGGTACAAACGTAAGTTTTTGAGGACTGATTTTAACATATCAATAAATATTCTTAAAATTGACATTGGTTTTATATTTCAACATAATTTATTGATTTACACACCCTAAACATTCAAAAATAATCTTCACAGTAGGTATTTAAAACGAAATTAATAAGCTTTCAACAATCATATTTACAGATAAAAACAGGATCGTAGTATCTAAATAAAAGAAGCTACAAAAGATATAAAAGAATTTCTTCTAGAAACAAAAGAGTTACATATTATTACAAAAAACTAAATACTATAGTAGACATACATGCAAACAACAAACAAATAGAAAAGTTCAAAATCAAATGCACCAAGAAAAAAACTGAAAGTATAACTTAATAATTACGTTGGCTGTTGTACAGATAAATATTACCTACTAAGTTGGATTTTTCTTGGTTACTTCAGTACTCATTATAAACATTTCGTAAATATTTCGTAATTAACTTTCTTATATATAAATAATAATAGGTCATTTGCTATGAAATTGCCGAAATTTTATTAGAGATTCATGAGTTCATAATTCCTGTAATTCAATAGATATTTCCATTGTTTGTTTTTTGTTTGAAAGTTTTACATCTACGTATTAAATTTTGTTTTTATTGTCAGTTTGATGACTAAAATTTTATTTTCAAAAACATTTCGTCCTAAATGCCATCCCTTTCCATGATAAGATTCGTAATAATTTTTACAGCACACATTTTACAAAAATTAAATTAATTATCCTGTTAGCTTAATGATTTCTCATTCATACACAAAAGAAATTTAAAAAGTTAGATTTGTCATTCCTAAAAAAAATGCCAAAATGTTAGTACTGCAAAATTGTGTTTCCACGTGTAACGATATGTATATGTAACGATATATACGACATGTATAAAAGTTTATTTTAAATAATATATACGAGATAAATATATATTTTATATTTTTAATACGCAAATCTATTTTATTCGGATGTAGCGCACTTTTTCTGTGCTCGTGTATCAATTGCAGGCTCTAGCATAAAAACAGCGTTGCGGAATGTTACTGGTAACACCCGTAACCTATGCTGAGTTGGGGCCTTTTTTATTGCCACGACACATGACGTTCCACGTTTGTATGTATCGGGGTTTGTATGCATTAAATTTATTTATTATTTTCATATCCATAATTTTTTTTTTCCGTGTGTGCACTTAAATAAATGATTCTTTATCTTTATATTTATCTTTGTTGATAAATGGACACAAAACCATCACGTTTTTAACAAATTTGAATAATTATTTAATAGTCACGACATTTATCTCCAAGTGAGTGTCAAATTACGGGTGTTTCGAGAGTCAACTGAAAGATTAAACAATGCAAAAGTGTTGTCAAAACCCTGATCTACGATCACAAACAAAGAGTTAACGATACAAATAAAAACAAAAAACGGAACGTACCTTCTGCTTCTCTTTCTGGACTCATCTTGTCTCTGTTTCCTCACAAATCCGACCTCTTTATCGAAAAACTCTTTTCTTACAAAACAAGCTTCAGTCTTTTGTTTTTGGCTTCCAATTTCGGATCCCAGTTTTTTGGTTAGGTTTGTCCCGTTTTCCAGAGTTTCAAAATGGCGGGAGGCACGCATGCGTTTTAGGGTCCTTTCTGGGAATGCAGGAACCTTATTGATCCAACTAAGTCTAGGTTGAGCTTCCAGGTAATAGGAAGTTACGGCTAGACTTAATTTACAAATTGGAGCAAGTGGATCAAAAGATACCGATGAGATTCTACCGATCTCCTACCTATGGGTAAAAATAAAAATTATGATGAGCTAACTATGAGTGGCGCCAAAATAATTGTTATCAATATATTTTACCATTAACAGTTAAAGGACAACCACTAATTGTTATGGTTAAATATTGTTTTATTTAGAAAACTAGCTGATGCCCGTGACCTCGTCCGCGTGGAAGACGACAATGCGGCCACAGTGGGATTCCCGCAGTAGAAAGTATCCAGTTTTTAGTAAGATAATAAAGCCAACTCTGAAGACTTTTATTTTAGTTTTAGTGCTGTCAAGACTAAATTTTCTTCATTGGAAAACAGTTCATAAGTGTTACGAATAGAAGCTAAATTACTTTGGAAAAATTCAAGTTTTGACAGCACTAAAACTAAAATTAAAGCCTTCAGAATCGGCTTTATTAAGTTATAGAACAGTGATTTTCCTTCCTTCTTTAATTGTAATTAATGCCTCACTGCTGAGGATCGAACTGGTTATCATACCAAAACTTGTTAAGAAAATATTATCTATAAAGGTACTTTATTGTGAGACTCCGTTGTGCGTCCGTCCGTCCGACCGTATGTCGCAGCTTTAGCACCGTAACTTTAGCACCGTTAAAGATAAAGACTTGAAATTTAGCACAAAAATAGCGTAAATCTGCCCAGATAACACGGTGTAAAAAAAATAAATATTTGAAATTGTTCAAAAAATTTCCGATACAATAAGAGAGAAAAAAATATCCTACAAATACAATATATAATATATATGGGTATCAAATTGTGATTGTAAAGATAAATACCTACTCTCCAAAATTATTTGATCGAAAAATATAAAAAAAATGTCGATATAACTGGCCAATTACAGGAAAACTATAGTGATTAATAAAAGTTAAACACAAATGAGAAATATAAATACAAGTAAAATAAATAAAAATGAAAAAATTATTAAAGTACAATATGGGTATCAAATTGTAGGTATTAAAAGCTGATTGTAAAAATATATAGCTTAGCTATATTTATTTGCATCTATTTCGCATTATCATCTATATAAATTACAAAAGCTGTATGTCCCCCCCTTCTTAACTCCAATATTGGTGGACCGACAAATATGAAAAAAATATAGTAAGTAATATGTGCTTACGTAAAGATTACAGGAAAAATATAGCGGTTGAGAAACTCACAATTATAAAATGAAAAAATTAAATTTTCCGATCCCAAAACTTTCGAATTACGAAACCCTAGGTACGCGAGTCTGACTCGCACTTGACCGGTTTTATTTTGAAATTAGTCCATACTCTAATTTAAGACGATACCTATGTAAAAAATACGGGTGCTTCAGCTTTTCTGGATATTTCTGTGTGAATCCGCTCCTCTCGCACTGTGCGATTTTTCGCTTGGAGTGACAGTGGCAAAAATAAAATTCGCATACTTAAAAGTTACGTTTAAATTAGACAAGCAGTCTGACAGGTTCATGTGAATCTCTATACTAAATTACTAACATGTACTTTGTGTTTGCTCCAGCTCCTACAAGAAGACCTTCTTTCCTTTTAGACCATATTTTTTCGTGGAATACATATGTAACACGTTTACAATCTATCACGTGACACTGGCAGAATAGTCGACATCGGCTGCATTTGCCAAAATAAAAATTGAATTGAATTGAAGTTTATTTAGACAGCACTGAATTTATTTGTCTAGTTTTGCTAATAGACTAATCCACAATAATTTTTTTTTTATTGAATTTACTTTTAATAACTGAAACTTTAACAAAAGTTTCATTGTTATACGATAATAATTGACGAAGTTAGAGAAGTTTAAAGTTCATATCTTTAATGCGCGGGAATAAACGATAGCTCCCAGGCGGCCTCTCTGAGAGTGACGTCACACTTCGCAAACTACTACAGCGCCCGGAGAGAGCAGTACGTAAAAATGTCTCTACCTAAGCAGTCAGTGCTATAAATATTGTGTTGTTCCAAAGTGTCAGTCAACAACGAAATCTACACACTTGGAAAAATATTTATAATGGTACCGAAAGAGATTAATCTGCGAAGGCAATGGTGTGAAGTCATGAGAAAGGATGAGCTGTCTCCCAAAACAGCAGCATATTGTTCTGAGGACAATTTTGACGTAAGTAAGTAAGTACTTACCTTTGATATAAATACTTATACTTATTGTGTACTTATTCTACTAAATTACAGCCACCGATTCCTTAACCCGTCCAGTGTCCTATGATCAAACGTATGATCATAAGAAATTGAGTGCCCGTAGTGTCCTAAGATCAACCGTTTGATCATAAGCGGGCGTTCCGAAGTTGCCGCCACATACGTCAGAGTATTTTGGAGCAACTTTGGAGCAAAAATTGTCTTTGATTTCTCACATTGTTGACAACATTTAGGCGTAAATGATTTCCGGTTTGGAGTGAATGAATTTTAGAAACATTTTGCTCAGTGAAAACGCAACCGGCATCGAGTTTGTTTACGTCCGTAAATATTTAATTATTGTGAAGTATTTACTGAGTATTTCAATAAAAAAATGTATGTAGTCTACGTGTAAACTAATTTTGATTACGTGAGTGTAAAAACAAATTCTGAAATTAGTGTAAATGAAGTGTTGTGATGAAAAATGTGACAAAAAATGGCGGAAAAAAGTGAGAGCTGAAACTATATCTAAGGATATTTTTCCTTCGGATTGTTGCCTAGGTATGTAAATTACATGAGAAGATGGCAAATTTTATGTAGATTTTTAGAAGATATAACATATTCGGTAATAATGATTACAACTTAACTAAATCCGAGCATTTCTAACAACAAGTCGCTCAAAATCTCGCTTGGCGCGATGTATGAGGACATTTCGGGCACTTGGAATTCCCTTCTATGGGGACACTCAAAAGGTTAAGTGTATGTAATGTGATAAATAGCAAATTTATTACATACCCGGGGTAGGTGGTACTATTGCTGAAAATGATCGTCATCAGGTGACAATTTTGTCAATAAATTTTTTATTTCTCCTCTTTCTTTAGTTTAGGTATTTATATTTTTTCATGAACGTTAAATGTAATAAGTAAGTTATGTTATGTCATATCAAGAGGTCAAAGCATTGGCAGAATGGCAGTTACTCTACCGACAAGACAAAATCGTAGTTCTTATGCTATAGATAGATAAAAATAATAAGTGGGCAGGTGGTATACTCGAGTTAACGAGTCACGGAAATACGTTATATTTACCTCTTAGTAACGAAATGTACGACTTCTGTTATAAATGCAACCACACATGACTACCGTGGTAAAAGGTCACCAGCAGCAGCTACGGCGGTGTCTTTTTAGTCGTAAGTCGAGATGACGGTATTTCCTTTGACGCGACTGCAGGTGCAGTCGGTTGAACGACCCGCTTTGCTACGACTCGGTAACAACAGAATAGAGCTGATGCCGGACTCGACTGTGAGGTATAGAATACTTATGGCTTGCAAACCCTCATGAAGTTATTTAGGGGAGAGTAAGAGGACAGTTCTCAAGCAGGCACAACCAGTATCTCACTATGCCTGGGACTTTTGATTAATAATCAAAACCTGGGACCTATTGATGGCGGTATATCCATTTCCATAAAACAGACTGGTGACGGGCAGCGGTGTCACTGGTGCGCGAGGGTTTCGCCAACCCGCCAGTCCAGAGTGTGTGAATATGCGCATTTCTTCCAGGAGGACCGCCAAGAGTGGCGAAATCTTGGAAAGGTCTGTCCAGCAGTGGACAAACCAGGCTGATAGATAAATCGATGAATGGAACAAATAACTTGTATGTAAAGTTCTTTTCACAAGTTTTTTTCTATTTATCAATAAATAGGTTTATATGAAAATGCCGACTTCTTTCGTGAAAAGAACTTTACGTACCTATTAGGCTACCGTGTGGATAACGTAAACATTAGGTAGGTACCTAATCTAAAGTATATTAAGTTTGCTTACGTCTCTGCTTTGACACCCCTGATTTCGGCACTGTGGAACTTGGTATTATTGGAAAAATATTCTGCCACTGCCATCATTAAGCCGTCTACTCTGAGAATATTAAGTATTGGATTGGGCCTTATTAAAACCCGTTTCAGTCATATTTGTAAATTTTAACTAAAACTAATGATTGCTTACTTAGTAATATAATTTCTCAAAGAGTCCTTTTTACCTAAACTTGAATTAAAATCCTAAAAACAAGAAATACATCGTAAAATCTATAGAGCGTCCGCACACGGTTGTGAAGTGTGACGTCAATCGGTCAAGTAGGCAACGCGCTCATTTCGGCGGGCGTTTAGCAGTAGGTACATTAATTTTACTTTAAACTTTGATTGTTAATATCTCTGTAAGTATTTGATATTTTTCGATGATTTAAAAACTTTTATTCATGTCAAAATACTACCAACGCTATCTGCTAACCCATGAATATAAATAAGTTAGAATGGATAAGTCTATTGCAGATTCTTGACTGACATTAAATGATATCTGATATATCGCTAGCAGACAAGGTACCTTTTTCAGGATTTTACGATTTTACACCGAGGGGCATCACCCAAAAACTTTAGTTCAGTTGTGCAGTGTTTAGTTCATTCACATAATAATATACCTTGCATTAGGTCAGTGAATTCAATAAAAAAAAAACCTATAGCGCCATCTCTTGACGTGTACATGAAAGTGGTCGTAGTGCGCTAAACGTAGCTTACCTGCGCAGTGATGCGCCTTTACCTATTTTGTAGATTCTCTTTATAAACGATAGATGACGTTACTGGTATTTTTTATGAAAGTCCTTTTATTTTTATTTATACTGAAGACTTTCAGATATCGTTCTTACAAGAAAGCATACGAAATAACCAGTCGATAAAAAATCTTGGAAATAAAAAAGATAAAAGCTGGTCAAACCATGACCTAGTTTGTGGGACGGTCAAACGATTAAAAATAGGATTGTATTTTTTGGGTTCATCTAATTAAGTAACATGCATAATGAACGTGATTTGAGAAAACTGACGACGATACTGACGTGATGCGACGTCTTTCAATGCCTTGAAATTTACGTCATATTTCACGTGACCACGTTGCCTGGGTACTTGATTATTTTTATTTACAAACAATATAAAAATAAATTGTGATGTCAACAAATATTATGCAGGTAGGTAGTTACAGCATAGACTACAGGTTGGTCCAAAAGGTGACGTCAAAAAAATTTTTTTAGATTCTTCTTGCTTGGGTGTACCCGAAAATACCCCTTTAATGTTCCGCGATTTTTAGCAGTTTAGAAGTTATGATTTTTTAAATGTGTATTTGCGAATTTTCTACCGGAGCAACTTAAAAGATCATAATCTGTTTATTAGTTAGATTTTTTGTATTTTTTTTTTCTCTAACATGGTAGTATTGAGTTACTCTTTGATACGTTTTACAACTACACGACATTCTTCATTACAAGTTACCGAAAAAAGGGTCGAAAGTGAAAGTTTTAGGTTTGAGTTGGACGGAGTTAAGTTTTCAAAATTCTCTTAACAATAAAAATAGATGTATTATATGTTCAAACTACTTTTAAAAACTTAAACAGTTTATTAGCTTACCAAACAATAAAAAAAATCGTTCTTAATAGGCAATTTTTTGATGAAATCGGCTTCCAAACTTATTTAGGTGAAAACGAGCTAAGAAAAAATTGTATCCGAAAAAATTGTTTTAACTTTTTTTATGGCCACCATTAGTAAGGCATCAAGGAAATAGTCTAAGCTCGGGAGACCAACTCCGAAGAAGAACTGAGACGAAAATTGAGAGAAGCTGCAACAAAAGTCAGATAAAATTCAAACGCTATCCGTAGATTAAAAAATATTTTTTTAAGACGTTGCCGATTGTGTATTGAAGTTGAAAGGTGTCATTTTTAAAAATGTTCTCTAATCAACAATTTTTTTTTAGAACTTTTTCAGTTTACAGCCATATAATAGAGTTATTTATTTAACTTTACTAAGAATATATTTACCTAAAAACTTAAATAACATTAAAAACTTAACTAAAGATGACCTAAAAATAAAAAATCTAACAAAGTAAAACTTAAAATAATTACAATAAATAGAAAATGCTGGCCAGATCGCTGCCGTCATTGGGAAGGGTGCCCAAAAGGCTGGCGGCGTTGCCACGTTGAATGGCCAAACTAATTCTTTGGCCAAAGTAGCTTCCAGCCCTTCGGTCACCTGAAGCGTCGACCAAGCGCGACGAAATTTCTTTATAAAGTCGCCGCGCTTCCGAACCCCACGGCCCAAGAGTTTCTACAGCAAAAGGCACAAATATGAAGCCCTCGCCAAGGGCTCCATATATGCGCCTTTTTAAGACTTCAGCTTTTGCGGCTGCCGCGCCTGCCCTTATTGCGGTCACTTGGACATGGGACTGTGCCAATGTGTCAACGCACGTTGCGTCCCATATCAGTGACCGCCCGTTTTTCCAAGGAATGAGCGTCATTCCGTCGGGCCGTCTGCCGTCATCGCGTGCTATGCCCTTTGGCTCTAATATAGCCGGCACACTGGCACTGGCAAGGGCCCGACGAATGACGTCATTCAAGGTAGCGTGGCGCGACAGACGACCAGCACTATGCTGACAAGATAAGCCGTGGTGGCCCAATTGATCAACACTGTGTCCACAACGGCAGCGATGTGGCTCATTTATTTTGGCACCTATTCTCAGACCGACGGCCAGACTGAAAGTAGTCCTCTCCAATAGGGTCCCGATATTGGCAGATGGTAATGCATTTAACCAATATCCCGACTCTGGCTCGCTAGTTGCTAGAAGACGAGCTCGCTCTGCAGGGTTTGTTGAAGTTTCCAGTAGGTTCTTTTGAACCTGACTGCAGAGCGGCCCGTCCCAAAGCTTTTGCGAAGCCAGATTGATCGGGATACTTTCGTCGGGACCGGTGGTTGCACGCCATACGTCCCTGGCCTCAGTCAAGCACGCAACTTCAACATCACCAAGTGATGGGTTTATTATTCTACCGAAGAGGTCGATCGTGCTGTAGGCTGAGGACAGGAAGGCTGGAAGTGCTACGCTGCTTACTTTTCGGATACCCAGACCACCACACCTGATAGGAAGTGTTGCCTGGGTCCAATTCCGTTCTTCGAAAGAGCAATTTAGGATTTCGGTTAAAGTCGACTTAATTATATCATTTAAACGAGTAAGTAAATTTTGATGTTTCCAAATGGTTGAGCAGCGCAGAACATATGTAAATTTAGGAACGAAGAGGCAATATCTTATGATGAAATAAGCCATATGGGGATTAATTTGTTTAAGACGTCTAGATGATTCTTCAAATTTAGATATTTGTTCTTCGATGAAACCAGGAATTGAATCATCTAGAACCGGAGCACCTAGGAGGCGAAGTGAATCGTTGTCAATTATTTTTAAATTTGGAGCTAGATCACTGAATTTTGTCACTACATTATTATGTTCTTGGGGTGATAAAAATTTGCTCAAATAAAGTTCGCACTTTGAGAAATTTAATTCTAAGCCAATAGTTTTAAAGTTACTTATAATGTTTTCGAGGTCTAAAAGTACTGAGTTTGCATCGCCTCCGAGTGTTCCGTCGTCCAAGTACCAGACATTAAATTTTGAATTTAGATCCGCGATGTGTGGATGTATAGCCAAACTAAAAATCGCCGGTCCGAGAGGGTCACCTTGCTGGCAACCAACGGTGGAGTGTATTAGATGGTTCTTGTAAATCAGTTTCGATGGGTGACTGTAGCACTGCCATAAGTAGTTATATATTGCTGGGATGTTTTCTTTGATCTGTGACAGCAAGGTTATTATTATTACCATATAATTAGTTTTAGGTCATCATAACACACAATGAGGCAAAACCAGTTTTTTTTTTTGTAAAATGTTTTTTATGTGTTACTGATCGTTCAATTTGAGATTATTTGAATGCTTTTGATGATCCCTTACTAATGGGGGCCATAAAAAAAGCTAAAACAATTTTTCCGGATACAATTTTTTCTTAGCTCATTTTGACCTAAATAAGTTAGGAAGCCGATTTCATCGAGAAATTGCCTATTACGAACAACTTTTTTTTTATTATTTGGTAAGCTAATAAATTGTTCAAGTTTTTTAATACATCCATTTTGTATTATTAAGAGAATTTTGAAAACTTAACTCCGTCCAACTCAAACCAAAAATTTTCACTTTCGACCCTTTTATCGGTAACTTGTAATGAAAAATGTTGTGTAGTTGATTATAACGTATCAAAGAATAAATCAAGAGAAAAAAAATGCAAAAAGTCTTACTAATAAACAAGTTATGATTTTTTTAAGTTGCTCCGGTAGAAAATTCGCAAATACACATTTAAAAAATCATAACTTCCAAACTGCTAAAAATCGCAGAACATACATGGGGTATTTTCGGATACACTCTAAAAAAAATTTTTGACGTCAACTTTTGGACCATCCTGTATAATCTCCGAACATTTTCCTTATTCTAAGGTAGTAATACTAACTCTATGGTTATAGCAATAATGGACGCGTCTCCTGTAGTGAAACATGAGTATATTGTTATAGTAACTGATTAATTAGTTATAGCAAACCACAAAACCTTTTGAATTTTTAAAAAAATCCTATTATTACCGAAGTAAGCGATAGCGATATTAATCACTTTTAATGTGAAATCGTATCAAATGACGTCACGTGACATACCGTCAAGCTCACTTTGATTGCCAATAACTTTGCCATTTTTTAAGATGTCGAAAAAAATAGTTTGCTACTGTTTTTATCTTTTTAAACGCAATTGATTTTCATAAATATCTCAATGTAGGTGAGGGGCTCATTATTGTCAGCCATCATTAGCCACCTCGATGCGCTGTGGTGTTGTAGGCACTATACCATAACTGCCCAGTACATGTTCCGAACCGAAATGAAATACAGGAAGATTAATTTTATTTTCAGAAGAAAGAATAATACGTAAACATTTTTCAACGTCAAGAAATATAGAAAATCACACGAAAAAAACAAAAAAAAGAACACGACATGAATCCCCACAGGTGCTACCAAAGTATGAACTTTGAAACGCAAGTCAAAGTCCCCATTTGGTCCACCCGCTTTTCACCGACCACCGACATCCCAAATGTGATCTGTGGTGAGACTTATCGCCGTACTTCAGGCACAAAAGGTCCAACGACCGAACACAAATTAATGTGCACCACGGTGATTGAACCTTTAACCTCCATCACAGGGACGGTATAATTTTATTGGAATTTACGCCAATCAAATTTTTAACTTTTATGTCTGACTGAGCGCGGCAGATGAAAGACGATCCAATGTTCGCCGAAACATACCATGGCCGAAACATCATTGTACCGGCCGCAGCCGTGTACGAGCGGCAGCCACTTTTATCATATTTTTTAGCTATTCTACATTTTTCTCGTCTATATCAAGACATAAGTGAAGTTTATCACGGTACCCATTGCACGCGGCTATACGCTATCCTGCTGTCAGTGTTGGAACCTGACGAAAGTGTTAATTTATGAACGCCTATCAGGGGTTAGGTTCCCTTTGCCTTCCCACTTAGTTGGACTCAAACAAAAAAAGCGGCATTCGTTGGAGATTCATTGGTACCCATGGATGTATACCTAAACTGGATTGTGCACTGAAGGATGTTACGCGTAGAAAAATAGACTCTATTTCATACAGTTAAAAGTTATTTTATTATGACATAACCAACTAGAGAAAACGTGCCGAGCGGGACAACAAACAGTCGATGCCCGTGTCCTACTCGCACAGTTGCCATCACAAAAAAAAAATTGCGATGGTAGGCTTGAGTTTTTCACGATTTAGTTTTTCAACGACTTTATAGTACCTATTTAGCTTTTAGTAAATACTTGTTCATGACATTTCTTTTTTTTTAACCGACTTGAAAAAAAGAGGAGGATCTCAATTCGACTGTATTTTTTTTGGGTATGTTATTCCTTATCTCCGTCAATGAGTGGTTTTCCAGACTGACCTTGATCAAGCTTTCAGAGGTAAACACAGATGGCGTTACCCTGCTTTCAAGTGTCAAAAAGCAAAGATTATTTTTTAATCTGTGGGCAGCAAGATAACAATTGTCAATTCAATTGTTAAATCCAACAAAACCCTTCACAAAGACATTCCTATTTTGTTGTGTTTATATTGTTTTGTTTTCTATCTATATTACTTACGTTAATACGAGTAGCTTGGTATTTCATTCAACTTTCAACATGGTCAGCCCATGCGTTGTAGCTAATTGTAAAAATATAAGAACACACAGTACAACTAATTACGGAAAGAACAATGGATCTTAGCAATAATACATTTGAGGCATGGATTGACCATAAAAAAGAAAGAAGCAAAGAAGAAGTGTCAAAATCAAAAGAATCCGGTGTTGCCAGGAAGACATTTTTTGACACTTTTAGTACAGGCTGCGCCATCTATTGAGTCGTTCGGTACTACTTTTTCTTTTTTAATTTGACTTTGAAAACCCCTCATTCTGAACTTAATTGAATGATTCTTTTTTTGTTTGGAAAAATTTCCTTCAAGGTAGGTCCCATTTTAAGATTGACCATGATCTGATGAAAGTTTTCAGAGATAGGCAGTGGAACGCCTCAGAAAGTAACAGCGTACCACTTGATATTAAGGAAATCGCTTTGTACTACGATGTTGATCGCAGAGTATTACTTGGAAATTGTCAATCTTCCACCTGACCTTCGATCCTGGTTTTATTAAGCCATTACCATAGAACTCTTTAACGAATGAGAGCACTTAACTTGAGATTGCGGCAATCACTTTGGTAGGGTGCTGATTGTCGGGCATTTCTTGGAAATTATCAGAATACCCACCTGACCTTCCATCCTGGCTTCACCACCATAGAACTCCTTAACGGACGACAGCATACCACTCAAGATTAAGGCAATCGCTTTGTATTAGGATAGTAATTGCCGAGTACTACTTGTAAATTGTAATTTCTCCACCTGAACTTTGATCTTGGCCTCATTACCATAGAACTCCTCAACGGGTGACAGCACATAACTTGAGATTACGGCAATCAGTTTGTATTAGGGTGCTGATTACAGGGTATTTATTAAATATAACCAATTATTACTTGTCCTTGTTCTATATCAACAGCGCGTTTACAAAAACTATCCACATTACACAATTTGACCCGTCAACACTAAAAAATGTAAAATAATAAACTTTTAACAAAAAATAGTAACCGACTTTAAACGTAACTGCAGCCATTCGCAAAAAAGTTAAAAATAATTATAAAATGACCGATGGTACTGAAATAACACTTTTTCCGACTTCTTTGTTCCTGAAAAATATGTTCTTTAAAAGTCACCGCGTTCCCTTGGTTATAGCACCACATAAACCAATATAAGAGCGCCGACTTCTAGAGAACATATTTTTCAGGAAGAAAGAAGGCGGAAAAAGTGTTATTTTGGTACCATCGGTCATTTTATAATTATTTTAAGCTTTTTAGCGAATGGCTGCAGTAACATTTGAAGTCCGTCACTGTTTTTTTGTTAGGTTTATTTATGTTTTACATTTAGTTTTATCCGTAAATGTAAGATCAATCATTCCTTAATAAAGTTAGGATTATTCTTATGCTTGCAAACTGGTAACCCTTTTACCTAAAAATCGCGCCACAGCCGTGACATTTGAAAACAAAATTGTAAAATTAATAATTTTTTGCAAAAATGGTTAAAGCATACAGCGTGAAGGGCTGCAGAAGCCAAATTTTTGGGAATTGTGGGATATCGTTTCATAGGTAAGGCATAATTACAACGTTTTCTCGGAGAAATGATACATGTTTACTTTGATACCGCTAGAGTAACCATGATATTGGGTTTTACATTACAGTCTTCCAAAAACTGAAAATATCCGAAGAAAATGGTTAGAAGTTTTAGGAAACGAAGTAAAGGGCAAAAATCCAGTAGTCTGCAGCCGCCATTTTAAAGCAGAAGACTTTAAACCAATAAAATAAATGTTTTGAATACGGTTTTTAGTACCTACGTGGTCTCAATCAATTATTTTTAAATATGGTTACCCTACTTAGACAGAGATGAAATAATCTAGTATGACTTCTCGTTCTTCACGTTTTTTGAAACAAGTGAATGAATGAATGAATATGTTTATTTATTTCAAAGATAACTTAATCTAAATACATCCCACAAAACCAAGTAGAAATGTGGTTTGTCTGTGGGGAGGGAGTCGCACTTCTTTTTCTATAATTTAGATAGTTATGTACTAAATTATAAGTAGTTAGGTACATTAATAGTAAATAATAAAATGCTATTTTAATCTGTCAATGTTTTCATGTTTTGTTAAAGGTAAGTTTTATATAACTTCGCGAATTTATTTTTATTTTGTTCAGATCTTATATGAATAGGCATTTCATTATATAACATTGGAATTTTGCGCTTTAACATTCTGCCGCCAAAATAGTTATTCACTTTTACAGTTTCATATTTCCCTTGCGCAGCAGCTCTCGTGTTGAGCCCATGCTGTTTAGGTATCTTATGATCTGGGGTGCTATGGCTATTTACTGCTATTATATATTTATATTTTAATGAAGCTGGTAGAATTTTACAGATTGAGTACAATATTTTGATATTATTTTTGTGTTTTTTTCTAATATTTTTACTGACTAGGAATTTTAAAAAATTTATTTGTATATTTTCAATCTTATCCACGTATGTTTTGAATATAGATCCATAGCAGTCCAGACCATAAGATATAATTGAATCAACCAAAGACATATATATAGTTTTTAGCACGGAAATTGGTACTTTGTAACTGAGATGTTTGAATTTAAATAACAATATGCGTAGCTTATTTAATATTTTTTCTATATGTTTAGTCCAGCCCATATTTTCATCGATACACATTCCTAGGTATGTAACACATGGAACTTGCTTTATTGTTTTACATTTACAATTAGATAACTTATTATGGAAACAGTTATAGTCGTGTGCAACAAGGTTGCATGAAGAGTCCGGGGTGCAAGAGTACGGAGACCGTATGACAAGGAGGTTAGTTTTTTCGGCATTGAGTACGATTCCATTATCGTGCGACCATCCCACTACGTTGTCAATATCCTCCTGCACGAGACGCGAGACCTCGTCCATGTCGCGGCCGGCCCGCAAGGTGCACAGGTCGTCCGCGAACATGTACGCTGAGCAATGGCGGACCACGTTGCACAGGCTGTTCACGTGCATCAGGTAGCACAACGGGCCACAGCCGGAACCCTGCGCGACTCCGCGCCGCGCTGCCCACTGCTGCGGCCCGCTGTGCTCCTCGCCCATTCTTACCCGGTAGGAGCGGTCCGTCAAGTACTCGCGGTACCAGCTGTTGATCGGTCCGCTGATCCCGCACTCCGCCATGGCCCCAAGCAGCGTCTCGTGCCGAAGGGTATCAAACGCCTTTTTAAAGTCGAAAAATACAGCAACAACAAATTTTTTGTCGTTGAGGTAACTGTTAATTTCATCTGTAAATTTTACAAGTAATGTTGATGTACTTTTATCCTTCTGAAAGCCGTGCTGACAATCGTTTATAATTGCATGCTCATTAAGGAATCGATTTTGTTGGTTAATTATACATTTTTCTATGATCTTTTCTTAGTACTCAGTCCTGTTAGGGTATAGGTCCATGTTGGTACCCCAATGGTACCCCATTCTATATGGCGGTGCGCACCGTTCAATAGCGATCTGTCTATGGACTAACTATTTACCGGTACGGTCACGTTGACTTCTTTGTGTACTTTCGCTTGATTCATCATTTCAGATCTAATCGTTGGTGAAGTGGGTAAGAGTAATAATTGAGAAACTAGGGTTCCAATCCTCGTCAAAGATTTTTCTTCTTTTGTTTTCTTTTTTATCGGGGTTAGGAAATTTACGAAATTCTTTCAAACGAAAAGTTAAAAATAGGTGCGACATCGAGTGAAGTGAGGCGCAGCGAGGGGAGGAGCGTGTTAGTTTTACATGTAAATAAATTTGTGGAGCCAAGCGAAGCAGAGCGGAGCAAGGGTAGTTTTAACAGAATTCATTATACATTTACACAAATATATATGTATATAGCCAAGCTATGAAGGTAGCGCTATTAAACGGTGCCTACCACCATGTACTTAGATCTAAATACTATTCGTTGGGGGCACTGATAAATAGACACCTGTATAATAAAACTAACCCGAGTGTTCCTACACCGCATTGGGTTCTTCAATAAACACACTTCCGATAGCCGTTCACAAATTAACACTTTCGTCAGGTGCCAACACTGACAGCAGGATAGCGTATACAATTTTTACGCTTGCGACAGAGATGGCATTAGAACTCGTATCATGACCTCCAATTTATGTACGCGGCCCTGTAGTGCTAGTGCCTGAGATAGATACAATAAAGGTGTGGATGTGGGTGTGGTCATCAGATTAAACAAAACAAACACACGTATCTATCGTGGGTAAGTTGTTTATGTAAATAAACAGAATAAACCAAATAAACAAGTTACTATAGTACATACTATAGTACATATAGTACCATAGTACATACTATGGTGGTTTATAGTGGCCTAAAGTTAGCTGCACAATCACGTTTGACAGCCAATTTTTCCCCACGATTTTTGACGTTTGTTGAGGCTCATGAATGGCCGAATCGTGACGTGAGTGTTTATAGCGGAAAATAGTAGTTTATTGTGATCTGATGACCGTACCCATAGTAGACGCCGAATAAACCAAACCAAATCGGAACGCAACCAAACCACATTTTGGCGCACACATGGCTATATGTTATGTGATTGGTCGACTATAGTGATCTGACGTCAAAATTAGACCTGCCTCTATATTCACCATCAAAATCGATGCCATTTTGTTGCATCAACTTCACTAAAAATCTGATAAAACGTTGTAAACGGAAAACGAAATTTTATCAAATATTTTTTGTTGTGAATTTGTAAGTTTCGGACGGAGGGAAATTATTCAAAGAATAGTGTAGTAGAAAAATGGCAGAGGACAATAATACAGTACGATTGAGCTACAAAAATTACGAATTCGAAGTCACAGTAGACCTGGACACTTACAGGAAAATCAACACTGGTGAGTAAACACAGAACCTTTTTACTCAAACCTTTAGTCCCAAGTATTAAAACTTTCTAACTTTTAATTTCAGATGAGACATACAAGGAAGACTTTGCTCGACAAACCTATGAGTCCTTAGAGAATGATGGGCATTTCATAGGCGACGAAGAACGACAAGAAGTATCCGACGATATGAAGCCATCAGCCTCCAGCATGTTCAAATGGACGAAGCCTGCTATAGACCTACTCATTGACATACGTTTCAACAGAAATGAGGAATTCAACTCACCGAAGACTAGAAAGTCTGAACTATGGCAGTCGGTTGCTCGACAGCTCGGCCTGCACTTTCCAGGTGTGACGGGAGAAATGTGCGATGCTAAATACAGGAATCTACTACACACATTCAAGCTAAATAAACAAAAAGAGAGTCGCTATGGTATAGAATCTATCAAATGGGAGTATTTTGAACAATTTGACACTAATTTAGGTTTATCTATCAGGCTACCACTGAAAGACACAGATTGTTTTGACAGTATTTTTGAAAAAGATGAAGTCGATAGTGGGTTCAAAAAGGTAGATTTAATAGGACTCGACTCTCCTCCCGGTAGTCCTACAGCCATTACAGTCAAAAGAAAATACCAGGACTTGTCTATTAATCAATATTTACGATTAAAAGCAGAGAATGATGTAAGAAATATGAAATTGAAAGCTAAAATATGGAAAGAAAAAAAACAGCTGAAAGAAAGAGAGATTGTAGCTATCCTGCAGTTAGCAAAAGCTTTAAAGAACAAAAAATAATATTTCAGTTGTTTGTATAAATTAGTTTTAATATATGTGTAACTGGCTGCAGGACTGCTTTAGTTTAAATTGACTGGTATGTAATAATTTATATCTAAAAATAAAAAATAAATACTTGTTTTTACTATAAGCAGTAAATCACACATCATAGTGGTTGATATTTTAATTTTTTTTGTTATCTTTGTAAAAATAATTTAGCCAGTCTGTATGTTCCATTAGTTTTAGTTCTATGAATTATCTGCAGTGCAGGTAATAACAAAAAAATAATAAACTGGTTAAAAATAATTTTCTTTTAATACCATTATTTATTGTAAACACCTGTAAAATTGTGAATATACCATAATTATTTAATTCAGGGCACTGTGAGGTACAATGTAACTTCTACCATGTAGTGTAGTATAAAATGCATTGAGTAATGTACCCAGAACATACATCAATGTGTAAGTATTAACATTCAAGAACTATTATATACCAACAATATCAATTGGAATTATTTGATTTAACAGATTACACCTAAAGTCATGAGCATCATCATTATGATACAACGTAGTAAACACTTGCTCTAATTCACAAGCGTCTTGGTATGGCAAATCAACATCGTCACAAATCACTTCATCTCGTATGGACAAATTGTGTAGAATACAGGCAGTCGTAACTAAATGCTTTACATTCTCTACTTTTATTATATTCAAATGCTTCAACCTTGGAAATAACCCTTTGAGCCGACCAAATGCTCTTTGAATTACGAATCGTGTATCATATAACATCTCATTAAACCTCTTTTCCTGTAGCCTGTTTGCAACTTTCTTGTCCTCTGAATCAATCTCATTTTCCCTGAAAGGCACCATAAGAAATTGATCGAGAGGATATGAAATGTCCCCAACAATATATGAGCCTTCTGGTATAAAATCGGTATCTTCACGTAGCTTTGTATACACAGCAGAGTTGAACCACACATGACCATAGTGAAACGACCCAGGACATCCAACATTTATATTCATAAACTCCTGTTTTGAATTACAGACTGCTTGTAAAATCATTGAATTGTTTCCTTTTTTATCATAGTAAGTCAGGTCGGTTTGAGAAGCTGGTATAAGCAGATGAGTGACACCCACGGCTCCAAAAACATTGATTAGTTGACTTTCTTTATTGAAATCTTCGATAACTTGCAGAGCTTCCTCTCCCATAGGCCAGTAAATATATCTGTTGGCCATATAGAACAGCTTTTGACAAGTAAAGTGGAAGACTCGTACGCAGTGACCGATTGAAATGTTGAATCGTTCAGATATTAACCGGTATGGCTCCTGTTTGGACAACGCCCATATTGTAATCAGAAGGCTTTCTGCAGGCGGTATTGGGGGTCTTCCAGCAGAGACTGCCGGATTTGTAATAGCTCTCAGCAACTCCTGAAATAATGAGAAAAATAAATTCCGTTTAGATAATACACTGTGTAATCAATCTCTAACCGTTTTCATATAACAATCCTACCTCAAAAGAAGTTCTGCTAATATGAAAGTGTGTCTTGAAGTCATCTAAACTAAAATAAGGAGATCTGTGAACATCAGTAAAATATTTATTGTCGAAATCCATTCTGGATCGTTTAGGGCATGGAGGCTCATCATCGTCTTTGTTTAGGGAGGCTAAAATCTTTAAAATATCATCGTCGTCTGAAGAACTTGAGTCACTGGAAGAATCCAGAATCGATATGGCAAGTTGCAACATTTAGGTCTTTGGTTTTACAACCACCCTGAGCAATGAGCTGAGCGTTAGTAGTGAGTGAGCACAGTTTAAGTTAAGTTAAGATAAATATGTACAAAAAGAATACTTTTCTTATATTTTTATTTGAAAACAAAACATATGCACAATCAATCCAAAACAAAATTTTAAAAAAATAATTATACTATCGACCAGTGTTGTCATTGTAAAATTTCGAGTTTCCGTATTTATGGATAAAAAAACAACAAAATTGCCGTATTATTTACAAGAAATTTGTAAGAACTGTTTATTAAGTATATCAATAAATTAAAATTCCGTATTTCATAAGACGGTAGTGAAAACCCTGCCGTATAACCTGAAAAAAAGTCATGGAATGCATGCAGTAACTACTCATAGCTAGTATGTATATTGTATAACAACACTGCTATCGACTATTGACTGGCCAACTAGTGTTGGTTAAATATCGATAGTTAATCGTGCTTTTTTTTTAATTATTAGAGATCACTGTATATTATTATTGATAAATAAATACTTTAAAAAAACTAAACTAAAAATAAACAGAACCCTAAACCCTTTTTTTAATTACAAGTAATTTTTTATTTGAGTTTTGTGTGACATTTTACAGTTCCTTATTATTATTTATTTATTTGTTTTGTGATTAGTTATTACAGAAACATGTTTAACTACGAAAAAAAATCATGATTAATTTGAGATATGTACTTAAATATCTAAAAAAATATCGATTAACTATGTATCGATATATAGATTGCATTTTTTTAAACTATCGATACTATCGGAATCTCAAACTATTGATGTTTAACCAACAAAGAGTAAAGAGTAAAGTTAACCGGTTCTATTATGGTAACTGTCATTTACTAAACTAACTGACACTGTGCGACTGGCTCGTTCGGTCAGCCGGTGATGCCAGTAGTACATAATTGGAGATTTAGAAGTAGAACGCCGGGATGCCTAAAAAGCAACGAAATTCGCGATGAAGGAACGCAAATCTAAATATATTTTGCTTCACCCATATCCTCGCGTTTGTTTGAAAAGGTATTTATTGAAGAATGAGTAAGCGAGGCATGACAGGATAGTACAGTGGAGATCATATCATATATCTAATTAAGTACTTACTTTACTTTTTGTTGTAAAATTTTTTATCTATTTGTTCTGTACCTACACCGCCCATACAGCTTTTCTTTTCTTATCTTTTAAGAGAGGTTTTGCAGCCAGATTGCGAAAAACCCGCCTTTTTTTAACTAATCGAAACAGAACACTTAAATTCAAAATTCACTCAATAGCTATTCAACAAAACCTTATTACCTATGTATTGTGTATGCTGCCGTCGCAAAGTTTCCATTGGTTTCTGTAAGTTAGTACCTAGTTCCTCCATGCAAATGTAATCTGAAAAAGATCGCTTTTTAGTGATAAGACCGCCAATTGTACCCTGCTTTTACTTTTTCAATTTGTCGCTTTATTTTGTTTTTTGGTGTGCAATAAAGAATTGTATTGTATTTGCAGTACCTACTACGTTACCTACACTTGCAGTACCTACGACCCCTGCGGTCCGTAATAGGATTACAATGGATCATAAGCCATTCACTTCATACTTTCGTAATCGATTTTAGCGATGTAATTCTATTTCGGACCGCAGGGTAGGTTAGCCCGTATAATGAAGGATATAAGATAGGTACAAAGTCCAATGTGTATAGCTTGATGTGATCTCCGCTGTGCCATTGGAAGACAGATTACAGTAGAGCCACTGAGTGATGGCGCCTATGACGTTTAAATGCCTACAAAGTATCGTAATTATTTATAAGCAAGTGTGAATTAAAAAATGTAATACTTCATTGTTGGTAGTGATGTAGGTACTACTGGTTTCGGTTATTATTTTTCGATTTGAATGTTGTTTTATTGTGCAATAGAATTCGTATAGAAACAAAGTTTTTTTTTTTTAAGTTTCTCATTTTTTATAGGTCAGGTCGTGTTTGAGGTCGCCACGTTACGCAATAACATTTGATTAAAAACAAAACAATGACAAAGTTAAACTAAACGAAAATAAATGATAGTAAAATACCTTTTTCGATGTAGATATTTAAACATCTCTTGGGGGCCCCCGGGCACTACACCGCATAGCCCTCCGATAGCTACGCCACTGGTTTTGGCACATTTTCCTTTTGTATCATTATGTTGAATGTTGAATGCCGTGTCTAATGTTGAGTAAACTCACACTTGATTTTTATTTTTAACCGAAATTTGAAATGTACCTCATCACTAAATGCAGCTGTCATAAGTGCCATCACTCAGTGGCTCTACTTTAGGCGGTCTTTGAAGCTATAGTTCATCAAGTTCTAAACGTTACGATAACATAAACAACAACATTATATATAATTTACTCTATGATTATAGCTGTGATAGAGGCTCACCAGCCATCACGCTGGGACGTAATAACCGTCGGTGAAACGTGGAGTATGAACTGTGACTTGCATTTATGTAATTTCATACTCGGAAAACATCACCCACACCCCTAGGGTATTCATGTAGTGATAATGTATTAGGTATCATAGAATAGGGTTTTTCGAATTGGAATTATTTCAATTAGGTACCTACCATGACTGTAACCGATTTACACGACGATACTTAAAACGTTTGTAGACAAAAATTTCAAAAGTTTAGATGAGCCCTGGCACCTAAAATTGTTTTTGAATGTGTGCGTTAACATAATGCCGACGCGCGCACACTTATGAGTGCGCAATCTGTCTACCTACGGTCAGCAAACTGATGAGACTACTAAAGTCGTAACAATTGAAAACTTTAGCGGTAAATCTCTAAGTTGCAGGTATGTTTTCACATATTTTTGGTTCGCATAAGGCTTTACACAAACTGCATTCTTCACCTAAAACACTGTCGGTCTTACCACAAAACTGTGTTTAACTTTAGACAGTGTTTAAATCTGTTGCTGTCACTCTTTTACAATATGAAAAAAAAGGTGACAACGACAGATTTAAACACTGTCTAAAGTTAAACACTGTTTTGTAGTAACACCGTGGTGTCCAACTATCACTGTGTTCAGATAAGCACTGATTCCAAACGCGTGAGCGTCACCCATTTAAAGGTGGAAACATTTTGGTGCTGTCATAGTACGGTAAGGGCTTATCTTTACTTTTGAAATCTTTGTTTTTAGACGGGTATTTTATCATTATTTAATTTTAAAGAACGCAATTATTAAAAATATCTTTTAATACACATGATTACTTTTAACATTTGATTAATAATTGGATTGTCGTTATAATTTACATAAATAAAACCCTGCTTTCATTTCACAACCACATTTACAAGTAACTAAAAGTGTACGTACTTAGACTAAGATAATTTACCCAAACTTTGAAGTCTGATCCACTGACCATTCATAATTTACGGAAGAATCCCGCTCGCTACATTCATCATACGCGATAGCTCTGGAACTGTTGAAGAAAACTGGCGATTCTACCTGATAGGGATGCGGGGTGTTACCAACATCTTTCTTCACCAACTTTTGCAGCAACATTTGCTGCTCCAACAACAACGTGTTCAGATGTCTCATCTCTTGGTCTATCTTCTTCAAGTTGAACGTCGTTTGGTCAATCTTCTCGTTCATCCCACGAATTTCTACGTTGAAGTTGTGATCAGATGATGACGTGGTCTGTCCCTCGTTCTTTAATTTCGAAAATTTGTTTTTGTGCAGAATTTCTTTAACTGTTTTACCAGACTTGACCTTGTTTATCTGCGCCATTTCGTAAGCGGCCATCATGATGTCGGTTGGTAATCTGTTCTCTCCTGGGTTTAAAGGTTTAACGCTTAGAATTACTTTGCCGGCTTCTGGAGAAACCAAGGCAGTTCTGTAAACATACTTATGGAAAAAATTTGGTAGCATAGCGCTGAACAAACCCATCTCCACAAAAAGAATTAGCTTCGTTTGTCGAACGAGCCTTGAAAGGCCTGCAGTTTTTCTTAACCCTTGGATGTCATGAACAGCAATACCGACGAGAAGGTTCATAAGGATAATCGTTACAAACATTAGGAACAGAATGAAAATTAACTGAGAAGAAAGTTCAAGCGCAAGGGGTGGATCTACTCCAAGAGGTTCGTTTAAAAGAATGCTCAAATTTAACTCCCCTACCATCATCGATAGCGTCGTAATGAAACCCATCAGGGGGTTCGAAAACATTTCCTCATTAGGGAAAAGTACACAAAAGCAAATCGTGAAGCCAAGAAGTAGGCAGATGTAGGCAAGAAAAAGCTTTAGAAACTCAGTTAATACTTTTTGGTACATGGCCACATAGTCCCCAAACATGGGGAGTTGACCCATCATCAGCATCAAGTTCGTCCACGCACCCAACACAGCATAGCCTCCAACATGGTTCTGCCAACTGTAGTCCTTGTTTATATTATACAGGGAAAATACCGATAGAAGCATGAACCACTCCATCAAGTTTTCGAACGTAGTAAAGTATTGCCGCAAACTCGAATACCCAGGTATACCTGTGAATTTTCGAACTATTTCAAATATTGTAATTGCCATCAATACCCAGCGTTCAGTTTCGATGGGATCGTCTTTCAGAAAATCACCCAATATTGATTGTTCTTGGCATAATTCGTTCGGAACTCCATATTTTTCCGTAAATTTACCATCACACGTTTTTACAACTGTTGCAAGTACGTACATTGATAAGAATGACACGAACAGGAAGCTAAAGATCAATCTTGCCAAATAAAATTTTCTTATCTTACGCCACTTCATAAACAAGAAAGCTGAGCACAACGGGTGGAGCAGAATGTCTTTCTGGCCTTCATCAACTAAGCTGTTTAAGTATGTGATCTCTTTAGGATATGAGAATTTAAGTAATTTGCCAAAATCAAATTCTATTTGCACTTCCTCATTGCCTTCTGTAGATCGACTCAGTGATATACCGCAGTCTAAATTATGCCTCAAAATTGCGAGAGATTTTGGTGTTTTTCTTGCAATAACACTCAGCGCTGTGTGTCCCTTTTTCGATTTAGATGTGACGTCAGCTCCAAGAAATATCAGTGTTTCAACGCATGATGCTAAGCCATCCATAGCGGCGATGTGTAGAGGTGAGTATCCATAAGCGTCTTTCTTGTTTATTTGGGCACCCCAACTGATAAGCATGTCTACAATATCACAGGCACGTTCTGAACGACAAATAGCTGCATGTAACGGAGTTCGTCTGTCATAGTCTTCGGCATTAGGGTCTGCGTTTCCATCACGTAGCAGAACTTCAACACACTCTTTACTAGGGTACCTGGCTGCGAGATGTAAAGCTGTAAATCCTCTGTAGTTTTTCGTATTAGCTTTTGCCCCTTCTGCTAAAAGAATTTCTACACATTCAGCGTAACCTCTAGCAGCGGCTATATGCAAAGCAGCAGATTCTTTATCCCGCTGCTTGGTCATTCCATTGACAGGAATCTTCGTCTCTTTCAACAAAAAAGTCAAACAACGTAGTGCTCCTAGTTCCGCAGCTAAATGCAAAGCATTCAAGCCTCCTGAAGTCACATAGGATGGGTCGACTCCTTTTTCTATGAATAGCTCCATGCATTCGACGGCATCAGCTCTTACGGCACAATGGACGAGGTTATCTTCACATCCAGCACGTTGAACTACAGCATGCAAGGAGGCTCCATTAGCTATAAGCAGGTCTGCAACTTCCACGGAGTTTCCGAAAGCAGAACAGTGAAGTGGAGCGAAGTATTTCGGCGCAAAGTCAACATCAGCACCTCGAGATAGCAAATAAACGGCTGACCTTGCAGCGCCACTGAATGCAGCCGTATGTAAAGCTGTCAATCCCATCGGCTCAGAATTATGAATATCAGCACCTGTATCCAAAATCACTGGTAACAGTTCATCTCTAGCCAAAAACGCAGCCCACAGTAACGTCAAACTGACCACCACTTCCGGAGCAGAACAGATATGTTCTGCAATGTTATCTACAGTTATTAGTCCACATTCCACATCATCGAAAAACCTTCCTGCGCCCAATGTAAGAGCTCGTTCACATAAAGCTCTTCTTATCATTTCTTCATTCAATCTCGCTTCAGGATCTGGTGCCAGGATGTCAAAGCTGTGATACATATTCGGAGCATCATCGGCTGGTGGAGAAGGGCCAACGAAGAGGTATTCCTTCGCGACTGGACTGCCAGGGTCGCGACTGCTCTCGAGCAGGTCAATGTTTCGTACATGTTTGTATCTGGTGTCGTTGAGGGGGAATTCTTCTGGTTCCCTGGTGGATCGGAAGCTGCCAGTGAAACGTGATCGCGTGGGTGTTTGCGAGGGAGTTTGGAGCGGAGAAGGCCACGCCATCTCGCGGTAACCAAAGTTGTCCATAGCCAAGAGCTGACTGAAGATCGTCAGTTTGCTCTACGCGGTATCTTATCTTGTGTACTCTCGTCGTGTTTGGCTTGAGCTTAGACAACTGAGAACTGTCTTTTGTTGTGATTTATTAAGCTATTTTTATGCGCGCTTTTGTTTGTGTGTTTATGTTGTGGTAAGTGGCGTTCTCCTTAGTTTAATTAGTTTTGTTATGGGTACATTTTGGGCAAATCTGTTTTTTTTTTTTATAAAAATGTGTTAACAATTTTACGTATGAAATCTTCAAACACCCCATTTTCTGAATGTCGCACTTGCAATCTTCTAAAATTATTATCTTTTCTTGACATAAGATTGTATGATAGTGCTAATTTCATAATCTAAGACACGTTTTCTGAGTTCTTTACGTAACGTATGTAACATTTTATTAAGCAATCCATCAAGCGTTTTTAAACGTGAATAACTCGGTTTATTTGTTTTTTTTTTTATTCCTTTCAAACTAATTCTATTCAAGGTAGTATTTAGTTCTGCTTATCCAACTTCTACAAAAAATTAAATTATTTAGTCCTCTCTGATCATTGCGACCGTTCGTAAAAGATCCAGTGGCGAAATGTCCATAGAAGCCGATTCCCACCGGCTTACCTTTCAGAAATACCTTCAACCACAGCCGACCAATCCTGAATTCACGTTTTTTTTTTTTAGTTTGACCGCATGTTACTGACAAGCGCCACGCCCCCAAGCTATATGGTACCTCTACTTTCTTCTGGTGACAGGTCGGCTCGTGCACGTACTGTCTCTCTACTTAAAACTCCTGTGCACATATCATGTGCCTTTGGTCAGTCCTTCAACGTCATGACTATCAGATTGTGGAACCCACTTCTCTAGAATATCCGTGGCTCTCTAACAATCAGTGTTTTTAAAAATTAAATAAATTTATGTAGTATGTATATAAATGAATATATATATATATATAAAGGATATAAAGTAAAAGTAAAAAGTAAAAATTTTCTTTATTACATAAAGCATATAACAAATTATCCTTAAATAGACTTAAAAACATAAATACAAAGGTGAGTCTTAACTAATAAGGATAGCCGTTGGCATCTATGCTAGTGTGTAGCACTGTACAATAGATACCAGCGTCAGAGAATATAAAGTATTACTACGTAAAGAAGCGACACTCTCCTCCCCGCGCGAATTTAACGTCCCCCGCGGTCCCCCGCAAGTTAGTGGAAATCTGGAGTCAGGCAGAGCTCGATTACCACTCGTTTGCTGCGCGCGTGTTTTGTAACAAAGTTTTATCACGATACTGATTTTTAATCAGTATGGTGCGTTCGGCTGTGCCATTTCAAAACCTAGCAAGGGCCTCTGAACAAATTTTACAGGAGAGCTAAAAAACGGTTTGGTCACTTTCATTTGATGCCCTACTAAAACTATGAGACACAGCTGAACGAGAGTAAGCTCAAAAGAAGCGGCAGATTCTTGGCGTACCATAGAATACATTTTATCCATCTACGACCGATATCTTAGGTGTAATGCACATATGAATGCACGTACTTGGTAACAAATGGTTGTCTGATACTTAAACGGCCGTCAATGACCATTTGATAACCTAGTAAGTGCTTTTACTAGGTTATAATTTAGTTTTGTTAGACCGCTAACCTTTGCAATTACATTTTCATAAACCTAGCAACTACAACCTGATTAAATTAATCTAATATATAGAATGATTTATTTGTAGAATAATTTAAATGTCCAGTTTATCTACCTTAATTAACAAGGCTATATATACAGATGACATTTAATTAACTGAGGATATTTTGGGGAATGATAGTGCATACTGAAATATGAACAACTTTCCTAAAAAATATCGTCGGAAATGAACATTTTTCATTTCTCAGTACATTGATCCGATCTGATTCTAAGTTACTATGGAAGACCCAAAAAAAATTTCGTTTGCGAACATACTTTTCTTGTGGAAAGTTGTTCCTAATGATGGCTACTATCATTCTCCGAAATATCGCCAGTTTATTAAATGACCGTGTATTATTAATAAAATGAAACCAGTTACATATTAAAAATTCTTGTGGAAAGTTGTGTTTTCTTTTGATGCATCTTCTTGATATGCCTGTATAGCTTTATTGGCTTTTGTTTTGTGACTGTCGTGGGCTGCTTTTAAGTCTTCAGGAACTTCTCCTGCATTATATTTGGGTATTTCTTGTTCAAATATACCGCAATTGAAAGATTTGTCTCCTTTTGGAAACTTAAACGAAATGATCATTTTTTTACTGTTTGGCGGTACAATTCTTTGCCAACCGTCGAATCAGGATGTTTGTTCTTGAAATCAGAATGCGTCTTCTTGAGCGTTAGCGTTCGTGGCAGATATTTGGCCAAAGGAGCATTGTTGCGTCTGTAGTGGCTAACAGCAGGGTTATAGCTCAAAATGTAATTTGTCACAGGATCTCTATTTTACTTTCGTTTTTTGCCTCCTCGGTTTTCTTTGACGTCTCCAAACAATTGTTTCCGCTTTATGGCTTTGCTTAGTTCTGTTATAACAGCATCCGTTTTGTGTCCAAGTCCATTTTATCATTGAAGAACCGTGTCGAGTTGGCTAAGTGCTATCAGGAGTTTATTCTGTAGATCATCGGCTATCGCAGGAAGGCCTCCCTGTGCAGCACAGCACTGCCAGGCTGTGGTCACTAAAAACGACGGTCTGGTAAAATATTATTAATTTTACGCCGACAATTTTAAGGTTATGGAGTATTAAATTCTTAAAAATCGTTATTTCGCAGTCTGCATTACTCCTTTTCACTGCATTAATCATCTTCGATGATCTATAAAATTGTTTAGGCATGACGGAATTAAATTTATTAAATTTATTAAACACGAGAAACAATGCGCACGCGGTGGCCATTAGCGTCATACTAAAGATTTCGCGCGCAAAAACATGCCGTAAAACCATTTGTAAACCTAGCATGTCGCATCGACCATTTCAAAACCTAGTAAAGCAATGTCCCTTGCTGGGTTTTAAAGTGGTTGCTGCGTCTTACTAGGTTTAAAAATGGTTTCTGCGGCAAGTTTTTTTCGTCATGGTGTACTTACTAGGTTTTATTGAACTTTATTTTGGCTTCCAAGCGGGTTTTTGCGATTTTGACCATGCAGTTTCGTGGGTAATCACCTAATTAGATGTATAAATCAAAAACCCGTTTTTTTCTACATGTGTCCCTTACTAGGTTTTAAAATGGCACAGCCGCGTTATTGCAGTGTTTATGGATGCCTGGAAAACTTTTTTTCAAAAATTAGAATTGCGTGATCAAACCTTACAATTTCGTTCAGTAACGCATTTGGAACAATAAAATCAGTATTTATAACTTTCCATGTTTTAAAAAGTTTTCATTTTTTTTCCAAAATTTATGTTTGAGTAGTTGTTCATTATATGATGATCATTTATGCATACGAAACTATATAGGTACCTACTAAGCTTAGGCATACTATATATATATATATATATATATATATATATATATATATACTTTTAAAGTAACGAAAAGGCAGCGGTAACTCAGGGGTAGAACGCTGGCCTCTTAATCTTGAGATTAAGGTTCGATCTCCGGTCGGAACCAATGAGTTCTTCGGAATTTACATAATATGCATAGTATTTGCTAATAGGTACTTACCACTTGTGAACAGTGAAGGAAAACACAGTAAGGAAACCTGCATGCCCTAAAAAGAGTGTATTTGTGCCCGAAGAACGATGATAGGGCTCACCACCCATCACGTTGGGACGTAATATTTGCAGGTGAAACGCGGGTTTACCGAGTGTGGATGGACTGTGACTTGCATCTCAAAGTTCACACTCGGGACACATCCGACACCCCCCGGGGCATTACGATCGTAACGATTTATATACATATATAAGGTTAAATAACATTATTTGGCGAAACTCAAAACAAAGGTAGTACTAGTCTATATGGACGACTGTTTGTATGGGAGCTAAGCGAAATTCTTAACTTTTTTTCACTTCCTCCTGTACAAATTGCTCCGATCAGCTGACTCGTCCAGTATGGAAAGGTGAAAACGAATTTTAAGAATTTTTCACTACCCAGAAATTGGACTACGCTAAAATTTAGGAAGAGAATCACATAAGTTGCTGACTTATATTGTGTCCCTCTCGGGCGACGACGCTCACACGATTGCTGCCAGCCCTAGACTAGCTCACGCACACACACAAGCGTGTGCGGACAAGCCAGATGCGCGCGTTAGAGTTTAGGTAAATAACTTGAGCCTTGACTATGAAGTGTCGGGGGTGTGCCAGCGTCTTCCGACATTCACTTATATTTTAAAACATTAAAGGATAATATAAAGGATATAATATATAAGAATTTCATATATGTAGTTATGCTGTGTATGTTTCTTTAAGTATACTTGGATATATAGTATATATATATATATTTTTTTAATTCAATTTAGTAGTATAATCTGTAGGTTAGTGTACACGTATATGTATACTTATTTATCAAAGGGGTTTGCTGGAAGAAATGCTAAGCGAGAAGCTCACCTATGTACATGTTATTATTAAGTGCAATTGTTATTATATTTATGTGTATACAGTAAATAATAGAATCATTTAGATCATGAACTTTTCTGAAAGATTACTCTGGTTTGATTGTTTTTTTTCTTTGTTATCTGCGCCAGCGCCACTTATTTATCATTTGGTAAATAATCGTGGTCTACAACGACTGTTGTTAATAAAACATATCTTAACTCCTGGACTATGCTGAATGACAGATCGTCAACCTAGTTGTGAGGTATATTTGCGCATGTGTGACAGAGATGTAATATTTACAGACTGGGATAGACGCAGTATAGCAAGCACTTTGTTTCATTTAAATTTCTAGAAAATGTAAACCAACTACAGATGAAAGCAAATTTAAAAGCCTTGTTGAGCAGTAATTTAATACTAACGAAAACTTATTTGTTTTTTATTTAGTTTAAATTATATATATCTATAAAAAACACATTATCACAATATCCAGATATATTTCGACTTTTGATGTCGGCCTCAGTGGAACTAGTTAAAATAAATACAATATGTTACAAATGTCATAAAATGGAGTATCTATATATATATATAATCATCTACTCCATTTTATGACATTTGTAACATATTGTATTTATTTTAACTAATTCCACTGAGGCCGACATCAAAAGTCGAAATATATCTGGATATTGTGATAATGTGTTTTTTATAGATATATATAATTTAAACTAAGTAATTTAATACATAACAAATAACATACAAAGTGGTTCTTGTGAACTTTCCCAGAGAGCAGAGAATATGTTATATATGATCGTGGATCTTGTTGAGCAGTGGTATCTAACGTGTGAATTACAATTACAATTTATAACTTTTTGATTTATATAAAAACGGCTCACCTCAACATGATGTTATGATCGGGTAAGCCGACCAGTTTCAGCAGATTTAGACTGCCTTCATCTGGGCGAGTGAAGACGTTTACGCGACGACGTTACGTTTAATTCTACAATTACAACTTTTTATTGTTTTTTAACAGGTGGTATGGTTGATGCCGGGCTCGACTGTGGAGGTACCACCATCTTACTTGGAGACCCCTCGAAGTAATTCAGGGGAGAGTAAGAGCTCACAGGCAAAAAACCAGGAGGCCCATCTAGGAGGGACCTATGGATGGGGGTATATCCATCCCTAATAGCCAGGCCTTACATGGAACAGACTGGTGACGGGCAGCGGCGTCAATGGTGCGAGGGTTCCGGCACCACGCTTACCAACCCGCCTGCCCACCGTGTCTGAGTATGGGCAATTCTTCCAGGATGACAGCCGGGAGTGGCAAAGTCCTGGAAAGGCTAATGTCCAGCAGTGGACGAACTAGGCTGATGGATGGATAGTATTTGTGTACTTACTACTTGCTGAACAGTGTAGGAAATACTTCTGCATGCTATAAAAAGTGTGTTTGCGCTCTAAGTATTTAGCTCGCATTTCATATGATGGATGGATTGTTTTTTAGGGTTCCGTACCCGAAAGAAAAAGAGGGAAGTAGAAGGAAAAAGAGAAAGATAAGGAGCTATGTAGACCAATTATAAGAAAAGGCTAGAGCTGTGAAAAGAACTCAACGGAGAGAGCTTCACAGACAAGAACTAAGCTCTTAAATACACGACGACCCGAAGGTTGCCAAATGAGATCCTATTACTAAGCCTCCACTGTTGTCTGTCTCTCCATCCGTCCGTCTGTCCGTCCGTCCGTCTGTCACACCAGTCTACAGCTTCAGCCGTTATAGCGGTCAGCTTTTCATGTGAAAATGTGCTTTAGAATGCACTGATATCATATCAATTGACTGACCGATTTTCGGATTTGTCAGTCGGTATGTTTGTTTTGTGATATTTTTATTTTTTCAATACGTAATTAATTGTTTTCAGATAAGACTACTTTTAAATAATCTTTGACAGTTAAAAACATTTGTGAAACCCTATCTTAGTTTGTATGCTTATAAGTTAACCACTATTATCTAAAATGACAATGTTTTTTTTTTAAATAAGCTTATTGAAATTGTCTGTTGGGTTTCCGAATAAAAATTATTTTTCAATGCAAGTGCTCGTAAAGGCCCACTTTTTATGCATCAAAACCGAACAGAAAGTCGATTATTTTGCCCTAGGGCTTTAATTATTTTTTCAAATTTATTTGCAATGGTTTGCTAACCTGCAGCCTTTCTTGTGTACCATAAATGTTATACTTTTTTTTCTACTGTTTAACGGCTCTGGATACAGTCATTTTGAGCCAATCATAATTTAAAGTTCACAAGATTATATTTGTTTTCATTTCCTCACAATATGCATTGAAAAACGTAGTATGATACACGGGCGTAAGAGCAATAAATTACTCGGTTACGTTTAAAATTGTCCTTGTGATTTATTCCTTTTTGCCCTTGTAGCATAAACTACCAGCCAGCTGAAATTTTTACACAACACCTTTAATTATGGCTTCTATTATGGAAAATAAAAAAACGGCCAAATACGAGTCAAGCCTCGCTGTTTTAGGGTTCCGTACATATGGCGAATTATTTCAAACTAGATATTTATTTAATTTTAGGTAATGCTCTTATTCTGTCAGACATACATACTGCAAAATTAAGTTGGTTGAGTATTCGGGGACGTAACCCTAAAACTACATTATAAATGAGCGTTTTTTGTATTTGTTGTTTAAATACAGGATATGGTACATAATATACAGAAATTCCAAATTTCTAACTGCTTTGGCATTTGAGATAGACCCCGTAACAAAAATGGTTTAAAAATGGCAACTTTGATAATTTTTGAATTTTCTTTAATTTCTTTAATTATACTATAAATATAAATTTTCTAGACAACGATACCTCACATTATAAGGTGAGAAAAAAAAAATATTTTTTTCTGCACCATTTTCATGTATGAGGTGAGGCCCCCCTGAAAAATAATTTAATTACATTTTAAATTCAAAACTCGGTTTTGGGTCAACATTTTACACAACATACTTGTATACAATTTTCAGGTTTCTATCTCATTCTGTCTAAGAGCTAGAGACCCGTGACAGACGGACTGCGGAGTGAAATTAATAGGGCTCCAATTTGCCCTTTGGGTACGGAACCCTAAAAATAATACCCAAGTTTGTTTTCCGGTCCCCATACGCCAAAATCTCGTATAAGTGGCATTTTTGGAACGTTATTGAAAAATATTTAAAAAATCACGGTAATATAGGTGATTATGAGGAAAAATATAGCGGTTTAGATATTAGCGTTCCGTACTCAGCGGGAGCCACGAATTGTTTGCCAGGCGCTACCATTTTAGCGTCGTATCTATATATTGTTGTAATTTACCATGTCTTTAGGGTACCGCATCCGTATTGTGTGGTGGTACGGAACCCTTTGTGCGCGAATCCGACTCGCACTTGATCGGTTTTTTTTCTTGTCCAGACACTAGTTGACACAACGCTAGTTACGATTTTTATGAGTATTTTTATGAGTATGGTGAGACTCCGTTGTCCGTCCGTCCGTATATATCACAACCTCATAACTTTAGCACCGTTACAGATAAAGACTTCAAATTTGGCATAAATAGCATTAATTTGGCTACGTAACACGGTGTAAAAATTAATTTGAAAAATTTTAAATTGTTTAAAATAAAAGGGGAGAAAAGTTAAAAATATTATCCTAAAAAAATATATACTTATACTATATATACCGGCACTGGTTTCGAGAAATCATTGAAAAAACACAAAATAATGTATGTATCCCCCTTATCTCCAAAAATGGTGGACTGAAAAACATGAAAAACCTGGCCTATTATTACAGGAAAACTAAAGCAATTCAAAAAATTATTTAACACAAATAATATAATAAAAAATTAAAATATACGAAAAAAATATTAAGCAGCTGATTGTAAAAATATATAGCTTGGCTATATTTACTTGCATCTATTTCGAGAAAACCTCGAAAAACCACAAAAAAATGTATGACCCCCCTCCTTTTGGAGATAAAGGGGATAGATAAAGGGGTAGTTAAAAAAATATATATCCTACGCTACGAGCATTGACATAAGAAAAGGCGGACAGAGTTGCAACTACTGAAGCATAGCAAACAGAGGTTAGTGTGTGAGTGGAGTTACTATAGAAATTGACATACTATGAATGCGTGAATATGTGAATGTGTGCGTGCCGGGCTCGTGCGTACAAGCGGATAGGCGATACTATGGGTAGAGTAGTGAATCTTGAAAAAACGGTCTGTTTCAAACTCACGCACACAGATGCGTGCTCTACACCATGCCATCTTATCGAAGTTCGGGGGAGTCTCCATACAAATCTCAGCGCGGCGCCTGTAAAGGACGCGTCTACGTGTGTGAGTTCGAATCTGAGCGCTTGTACCTACTCGACATATGGATATATTTTTAGTCTGCTATGGGTGCTTCAGTTGTTGGTAAGCGAAGCTCCGTCCGCCTTTTTTGTACGTCAACAAGTAGCTTTTGCATAGCTTATTAAAATTCCAAATGAAAAAATCCCACTTAGCTTACCAATTTATGAACTTAGCAGCGTAAAATCAAACTGCGTACGCGCAGCTCGTAAAGTTTAATACTCATACTCATTGCCTGTACGAACCTTTGTTCTGTAGCACGTGCCATTCTCGGATTACATTACAGGGGTAACTTATTGTTCCGTTGACATTACCTTGAAAGGACTTTAGCATTATGCACGATTTATTAATTAACGTTTTATACATACAAACATACATACATTTAAAAAACATATCGTCACTACATATATCCTCTGAGGGGTGCAGAGGTGTTTGCGAGAGTAGATTCTTAGTGGAACAATCTATACTCGTAACATATCCTCTTCTCACAGCTTCAGGCTTCGAGAGGCGCGCCAAGCGGTTCTTCTTGCGACGGCGCCGGCGGGGAGAACAAATGAAGTTGTACAGAGCCGGCCATTGGTCGCCGCTCACGCGTCTTGTCCGGCTTCGAGTGACTTGCGCTCTCGCGACGACAGTGGTGTGCGGGGAGGCGGGGAGCCGCGCCAGTGATCGAGCGCACAGGACGAACCTAGTGTCGAGCGCTTTGAGCGAGCGAGAGCGCTATACATGAAGGCGCCGACGGGTGTCGTGGCAGGGCAAAGCCCGTCGCAAAAACCGCCTGGAAGCGCAGCAAGAAGCGCCGCCAGAAGCTTGAAGCTGTGGCCCTGGCGTAACTTCTCAACGTGGTGAGCTAAGCGTTATCGAGGTACTTCGGACACAAGTATTTGCAAGTTAGTAAGTTTTTAGGGCCTTCAGGTTTACATCACAGTGTTATCCTTCACATTTCAGTGAGTGGTAAGTGCGAGAGGGACGAAAAGTAGCAAAAAGTCGGTTTTTCAATAATATAAAATGTACTAAAGTTGGTATCAAAATTTCGTTTAACCAGCCCCCCTATTCTGTATCTTTAGTTGCCAACTGCACGAGGTGCCTATCATCAAAAACATAGCTAAAAACTGAAATTTCAAAATTGCCTTTAGTGGGTATTGAACTATTAACAATCTGTGTCGTCACTTCAAGTGCGAAAATATCCTTAGGACATCGGAATTCGATAGTATATCTATGTTTTTGATGATAGACACCCAGTCCAGAAGGCAACTAGAGATACACAATAGGCCCGCTGGTCCTATATACCGTTAATACCCATCTAATAAAATATAATTGCAGTCCATATGTGATTCTAAGTTGTCAAACCAGGAGAATTGGTGTCGTAAACGACCTCATTTCAATAAATATTTCTATCGAGCTGAATTTCTCCAATCGCGTTTCTGTTTTAACAGATCCCTTGAAAAAGATTCCAAAAATAATATACTATTTTATCAAAATAATACATTGTTTACTGAAGTAGATATGCAAGTTCTAAAAGTATCGATTTTTTTTCCGTAGCGCCTTAAAATGGAACTCTTTGCCGTGCCGATTTTGCCACCTTCATCTTGTTTTATTTTGCCACCTTCATCTTGTTTTATTTTGCCACCTTCATCTTGTTTTATTTTACTTAAATGGTTAATGCCCTTTTATGTCAGCGCATTTGTACCCTATAAACTTTTCCAAAGCAATCCCCTAGGTGACAACGAAAACTGCATTTAAATCGATCGAGGTTTTTTAAGTTTTATTCAATTCGCTTAAATTAAATTATGTTAAGGTTTCTAATTTACAGAAACCAATGGAAACTCTGCGATGGCAACATACACAATACATAGGTAATAAGGTTTCGTTGAATTACTATTGAATGAATTTTGAATTTAAGTGTTCTGTTTCGATTAATTAGAAAAACAAGGGTTTTTCACATTCCGGCTGCGAAACCGCTCTTACACATAGATCTAGACAATGTTAATGGACTCAGCCTAAAATATTACAATAACATTCCATACACACCCCACAATGTGTTGACAGCGTTTGTATGGAGGTTTGCGCGTAACGACGCCTATTAGTTTTATTTTCTTGACTTCGGTAAAAAAAGCGTACTACTTATATCATTGCCACATCGTAAAATTGAGCATATTCTTTGCATATCATATTTCTGTTATTTTTTTTTATTTAATGTAATCCTAGTACGCCCTCGCTCCGCTCGTCATCGCACCTATTTTTTAGTTCTGGTGAAAGGTTTTCTTTCATACTTTATGATCTGCCCCACCCACCACAGACGAGAACTATCTAAAATTTTCGGCGTTTGTACATATTATAAATTTCATTTTTTTTTTTATTCTTTTTTAAATCTTTGTTTATTATACAACACTTACTGCACAAAGTTCATTCCGCTTCGAACATTCCTCACTCACAAGTTTACGTACAATTTTACAACTTTTACACGTCACGCTCTTTTTAAAATAAGACAATTCTACCAACACGAAAACTTCATTTCATACAAAGTATAATCTTTATTTCAACCACATAAAGTTCAGTTATTTCGTATGTAACTGAAAAGTCCTGAAACAAACCACAGATTTATAAAAAAACCGGTCAAGTGCGAGTAGCACTCGTGCGGTGAGTGTTCCGTATAAACTGTATGAAAGAAATCAAGTTAGTCAAGTTTTCTTCAACACAGAGTTGGAAGTTAATGATTTTTGGATTTATATATATATTTATTGGCACTTACGCCAAAAGTCATCCCTTTGATGTACCAAATAACAAGATTGTAGGTCACTGGAATGTACCCTATAGGTTTTGAGCAGTCAGTTAGTACAATTTTAGTATGAAAATATACTTTCAAATGCCATGTCTTTTTATTGCGTTAAAGTAAAGCTTGATTTTCTTACATTCAGTATTTAGATATTATAGACGCGATAATCATTTCAATTTGATACACCTCAAAGTCATTTCTGACAAAAGGGGCCTTAACAGACAGACAGACACATGTTTCTATGTATTCACAAGGTTTACTGACAATTTTTTTTTGTAGGAATATGTCTGCCCTTTCCTTCTCTCCCTGCCGTCCGTAATAGAATTACAATGGATCATAAGCCATTCACTTCATACTTTCGTAATCGATTTTAGCGATATAATTCTATTTCGGGACACAGGGTCTCTGTTCTTTGTATCTATCTTATCTTCTTATTTTCGTGCAATTTTGTGTTTAAATTCATTCATTCATTTAAACAGACGAAAAACAAAGTGATACTAAAAGTTGAAATAGATAGATAGATAGATAAAAACTTTATTCAATGCCTCTTACAAAAAAAACACAAAAGTACACATTTACAGCTTAAAAAAATAAACAAATACATTATAATCCAATCCTAGACACAGAGGCTGAAATGAAAGTAGGGCGCTGGCTCAGCATACGCCACAGAATAATCTGTAACGCTGATATTCTGCCAGTTCCATGCATTAAAAAGAACCATGTCGGTTAATCAAATAAAGACAATATAGGATTTTGAAGGCTTTAATTTTAGTTTTAGTGCTGTCAAAACTAAAATTATTCTAATGTAATTTCACTCATGTTCCTTACATTTAAGGGCTATTTTGCAATAAAGAAATTGTAGTTTTTACATAACTAAAACTAAAATTAAAGCCTTCAAAATTGGCTTTAATGAACTTATATAATTTTAAAAACGCAAGCGGAACCCTAAAAACTGTGTTCGTTAACCTTGCGGTTCGAGAGAGCGATGACCCGACACTGAATGCTTCTTTCATCGACTGTACCTGAGATTGTTTATTGATATATTTGGGTTACTGTACTCAGTTGTGGGAATTTATTGGATTGTTTTCAGGTTCATTGAATCTTGGAAATGCAGTTTCTGGATCATTCAACTTTAAATCAATCAGGATGTAGGTATGTCATCCATCCATCCATCAGCCTAGTTCATCCAGTGCTGGACATAAGCCTTTCCAGGACTTTGCCACTCCCGGCGGTCATCCTGTAAGAATTGCCCATACTCACACACGCTGGGCAGGCGGGTTGGTGAGCGCGGTGCTGGAACCCTCGCACCAGTGACGCCGCTACCCTTCACCAGTCTGTTCCTTAAGGTCCGTCTATTAGGGTTGGATATACCGCCATCCATCGGTCCCAGGCATGGTAAGCCTCCTGGTTTTTTGCCTGTGAGATGTCCTCTTACTCTCCCCCGAATTACTTCGAGGCGGTCTCCAAGTATGATGGTGGTACCTCCACAGTCGAGCCCGGCATCAGCTCTACCACCTGTAAGATATGTAGATATGTGTCGCAGGTAAATTATCAAAGCCGTGAAGTTTACTGGTTATCCAACGAAAACCTACTGTGAAACCATTCCACTACGTTCCGCGACTCGCCATACCTAACCTTCTAAGCTAACCCACCGGCTCTCTTCTGTGCTGGTTTTGCTGACCAAATGATAATTTTGTATTAGGATTATTTATTTTGCAGACATATACATTATCAAGCTGACCAAATATCAACTTATTTTCTGATAATCCTTGATTTAGTTGTTGACCAGGTATTGATTGCTGGTCTTTTTTTTTTTCATAACTATGCTGTCAAAATAACTTTTTAGCTGATTTTTCTTGCTGACCGAATATAAAAAAAAAACATTAAATAGCCTTGTCATTATTAAGTACCTACATTACAAAATAAAGATTTGATTTAATTTTAATGAAACTCTCACCATTTATTAAAAGAGTGAGACTAGTTCAAGTGCACCAGCAAGTATAAATGTGAAATGCAAGTCACAGTCCACACTCATACACCCACGTTTCACCGATGATTGTTACGTCCCAGCGTGATGTGTTTTGAGTCCTATCGCTATACTTCGGTCACAAGTATGGACTTACCGAGAGACCCAAACCGAACACAAATATACTCTACTGGATTTGAACCTGCGGCCTCCTGACTGGAGGTCCAGACTTCGAATATACAGGGTGCTTGGAAATTCGACCTATTCCTTGAAAGAAGTTATACTAGAGATCATTTCCAACAAATAATGCCTATCAACAAGGGTTCGAAAATGATGATTTTTTTTCAAGTAAAACACGTCGATATTGCGAAAATTACAAATTAAACAAGGTCTTTTTCCACTTAAGACCTTTTATTTCTGAGATTATAGGAATTCAGGGCATGAGCTTTTTTTGAATAAATGATCACTCATTTATGATTAATCAAAAAATAACAAATAAGTGCCGAGAGAGGAGTAAATAATTTGAAAAATATCTTAAAAACCTCTGTAACTCGGAGACCATTCATTTTCGACCCCTAGTTGATAGAGATCAATTTGTTGGAAATGATCTCTAGTATAACTCCTTTCAAGGAATTGGTCGAATTTCCGAGCATCCTGTATATAAAACACTTTTAGCGTATATGTATGTCCAGCGTAGACTAAGTCGCGGGCTAAAGCTAGTCATCTATAGCATCCATAATCCTGTTATCTCGTAATAATTAATACTGGAGATGTAATTAAGTACATAATGAATAGTCTGCGATGTAACAGAGTAGGGATTTCCTTTCTGAGTCGACTGTTGCAGTTGACATCGATGTTCATTATCTGGATCTGTGTACTGTCGCATCAATAAATGCTGGAACATATGCTAGGAAACGTAATATCAAATATAAATTATGCGTCCATATTTATTATTAAGTGGCCCCTTCCCGCTCAGCTGCCATATAAATGCGGAAAGACCCGCAGTGCGAGAGGGACGGATCCTGGAAAAAAAGTCAAAATGACGACTTTTTTCACAAATTTTATAATAAAAAAAAACCAATGGTGTTATGAAATATCTGCCCTGTTAAAATTTTATACAAAATTTAATCCATAAATAATATAAACGGGTTTTTGCTCTAATAATCTTAAACCTCGACATGAAAACTTTTTTTAGAGCCGTCTTTGGTATTTTATTTATCAATATTGGAATGGCTTCTAAGGACTCTGTTTCGATATAAGTGTGTATTATATTCCCGGAAGAAATACATTTTTTTTTTCTTTCTTACGTAGTATTGCTAGATTCTTCAAACCAGGAATAATAAATTATGGTTTTGCGGAAACTATCCTCTTAAGTGTTTTTGACGTCCTGATGGCTTTGATCTTAATAAAACTTAGCACACATCTTACGATATGTTTCCCTTTCCCCCCACACCGCACTCCGACCCATTTTTTGGCGGGATATTCAAACGACGACGAGTTTCTGAAATTGTTGCAGGTACAAACTGTTTTACATGAAACGGTAACTGTTTATTTATAGAAAAGTATATAAACTTAGTCTTTTATTCTAGAACGACGTCTGTATTTCTCTTTTTTTATTTCCAATATAGATACAAATTATAAAACTTGCTAAACTTTGCGTAAAAATGTGGTAATATTCACGATATTCTGACAACTATACGTATTATGATGGTGTTTCATAAAAAATTGCTTTTTTTGCTGTATAGAGACGTAGTAAGATATCGTTAGATAATACATATGAAAAAAGATCTAAAGAAAATAAGCTGTTGACTTCACAATCAGTTTCACCTTTCATTAAAATCCGGGCGTGAAGGGGCCTCTTAAAGAACAAAAAGAAGATCTTTCTATATTTACTATAAAATAAGTATGAGTTGGTAACATCACCATACACCAATAATTTTTTGAGAGATAAAACATATTGAAACTTTTTATTTTTAAACCCATGCTTAGTTTGATCAACCTGTCACAAAATATTATTTCAGCGGGTGTCTATTTCGTATGTAACTCACCTGCCAAATTGCAAGATTGTAGGCTCTATAGGAGATTTCGAGATGAGTAATTGGGTGGTCGATCGCTTTTAGTAAGCTTTGGTCAATCAAATAATATAAGGCGCTAACAGATTCCGTGTCTCTTGAATTCTGAATGAATTCTCTAAAATCCCTTCTTAACAAATTTCTACGTCATACAAAGAACGTACAGTTCATACTTCATGTTCCTATATAGCAACCTGTAGTCCGCGGACCCCTGGGGGTCCCCGAGCATATGTATGGGGGTCCGGAGCCTAATCTATGGACCATTTAACGATCATAAATAAATGCCACCAAAAAACCTTCTCATTAACGTATTTTATAGGAAAAAGGATATTTTTTTGTGATTTGTAGAACTAAAATAAATGCTCCGAAATTTATTGCTGCTTTTTATTAAGGGGGTCCTTAAAATTGTGCTTGACTTCCTAAGGGGTCCGTGGACAAAAAAGGTTAAGAAACGCTGCTATATAGATCCAGCCGTTGTCAGTCAGGCAGGGTGTTATTTTGTACAGATTTGTAAGATATATAATGCTCGTAGGTATCTATAACGTGCTGTATCTGTAACAAAATACTACCATTACCGAAGAGTGGCGAAGATTCCCACGCGCATTATTTAAATGGTAATAATAATAAGTTCTGTCAATAATAACACCGATTCGGCGCAACACAACTTGACTTAATTGACAGGACTAAACTTAATTTAAGTGTTCTGTCCTTTTCTTTCTGTATCGAAAAGACAAAGACGGGACGCTCAAAATAAGGTTAGTCTTGTCAGATGTGTTGCGCCGAATCGACACAATTATATATCATTACTACGTAAAGAAGTCGCACTCACTTCCCCCACCAGTTAACATCGCCCACAAATTAGAATAGAAGTGCGATTGGGCTATACACACTACGTCTACGCACACACACAAATGTGTGTGGACAGGCTGTTGCTCGTGTAGTAGATCTTGGTAATTAAATCTGTTCGCTTGTGTAAAGTGTGGTGGGGGGTATGCTTTGGTAGTTAAATGTAAGAAGACTCTTTTAGCCGACAGTCCCCAAGACAGCAGCTATCGGATGATGCATGGGACAGGATCGAGAACATCTGCCATTTATATTTATTGCACATTTTAATTAAGCAAAAGAGGGGTGTTAGGGTCGTAGCATATTTGTGGTCTGTAGTCTCTGCTTACTCCTTTGGAAGATCTGTGTCCAGACTTTTAGGGATTAGTAAAATTTAAAACCCTAATAACGAAACTCTGTAAATTACAACAGTATGCCTAAACATGTCCGTGCATCATACTGTATACCTATAGATATACAATGACATTCTTATTCACTGACTACATTACTACATTATTACATTACTACATTACTACATTATTAGATTACTACATTATTACATTACTACATTACTACATTATTACATTACTACATTACTACATTACTATATCATTACATTACTACATTATTACATTACTACATTACTATATCATTACATTACTACATTACTATATCATTACATTACTACATTATTAGATTACTAAATTACTACATTATTACATTACTACACTACTACATTACTATATCATTACATTATTACATTACTACATTACTACGTAGAGCTGGGCGTCCCAAGGGAACATGGCGATGCAAGGGGCGGCAGCTAGTGTAAGTATAATTATGTTCATGGCCACTATCCTTTTCAGGTTTCATGATGACGACAAACAGCCAGAAGCTTAGTTATTTGACACACACCGTTTGCAAAAAAAAAAGGAAAAAGCTTCGTTTTTTACAAATTATACTAGACTTTAATTATGGATCTTGCTCAAATATGGCGACTTGGACCCGAGGCGTTATTGTGTAACTTTAAGGCGACATGCGAAAAAAATACGGAAGTTTCTTTTCTGTGTATTTCATGAAATACACGGAAAATTTTAATATATTTATATTGGTATATGCATTTTAGGGTTTTGAAATTGGAAAACATGTTTGGATAAATTTTCCTCGATAGAAATTATTGTTGAAATGAGGTACACTTTCTCTCCTGGTTTGACGAATAGGAACCATACACAGATTTCTAACATATTTTATTAGATGTGTTTTAACAATATCTAGAGATTTGATGTTTGAAATTTTGCTAGCTATTTTAGTTTTTCGTAATAAAAAAATAAAACTAACTTTTTCTTTTTTGCCTTGAATCCGCCCCTCTCGCACTGCGCGATTTTTTGCTTGGAGTGACAGTAACAAAAATAAAATTCGCATAGCCTCTTAACATCTATCGCTGTCGCTTTCAAAGGTACGCGTATACAAACGATCTTCTGTTATAAGGAGTCTGTAGGCTGTATTCGTCTATGGTTTCAAAGAAAACATGTCTCTTTTTGCAAATTTTAGAGCAGAGGCAAAAATTAAATTAATATAGATTGACATTGGTTCATTTTCCAAAAATTAATTTGAAACCGTTATTTGTTTTTTTCTTTATTAGGTAAATAATCATTAACAATTAATTAGGATAGTTATTCCATCCATCACTATTTAAAGTATAAGTCTAAATAGCAGGTTATATTGTTTGTATCCCCATTTCAAGTGAAAGTTGTGACAAGTGCAGTTTTTCAAATAAGCGACTTGACTTGTATAGTTTTTCCAATGGCCAACAGTTATTTTGTTTCTATATCTCGTGACTAAAGCATTATTCCCAAAAACTTCTTCTGTACGTCGATAGAGGGCAGTATGATTAGCCTAAGCCATAGACAACAAAAAATCTTAATCGATTTGTTTGGACAAGTGTTGTTTTTCCTCGAAACCCTTCATTTGTTTCAATGTACCTAGATAGAATTTATATTTCTATTATGTATGAGGTAAAAACACGTTCGGGAATTATAATTTCCTCATTTTCGTTTCGATTTCATTTGTAGTGAATCACGTTACCTTTAAAAGTGATAGCGATATATGTTGAAGTTAGTCAATAGGGCCCCCGGTCTACTATTTTTGCCAGCTCTACCGAAACGTTAAGTGGATACAGTTTGGGCCGCACTTGTCAGAAGCCCTACAGCCACAGGGCCATAACCTTCGCGGCAATCGTTACCTATAAAACTACAGCTAAACGATCATGACGTCAAAAGCCGAACTGATTTCTGTCGACGTCGTATGTTCGTATGTTTAAGGGCCTTACTATTGCCAAATGGGTACTTTCTAAAGCCTACTCCTCGTTTATGGCCAAACCAAAAATAATGAAAAAATGTATTATGAATATTCAACTCTTAGACAACATATGCAACAGTTTTCTTTTTCATACCACCAAAACTTCTACATGATTTTTTTTTTTACTGAATGGTGTTTTTTGACCTCAAATTCCCTACTGCTCCTGAGTGGCTTGGCCGATTGAATTCATCTATGTTTTGATAAATAGATAAACTTTATAGCTATAAATATAACATAAGATTATTCAATCGAGCAATCACGTCCAAGTGAAAAGTATTATTTTCAACGATTTCGCCCTCTCAAGGACGCAGCGAGCGTCGTAACAGCCACTATGCATTGCGCGCTGATATGAACGTTATTTCAATGTCGTTTCCGTTGATATTTGTAGTGACAAATATCGAGCTGCTAATTTGGCGAGGGTAATCGCCTTAAGGCGATATGTAAAAGTTTTAGCGTCCCTGTTACTCCATATGCGAAAAAACCGTTGGTGCGAAAGGGACGGATTCGTGGAAAAGTAACAAAAAGTCGGTTTTTTATTAATATAAAATGTACTAAAGTTGCTATCAAAATTTCGTTTAACCAGCGGGCCTATTATGTACCTTTAGTTGCCAACTGGACTGGGTGCCTATCATCAAAAACATAGATATACTATCGAATTCCAATTGTGTATGGATATGTTAACACTTGAAGTGAAGACACAGTTCGTAAATAGTTCAATACCCACTAAAGGAAACTTTGAAAGTTTTGTTTTTAGCTATGTTTTTCATGATAGACACCTAGTCTAGTTGGCAACTGAAGATACAGAATAGAGGGGCTGGTCCTAAATACCGTTAAAACCCATCTTATAAAATATAATTGCGGTCCATATGTCATTCTAAATTGTCAAACCAGGAGAATTGGTGTCGAAAAAGACCTCATTTCAATAAATATTTCTATCGAGCCGAATTTCTTCAATTGCGTTTCTATTTTAACAAATCCCTAGAAAAAGATCCTAAAAATAATATACTAATGTATCAAAATAATACATTACTTACTAAAGCAAAGGTGTTGAAAAGGTCTGTAAAGAGATTTACAGACCTTTTCAACATAGTTTCCAAAGAGTTCGAAAATACGTTTAAGATGCAAAAACTTTCTAACAAAAGTAAAATCACCTTCAGTGACTGGGCGACTCCAGGTATTTACAAAAGCAGAAATCATTTATACGAATTATACGACAAAAAGTCCTACAATAATAATGTTAAATTTACTGAATTCATGAAAAATTACTCACGCATCTTTAAATTGGTGTGTTTAAAAGCAAAAAGTATCTACTTGAATAAAAAACTTAAAAGGTCCGATAACAAAGTAAAAACAGTATGGAACATCATAAATACTGAAACTGGGAAAAGTAAGAAACGTGATAACGAGCTTAAGTTCAGTATTAACAATGAAGTCGTTACGGGAGATAAAGAGGTTGCGAATGCCTTTGAACAATTCTGTACTGAAATTCCTTCCTTAACAACTAAAGATTTAAATTCAAGCCCTGGGCCTGCGCAGGATCTTTTAATAGATAACGTACCGCAGTGTCTTTCTGTATTTGCTTTTAAACATATTAATTCATTAACTGTAATTAAAGCATTTAAATCGCTTAACTTGAAAAAAACCGAGGACTTATGGGGCCTATCTGTGAAAGTTATAAGTTCTGTTATTGATTTAATAGCTCCTTATTTGGCATTAATTTTTAATAAATGTGTAGATGATGGTGTCTTTCCTGACTTAATGAAGTTTAGTAAATTGATCCCCCTTTTTAAATCAGGCGACAACGGTGACCCATCAAACTATAGACCTGTGTCAGTTTTACCGGTTTTGAGTAAGGTTTTTGAAAAAATAGTTTTTAATCAATTGTTATTTCATTTTAATTTAAATAAGTTGCTTCACTGTGAACAGTATGGATTCACTAGAGGGAGGTCAACCACAGATGCAGGAGTTGCTTTAGTTAAGCATATTTTTGATGCTTGGGAAGAAAAGCAGGATGCATTTGGTGTATTTTGTGACCTCTCGAAAGCCTTCGATTGCGTTAATCATGAAACACTCTTATGTAAATTAGATCACTACGGAGTGAGGGGCAAATCTTTGGCGTTAATGAAGTCGTATCTTAGTGATCGTATTCAAAAGGTAGACATTAACGGGGTAAAATCATGTGGAGCATTAGTTAAAATGGGTGTCCCGCAGGGTTCCATATTGGGGCCCTTGCTGTTTTTAATTTACATAAATGACCTTCCCTATTTAATTAAAGACTTAACTAAGATAGTACTATTCGCAGACGACACGTCACTTATTTTTAAAGTTAATAGACGTAAAGATATCCTTGACGACGCGAATACAACTTTATCACTGGTGCTTGATTGGTTTACTGTAAATAATTTAGTTTTAAACGCAAAAAAGACGAAATGTATAAAATTCACGTTACCAAATGTAATTCAAGTGGATTGTAATTTGCTTTTGCAGGGGTCCAAGCTGGAGTTAGTTAACGAAACTAAGTTTTTGGGCATTACGGTAGACTCTCGTCTTCAGTGGGGTCCCCACATAGAAGCCCTATGTGGTAGACTTAGTTCGGCCGCATACGCTGTTAGACGCATAAGGCAAATTACTGATGTAGATACTGCTAGACTAGTCTATTTTAGTTACTTTCACAGCATTTTGTCATACGGCATGCTGTTATGGGGTAGAGCCGCGGATACAGACGCAGTCTTTGTTTTGCAGAAGAGAGCAATTCGGGCTATTTATAATATGAAGCACCGGGATTCATTAAGAGAAAAGTTCAAAGAAATTAATATATTAACTGTTCCTTGTGAATATATTTACCAAGTCCTTAGATATGTCAGAAAAAATGTTGAGTCTCTCCCAAGGCTTGGTGAGCAACATTGTAAGGAAACCAGAAATAAGTATAAACTGGCTTTTCCAAAAATCAGATTCGCCAAAGTGAGTACCTCTTTCGTAGGACATGGTATAAGATTTTACAATAAACTTCCAAAGGAGGTCCTTACTTTGTCAGAGAATAAGTTTAAACAGTATATTAAGCAGGGCCTACTGAAAAAGGCATATTATAAAATAAATGAATATTTGGATGATGGTGAAGCATGGTGTTATAGTGATACTGATTTTAATGAAAGTAGGTAATAATTTAATTAATTAATATAATTTCCTAACTTTTGATTCCTCTTAAGAGTTAACATTAATTAATTACAGACTGTAAAAGGAAATAGACTATATGAGACAGGTAGGCAAAGATATATATGTTTTTCTTTTTTCATTAACCTGAATTCCTGCTGTCTTGTATTTTCTTATCCCTTGGTTAAAGTAGATATAAGTAATTTGATGTATAGTATAAGTTTATGTTAAAAAAAAAAGACATGATCTTGCCAAGTTTCTTGCCCGTTCTTCTTAGCAAGACTAATCGAATGGGCGGAGGTAGGCATGTATTTATATATGTAACCTATTACTATGTAGTATATAGGATGGGATTTGGTCGGCTGCCTGGATTCGTGCTGGGGGCTCGGTTGGTGATCATTGAACCTGTTCCTGGTCCCTGGCCGGGTCTCCGGTATGGGTTCGGGCGGTTGATTGGATTTCATCTTGTATAATAATATTTTACCTATAATTTTAATCGTATATATATTGCTACATAAATTAAAAAAACATTTAATCTAAGTAGTTCATGTACATTTATTATTTTATTACATATATTTTTATAAGATTAAAATTTGACTTGTGAAACGTGTATTATATATACCTACTTTGCAAAATAAACTTTTTGAATTTTGAATTTTTGAATTTTGAATATGCCTTCTTCAATAGGCCCTGCTTAATAAACATTTTAATCTTATTCTCTATTCTATTTCTTGGTTTGACACAGCATTTTCTTTTAATTGGTCCATATAACTGCTCCTGGGTCTTTCTCTTCCTGTCTTCCCTTCTATTCTTCCGTCTACTGTATGTTTGTTATAAGGGGTCGTGCCCGACTGTTCTCTATTGTTTCTATAATCCTTCTCCTACCTCACTTCTGTACTGCAGGGGTCGGCAACCTTATGACATATGACATAGGCCGCAGATAATAAATAACGCATTAGTCAATCTCGTATCATATTTATTGTAGTTTAAAACACAATTTATTATTGAAATCTAATGCGATTTTTGCGGCTGCATTTGACTTGCATTTTACACGTGGAAATGTACAGTATGTTACGTCTAAAATGTCTGCTCACACTAACATGTACAACCAAACACAGTTATCATGCAGCGATTGGGAACCTTGAGGGCAGCACCGAAGTGGTTCACGGGCCGCATGCGGTACCGCATTCATGAATAAACAGCTAGGTGGTACTCATCGAACGCCTCTATAGCCCAGTCAGCTAGATGATGTTCAAAAGGTTCAAATCCTGTAGGAGCACATTTCTGTTCAGTGTGAGGGCTCCGGAAGACACGTCCAGCTATTGGTCCGTATTTGTGCCTGAAGAACGGCGGTAGGGCTTACCACACTCACCAGCACATCTCGCTTGGACGTAAAAATCGTCGGAGAAACTTGTGTGGACTGTGACTTGCATTTCACAGTCCATTACATAAATAATAAAGTTAACTTTTATAATAATCTGTGGTATGAAAATAAATAACAATAAAAAAAATATATACGTTATATTTAGTGTCAGAAATAATTTGGCGAAATGCGAGTTGGACTCCCGAATAAAGGGCTCCGTACCACCACACAATACGGAACCCTAAAGACATACACACTGCAAAATACCTGTATAGACTTGGAAGTCGACGGAAAATCCAAACATAAAATAGATGAACTTCTAACTAAAGTCCATAACACTAATCAGGAACTGTCATCGCTAGTAAGTACTATCCTCAACAGCAAAACAGAAGAACTTGAAAAAACTAATCAAAAACTTGAACTAGCCAAAAACGAAATCAAGTCGCTAAAACAGACTAGTGATGAGCTTAAATCGATAAAGGTAACTCTTAGATCAAAAGAAAAGCTGTACAAAAATTGGAAAGCACGTTCCGAGGCTCAGCGAAGAGATATAGCGAAGCTCAAAAATAATACGATCTGTCTAGATCTTGAGATTAAACAGCAAAAGAATGATAAAATGAATCATGGTAAACAACAACAATATAGATGTCATATAGTAACATTAAAGTAACACAAACAAGCCGCTAAAATGGTAGCGCCTGACAAACAATTCGCGCTTCCCGCTAAATACGCATCTTAGCCGCTATATTTTTCCTGTAATCTTTCTATAATCACCTATTACCGTTTTTTTTTACGGTTCTCTTATTTCGGAGATAAAGGGGGGGCATGATAACATTAAAAAAATGCTTCTTTTTCGAGGGCTTTTTGTATAGAGACCCCCCTTGGCCATTATAACACGCATTCTGTGAAAATTTTAACTGGCTGCTTATAACGGCTGAAGTAACAGACGGACAGAAAGACAGCGGAGGCTTAGTAAAAAGATCCGGTTTGGCACCCTTCGAGTACAGAACCTTAAGGTTATATATCGTCCGTGCAAAGGTCCTCGTTACTACAGGTGGAAAGATCCGCCCGTGCAAGAGGGTTGGAATCGGAGAAAATTGACATAATGTTGGTTTTAAATTAATAAAAAATTAACTAAAATAGCTATGAAAATTTCCATTTCCAGTAATTTGGGTATTGTTAAAACCCATCTCAATAAATATTTTTGAAGTATGTATACTACCCCACTTTGTCAGAATATCAAAAAAAGTGTAAATTTAGACCTCATTTCAATAATTATTTGTATCGAGTGAAATTCTTCCAATCGCGTTTCTGATAGTCCAAAATCTAGAAAAAGGTTCCAAAATTGTTATACTAATTTATTCAACTTGGGACTACTTTTGAACAGCAAATAAATAACTTCAAAAAGTGTCGATATTGACGATATACCCCCTTAAAATGTGTAAACATAAATAAGACTCATACATTTAAACAGTTTATCGAACTACTTGATTAACAGATGAAGATGTCAAGGTCAAGTGCAAAAAAGACCCGTATATCTTTTCTGCAAATTACCTGCTGCTACACTTGGACCTCTATTTAATTTTTGTGTAGGTACTTCTTGCACCATTGTCACTTGTCTAACATTCCCATTTGTCGTTTGAAACAAGTAAAAGTTGGTACACGATCTAAAAACTAGAATGCTAATAGAAATCTATTAACAAACAAAAGTATGTCAATCAATCATTGTTAGGTGGAGAAGCAAGACGGATTACGTAAGAGATCAAGTGAAACTGAGATCTGTGAAAACATTGTGCGAGTAAAAAGTGTTACAATTATTGCAATCCAAGTACGAGAAATTATTTCTTTTACGTGCTTGAACACTAACAAGTCATTGAAATACATTTCCAAAGTAGGTTGTGATACTAAAAGGTTTCACCAAATTGGCGACATGATATTGAAGCATTGATTTTAATTCAAATAAATGAATACATAGTTATTAATCTATTACTTTTACTTAAGACCCAGAGGTAAATTAAATAACCCACCAACTCTTCTTTTCAAGTAATCAGATCCAGATAAAAACAGGTTTTTTAAAAGACTCTCGTTTTTTGTTTTTTCGTTCAAGATTGCTTCGTTGAGCAACTTTATCTCTTCTCTCGTCTTTAAATCCCAATCAAAACGGCACATTTCTATAACGTAATTAACGAAATGACGGACTAATTTTTCTATATCTTTCCTGAGACCATACACCCATTGTCTAAGACCTCTCTCAGTTGCCGCAAACGTTATAGTTACCTCATCCTCACCATCTGCTTCAAATACTTTGTCGATCATGTCCAGTAGCATTCTTTTAGCTTTAATTTTTTTCAGTTTCGACGTTGCTACTTTTGTATCAACGAGCTTATGTCGTTTTATGATCATAGTACGAATTCTTCTTAACATCGTTTTTGTGTAAAAAATGTTATTACCAGCTAATATCTTACCCATTTCAACTAATTTTGTATAATCTTTATCAGTTACGATCATTGCTACCACGTCTTTTCGCTTAGATACTTGGTCCGTCACAATTTTTCGTAATCTAACTAGTTTGTGATGTGGAAACTTGAGGATTTCAGTTATCATATCGGCTAAAGAATCGGTGAATCCTGGATAGACTTTGCAAATATCTTTGTAATCGCAGATATACTGGAATCCTCGTTTTTTGCTTTCAGTCATATCCTTATACATAGCATCTGTGACGAATTTGATTAAGTCAACAGTGAGTGTTGCATTAGTTTTTTTTGTGAATGCATGAAGTACTTTCCTTTGCATATTATAGAATAGTTTTGTTGTCGAATCGATCATGTCTATAAGAATCATGTCTTCATTAATATCATCACGACTATTTAGTACCAATATATGACGATAATACAATTTTAGCTGTAGGACATAATTATCTATAGCTTTTTTTAAATCCGGATGAAAATCTTTACCTTCTTTTTCTACGCATATTTTTAAATACATAGCAGTTTTCTTGAACCGTTCTATACCTTGTCTGAAAATACGTTCCATGAATTTTCCGATGAATCCATCAGCTTCATCTCGATTAATGCCCAAAAGATTTTTAGCATCCGTTGGTTCTGGTAAGCCCCAAGTAATTGTTTCACTTCTGTTATCCCCACCATTTAATTCGTTTTTTGGAGGATATCGTACCAAAATATTTGTGCGGTGTTTTTCTTTAAATTGATTCATCCGACCTCCACCCTGGCTTATAGCATTTTGGAGTTGAAAATCTAGAGTGACGGAAGACCATATTGCTGTAAAAATATATCTGTTAATAAATAAGCCTAAATAAATAACCTGTTAATTGAAAATATACTTCATTTTGCACACACTTGTGCAGATGACGATGCAAAATCCTGTAATATGAGTAAACATATTTTTTACAAATCATAAAACTTTTCTTTGGGAAATTACACAACTAAATACATTAAAATTTCTTTCTATATTAAGTTTAATATATTTTTATTACAACCAATAATCTTGTATTATACTAAAAAACTCATTGATTACAACACATTTTCTTGTTACCTAATTATTTGATAAAAGTGTAATTATTCTAAGTACCATATTAATTTAATTGAAATTTTATCACTTCCTTAAGAGCGCACCGAGCTTTTTACGCACACAAACACGTTTTTATAACCCTTGTTTGAAGTAGTAAACAATTAAATTAAAATCTAGGGAAATATATTGGTATTATTGGGGATATATACTAGACTGTATACACGATGGAAACACGATTTGATAAAGTAGGCTCGATAGAATAAATTCGCAAAGTTACCTCTTGTCGAGTAATTTTTTCCTCTATTTCCCTACTTTTTTATCTAAATAAGTAATTTGATATGAAGATTTATTTACTTAAGAGTCGGAGTTCCGAGATTGGGCAAAACAGGGTTCGGGGTTATGGCTTTTTAAGATAGTAAAATATTAATTTCTGAACAAAATAAATACAACTTGTTACCTTACAAGATGAAGTACAGGTTCATTAAAAAAAATCTTGGCACTAATGTATAGTAACTTCAGAAAAAAAAACAGGATGTCAAGTTCAGGTTACACCCGTAGCGCTGCAATGCTATTCAAGAGATTTTCTTGAAATTCCTGTTTTTTTTCTGAAGTTACTATACATTATTGCCGTGATTTTTTTTAATGAACCTGCACTTCATCTTGTAAGGTAACAAGTGGTATTTATTTTGTTCAGAAATTTGAATTTGAACCGTCTTAAAAAGCCATAACCCCGAACCCCGAATTTTGGAACACCGACCCTTAAATGAAGTTCATAGATAACTGGAGCGTTTATACACGATAATTTTTTATTTAAGATCAATATGATGAAAATAACAATGAAAAAGATGGAATAAATGCAAAAGTTTGGTTATTTTTTTTACTCTTTACACATAAAGAAAAAGATAGAGGCAAAGGCAAACGCTCGGTGCACCCTTAATAAGTAGATGTATTTCACAAGTTGTGTTTGTGGAAATATCCAACCGGAAGCATATTATGGTTAATACGGGTACGGAACCCTAAAATATTATGGTAAATAACAACAATATAGATGCCATGACAAAATTAAGGCGACAATAACAAGCCGCATAAATGGTAGCACCTGGCAGACAATTCGCGGCTACCGAATAGTATTTCACTATGTATTCCTGGTCCTCTAAAAAGGTCATTTTGTATGAATCACGTTATGATTCTGTTCTTATGCCGTCTCTTTTGCACGCGTGAAAAATCTCTGAGTCTATCATACTTTCAAATCATATTATGATTTACCGAAGTTGGCCTTTTTAGATCCCCAGGTCCTCTAAAAAGGCCGTATTGCATGAATCATATTATGATTCCGTTCTAATGCCGTCTCTTTTGCACGCATGAAATAACTGACTCTATCCTACTTTCAAATCATTATATGATTCAACCAAGTCGGCCTTTTTAGATCCCCAGTAATCTTTACCTAATTATTTTTGTATTAAATATATTAAATTATTAAGGTTAGGTTAAAAGTCAGCCTGTATAAATGAATATTTAAATGAATGTCAAAAGTAAGTAGTTAAACTAAATGAAATGTTTCTTCTTGTATTAACTTCATTAATTTTATGATTTAAATTAAACTTTCAATTTAAATAAAGTTTCCGTGTTATAATTGCAAATCCGCTGTGCTCTAAAGGAATATATTCTTTATTGGAAAAGTGTCAGCCACATTCGTTACTCGAAAAAGTAAAACAATTAAAGTGATTTAATTTTTGACAGGTCCATAAAGGTTTTCTTTCACCTATTGAATTCTATAAATTCCAATTTACATGAGAAGTGAGCAATAACTTATTTTGACGTACAGATTGTAACATATGTTATTTTTCATGAAATATTTTATTACTGTTATTATTATATGTATTTAATTATACATTTACACAAATAACACAGTAATGTAAATACACTTAGAAATAAATCAGGCTATATTTCGGGCCCCACTGTGTTATTTGTCTAAATTTATAATGCAATATACAACGTGTAACAGAAAGGTGTAACCATATTTGAAGAGCTTATTCAGTCAATGGTACAATATAGAACAACTTTTACTATGGAACCAACCCTGAAATCTAAAAAAAAAATCTGTCCTTCCATACATTTCGGCCGAGCGGCATTGCATTTTTCTATGAAATTATCGATTTTTTTTTTCGAGATATTGGGTTTTTTCCATAGTAAAAGTTGTTCTATACCATTGACTGTAAGCTCTTCAAATATGGTTACACCTTTCTGTTACACGTATAATAATATTAATAATAATATAAAAAGACTATAAAAGTTAAAATAAATTTATTTAGTTTTATCATTATCATTTTTATACAGGCAGTTAGATCCGTAGATTTTGCGGGCAGTCTGATTTCGCTTTCGCTCTCCCACTTTCTGGGTGATTGCTCCTAGCTACAAGGTTTTGTTACCTACTTAGCAATTTGTTCCATCTATCCATTCATCAGCATGGTTCAACTACTGCTGGACATAGATAGACCTTACCACTTTACCCTTCCCTGTCCTCCTGGCAGGAATGCCCAGACTCACACACTCTGGACTGGCGAGTTGGTGAGCGCTGCCCGTCACCAGTCTGTTTTATGGGCTGGCAATTAGGGATGGCTATACCAGATACCGCCATCAATCGGTTCCAGGCATGGTGGGCCACCTGGTAATGCCTGAGAGCTGTCCTTACTCTCCCTCGAATAACTTCGGAGATGTTTGCGAGTAACATGAAGGTACCACCACGGCCGAGCCCGCGATCAGCTCTACCACAAAACAATTTATTACAATACCGCAATCTCGAATCGAGAATTCCTCTTCTCTAACAAGATAGCTTTAATCTGCATTGTTGAACAGATTTCTTCGCCTTAAGGCTAGTACACACAGTAAATCATTTTCAGTAGGCGGTGGCAGCTCGCACGTAGTTAGTACTGGCCCTAAGGACTTAAACTAACGCCTAGTTTACACGAGTACTCTACTCTACTCGTGTAGAAGTAGTAAGTAGAGTACGAGGATTAAAAAGTACAATTTACATTACTGGCCAAATGTAAACGATTGTGGGGTTGTTCCTATCGGTTCAGTGGTCTGATGGAACTGGCAACGAATCATTCTAAATTGTTCCCATCGACTCGCTGCTGGTCGGATGCAACTACAAAATGTATGTATTTTTAGGGTTCCGTACCCGAAGGGTAACCAACGGGACCCTATTATTAATATTCCGCTGTCCGTCTATCTGTCCGTCTGTCCATCTGTCCGTCTGTCACCAGGCTGTATCTCATGAATCGTGATAGTTAGACAGTTGAAATTTTCACAGTATGATGTATTTCTGTTGCCGCTATAACAACAAAAACAGAATAAAATAAATATTTAAGGGTGCTCCCATACAACAGACGTGTTTTTTTTTTTGGCGTTTTTATAGATAATGGTACGGAACTCTTCGTGCGCGAGTCCGATTTGCACTTGGCCGGTGTTTTCCCAACGACTCACCCTAATAAAATGTGAGCTTATAATTATGAAATATATCCTCTGATAATTAGATAATTATGTTTCACCTCCAAGTGTCCTATGATTGTTATTGTTAAGCTATTCCACATTATCTCCTTATTGTGTTAGGAAAATAAACTGTGTAATTTAATTGTAAAAAAAGTCTTTGTACAATATCTAAATAAACCATCCTTTGATAATGCTGACAAGGTGAAACTTGGAAACCAGTTGAAAATAAGGTTCATCGTTTTCTTCGAAAACATTAAAAAAAAAAACAAATTTCAGTTGAAGAGTTATAAATTGTCCCTGATCTGATCACTAACCGAGTCTCCACTCTCCAGTATGAATTCGGGCGGTTGATTAAATTTCAATTATACATTTTTAGGGTTCCGTACCTAAAAGGTACAAAAGGAACCTTTATGGTGAGACTTCGTTGTCCGTCCGTCCGTCCGTCCATCCGTCCTTATGTCACAGCCTCATAACTTTAGCACCGTTAAAGATAAATACATGAAATTAGGCAAAAAAATATCATTAATTTGCCCACATATCACGGCGTAAAAAAAAACTTGTCGGTATTAAAGGGTTGATTGTAAAAATATATAGTTTGGCTTTATTTATCTGCATATAATTCGAGAAATCCTTAAAAACCCATAAAAAAGTGTATGTCCCCTCCCCCTTATCTCCAAAACTGGTGGACCTAAAATTATGAAAAACATCATGGTAATATGTGTTTACGTAATGATTACAGGAAAAATAAAGCGGTTGAGTAATACACGAAAAAAAAAGACAAAATTAAATTTGTCATCCACAATACGGAACCCTAGGTAAGCGAGTCTGAGGACATAAGGAGAGACTTGCGAATATAAGGAGAGACATAATTTCTGCCAAAGAACCCTCGAAAGTCTGGCGTTATTCATATTCGAGGCTCAGGTCCAGCCTTAATTAAGTTCCAGTATTTTATCAGAATATTCAGTTATTTAACGGTCGCGCCAACCCTACAGTAACTCGTCTACAGCTACGCATAAACAGGCGCGTGCGCAACCAGCGCCTATGATAGTGAGTTCCTGCTTACTGATTTGTATGTGCGTAAAGGGCACGCCCTAGAAATACAGTTAGTTATTAGCTGACATTTGTTATTGTGGGCTATTTATTTAATTTTGTAACCAATTCGTAGTTGGAGTCTATTTCGACATGAAAGACCTTTTCCGAGGGAAATCGTACAAAAACCAACCGAGAAGTAACGGTCAAGCACGAACTCGAAGCGAGCTTTAGATTTCCTGTTTTATTAACATACTCCTTTACGAACTGAAATATTTTATGATTTTTTGAAAGTATACTTTAAGACATAACAGGGGGGTGGGAGTTTTTCGTACATTTTAACAAATTAAATACTGGTTTTTATAAATAAATAAAATAACTTTTTGCAATTCGTACTAACATCTTATTCCCAAAAAATAATTTGCAATAGCTTCTTATCTAAGTACAGGTATGCTTTGTAAATTCACGTATGATTATTTATTGTTGACCATATTCCAGATGGCCTATTATGTACAGGTCGACGCATGTTAAAAGAGCTCCGAAAGATGTACCTGCGCAGTAGGCGAATTATCGGTCAATTTGGCGGTATGAGGTGCGGTGGGACGGGGGAATTTCGCGCGGCTTGGCTTTACTGCCACGCGATTGGCTCGTCAGTCGTCTTTGCATCGCAGCGCAGTGTCCACGTTTCGTCGGTCCGCAAAGTACAGACACGGAAATAATTTTATTGTATTGTATCACGGTGGTTTTACATAGAAAGGAAAAAAAATGATTTACGACGTTTATTGTTTTATGTGGAAGGAAGCTGATGTAGGCAAAGTACATAATTTAAGGAAGGCGTGAAACCATTATCATAAATTATAAATATTTAATATAAATCATGAATAAATATTTAGATTTTTTATTACTAACCTGTTACAAAACAGACATTAGTGACGCTATTCTCAGATAAAAATTTAGTTACATAATTAATCAGTATAATAGATAAAATAACTTTTTTCCGCGAGTGTACCACATGCGCAGACGTATCCCCACCACAGGGCGTCTGGGGCTCTTTTTACATGCGTCGACCTGTATCTTTAGTTGCCATCTGGACTGGGTGTCTATCATCAAAAACATAGTTATACTATCGAATACCGATTGTCTAAGGGCATGTTAGCACTTGAAGTGACGACACAGTTCGTAAATAGTTCAATACCCTCTAATGGCAATTTTGAAAGTTCCGTTTTTAGCTATGTTTTTGATGATAGGCACCTAGTCCAGTTGGCAATTAAAGATACAGAATAGAGGGGCAGAAGTTTCACCGACATAAATTTGTCATTTTCAAGGCGAGTGTCGTTCTTAGGAAATGCCAGAGTTGTATCGGTGAAACAGTTGGTATATTATGTAGTCAACAATAATCACACGTGAGTGAGAGCTGTATTTAATAATAATTTAGTATCCAAGTTCTCACCAATTCAAAGAAAAGTGTGTTTCACAAATAGACAGACAGACGGACACACGAGCAAGTAATGCCATACCTATTCTTATTTTTTTTAAATCTGAAGTAAAATGAAAAATTTTCATTTTCTAAATAATTGATGAAACGAATATTATGAAGAAGACAAAAACGAATCTAATAATACAGGGTGGATTTTAATAATTTTTAATAATTGAAAATCCGACTAATACGGATAGTAATCATCTAGACGAACAACTTTTAATGCTCAACCAATCCAGAAATTGTGAAAAACTAAAAACTTTTTTTTTGATTCATTTTGTTTAAGGATATATCGTCCGTGCAAAGGTCCCGGTTACCCGGTCCTCGGGCGAAAAGACCCGCAGTGCGAGAGGGACGGAATCGAGGAAAATTGGCAAATTAATATAACCAGTAATTTAGGTATTGTTAACAAATTTCTTCCAGTCAATCTTGGAAAAACAAGGAAACATTTTTTCTTGAAAATTTACACACATACATACATATACTCACGCCTGTCTTCCAGAGGGATAGGCAGAGACCACAGATTTCCTTCTGCTACGATCCAGACACACCTGTTTCGCCTCTTCCACATCTATCAATCTAGTCATACAAGGTCTTCCATTCCGGGTTCTTCTAACATGGCCCTTCTTCAGTATGTCGCCAATTTAGTCAGCATACTTCCTTTAGGACGACCTGGTCAAGCTGTAAATTAAATACCTTCGACTTCCGCACCATAAATTTCTTTCGTCACTCTGCTTTCATCATCCTCTCCGAAAATTTACATCAATGCTATACATACCTACCCGACCAAAATGTATGGAACAACAGTTTTATTTTTTCACGATTTCTCGATTGTTTTTCAAGAAAAGTTGTTTGTATGTTCGAGTAATATCGCGAGTTTCCGGCTTCCGGAACATCATCGTAACAACCTGTATATGGTTCCATTTACAAATAGCAGTCTATTTACACTTGGTAACTAAACTCTTATGAATGCAAACTGACAGCCGGACGGAAAGCAGTTCCCCTAAGCCGCTGTACACACAGCCCGTCCGTCTGTCACCTGCGCAGAATATTACTGTCCTCGCCACTGAGTTATCGCCGGCGCAGATTTTAATGCGCCAGCGCACCGGGATCGTTATCCTCGGGCTTGTGCACCGAGGTGCGGGGTCCGTGCATGTCTACCTACTTATCAAATAAAATGGAATTTAAAATTTAAAGACATGAAAATACGAGCTAATGAATTACAATATAAATACAGAGAAAAAAAATCATTACTCTGATAAATCGACGTTTATTATCCTGCGATATAAAAGTATAAACGAAAAAAAATACAGTTGAATTGAGAACTTTCGGAAGTCGGTTTCTTTTCGGAAGTCGGTTAATAAAGTCAAATGCATATTTGTTCAAAAAGCATTTTTTCGGTCTTTTTAAAATCTAGTTTAAATTCCTGAAGGCTTTAAATTTAGTTTTAGTGCTTTCAAAACTTGATTTTTTCCAAAGTAATTTAGCTTTTGTTCTAGATAGAATAAAACTAAAATTAAAGCCTCCAGAGTCGACTTCACCCGTTTATGTTAAACATGCCTACCTAAAGGACAAATTGAAACTTTTTGTAAACAATTAAAAATGAAAAAACTTTAAAGAAGATTTTGAGAGGATTACTACTTCACCTGTCCTTTTATATGAATATTTTACCATTTTCTCACGAAATACGCCAGCTGCTTTTGAATCCGCACTAGAGAGCTAGTTTTACGCGCGCGGCTTTATCTACTTTATTTAATTTTTGCTCGAATTCCTGCTAAATGAATATTAAGGTATGTGCCATTATGCAAAGTTATTTTAGTAACGTATATGATGTGTGTATATTTTATTTTATTTAAATATGGCTGACTTCTGTGTGCTGAAAATATAAGCAAAGTTATCCAAAGTATATTTGTGACTTGCATCACATATTCTAGTGAATTTACTAAACAACTTTTGTAGATAATTATTAGATAGAAATTTTAGAAAATTTGTATAATTTAGCTTGTGTAGCATGCATTCTATTTCAACAGTAAAGTATATTCTTTATACATTAACAGAAACATAAAAACTTAAATAACATGAAATAAAACTAAAATTAAACCTTACAAATTTACCTATAAAACTAAAATGTCTCCTAAAGTAAAATTAAACTAAGTAAAAAATGTTTGCCAGATCGCCGCCATCTTGTGGCAGGGTTCCCAGAATGCTGGCAGCATTTCCTCTTTGGATTGCCAAACTAAGGCGTTGTCCAAAGTATGCGCCAGCTCTTGGGTTCCCCGAAACGTCAACCAGCCAAATCGTACGCAAGTGGAAGGTACAGCTCGACTAAAAGGAAGTATGCTGACCAAATTGGCGACAAACTGAAAAAGGGCAATGTCAAAAGTACCTGGAATAGAAGAGCTTCTAAGCTTCTACGACTGGATTGAAAGATATGGAAGAGGCAAAAGGGGTACCGTGTGTCAAGATCGTAACAGATTGAAATCTGTAGTCTTTGCCTACCCCCCTACAACCAGCTGTCGGTTGTGAGTATATGTATGTATGTAAGGGTGTATGTGTGAATGTAATACTGTAAATTGACGGGTATCTTTCAACCAAACCACGTATTCTATCATACTGAATATATTTTCCAATGTAAAGATACCAGTACATTAGGGATGCATAAAATTAAAGATACCTGTACATCGGGGATGAATAAAATTAAAGATACCTGTACATTAGGGATGAATAAAATTAAAGATACCTGTACATTAGGGATGCATAAAATTAAAAATACCTGTACATTAGGGATGAATAAAATTAAAGATACCTGTACATTAGGGATGAATAAAATTAAAGATACCTTTACATTAGGGATGCATAAAATTAAAAATACCTGTACATTAGGGATGAATAAAATTAAAGATACCTGTACATTAGGGATGCATAAAATTAAAGATACCTGTACATCGGGGATGAATAAAATTAAAGATACCTGTACATTAGGGATGCATAAAATTAAAGATACCTGTACACTAGGGATGCATAAAATTAAAGATACCTGTACATTAGGGATGCATAAAATTAAAGAAACCTGTACATTAGGGATGCATAAAATTAAAGATACCTGTACATTAGGGATGCATAAAATTAAAGATACCTGTACATTAGGGATGCATAAAATTAAAGATACCTGTACATTAGGGATGCATAAAATTAAAGATACCTGTACATTAGGGATGCATAAAATTAAAGAAACCTGTACATTAGGGATGCATAAAATTAAAGATACCTGTACATTAGGGATGCATAAAATTAAAGATACCTGTACATTAGGGATGCATAAAATTAAAGATACCTGTACATTAGGGATGCATAAAATTAAAGATACCTGTACATTAGGGATGCATAAAATTAAAGATACCTGTACATTAGGGATGAATAAAATTAAAGATACCTGTACATTAGGGATGCATAAAATTAAAGATACCTGTACATTAGGGATGCATAAAATTAAAAATACCTGTACATTAGGGATGCATAAAATTAAAGATACCTGTACATTAGGGATGCATAAAATTAAAGATACCTGTACATTAGGGATGAATAAAATTAAAGATACCTGTACATTAGGGATGCATAAAATTAAAGATACCTGTACATTAGGGATGCATAAAATTAAAGATACCTGTACATTAGGGATGAATAAAATTAAAGATACCTGTACATTAGGGATGCATAAAATTAAAGATACCTGTACATTAGGGATGCATAAAATTAAAGATACCTGTACATTAGGGATGCATAAAATTAAAGATACCTGTACATTAGGGATGCATAAAATTAAAGATACCTGTACATTAGGGATGAATAAAATTAAAGATACCTGTACATTAGGGATGCATAAAATTAAAGATACCTGTACATTAGGGATGCATAAAATTAAAGATACCTGTACATTAGGGATGCATAAAATTAAAGATACCTGTACATTAGGGATGCATAAAATTAAAGATACCTGTACATTAGGGATGAATAAAATTAAAGATACCTGTACATTAGGGATGCATAAAATTAAAGATACCTGTACATTAGGGATGCATAAAATTAAAGATACCTGTACATTAGGGATGAATAAAATTAAAGATACCTGTACATTAGGGATGCATAAAATTAAAGATACCTGTACATTAGGGATGAATAAAATTAAAGATACCTGTACATTAGGGATGCATAAAAGGAGCCTTTTCCGTGATCTCCATCCGTGACAGATCGAAAAAAGTGAAAGTGACCGGTCCCGCGCTCGTGACTCCCTCCCGTTGGGATCCCTGATTGTGCCCCCCCGCGTTCGGATTACAGTGCTAACAGTGAGACGAGGATTGCAGTGATATTTGTGACACCTGGATTGCAGTGATATTTGTGACACCTGGATTGCAGTGATATTTGTGACACCTGGATTGCAGTGCCGTCGGGATAGGCCCCGGCTAGGAGCAAAGAGTTTTAATCGCGACCGCGCTCCCTGCTGCCTTACTGTCCAGCCGATTAGCCTGCATTACGGCCCGCGACTTGAAGTCACCCAGGCGCTCCATAGGGAGTTGGTTGTGAAAAGGTCGGATGACCTGAGCACGTCCAGCCCTCTATAGTGGCGACAGGAACTGTCGAGGCGCGAGGCCCAGCCTTCGGCGCGGGCGGCGGCTGGACAGAATTGTTTCCGAACAACCGCATCTAAATCAAATAAAACTTCTCTCCACCTCGGTTCAACCGAATGTGGAGGACCCCGAATTCATATAGTAAAATGCATCTCCGAAACAATAAAGTGAAACCGTGTACTTTTATAAACAGCAAGAACTCTGCTAGTGATTAAGTTAAGAAACCTTTTTGAAGAACGAAGGAATAAACATGGTTATAGTTTGTGTTACCGTACCCTGGTGTTTTAATCATATACAACCCGTCCCAAGAGCGTGTAAGACATATACCTAACCGGTATATCATCACACTGGCCGCCCTTTATTCACGTGTTCTTTAGGCCACTTTTATACTCACCCCTCCCCCTAGGTGATACGTCGTGAGGTTTTAGACTACCCCTCCTCCACCTCCTGGTATCACGTCTATATTTTATTGAAGGTATCAGATATTTTTAGAATGAAAAAAATTTCATTAAATTCTTCTGAAAACCACAATATTAATAAAATTGAGAATTCACACAATGAATTACATTTGGCCGTCCATATTAATAACGTCATTTGGAATTAGGGGGGGGAGAGGGGTTCTGGTCTGGTAAAAATATCACGAGAAAAAAATATTTTATTTATTTACTCATAGGACGATTAACAGACAATTAAGTGGATACCTAATGGATAGTAGTGAGCCGTAGGGACATATAAGTTTAACTTATATTAATTATACAATATAAATATTATTTTCAATGCAAGTGCTCGTAAAGGCTCACTTTTTATGCATCAAAACCGAACAGAAAGTCGATTATTTTGCCCTAGGGCTTTATAATTATTATTTTTTTAATTTGTTTGCAATGGTTGGCTAACCTGCAGCCTTTCCTGTGTACCATAGATGTTATACTTTTTTTTCCACTGTTTAACGGCTCTGGATACAATCCTTTTGAGCCAACCATAATTTAAAGTTCATAAGATTATATTTGTTTTCATTTCCTCACACTATGCATTGAAAAACGTAGTATGATACACGGGCGTAAAAGCAATAAATTACTCGGTAGTAGTGTACTATTAATGTTTCTAGGTACTACAGCTCTACAGCCTAGTTTCCACTTCCCATTCATACTAAATAGATCTCGTTACGTAATGTAGGTCACCCAGGTCGCACTGTGGTCTAGGCTAGATAATTTGTATGTCGTCTAACAAATGGGTTATTTAATAACTGTCAAATGGCTAATAGTTAAGACTGTACCTGAGCCTAGAGCATGACCAACTCCAGGCTATCTAGGATTCGTTTGAAGAAATTCGGACTCTCCTTGTATTGAAAGAAATATATTTGGTTTACTAATCTTTTCTCTAGGGATCTAAAGAGATATATTTTCGCCAAAAAAAAAAAATTTGCACCCTCTTTTTTTTTAGTTATCAAACGTTCGCTTCAAGAACGCGGTAAAGAGATCAACTTGTTTTTTTTTTTCATAAAATATTCTAAATTCAATATTTATTTCCCTATAAAATATTTCAGTATTAGCTAAAAACACACCAATTTGTTGTTTCGCTGCGTGATCACTAGTATTACGCGTTCAAGAAAAAGAGGCCAAAGAGCCAACATTATAATCGCCTCTATTAAAAGCAAATAAAATTTGCCATTAGACTTATTGTGCTGGACGGGTAGTATAAAAAGTTGCTAGAGTATGCCATCCTCTTAAGTGGGCAAGTTTAATTGTATGTTTCGTTATCGTATCGTGTCCGTAACTTTATCGAGTACTTTGTACTGGGACGGACGGACGATTAAGGCGATTACAGTCGCCAAATTAGCAGCTCGATGTTGGTCTGTATGAATATCGACGGAAACGACATTGAAATAACGTTCAAATCAGTGCACAATGCGTGGTGGCTGTTATGACGCTCGCTGCATCCTTGAAAGGGCAAAACAGGAGAAAATAATACTTTTCACATGGGCGTCATTGTTAGATTGAATAATTCTATGTTATATTTATAGCTATCAAGTTTATCTATTTATCAAAGCATAAATGAATTAAATCACCTAAGCCGCTTAGGAGCAGTAGGAAATTCAAGCCAAAAAAACACCATTCAGTTGAAACAATTTTTCATATAGAAGTTTTGGTGGTACGAAAAAGAAAAATATTGCATATGTTGTCCTAGAGTTGATAATCCATTTTTTCAATATTTTTGGTTTGGCCATAAAAAAGGAGTAGGCTTTAGAAAGTACCCATTTGGCGATATTAAGGGCCTTAAGTAAAACATCATTCATATCGAAGAAACTATCATCTATTTCTGCGTGTATACAGGTATACAGGGTGAAATGCAATGTTCAGTTAAAAAGTTATTTCTATGGTAAAAGCAGTAGCTTCTGTATATTAGAATTTCAAAAATTTTGTATTTATAAAATTTGAAATTGTAATTTATTTATTTTTTATTTTTATTTTAAAACATATATTTCGAGCAACATGACTCATAGTTGTTAGTAAACTTAAAACTACTGAGTTACAATTTTGTTAGTAAAATTAATACTACTGTGTTAGTAACAATTTATAATAAATTAATGTTTATTTGTTGGGTGTGACGTGTAGGCCACCGCAATGCAATAAAAAAGGGCAATCTACCCTGCCAGCTATCATCGCCAGGACTATGTTGGGGCTGGCGCGCACCCTGCGCACCAGGGACGCGCATCTCTTGCGCATCACTGTGTAAAAGCAGTCGATGCGCGCCTCCGCAAACATGCCCGAGGCACTACAGTGCCGCGGCAGCACCAGCATCGCCCTCAGCGCGTTATTATATTAGACACGGAGAGCCCCGTACGTCTGAAGAGTGTAACTCACCCACAGGTTGCACGTATAAAAAGATGCGCAGTAGGCTCGGAATAGTGTTTTTTTCACATCCGTCGAGCAACGTGCAAACCTGCGGGCAATCATATTTGCTCTGACTGACAAGGCTCTCCGCTCCCTCTCAATATCCTCATCGTCCCTGAGATCGGTTTGTTTTTTTCAACCATTTTTTTTTTGGGATTCCTTTTTATATTCAGCCAGTAAAATTAATAAAACCTCTTTGCACATTGAAATTGCTGGTGAGTAAACGTAACAAAACCTCATTCCATATTCAAATAACACAACGTTAAGGATTTCCATATTGAAATTATATACATACATTTAAATATACATATAAATATACATTAAATATACATACATATATATATACACCCACATTTAAACACAATAAAGCTCAAGGTTTTTGTGTTGTATGGAGTTTATATTATGATAATATATATGTGTTTAGTATGTGTTTGTATAAGGGGGGGGGGGTGTAAATAGGTAGAGGGTGTTTAGCAAAATCATAATTATCATAATCATTACGGTTATTCATTAGGGCAATATATTTCATTAATTATTTTGTATCGAAATGAAGTCCTACAGTTTCCATAAATATGGTAAATGTAAAAGAATTTTTTATTGTATTCGTTAGCTAGCCGAATGAGAGGAGATTGGGCTTCGTTTGTGCGAACAGAACAATGGGATCATAATAAAAGAGTCTAGCAGAGTGCCGGGTTCAAAATGAGGGAGCTCTGAGAGAAAAGTTAGATACCATGCGCATGCTGTTAATACGACCAGTAACAATGTCATATAGTAAAGACATATCAAGCAAAAGCCGGCGATCCTCGAGCGAAGGAACTTGTCTACACAAGAATCTTCGTATTTCATTTTTGGTAATCTGGCTTTAAAATGATGATCGTATCACACGCTTGTTTGAGAAAATTTAAGGATGTTTTGTAGTAAGACAGTCGATATTGCGAAGATGCGAAGTGCCTGAAACAAAACAGCTAGCAAGACCCGTGACAAAAACTCTTCTAAAGCGAGATTCACACAGCCAAGCTACATAAATAAAATACTATCTAGTCAAAGCACGCCCAACATACGGCCCGCGGACACCATCAATCCAGCCCGCAAACATACATGTTTTCATACTTACATAATAAATTCACGCCTTTGTTCACGTTTTCTAGGACATCCTGGTCTAGCCCTACTTCCACTTACGCACTTGTATTTCTGTCGTCACTCTGTTTTTATTAATAGTTCTGTGGTTTTCATCCATCCTCTCTCAAAATACATACAACCTGACCAGTATCCAACCTATCCAAGCTAGCTCTAAAACAGGCATCTCTGTATGAAAGCATGTAAACTTGTGAGCAGTTATTTTCCCGCAATGAAACATGTAAAATCAAAAACAAGATCGTCATTGTCGGACGACCATTTGAGCGGCCTTCTCCGCATGGCCACATTTCAATTATTACCTGATATATGTATAATAAATGATATGCAAAAAGAAATTGTCAACTATCCCAGTAGGTACAAAATTACTTGCAAACTATAGTTTTCGTATTTCCTATATTTTTCATGGGATTTGAAAACTTGTTTTACATCTGCTGTTCTGCATTTCTTTAAGACAGAATATCTGTTTAGACCTGCCCGCCACAATGTTCAAATAAACAATCTAATCCACCAAAGAATTATGTTGGACACCCCTGATCTGGCCGATTCTAGCCTTACCTCTCAATCGACATGATTCCATTCGCCGTTGCAAGGTGATCTAGAGATTAGCATGTGTTTAGCATAAACAATAACAAAACCCACACAGAGTGCCACTCGGTTATCTCACAAATATCAATATAAATAAATAATAACAAGTGATTATGGTAGATACAAAGTACAGGAATATCTAAAGTGTTTTGGTTATTAGTGGATTAGAAAGACCAGGTAATTAATTTTAAAACCACTTTAGATCGTATTGAGGTCTAGAATCTTTCACAGACTAATCTTAAAGCGAATATTCGGTGCTCGAGGGTGGATCCATATTGGGGTAGGGGTAGGAAGGGGACTTGTAGAAAATATTATTGAAAAGTGTATTGTTTAAAATAATGGCACAACAAATCTAGTTTTTAAAATGATATGACAATTTCTGTGAAAAACTTTTCAAAAAAATTACATGAGCCATTATTTTAAACAACTTGCCGCTATTACTTACAATTTTTTTTCAGCGTGAGGTATTGAAGTTGGCTAGTTACAAAAAATTGCTCACGAATCGGGAAAAAAAAGTTTGTTTCTTCCTAAATTTCTAATTTTATTTTTGACTTTATAATGGGTAGCAAAACAAAAATTTTAACCTTCGATTTTAGAATTGGGTAGCTTTTGCTCTCTTAAAACTAGTCGAAGTTGTAAAATTTCACGAAATTCATAAAAGTACCATAACTCGAAGAAAACTATTGACTTTTTACTGAGGTCATATTTTAATATTCTGGCCTATCAGCCCTCAAATTCAAATAGTTTATTTTGCAAAGCAGGTATAGATATATACACTTTTTACACGTCAAATTTAATCTAATAAAGAAAATATATGTAATAAAATAATAAATGTACATGAACTAAATTAAAGGTTTATTTAATTTATGTAGCAATATATTTACGATTAAAATTATAGGTAAAATATATATTATACAAGGTAAAATCCAATCAGCCGCCCGAACCCATACCGGAGACCCGGCCAGGGACCAGGAACAAGGTTCAATGATCACCAACCGAGCCCCCAGCACGAATCCAGGCGGCCGACCAAATCCCATCCTATATACTACATACTAATAGGTTACATATATAAATACATGCCTACCTCCGCCCATTCGATTAGTCTTGCTAAGAAGAAGGGCAAGAAACTTAGCAAGATCATGTCTTTTTTTTCAACATAAAACTTATACTATACAATATATGACTTATATCTACTTTAACCAAGGGATAAGAAAATACAAGACAGCAGGAATTCAGGTTAATGAAAAAAAGAAAAACATATATATCTTTGTCTACCTGTCTCATATAGTCCTTTTCTTTTTACAGTCTGTAATCAATTAATGTTTACACCTTAGAGGAATCATAAGTTAAGAAATTATACTATTTAATTAAATTATAACTTACTATCATTATCACTGTAGCACCATGCTTCACCATCATCCAAATATTCATTTATTTTATAATATGCCTTTTTCAATAGGCCCTGCTTAATATACAGTTTAAACTTATTCTCTGACAAAGTAAGGACCTCCTTTGGAAGTTTATTGTAAAATCTTATACCATGTCCTACAAAAGAGGTACTCACCTTAGCGAGTCTGATTTTTGGAAAAGCCAGTTTATGCTTATTTCTGGTCTCCTTACAATGTTGCTTACCAAGCCTTGGGAAAGACTCAACATTTTTTCTGACATATCTAAGGACTTGGTAAATATATTCACAAGGAACCGTTAATTAAATATCCTCCAAGGGATAACGTTGACTTTTGGGACAACCTATAGGTATATATTTATATTTATTTTGATTTGTGTATGTTTATGTAGTTTTTTTTAACTAAGTCTATGTTAAGCAAAATTATGTATTAGATTATTATGTTAATTATTGTTACGTTTTAGTTAAAATTAGCACTCTGCTTATTTTATTAGCATTCACACTACCCCTATTAAAAAACAAAATTTAATTTGCTAACATATTTTTATTACACCCAAATTTTGTTATTGCTATTAGCAATAAGTGCCGCCTTTGTACACAATATCTGTTCTTTATGTAAAAATGTGTAAAAAAAAATGAAAAATTTTTTTTAATGCCAAATGGTCCGACAAAAGTCACCATTCCTAGGTATGTATTCCATGGCATGGCGGGGAGCGGTACTGCAGCATGCCATGACAAAATGGCAGAGGCCGCCTCCTAGTTACCAGGCCATAATTAATCTATCGATTGGAAGGTTATTTATGATGGCTTTGTTAATTTAATTACAGCTCCAAGTCGAACAGTCTAGGTCGAACAACTTGGTCACACGTACACTTACAAATTCGTTAAAGAGTTTGTTGCTAAGTATTGTATTCATATATCATGGCGACATCTCTACTGCGATATATACACTCGGCGTCAAAAAAATCGCACATTTTGAAAAATTTACATCAAACAACTTTATGTTTACAGACTGGTGACGGGCAACGGCGTCACTGATGCGAGGGTTCCAGCACCGCGCTCACCAACCCGCCTGCCCAGCGCCACATACCTGTGAGTATGGGCAATTCTTCCAGGATGACCGCTGGGAGTGGCAAAGTCCTGAAAAGTCTTATGTCCAGCAGTGGACGAACTAGGCTGATGGATGGAACTCTAAGGGAACCAATTATAAGTGAACTATTTGGTATCAATTGAAAGGAGGTTTAACGACCTTGAAATAAACAATTGTTTCAATAACAAAACAAATCTCTCGAGTAAGTGGTGTTAAAAAAAGTATTGCTCAAATATTTTGTTGTTTGAAGTAAATTTTTCAAAAGGTGCAATTTTTTTGACGCCGAGTGTATTATGGCTTCGTGTGCTTGATACAGTTCTTCTTAGAAAAATGACACTTCTTACAGCGCGTTCCGCATGGCGCTAATAGCTCTGGTCATCTAAAAAGGCCACTTTGGATGAATCATATTATGATTCTGTTCTAATGCCGTCTCTTTTGCAAGCGTGAAAAAGCTCTGACTCCATCCTACTTCCAAATCATTTTATAATTCACCCAAGTCGGCCGTTTTAGATCCCCTGTGCTAATAGTGCTAAAACTACCATCAAACTTCTCACGCCCATCAAGTCGTTCCGAATGAAAAATGGCGTCCATCACTACTTAAGGCGTATGACCACGCTAAATAAGCAACTCGATGTGTGTCGGTACAAATATCAACGGAAACGACATTGAAATAATGTTCAATTCAGCGTGCCTTGAAAAGTTGCTGTTACGACAACCACTGCGTCTCCGGCCAGCGCAAAATAGGAGAAAATAATATTTTTTTACATAGACGCCATGAACGGAAAAAATATTTTGAATTTTAATTTTTTAGATCTAAAAATTTCCTATAATTTGGTGAAATAATAATTAAAATCGCTTTAGGCGTTTGGAAGAAGTAAGAGAATTCTTGTGTTAATCATGTGAAACTTTCGATGACTTTCGATTTTTTTTGTCAAAACTTACAATAGAAAAACAGTTTATGAAATTTAAAATTAATTTTTGACTCTATAATACTTATCATATGTTTTTATGATCGTTTTTGGACCACCCGTGTGGGAGGAGTAGGCCTTCAAAGGCAGGTCCAAATTGCAGTTGGCGTATCCATTCGCCTTAAACTTATGATCCATTCGGAACTCTTTTGAACGCGATATGGACCTGGATACTTTACATTTGACACAGAATTTGTAGAAATCTGTTTACGTTTCATGAATACAAAAGTACTACTTCACTAGGTATAAGAGGTGATTTATTCCAACTACAATCTTTGAATCACGGTTTATTATTTAACTCTTATGCTCCGAATAAACTATTTTAAAAAATTGCTGCCAGCCGGCACTTTTCATGGATCACCCACTGTACAAACGCTTTGAAGCATGGGCGATAATATTACAACATGGCCTCGTCGTTAATGATGTCATTTGTGACGTCATAGCGACCATTGTGGGACTATCGTTATCGGGCACGCAGTGACCCGGAATGACGATCGACGCGATATAATCGATTATGTCGTGACTCGGAACGCAGCATTAGCATGTTCAGCTTAGTGATGGTTGTTTCAGTGATGATTATATTGGTTCCGGCTCCGACCCCGAATATGAATCATTTTCTATCTGAACACCTAAAAGATCTTACCCGACTCCGAATTCTGACACTGGCCGTCCCGCTAACATCCTATGATCGTCGTCAGCATATTCGGCACTCCAAATACCCATCAAATACCCACAAGCTAGGGTAAAACAAAGTTTTTTTTCTGTTCCATTCTCGTGTTTGAAAAATACATGAAAAATAATTTTATTACATTTTAAATTCAAAATTCGGTTTTGGGTCAACATTTTACACAACATATAAAAATTTCAGTTTTCTATCTCATTCCGTCTAAGAGCTGAGTGGAGTGACATTAATAGGGCTCCGATTTGAAACTGATATTTTCACAACATTTAATTGTCTTCACTAGAACGCATTTGAATCCATTATATGCCTGCAAATTATTATACAGGCTTCAACCTATATTTTATCTAAAACAAGAAAAGCACATTCGGCAACACTTTTGGTAAAAAACCGTTAAATTTACGTAAAGATAGAAGTGTAACTAAAATATGGATATAACTAAAATTTCACAATTTTGGATCAAGATAATGTCAATGGACTCAGCCTAAAATATTATTATAACATTCCACACCTCGTAATTTTGTGTTAGCGTTTGTATGGAGGTTTCGCGTGATGGCGCCTCTTAAAAAGTAAACACTATCATTAAAATTCAAGTATATCGTCATGCTTTCTTCTTCTGCGATAATCACTTTTTTCTAAATCTCGTGCTTGATTTCGACTTGATATTTGAAGCCGTTCCTGATAGAAGGGAACATGACACACGGACAGACAGATAGATAGACGGACAATATAAGGGTTGCGTTTCCATGATCAGATACGGAACCCTAAAAATAAGAAACGCCTGTTGCTATCAACAAGAAAAAATCCTTAGGTCCTTAGGAACATGTGATTATAGTATTTTACTTCGATATAAATTCGACATTTAAAAGTCAAAAAACATACATACCTAATATAACATACAAATCATCACGACATATAACCCTGATGGGGTGTCAGAGGCGTTTCTGACTGCGGAAACAGTCGACACTCGCAAACCTTTTTTCACCTACGATTTTTATGTCCTAGCCTCATGATCGTACTACGGGACATGCAGGTTACCTCACAGTGTTTTCCTTCTTTGTTTAGCAAGTGGTATATTCCTCGACCGGAGGATTCGAACCTGGGTGTCAAGATTGACAGTATATCCGACTGAGCCACCAGTTGCTTTAGTCCAGTTAATTGTAAGCAATCTTAATCCATTGCCATTACAAACGTTGACACTGACCAACTTTAAGCGACATTACCCTCATAATCAAACCTTCAACTGCTGGTTATAATTACAGCGAACCGCATTAAATCTGGCACAGTTATCGTAAGACATGGCATTTCCTTTATGTACTCTACTCAGCGCTGTATCTGCTAGATTAGCAGTGGATTTAATTGGTCTGCAGTTTATAAGCAATTTTTAAAGCGAAAATTTTTCTTTCTTTTTCTTCTATGGTAGGCGAAAATATTATGGGTTCGCGTCACCGTCACCGATATGCCAACCAAGTGCCATTGCACCTCTTTAGGAATAGTTTCTCTATGATCTCTATGGTTGCAAAAAAAACGCGTGTCAAATATGCCTCACTCACACTGAGGCGAATCGTCGCGTCGTCGCGCGTAAACGTCTTCGTGGCAGTTTTAAATATGCGGCAACGAAATGTTGGAACAATTTACCACCTCCTGTAAGACATAGTGAAACCAAACAGGGGTTTAAAAATATATATATTTCGATATCATTTCTCTCTCCAAAAATCGTTGCCGTAGTATTGCTTAATTGCGCTTATTATGTATTATTAGGTTCCTTAACTGCTCGTCTATTTGGTCAAGGATATGAACAATATATTTATGAACACAGCCTTACACAGCACACACATATTAGTGATGACATTTTATTTCTAATTTAAAAGGGTAATTGAACCTTGGTCCTGAGTCCTGCCTGACCACTTAACGAGTCTTTAGTATTAATTTGACTAAATTATGGAAAGTCACCTTACATAATAATGCCGTCGGAATATCATAAAAACCGGCACTGTAAAGTATGAAATCGAAATCTTACACCAAAAAGTCATAAATAGGAGCCGAGCAAGGATCACCGGCCAGGTACCTGACAATTTTAGTTCGAAATGTCTGAAATCCAAATTGACGTCCAAATAAACTCCTATGAACTCCTAGTGGCCAAAAGGGCCCATGGTAATAACCTCCGGCAGACCTAATTTATAACCTAGATAAGACAGACAAATATCCCAAAGGCATACTTCTAAACCTAGATATGCCCATAAATTAACTATTTTATTACCACACCTGCAGTCTAACTTAATTAGAACCTTCATGAAGTCTTTCTGTAGTTATGAACAACTGATATCACACTTCCACCAAGATTGCTCATAGTGTCACAAAGATGGAACTGGTGTCCTTGGATATATGGTCATGACATGAGACACTGTCCATCAAACTTGGAGAGGATGTGCTGAAGCAGGTTGAAAAGTTCCGCTATGTGGGAGCACTAAACATCCAAGTGTGACCTCGCTACTGTCGCAGCATTCGGGGAACTGTGTCCTAAGGTCTTCTGCTCAGATGATTTGAGACTGGCCACCAAGATATCTATTGTATATGGCGATTGTGCTGCCAAAACCCCCTTTATTCCTCTGAAACATGGTGAGTGTACCGCCACCACATACGCACGCTGGACCGTTACCACCTTAAATGCTTGCGTAGCATCATGAAGATCAGATGGTCTGATCGTGTGCGAAATACCGAAGTTCTGTATACGAGCTAATATTGGTGGCATTGAGTCTTAGACGAATAATTCGTCCAAGCATTGAGTCTTACCTGATGCGTTGGCAGCTGCGATGGTGGTGATGTCAGAGGAGCGAGTGCCGAAGCCTTTTATTCTGAACTGAAGGAGGGCAAGTGAAAACAGGGTGGCCCTCCTCAGGTTTTGATCCATGATACTGATCACTCAACAAGCTTTTAGAATGAATTAGGACGGTGACTAAAAAGTCTTCTTGTATATTGTAGAAAGTGTCTAGCCTGCCACCAGCGGCCGTTTAGCAAAATAATATATTCTGGCACTAGCGGCAGAATAACAAAAATAATTATTCTACCACAAGTTTATAATTATTTTAATGTAAATATATGCCTAACTCCGCCCATTCGATAAGTCTTGCTAAGAAGAAGGGCAAGACCCTAGAGTGCATATAAAAAGCCGAAGGTGCGAAGGGAGGGCAGCCCTCTCCAGCCGTAACAACAGCCGCGTGAGCTGTAGCGGCTGAGGCTGGTCGCCGAAGGCGACGAATAAGCCGAAGCTGCGAAGGCGTGCGTGGGTGCCTGACCTTTGTTACGCAAGGGCGAAGGGGCTGCACTTCCCGCAGGACCCGCAGCGCCGTAGCCGATGCAGAAATTGTGTCATAAAAATACTTCAGTATTGATAGGTTCAAATGGCCCATAAATTAACTTGCGGCAGGATAGCCGTTTCTGCTATTCAGCCACCTGTAGCTATACTCACTACGTTCAACCAAAACGTGTATTGCATATTGTACCTTATCTAGTTGACGTTAGGAAGTACGTTTCAATAATCATAAACTTGTGGTAGAATAATTATTTTTGTTATTCTGCCGCTAGTGGCAGAATATATTATTTTGCTAAACGGCCGCTGGTGGCAGGCTAGACACCTCCTATATTGTCTACACTGCGTGCACTAAATATAACTAAATCCTACTAAGTCCACCTGCCCATCATACTTTTATGTTGCATCGACTTTGCTAACATTTCCCGAGGAGCTGACGGCTATTTTGCATAATTCCTAGACATTGCGGCGATTACACGGATCTTAGAATTACTGCAACCGTTACGCGGAAATAATAGATAGACAAGAAGACCTCAAGGTTTCGCATTACGAGATTAGGCTCGCAATCCTACGAACGCAGGATCAAATACAAGTTATTTATACTACTTACTTCGTAAAAAAAAACATTATCACAGCAAAGAAAGCAGTTGACAATATGTAAAACATAGATACTATTTATTAAAAGTACAGTTTAGTTTGACAAGGTTGTTTGACAGGTCAGCTCAGAAATGTTTAAAAGTTCTTCAAAAAGATCACCCCTGCCTTACCATGTGTATTTCTCATCGTATTTTCGCCTTTTAATGATTCAAAAAACTGAAAACCCTATTAAAACAAAACCTTATTACCTATGTATTGTGTATGTTGCCATCGCAAAATTTTCATTGGTGTCTGTTAATTAGAATTTAAAAAATTTTGAATTTAACAAATTAATAAGGTTTTGTTGAATAACTATTTAGAGAATTTTGAATTTAAGTGTTCTGTTTCGATTATTTTAAAAAAGGCGGGTATTTCACAATCCATCTGCGAAATCGATCTTAAAAGTAAATGAATAAACAAAAAAAAAATACAATTTAGAGCTATATTTCGACCTTCAATAGGGTCGTCATCACACAACTAATATTGATCGGCTAATATTGATAGCACTAATCAAAGACTTCTTGTACGAGTTCCACTATTTTATTTCCTTAATTATTGCGACTAGTTTCGTCTATTTGACATTGATAGCTCTGCAACATCAACTTTTGTAGTGTGATAAATTTATTTACATATAATATGGGCTGAGACTAGGGAATGCAATCTTGCACCTAAATGTCAATCTCGGTATAAAATAAATCTCGCAAGATCTTGGTATTAGCGAGATCTTGCACTAATGAAAATTCTTTCTAAAAAATCATGTTTCTACTATTGGTTAGTAAGAAAATTAAAACAAGATATCAATCCAATTAAAGGGACGTATTTAAACACACTTATAATAGTTAATTATATTATTCTACTGACCATACTCAAAAACTTTCCCAAAGAAACATACCAGCGAAAATGATTTTTTTTTTCCATAATAACTTTAAAAACCAACTGTAAATGTTGTATGGGCATGTATTTTTTTTTATGGCTTTGTTATGTTTTTTTGGTAAATTTGTTTAGTATGAACAGTAGAGTAGAGTATATGATTTTATTTAAAGATAACGTGTGTTTTACTTTATATAGCCTATAGGCTAGCCCATCCGCAGACAAGGTTCTAATTCCATGTTTGTAGTCATCAATTTCAACAAAATGATGTTGATTTTATGATGCAAAATGCAGTTATTGTCTTTTCGACCCAGCAAATCCAAAGCATTATCTTTTTTTTCAAGTTATTCAAGTGTCGTCAATGCCCTGCATCTGTAATATGCGCTGCCGCTTGATCATCTCGCACTGATAACGATGCGTGATTGATCTTGCAATATATGTGCGAGATCTCGGTATTTCAAGATCTCGGTATACCATTCCCTAGCTGAGACATAGTTACTTCTTCCTGTGCTTTCTATCCTTTACTAAAAAACTTCTTCTTCTTCTTCTTCTTGTCGTGTCGATGGCAATGGGCAATCCTAAATTTGCGCAGCCCAATGGGCCGCCACGTCAATACCTCTTTGGTTGAGGAGGTCGTCCAGGGTGCAGGTGTTGGGACATCCGGGACAAGACAGCAGGTGCGCTATGGTCTGTGGGCAAGCGCCACATGCACAACGGTTAGCCGCGGCATTTCGGTAGCCCCATTCGTGCATAATTAAAAAAAAAAAAAAACTAAAAAAACTAATAAAAATACATGATCTTTCTAGTTTCTTCTCTCAGCAAGACTAATCGAATGGGCCGAATTAGGCATGTATTTAAATACATAACCTATTAACATGTAGTATACGTAGCTTTGGTGTTAATCGTACGTAAAATGTATATTTGAAATAAATGCCTTATTATATTTAAATTAAATATACCTTTAACTTAGTTCATGTACAGTGGAGATCACGTTAACTTTTACACATTGGAATTTGTACCTACCTATCTTATACACTTCACTATACGGGCTGCTTTAGTACTGCAAGTGTCTAACTTGATGTGATATCCACTGTATGTGTATCTTAGAGCAAGGGTCTCCAAAATACGGCCCGCGGGCTAAGACCGGCCCTTGAGCACCACCAATCCGGCCCGCGGTCGCTGGCGAGACATGCCCAGTTTCTATCCCGCTATAGTTTATTTAAAATTCATAAACATATAATATTAATGTGATGCTATTTTATAATAGGATCAAAATTCGTAACCCGTTATCATGCGTATTTATCTAAAAGTAAAGCGTTATCATAATATTGTTATTTACAACCCTAGTCAGCGCTGCGGCTAACGCCATCGCAATGGTTAAAGCACAGTTTAAAAATGTTAAAGTTGCCAGAAGTACCATATTTGCGCGTCAAAACTACAATAAAGCCGATTCTGAAGGCTTTAACTTTAGTTTTAGTGCTGTCAAGACTTAAATTTTTCCAAAGTAATTTAGCTTCTGTTCTTCACACTTATGAACTATTTTGCAACAATGAAAATTTAGTTTTGACAGCACTAAAACTAAAGTTAAAGCCTTCAGAATCGGCTACAGTATTTTGGAATCATGAGCTATTATAGTCTTGGCCTTCGGGACTTAGTGGAGAAATCAGTGTGGCCCTCAGGCAAAAAAGTTTGGAGACCCCTGTCTTAGAGCATTACTCAAAAACATGTATAAGCAAGCCCAGAACTTATTTATATTTAATATGTTGTAATAATTAGTTTCATTGTTAAATAAAACCATATACGTGCAATAAATGTAATTATGTACAGTTACATTGCAAAATAAAGTATTGATTCTCATTCCCTTACAGGTAGCAGCACGGTTTATTAAGGGGCTTAGTATCGCCAAATGCGTACTTTCTATAGCTTACTCCTCGTTTATGGCCAAATAAAAATATAAAAAAAAATATTATGAATTACTCTAAATATTATTAGAGTGCATTACAAACTAGAAGAGAGCAATCAGAAACAAACCCAAAGACAAGAATTTGAAAAAATTCCCCGGGCCAGGATTCGAACCTGCGACCTTTCCGAACCTTTGATTATTTGACTCGACTTTTCGATTCGATTCGGGTGCAGTTTTACACAGCATAGGTACCTATGTAAGGTATAGACACAGATTGTGAAGAAAGTCGTGAAATAAATAGGGGCGCCACTTTCTTTGCCAAAACAGAGTTAATATGGCAACACCTGAGATCTTATGTATGAAGAAAACAGGTGTTACCAGTATAAACAATTTTAGTTCCATTTCATGACTTTTTAGACAAGCTGTAGGTTTGCCAAATTTTGTTATAAGTAAACCTTGTCAGCATGCCCCCCCACAATCAAGTTCTGGATCCACCCTTGGGTAGCGTTCCTAAACCACTGGATAAACGTAAAATTTAAACTGTCAAAGGGAATTTGTACATAAATGACAAGGTTTATGAACTTTATGTTTTCAGTTGGTTGGTTGTGGAACGGTGAAGACAGTTAATTTTTACCTTTACCTCGGCCTTTATAATCCAAGTTAAATGAAAAAATCAGCGGCACTAAATTATGTAGTTCCAAAAGCTTCAGGATTGTGTAGGGATAGGTCCCTTGGAAAACCTCAAATAAATTCCTCTCAATTACCCCCCCTGCTAGGGTGGGGGGAGGGTGTTAAAGGTCATTTTTTTCAGTTTTTCGCTCATAACTCGAAAACCGTATGCTTTAGAGAAAATATTTGTAGAATGAAACTAAAGCTTAGTAAATTTCCCACAACTTTGTTTCTATACGTAATTACGGTAAGACTTATGGTTTTCAAGATTTACTCTATTCAAAGCAGGTAAATTAGAAAAAATAATAGTTTGCGTCACATTTTACATCAAACTTGCCTATCTGGGTCCTCAGTCGTTCGTTTCACAGTAACATCGTCAGAGAAAAAGTTGTAGAACAATCCATTTCCTTTAATAATATGTGCAATTATATTGAAAACGGCAAGAGGAACATCGTTGATAATATTTTTGCCCAAAATCGTCATTTTGCCAGAAAACTATTCAGTTCAGATTTTCATCAGTGGGAACAATAAGTATCTACATTACGTTATGTATATGGTATAAATGACCTTGTTATGTAGTGTGTATAAGTATTGATAAATAAAAATATTTATTATTATTAATATTTATCGTTTAGGGCCACTTACACAAGACTATTTAAAGTCGATAAATATGTTTAACGAACCGTTAGATAATTCATTTCTGTGAAGTTAAATAAATTAAGTGATATTTAAAAACGTCGTGGAGGTAGCTTATAGTGTTTAAATATTTATTATTATTTATAGGTTTTTTAACAAAAGTAATTAATGACAGAAAATCCTAAAAACACCGAGCACAAACATGTACTTCCTAAAACCTGGAAGAGGAAATATCGAAACCAAGTTATTCTCTACCTCAGAATTACAGAAGCTGTCATGTACTGAATTGATCCTCTTCATTCACAGCTTTACAGGATGTGACGCAACTTGCGCTATCTTTGGGAAAAGCAAAGCGTCTATCCTCAATTGCTTCAATAAAATGCCGAAGGAAACTTAAGCCATAGCTGAGGTATTTCAAAATCAATCTTCAACACCGGATGCCATCGCCAAAGCTGGGGAAGAGATGTTCCTAATCATGTACCAGGCCCCACCGAGCAAAGACGATTTGAACAGTTATAACTGCTTCATAAAATCCTCCACCAAGGTGAAAACCAATCTGGCTTCCTTGCCACCAACCAAATGTGCAGCACAAAACCACTCGTTTCGAGTGTCCTTATAAGTACAGCTATGGCTGGGTAATTCTCTAAATCCAGAACGGTGGGTTCGAGATGAAACTGGAGTCCTCAACCCCATGAAAACAAAAAACCCTTCTTGTCCTGCCAGCATCCTGGAATCCATCTTTTGTCGTTGTGCTACCGGCTGCGGTAATAGGTGTGGCTGCAGAGGGGCTACTCTGAAGTGACAAAATTCGATCAAATATCGTTTAGTCGTATATCCATCTCTATTACACTCTCTATGCGTGCGTCAGAGATGGACGTATGCTCGGACGATAAACGATCGACTGAATCTTTTTGGGAGTACTGGGCCAGAAAAGCCAGTATTTATTGTTCGTCAGTTTGTGGATGCGACACCTCAACAGCCCACCATTTCAAGAGGAATAACTTATGGAGGAGGAAGATGAGCCAATGGACCTTCTTGAGGCTATATATTAAAGATTCTGTAAATAAAATTTTATTTTTTTAGGCTTTACTGTCTTTAATTACTTTTGTTTAAAAACCTATAAATAATAATAAATATTAAAACACTATGAGCTACCTCCACGAAGTTTTTAAATATCACTAAATTTATTTAACTTCACAGAAATGAATTATCTAACGGTTCGTTAAACATATTTATCGACTTTAAATAGTCTTGTGTAAGTGGCCCTAAACAATAAATATTAATAATAATGAATATTTTTATTTATCAATACTTATACACACTACATAACAAGGTAATTTATACCATATATATAACGTAATGTAGATACTTTTAGTTCCCACTGATGAAAATCTGAACTGAATAGTTTTCTGGCAAAATGACGATTTTGGGCAAATATATTATCAACGATGTTCCTCTTGCCGTTTTCAATATAATTGCACATATTATTAAAGAAAATGGATTGTTCTACAACTTTTTTTCTGACAATGTTACTGTGAAACGAACGACTGAGGACCCAGATAGGCAAGTTTGATGTAAAATGTGACGCAAACTATTATTTTTTCTAATTTACCTGCTTTGAATAGAGTAAATCTTGAAAACCATAAGTCTTACCGTAATTACGTATAGAAACAAAGTTGTGGGAAATTTACTAAGCTTTAGTTTCATTCTACAAATATTTTCTCTAAAGCATACGGTTTTCGAGTTATGAGCGAAAAACAGAAAAAAATGACCTTTAACACCCTCCCCCCACCCTAGCAGGGGGGGTAATTGAGAGGAATTTATTTGAGGTTTTCCAAGGGACCTATCCCTACACAATCCTGAAGCTTTTGGAACTACATAATTTAGTGCCGCTGATTACCCTTTTTTGGTTCAGTCTGCTTGGATTATTAGGAACGCTACTTGTTTGACGTTTGGTCTGGCGTCGGGACTCGGGACCAATCGGAACGATTCGTGTCGGCTCAGTCCAGCGTTGCCATATATACGGATTTGTCTGTGGCCAGTAGTGAGCACAATTCCCCCAGACTGAAACTAATAACATGTTTCACATTAACTAAAGAAAGACATGTAGATCATCAATATCAAAAGAGCAAGAAATATCAGGAATAATTGATCTAATATAAATTGTTTCCAATTTTTTGCTAAAGCATCGGCTCCACCAAACATGCTCTCAAGTTTGGAAAATTAGCATATCAAATAAGATAATTTTTTAATAAATTAAATTTGTGTAATTAGTTGAAAAGTTGAACTACGTTATGTATTTTTCGAGAATAAAAACATGAAAGATCACTAAAATCAAGGAAAACTATATTTGGCGTTGAAACAAGTATGATCTGTCTACTGATCTGGGGATCTAAAAAGGCCGACGTGGGTGAATCATAAAATGATTTGAAAGTAGGATAGAGTCAGAGTTATTTCATGTGTGCAAAAGAGACTGCATTATAACAGAAACATAATGTGATTCATGCAAAACGGCCTTTTTAGAGGACCACAAAATACTGACTACAAAATATAATTAGAGTAAGAAAATTAAAGTAGCCTTCCCATATTTTGTGAATTTGTTTCCTTTACAAAACCCTAGTTAGCAGTGCCAGCGCCTCGCAACCCGCCGACGCAGCACTGCACGTGTTGCCTTGATACCTAGAAATCACTGTTACACATAATTAGTCAGAATTGTTTACCGTTTTTATACTTGTTAAATTAAGTCAGTCTTGTACCAGCCTTCTTAACTAAATTACATCTTTGTTTAATAAATAAATTATCTTTTTAAAAACCTTTTTCCCCTTCGCCTACACGTAAATGGCGCAGTCGGCAAGTCTACGACACCCCGGGAAACTGTGAAAAGTGGTTAATAAAACTCTTAACCGCCGGAGTGACTGAACAGTGCTAAAATCGCCTGTGATTTCGTAGAAAAAAGAACCTTTGTGTGGCGATCGGTGACAAACGTGATCTCTGTGCTCTGGAACATTGGAGTAGAGATCCTGGACAAGACTCGGATTGGAGATGCAGACTTGGTAAGCTCTTCTAACTTTCAAGTTCCTTGCTATATTTCCTTCCCTTATTTAGTATATTTTTTTCAACGAGTTTTTTTTATTTCTCTCATCGCTATAGATCAACTCGGTTTAAAAAATTAGTGTTAGTGTTTGTATTTATAGACGACAATCTCATTTACAATGGAGATAGATAAAGATACGTTTAGGATCCTTTCGGATTTGTTACCAAAGTACGATGGTAATAGCCGAACATTGAACTACTATATTAGAGAGGTCGAGAACGTCCTGTCTATGGTAGAAGCCGTAAATAGAAACAGACCCGTGATTTTAGCATTAATAAAAAATAAACTTAGTGGTGCCGCAATAGACGCGATTGCCTATGAGGAGTCTACCTCGTCGTGGGCAGAAATAAAATCAGCTTTATTAAGGAGACTAGGTGAGCCGCGAAATGAAATCCAAGTAATGCAAGAGCTTATGCAGCTTCGTAGAAATAGGAATGAAAATTCTGAAACTTTCGGTAGAAGACTACGCGATATACTGGATACATTATATTCAATAGGAAAACATAGCGATAAAACCTACTACGAAAATATGGTTATAGAACAGTATGTTAATCAGCTCGAATTTAATGTGTCATTGGGTGTGCGTATTGCCAAGCCACCAACTCTTGAATTAGCAATTGTAGAAGCAAGGCAAGAAGAAGTGAGACAAGCCCAAAATCCACCTCCTTCAACATCTCAATATGCACAAAAGCCTTTTAAACCTCAGATGCAGCTTCAACAACCAGGTAAGCAATTCATTAAACCTGCTCCTGTGCCTGTGCCACAACCAAATAATTTTGCAGCATTCCAGAACGCACAAACTTGGAGAAAACCAAATTCAGGTAATTTTAGATCGTCTGGAAATTTTAGGGCTCAACAAAATATGCCAGCCCCACAGCAGCTTCAGCAACCTCCACAACAGGTAAATCCTCCACAAAGATACTCTGATGTCACAATGAGGTCAGTTAACAAGCCAGCAAAACCGGACTTTTCTCAGCAACTTTTCTATGCAACTTACAATGATCAACCTAATAATCCCATGACTTATGACGATTTTACGTATGACAATATACCATTTGACGAAAACCAACTCGAACAAATTGACTGTCAGGAAAATCAACAGGATTTTCCTATGGACGCGGAGACTATAGACCACAGTTAGTCAAATTAAATTACCAAGACAAAGACCATTTACCCTACATTGACTTACCTGAATTTAATGGAAAATTTTTGATCGATACTGGCGCTTCATGTTCGATGATTTCGCCTGAAGTAATTGAAGGCACTATTTTTGAACAGTTTATTCAACAAGAACCCTTTGAAGTCAAAACAGCTCATGCTACATCTAGGCACAACTACGTTGTGTATTTACCCTTACCCCCAGTTTTCAACTCTGACATCAATCATAAATTTTTGATGTTCGAATTTGACCCTAAATACAAAGGTCTCATTGGCCTTGATTTGCTTAAAACATTGTCAACTAACATTGATCTAAAAAATAAGCTTTTACGGACAGCAACAGCGGAAATCCCAATCAGATTTGACTACCAATCAAAAAAAATTAGAATCGAACCAAAATGTGAAAAACTTGTTACATTAAAAACCCATTACATGGACGGTACTTACACTCATGATTTACATTGTTGGACAAAATACTTAAAAACTCCCGCAGCCATCGTAAAAGTTGAAAATGGAAAATTTATAACGTCAATAATTAATAATTCAGATGAAAAACAGGTAATAACTAACAAATTCCCATTTGAACTCGAACCTCACGTAGAGTCAGAATATCATGAAATTAATTATACTCAAGTTACCCCTGAAATTGAAAAAGAGCTTTGTGACAACCTCCAGAGACTCCGTACAAACCACATGAACGAAGAAGAAAGACGAGAAATAACACGTTTGTGTTACCAGTATAGAGAGCTATTTTATTCTGAAAATATTCCTCTGACTTTCACTCATGCGGTCAAACACCAGTTACGTTTAAAAGATGACAACCCCGTTTTTGTTAGAAGTTATCGACAACCCCCTAAACAAAAACAGGAAATCCAAAAACAAGTAAATAATCTTCTTAAACAAGGAATTATCCGTGACAGCATTTCCCCATGGTCGTGCCCAGTACATATTGTTCCCAAAAAACCAGATGCATCAGGAAAAGTCAAATGGAGATTAGTCATCGACTACAGGAGACTTAACGACCGAACAATAGAAGACAAATATCCCCTTCCAAATATTAATGACATTTTGGACAAAATAGGCCGTGCTCAATATTTTACTACTTTAGATCTAGCCAGTGGCTACCATCAAGTCGAGATGCATGAAAATGACATAGAGAAAACAGCGTTCACCACAGAAAGAGGACATTACGAATTTCTCCGAATGCCTTTTGGACTCAAAAACGCCCCAAGTACATTTCAAAGACTTATGGATCATATTTTAAGAGGAATTGACTATGCCTTTACATACTTAGATGACGTTATTATCGTATCAACATCACTGCAGGAACATATGGACAAAATTAAACAGGTCTTTGAGAGATTCAAAACTCATAATTTAAAGATACAGTTAGATAAATCTGAGTTTTTGCAGAAACAAGTAAACTTTTTAGGACATGAACTGACAGACGACGGACTAAAGCCAAATCAAGACAAAATCAAAGCTGTATTAAATTTTCCAATTCCGAAAACCCAAAAAGAGATAAAAGCTTTCTTAGGATTAGTGGGATATTATAGGAAATTTATTAAAGACTTTGCGAAGCTTACAAAACCAATGACTCTTTGCCTTAAAAAGAATGCAAAAGTCAACCATTCCCCAGAATTCATAGAATGTTTTAATAAATGCAAAGAAATTTTAACTAATGCCCCAATTTTACAATATCCTGATTTTGACAGACCTTTTATCTTGACAACAGACGCGAGTGACGTTGCTATTGGCGCGGTATTATCTCAGGGTATCCCTGGCTCTGATAAACCCGTTGCTTTTGCATCAAGAACCCTATCAGACACTGAGACACGTTATTCAACAATAGAGAAAGAATGCTTAGCCATAGTTTGGGCGGTTAAATACTTCAGACCGTATCTTTATGGCAGAAAGTTTACTATATATACAGACCATCAGCCTCTTACTTTCCCCATGAAAGGCATGAAAGACGTCAGTAACAAAATAGAACGATGGCGCCTACAAATGTCAGCCTACAAATATGACATAATTTATAAAAAGGGTCGTCAAAACACAAATGCTGACGCCCTTTCTCGAGTTAAAATTTTCCACAACAGCATAGATTCTTTAGCTGTCAATCTTGATGATAACGAAGATGATGAAATAATTAATAGAATTTTTCAAAATGTTCAAAGGAACGAAAATGATGGGACTTTGACAAATAACCAAGACAATAATGACAACATAGAAAGAAATAGGACTCAAAATGAAAATATACCTATGTCATTAACAGGTGACATGCCAATATCACAAAATGACAATGAATCTGATAGCATGAGTACAGTTACCATTGATCCTAATGAGTTAGTATCTACCAATCACACACAAGCAGACAACGAAAATAATGGCATTCCAATAATACCTGACGCAATTGACCGACAGCTTAAACAGTTCCACATAAGATCAACCCCAGGTTCTACATATAGGGTGGAAGTACGCTCTACCCAGTCAAGAACTGTCATAAAAGACGTTTTTATTCCAATCAATAACACTGAAAAAGAAATCGTTCAGTTCTTAAAAGAACACACTATCCCCGACCGCGTATTCCATTGCTTCTTCTATGAAGAAAATCTCTATTACGCTTTTTCCAGAGTCTATACGACTATTTTCAATGATAGGGGTCCCAAGTTAATAAGGTGTTCTTCAAGGGTTATTTTAGTCGAAAATAAATCAGAACAACAAGAGTTAATTAAGAAGTACCATGAAGGTAAAACAGTTCATCGCGGTATTCAAGAAACACATAAACAATTACATCGCACTTACCATTGGCCCAATATGTTGCTCACTATACAAACTTTTATCAATCAATGTGACACATGCCTTAAGGCCAAGTATGAAAGAAACCCTTTAAGACCACCACTTGTTGTGACGGAAACTCCAACAAAACCTTGGCAACATCTTTTTATGGATCTCTATTCTACTGGAGGAACCACCTTCCTAACAGTTATTGACAACTTTTCGAAATATGCTCAGGCAGTCCATTTGTCTGCAAGCAGCAGTGTCCACATAGCTGAAGCTCTCATTAAAGTCTTCTCAGTTTTAGGTCTACCTCTCAAAATCACTACAGACTCTGATACTAAATTTGATAACGAAATGATTAAGGAAATATGTGCTATGCATAATATTCATTTACACTTCACAACCCCATATAACCCCAACTCTAACTCCCCAGTGGAGAGATTCCATTCAACAATAGCAGAAATCATAAGAATACAACGGATGACCAATAATGACGACCCCATCACCGTTATTATGTCATACGCTGTTATTGCTTATAACAATGCAATTCATTCCGTTACAGGATATACCCCTCATGAGTTATTATTTGGTCACACAGCATCCAGGAACCCGCTAGAAATTTACTACCCTCGAGAATTTTATCAAAATTATGTGTTAAATCATAGAAAAAATGTAGAAGGAGTACAGGAATGCGTAGCAGCACACATGTCTAAAAATAAAGAGCAGGTAATTTCCAAACGAAACCAGCAAGCGGAGGAGATATCCTTCAAAGTTGGAGAGACTGTCTACAAGCAAGTAGCAAAGACAGCCAGAAACGACAAGACAAAACCCGTTTTCAAAGGTCCGTATAAAATCATTCAACTTCACCCAAATAACATTGCAGAAATCATAGGAACCCACCCCAATTCAAAATCTATTAGAGTACATTTCAAACTCCTCAGAAGACCACACCTTGTTACAGGTTCTTCTTCGCAGGAACCCTCGTGTTCTACCTCACAGCAACAACCGCCGTAGACATAATTCCCATAAAAAATACAAATGGAATCCTTCTCCTGAAACAAGGGCAAATCCTGAAAGAAATTAGTTCACATAATCTTGCTTGCGTTTACAATGTTACCCTTCTATATGAAACATTAACCAGGCTGATTAGCATTTACGTTTCTACTAAAAATAATGATCAGAACATGTATTTTGAAACTTATAAATATCAAATTGAACACTCTCTTAAATTAGCAGATCAAAAGTTAACCACTCTTTCACCTCGGAAAAGAGTGAAACGAGGATTAATAAATGGCTTAGGATCTATAGTAAAAACCATTACGGGTAACTTAGATAATAGCGATGCCATCAATTTTGAAAACAAAATAGCTAAAATTCAGAATCAGATTTCCGTATTGAAAAACTCTGAAAAAAATACATTATCTTTGGCTCATTCAACTATTCAAGAATTTTCTAAGGACATTTCAAAAATAAATGAAAACCACAAACAGCTGGTAGGTGTTTTAATAAATTCCACCAGGAATTCTGACGTAGTTAATAATCATTTATTTTTTTTAGATATGTACGTTAAGATAGATTTTAGCATTCAAACACTTTTAGATAAGCTTTCTACATTGGAAAATGCGTTGACATTTTCCCAATTAGGAATTTTGCACCCTAGTATTATAAGTCCGAATAACCTTATTTCAGAAATAAGTAAATTGCAAGATAGTTATACATTTAACCCAGCGGCGGAACTTAACTTACAAAATATACATATTATACAAAGATCTATAGTTGTGAAAGCTTATAGCACTGAAAACTCGATAACTTTTATTTTGGTAATCCCTTCCGTAGAACCAAATAGGTATGATTTTATTCACCTTTATTCCATCCCTGACAAAAATAACCTTACAATTATTCCGAAATCCAAATTCCTTGTACTTGGAAGAGAAGAGTACGCCTATCTGGAACAGCGCTGCCGATCTATTACGGACAACCTACAGCTTTGCAATCAACTCGAGACCAGGCACCTGGAAGAATCCGAGGATTGTGTCATCAGTCTGATTCAGCACAGAAACCCGAACTGTACTTGGGCCCGGATGCATATTGATAACGGAAAAATCCAGAGACTTTCTGAAAATAGTTGGCTAGTTATAACACCGTGGGAAGAAGTAGCAAAAACAAGATGTGGAGCAAAATCCGAGTACAGTACAATACGAGGAACACACATTATTAACACTACACATGATTGTGACGTCACCATCCTGAACAGAACCTTGGGATCACACACTAGGACTACAATAATCAACGAAGTAATTCCACTACCACATGAAAGCAGAAGAATAGAGAACAACATACAGTTTAACATCAAATTAGACGAAATTCAACTAGACAATTTACATGAACTAATAACAAAAGCAGAAAAAGTAGAAATCGAAGACAAAGAAATTGATTGGCCTTACATCATGGCAACCCCCAGTTGGCCTACACTCTTCTTATATACATTGGTAACAGCAGCAGTAGCCTGGAAGATGTACCAGTGGAAGACAAAAACTTCACCACCCCCGAAGAAAGGAAACGAGGACGTTTCTGGAAGCCGCCGAGTGCGCCTTCATCTTAAGGAGGGAGGAGTTAGCAGTGCCAGCGCCTCGCAACCCGCCGACGCAGCACTGCACGTGTTGCCTTGATACCTAGAAATCACTGTTACACATAATTAGTCAGAATTGTTTACCGTTTTTATACTTGTTAAATTAAGTCAGTCTTGTACCAGCCTTCTTAACTAAATTACATCTTTGTTTAATAAATAAATTATCTTTTTAAAAACCTTTTTCCCCTTCGCCTACACGTAAATCCCTATACGATTTTTTTTTTTTTTGATAATCTACCATCTTTTGAGAACAAAATTTTAAACAAATTGTGTAAGTTTATTTATTAAATTTCATTCAGATTATTGCTTAAGTTGAATTTTGCTCGACTCTAATAGAGAAGTTTGTCTTACCTTAAAATCATTTCACCTTAAAATTTAAATCAAGGCAAGGAAAAAGAAAGTGTACGACTGTATTATTTTTTACAATAATATTAATATATTTGATAGCACTAAATAAAAAAAAACTAATAAAACGCGGGCTAAAGCTAGTTTAATAAATAATGTTGAATTTAAATATTCTCTTTCGTTTTATTTTGTTTAAAAGGGGCTTAAGGCACCAAGTTGGCTCGGGCTGGATACAAGGCACACTTGATATTTTTTTTCGTTTGGTTTTATTTTTAAATTACTTACGGGAAGGTATTTAATTTCATGGCAGCACTACAACAGAACAACTTTCAACTCATTGTGCGCGCGCGCGGCTCTATGTGTGCGTCTTGTATTGCTCGTCGGGATGAGTGCCGCGTCACTGCATACAAAAGAAAACTGCATATTTACAAGCTCACTCAGACGTAGAGCCGGAAACTGGCGACCGAACTCGCACTCGTGCATACGAACAACTTTCCGAAAAAAAAAAATTGTTTTTCAATGCATGTGCTCGTAAGGGCCCACTTTTTATGCATCAAAACCGAACAGAAAGTCGATTATTTTGCCCTAGGGCTTTATTATTATTATTTTTTTTATTTATTTACAATGGTTGGCTAACCTGCAGCCTTTCCTGTGTACTTCATGTTCTTGTGTACACTGTGTACTTTCATACTTTTTTTCCCACTGTTTAACGGCTCTGGATACAGTCCTTTTGAGCCAATTACAATTTAAAGTTCACAAAATTATATTTGTTTTATTTCCTCACACTATGCATTGAAAAACGTAGTATGATACACGGGCGTAAGAGCAATAAATTACTCGGTTACGTTTAAAATTATTCCTTTGCGCCCTTGTAGCATAAACTACTATTAGAGAAGTGTGGAGAGGCAGATGCATGCCCAGGGAGGTTAGGGAGGTCACCACCCCAAAAAGCCTTAGTACGTTCCGAAAAAAAATATTTTCATGAAAATTTCTTAAAATATAACATATTTCCATATAATTAAAGAAATATTCCCCCGATGTTCCCCCTGTTTTGAAAGTTGGCCTGTGGGGAATCCCCTACCATAATCGTGAAACAGGTAAAAGTACGAGCAGTTTGTCTTGTTCTTTTCTATGCGAGATGAGAGAGAAGGTTAATTGAATCAATCTTCCATAATTTCATTCACTCACTTCCTTTTAGACACTAAATTCTATGGCAAGAATACGGAATTTATACGGATTGTGGCAACTAAAATACGGAATCCAGGCCTCTAGGATCTGGCAAGTCTGGCAACACTGGTTCGTTCAGTCCGCCGCGGTGCGTCGCGCACTTCGCATGTGTGGTGTATTACACGCCGCCGCTACACTCTCGACCTGTCCCAGCCACTGTCACCGCTTTTAGATTTGACCTGTGGACTAATAACTGGACTACTCCGTGAATAAAACCTAAACTCCCGTGCCCAAATACAGTGCTCGACTGAAATACAGTGCAGAGAAAAAGTTATCTCTTCTAAACATCTCAAAGCGCCGGCTAGCCGCACGTTGCGTGAGTATTCTAGCTAAAGTTATTTAACTGTACTTTCCATGGTCCGCTCAGAGTTCCTTGTACGATTCGCGGAAAAAAACCAGTTCCTCATGCAAATTATCGTATACGACAACAACATATGTGATTACGATTCGGTCTCATTATTCAAATCGCTGTGAGGTGACTGATTTTAGATGAGCCCCGGATTCGAAGGTGAAAATGCAAGAGAGGGCTTTTCAAATTGCTCGGATGTGCCGGATTTGCATTTTTATGGTCTAAGGCGCCAGTCTTTCGCTAATTACGGACGTTTTTCCTCCGACTTGGAGAGTATCTATTCAATTCAGTATTTCGCAGAATTGTATGGAAGCTGGGGCCCGTAAGCGTGGTATTTTTTTACCTGGTAAAGCTGGTAAGTTTTATTGCTAGTATTAAGATTAGAAGACCCGAGTCACCGGTGGCTGGTGGCCACTAAACGAGGCATCTTGATGTCGATTACGTCATTTTATCCAATTTGGAAATCAATTTGAGAATATAGAAGTCGTTTTATGATAGAATTGGCAGTTTACTGCCCCTGAATGCGGCAGCGCGATGATTTTTTAACGCATCGGTCGGTTAGGTAGGTTATTTAATTCTGTTTAGCAAAATTACATATTTTGTTTTGATATAGGCAGGCACTTATGAGGATGGCCTACCCTAGAAACATTTTTTGTTACCCGTCCAGTCCAGCACAATAAGTCCAATGGCAAAGACCTTATTTGCTTTTGATAGAGGCGATTACATGTTGGCTCATTGGCCTCTTTTTCTTGGACGCAGCGAAACAACAAATTGATGTGTTTTTAGCTAATATTTGTAGGCAAAAAAATATTGAATTTAAGTAGATTGACTTCTTATTTCTATAAGACCAACAAAACAAAAGTATTTTTTTCAATATGAGAAGAGACCTAGTTTCTTCCAACAAACCTTTGAAAATCTGGCGTTGTTGATGTTCTAGCGTCATGTATCCCGTTAAATGTTAATCAAATAAATATTTCCCCAACTGCTTCATCTTTGTCGATGCTTCGTACGTACATAGGTATTACCACAAGTGTAAAAAAAATTAAACTGGTAGGTATTACTTCGGAAATGCTCCATGCAATACAGTGCAACGAACGCCATCGCCATCTGCTAAAGGTTCAGTCGACAAGAAGGTACCTAGTGTAAATGCTAACAACAAAAAAACAGTGAGAAATTTTGAGAGAAAGAGCAGGTGGTTGACGTGTCACTAAAAATACCAAAAAAATGGGGTTTTTTCGAATCCATTTACTCAACTATAACGTCATCTACGTATTTAATTTTTGGGTAAAATGTTTATTGAGTATTTGATTAAGATTCTCACTGAAGAAAAACGCGATTGGATGAAATTTTCTTAATAGAATTTAATTCCGAAAATACCTAAATTGTTTTATTTTTTCCTGTAATTCTGAAATCCTAACTAATTTCATTGTGAAATTGCATTCAAAATGTGGATATTATGTATTTGTAAAGTCTCCTTGAAAATCTTATTGACAAAATAGCTTAGTACATTTTATATTAATAAAAAACCAACTTTGCTACTTTTCCACGAATCCGTCCCACTCGCACTGAGAGTTTTTTCGCATATGGAGTAACAGGGACGCTAAAACTTTTACGTATCGCCTTAACTTGTATAGACAGTGACACTATTTTAGATGTTTTTAGAAACAAAGATATCGGGGGTGATATCCCCCGAACCCCTCTGTATACGGACCTGATTCCAAGCCAAGTACAGTCAGTCGACTGTCTGTTCAGTCAAACTACCTATTTTTGTTCGATTCTAACTCTAAACACACTGAAATCTAAATAATACGTTAAGGCAGGTTCACATGCGGGTAACGAGTGAAACTTTTAAACAAGTTGGAAAGTGTAGCTTTTAATTGATTCCAGTAAATTATGCACCACCTTCATCTACAAGAACAAGAAAACCTGCGTCATTGAAATAACAGGCAATAATTTAATCATTTATACTTATCCTACACTGGATCTAACTTGTAGGTCAATAGGCGGAATAATTGATAACGATAAACGATAAAGCTGAATAAAACCTAAGATGTCAATCATGAATAAAAATTGGTATGTTACCTGCGGGTCTACCGCGTAATTCTGATTTGTATCAACTTCAACGCGTGCAAAAGAGATGGCATGTTAGGCGGGCGTCGTCGCACGCAAGTCAAATTTCAATCTCAAGTTGATGTTGATGAAAATCAGAATTACGCGGTAGACCCGCAGATCTAAATTATCATACACAGGTTGCTCTGAAATTCGACCTGTTCCTTGAAAGGGGTTATACTAGAGATCATTTCCAACAAATAAGTAATGCCCATCAACTAGGGGTCGAAAAGGATAATTTTTTTTCAAGTAACATACGTCGCGTCGATATTTCAAAAATTACAAAATAAAAATGGTTTTCTATCCACATATTTACTTCTGAGATTATGTGAATTCTGGGCATGTGTATTTTTTATAAATGATCACTCATTTCATTTATCATTCATCAGAAAAATAACAAATAAGTGCCGAGAGAGAAATCATTATTTTTCGTTACCAGTCTGAAAGTTTGAAAAATATCTTAAAAACCTTCGTAACTCGGAGACCATTTATTTAGTTGATAGGGCTTAATCTGTAAGAAATGATCTCTAGGATAACTCCTTTCAAGGAATAGGTCGAATTTCAGAGCAACCTGTATAACTTACTAAAACAATAAGAGAGCACGGCTGTTGGATACGTCCGCATTGTAGTAGATTACTTATAAAACCCTACACCTACATGCATCCTCTGGATATGGCAAAAACACAAAATCAGCCATTTTTATCCTATCTTATTGTAGTTTTAACCACCTCATCGCAATAAAAAATAACAATAGAAGAACAATGCACGTGTGTGACCAGGGTTGGATTTCGTAGTATAATTATACTATTTGTACCATATTTTCATGACATGTAGTATGTAGTATCGTAATGGAACTATACTACGTAAAAATACCATAATTTTATATTCAGGCCGACCGACTTGTTATATTGGTTGAGACGTTTTGCTTTTTAACATTTACCCTACAATACAGGGAATTTCTGTGCGTTATGAATATATTTAGTAAATTTTTTCACATTTTCTCTAACAAATTGGCTATTTTATTAAATTTATGAATATATTTAGTAAATTTTTTAAAAATTTCAGTTGCAAATACGCTATTTTATTTCAATTCAAGACAAAAATCGACGAAAAATGAAACGTAGTATAATTTTAGCCAAGTAGTATATTTTTAATTCCCATAGACAATAATTTTTCGAGGGTCTGAATCCAACCCTGCGTGTGTCCCAATGGGGCTGTCCATAGTTTAAGGGTTATAAACGAGGTATATGATAAAATTTGATCCTATCAAGTTATAAACTTCTTGGATCCTATGCAAAATTCTCGTGTCTATGGGTCACTAACCGATAAATAACCTTGCTTAGAATGTCTCTTAAAAATGCTACAAAAGGCTAAATTGTAAATAACAATTGAAAAATAATAAAACAATCTTGCTACGCCATTGTTTGCAAATAACTCGGCAACAATAGGTGCTGTTGCCCTCCAAAGTGGCCGTAAAAGATAATTATTATTTCAAGAATAACACCGAACGGCACATTGACTGTAAACAGGCTGCAAAAACTTTCAAGAGGGCCTAATAATGACCACCTAGGAAACAATCTCAAAATCAAAGCTGCTTGATTAAAAACAACGAGAGGAATTCTACGAATTTCAATACAATTGAAACAAGATCATGAAAAAATTAATTTTAAGGCGATATGCTAAAAAAATACGGGTGTTTCTTTTCTGTGTATTTCATGAATTACACGGAAATTTTTAATAAATTTCTGCTATACGCATTTTGACTATATAATCTACGGTTTTGAAATTGGAAAACATATTTGGATAAATTTTCCTCGATAGAAATAATAGTTGAAATGAGGTCTTTTCACACTTTTTCTCCTCGTTTGGCGAATAGGAACCATATACAGAACTCAAACATATTTTATTAGGTGTGTTTCAACAATATCTAGAGATTTGATATTTGAAATTTTGCTAGCTATTTTAGTTTTTTTATAAAAATTATAAAACTAACATTTTTCGGTTTCCCCCTGAATCCGAAATTTGACAGTGACAAAAATAAAATTCGCATAGCCTCTTAATATCTTAACTAAAATAAGATGCAAACGATAGCTTTCAAAACAATCTTATAGAAATAAAACCAATTACCTACAAAGCAATATAAAATTAAGGCTAATGCATCTAGTAATAAAATACCGTCGTCTTTGGAATCAATCCTCAAAACTTAAGGCGCTATGGAAAAAGAATCGATGCTTTTAGAACTTACGTATCTACTTCAGTGGAGAAAGTATTATTTTGATGAAATAGTATATTATTTTTGGAATCTTTTTCTAGGGATCCGCTAAAACAGAAACGCGATTGGAGAAATTTGGCTCGATACAAATATTCATTGAAATTAGGTCTTTCTCGACACCAATTCTCTTGGTTTGACAATACAATTTGGAATGACATATGAACTGCAATTATATTTTATTAGATGGGTTGTAACATTATCTAGGACCTGGTTAAACAAAATTTTGATAGCAACTTTAGTACATTTTAGTATATTAATAAAAAACCGACTTTTTGCTACTTTTCCTCAAATCCGTCCTTCTCGCACTGAGCATTTTTTCGCATATGGAGTAAACGAGACTCTAAAACTTTAAGATATCGCCTTAAGAAGGTAGGTACCGATTACCCTTGATTACATAAACATCGATATTCTGTATCGATTGTCGCGTCAAATACCAACATGTTATCTAACTCCGTCAATCTTAATCCGACGACATAAAATCTAAAATAGAACCAAAAAAATCTCTAAACTGATCAGCCCAACAGCACATTTGAAGACGTTTATAATTATAGCTTTATGTAACTCCAAAGTGGTATCATTTTGAAGCATCCTAAATGATTCTGTATTTGGAGCGTCTAATCACCGTCTCTTTGACATATTTACGTTTTTATGTAACAACACAACATGTTTAAAACCAACCGTGTATTAAATTAAATACTCAGTAGCACAGGTACTTCACACAAATATATTTCAATACCTTTTACAGCTGTGTACAAGTAAGTTGGTCGCCTGTCTACCAGTTAATGTACCTTCGTTTGGAATTATACCGTGGCATGGTGAGTTAGCGGGACTATTTCCCATTGGCTAGAAAAATCAGGCGTACCAACTTGACTTAACATGAAAGTGTTGTCACGTGATAAATAGTATTCGATTATATCAACTTAGAAGAAAAAGTAAAACAATATTTGATACGAATGATAGAATAATTAACAGTCGGCCATCCTGTAATGGTGTCTGTCCCAGACACAATATTATATAATAATAATAATAAAGGTACACAAACCAAAATTAACATTAGGTAATTAAAAATACATTCACAGTCGAGACCAAATTACATATAGGTATCGGAGAAAGAGCTGGGGTCACAGGAGCACAGAATCATACGTATCATCTATTGATAGCGGGAATTTTGAAATGAGTGTTATTTTAATATCAATGTGAAAGCTGTGTGCGTATTCCATTCACCTCTACTCTAGTGCCGGCACCTACATATATATATGCGATACATTAAGAAAACAAAAAAAAAAAAACGTCGTTAGGACTCAAAAAGAAACGATATAAACAACAATGATAATTATGATAATAATTACGGTATATATTAACTACTTCGAGTATAGTCATCTTAAGAAGTCCTTGGTTTCTTCCTTTTCGGCCATCCCACCGCACAAGAATGTCCTCATTCGTTCAATGGAAAGATATAGCATGCTATCCGCAACCAGCAGCTTAGCATCTTTGTGACTTGGACGTTATGACGTAAGTGCTAGAGTTCTGAATTTATATGAGCATATGCCTAATTGTGTTGATCCTTTCATGGATAACTTAGTTATAAAAATGTCAAGAATATTAGTCTTATTTTTAAGTTTAATTGTAATAATATCTAGTGTGACCTCATTATATTTATCCCTTCATACATACAATATATTATGCAATATTCATATCAGTCCACGACCATTTATAGTATACGTGTATTATTATATATTTATGATTAACTCACACTTACAAGAAAATAATATAGTATCATTATTTGCTATTTATGCACTTATTTTTATGCAATATAAACCACTCTTCGATGCACCCCATAATCTGCTTAAAATTCAGTAGGAAAAAAACTAATTTTAAATTTGGTCTTCTAAATGGTCAGTCTTTGAACACAGGTAAGGACGAACTAGATATAACTATAAAAAAGTTCAACGTAGATGTTGCTTGTATTACAGAAACATGGTTGGATGATAACTCAGATATCAATAGCCTTCGAATTCCCGGTTACAAGTTCGTACACATACCAAGACCCAGATTAAAAAGTGGTAAAAAGAAAAAGGGAGGTGGAGTTGGTGTTTATACAAAAACAGGTTTGACAGTTAAAAAACTTAAACATGCCCAATCAAATTTTGGAACAGATCTGGATAGAAGTTAAACTTAATAAAACTAAACTTGTAATCGGTACATTCTATAGACAACCTAAAGGTAACTTCAGTGACTTTATTGAACAATTAAGTGACTCCATGTCCATTTTTACTTCCCAATATGAACATGTTCTTATTGTAGGAGATGTAAATGTTGATCTACAGATACATTGTGATAGAGAACAACAACTTTTATTTAAACTTATTAAGGAATATTCACTCACGCAAATAGTTAATGAACCTACTCGAATAACAGATAAAAGTAGAACTTTAATAGATGTCATTTGTTGTAGCTCTATTTTTAATCCCAAATCTATAGATATCAAACATAATAAGAATTTAAGTGATCATGGCTTTATTTGTATAGAATTTCCGATTGCTTTACCTAAATGCATACCACGTACCGTTACTTTCAGACCGTTTAATCATTTCGATGAAGAAACATATAAAACAGCTTCATCAGCCACACCTTGGGAATGGGTAACAGCATCGAAGGATGCAGATACAATGGTAGAAACTTTTAATTATTTGATTCTGGGTCTATTTGATCACTTTGTACCTGAAACCACGCGTAAACTTAAAGAACTTCCGAAACCCTGGATAACAGATAATATCAAATTTATGATGGAACTGAGAGACAAAGCGGAATACAAAGCAAGAAAAACGGGAAAGAAACAACATAATGAATACTACTCTTATCTACGTAATATGGTAACTTCATCAATAAGAAGAGAGAAGGAAGCATATCTATCGCAACACGTGAATAAGAATGAAAACAACCCTAGGAAAATGTGGTCGGGAATAAATAAAATCTTAGGACGTAAAGGTCACGATCATATCCCTAGCTATTTGTGCAAACCTGAAGAAATTAACAATTTCTTTTTAACGTCTATTCCCACCGCTATACCAAACGTAGAAGCAGCTACGGAAAAATGTTTAGCTCTAGAAACAGATAAGTTTCAAATAAGATGTGTTTCGGAAACTGACGTTGAAAAAATTATAAATTCCATTTCTTCCAATGCAATTTGGGTATGACAAAATATCTATCAAAATGATAAAACTAACCCTACCATTTTCCCTTAAGGCAATTACGGGAATTATAAACACTTCATTAAAATCCGGAATATTTCCAGCACAGTGGAAAACATCAATCGTAAAGCCAATCCCAAAGAAAAATAATGTAGAGACTCACGCCGATTTACGACCAGTTAGCATACTCCCCGCATTTTCAAAAAATTCCGGAAAAACTGGTACAAAATCAATTAGGGCTTTATATAGAAAGAAACTATATATTACCAGAAACTCAATCAGGATTTCGTAAACATCATAGTACTACGACGGCCCCTAGTAATGTAGTGGATGACACCCTGAACGCTTCCAATGAAGGTCCAGCTACAATACTAGTTCTACTGGACTACAGTAGAGCCTTCGATTCTCTAGTTGTAAAATTCCTGTTAGCAAAAATGAAAAATTATGGGTTTACGGATTCTGCTTGAGAGTGGTTTTTAAACTATTTTGAAAACAGACAACAACTGGTAGAGGTTATCGATGAAAAAGGAAACAAGGCAAGATCCTCACCTCTTAATTTATATAGAGGTGTAATTCAAGGCTCCATTTTAGCTCCAATACTATTTAACTTATATACAACTGATCGAATAGCTTATATAGAACAAAGTACCACCCACATGTATGCTGACGACACAACTATACAGACACGTACAAACAACTCAAGAAAAAGTAAGAGAAGCAGTGACTTACTTGAATAAAGACTTAGATACTATTGTTAAGTGGTCCAACAATAACGGATCAGTAATCACATGTTAGCTTAAAAATAGGAAAATGTTTTGGTGCCCTAAAAGCACTCTACAAGCTTCGACCCTACCTTACTCAAAATATCAGAGAACACCTTGTAGATGCCTTTGTGCTCTCTCATTTAGACTATGGAGACTTAGTATACGGTCCCTGCCTACTCAAAAAGACACAACGAGCCATTCAACGAGTTCAGAATGCGGGATTACGCTTCTGCCGTAATATTACAAACAGAGCTCATATAAGTCCTTACCTAGCTATATCAAAGACATTAAATATGATAAACAGACGCAAACTGAAACTCATGTCACTGGTATATACTATCCAGAAAATCAATAAGCCCATTTACTTAAGTCGTAAGCTAAAACGACGAATCGATCTAGGTATTCGTTGTACAAGAAAGCGCAGCGAGAACTTCGACATCCCGCGGCCGAGACTAGAAGCTTTCAGATGATCTTTCCGCTACTGTGCTTCGAAATGTTGAAACGATATTCCACCTCCTATTAAACTGAAACGATCTCTATTTACTTTTAAAAAGAATTACAAAAATTGTTAATTAAATACTCAGATAAAAGAGACCAATACAAATTCTAAAAGGATGCAAAACAAAAAGACTTTCAAGGCAAAAATAAAATAATACCGACTTACGATAAAGTATGTACGTATATATAACTGTAATGCCAATATTTATTATGTAATATAATTTTATATATTGGTAAAAATATATACATACATATCCAAATTTTATATTCAAGATTAATATTTTATTCCATTACAATAATGTTTTATTATTTTTCTGTTTTAATATTTCAACTATACGCTGATTTTATTGAATATGTTTAGGTTAAAGTAAATAGCAAGTCAACCAAGCATGTTTTTTTCCTTTCTTTTAATGGTGGTGGCAGAATAACAGCGTTCCTAATGCCGTTGGTATAGGAACACACGCTGAGCCACCGTCCTTTTTAACAGTGCCATACAACTTTACGTTTAAGAACATTGTACTACTTTGTCCACAATGGTGTGTTAAATGTCTTTTTATTTTATTTTATTTATTTTATGCCCTGTCGGTACGATCGATACTTCAATGCTTCTAACACCTATATTGTGCCTTAGATTCATCCATCGGTCGTCACCAAAGTGACCGCCTCAAGTGTCGATACAGTATAACCATTTTATTTGATGTCCTAAGAGATAGATACACCAATTTAACCATCATCAAGAACAATAAAATTTCGATTATAAAGAACTTCTGAAAAGAAGGCAAATAATATAAAATATATATATGAAAAGGATAAAATCAATCTGGGTACCGCTTGCACGCATCAGGTGCTTCGACATCCTCCAGCAAAAATGGTCTGGCTACTGCTTGCACACGCCAGATGCTTCGGTCTCGTCCAGGGTGATGAAATCTGGCTACCGCTTGCACACATGCTTCGGCATCGTCCAGGATAATGCAGGATGTTCTGGCTACCGCTTGCACGCATTAAATGCTTCGGCATCGTCCAGAGTGATAATTAAGTTCTGGGTACTGCTTGCACACACCAGGTGCTTCAGCATCCTCCAGATTAACAAAAGATGTGGCTACCGCTTGCACACACAAGGTGCTTCGGCATCGTCCACAGGGTAATGTAAAATTGCTGTTCCATGAATCACGAGCGCTTGGTTGGCGGTATCTTGTGGCCCACCTCAATACAGTGAGGTGAGATGTTCATCAGCGTGGAGAGGCGAGTAGCTCGTCAGAGCTCGTTAGCGCGAAGAAGCGCCAATCGGTTGCGGCAGCACTCCCAAGAACGTTGTGCTGCATGTGATTCATCGCCGCTTTTGCTGCTGGGAGGTAAAAAACACAAGGAATCATCCGTCCTATCATACCTTAATAACTATACTTGTTCTGACACCCTACACTGCTATGGCAAATTTGGTTTTTGCTTTAAATTTATTAAAGAACTTATTGTTTTCTTGATGATCTTTTTAAATGTAAAACTATAATAAGGACAAGATAAATGTTATTTGAGTATGGGAGTTTTATGCCAAGGCATACTGATTATAAAACCTTTTCGAAATAAAACTTATTTCTTTTTCCCACATTTCAATGGTTCTGCAGCAAATCAACCTAAGATTATAGCCATTTTAGAGTTTGATCTATGACCTTCACTTGATTCTTTGCCATGGCTGCACCGAGAAATTTGTCCCTGATAAAACAAATATAGAAAGAAAAATGTTTATGAATCGACTAATCATACACATTTCATCAACTATGGAAAACATGTTGCACAATAGCGTCACATAATGATATTTGACAACGTCTGATACACACAGACACGTGACACACATGTAACTGCCTCTTCCTTCTCTTTTATACATAGACGTAGCATATATTACTTGGCGGGATATAAGCCGCTATTATATTCTGATGATTATTGAGATACTTATTATGATAATTATAAAAAATACCATGATTTGACCTTATTTAAAAATTTATATTCACAACTTTGGTATCGCTGTAACTTCGGTATTTGGATTATACCGATCATGTGAACATGGTGAATATTAATTGTGGTTTAATAAACATAAAATTATAATGAAAACATAATACAATACTCTGCATGTGTATTTGATCAATGCGTGCACGGCTGCTTCAGCACAGACAGGCTCTGCTCCCCTGCGTTGACGGGCCCCGCCTGGGCTTGGACAAGATCTCTTCATGGTACTCCCACGTGCGCTCATAATGAAATAAAATAATAGAAGGCACATCGGGTTTACTATATTCAATATTGTCACTTACGCTCACTGGGCGTTTCAGCCTCGTCACCGTAAAATATGTCAAGTCGTCAGAATATTTCCACTCAAAGTTTCCTTTTTTTTTTTTACAAAATAAAAAGAATAAAGGTTCAAAGGGTTAAGTTAAAGTCACTTGTAACTGTATGCTAGTGCGGGAGAACCGCTTGTGCTTCGGCATCTCTTTCATAATAATTTGTTAGCACCGCTTCTATTTCGGTATACCTTTCAACTTTATTAATAGATATTTATTAAAACTATATACCATCTATATTATTTTATGACCATACGAAGGTTTTATGGGTGAAAACCGCTTGTGCTTCGGCATCCTTCACAAAAAGTGAGTACCGCTTGCACTTCCTATACTATAGATATAATAAAAATAGAGGTTTATGCTTCGGCATCCTTCACAAAAAGTGAGTACCGCTTGCACTTCCTATACTATAGATATCATAAAAATAGAGGTTTATGCTTCGGCATCCTTCACAAAAAGTGAGTACCGCTTGCACTTCATATACTATAGATATAATAAAAATAGAGGTTTATGCTTCGGCATCCTTCACAAAAAGTGAGTACCGCTTGCACTGTAGGTGTACTGTGAAGTTAATATTGGCGTAACCAAATAACTATAATATACTAATTATTATTACAGTGCATTACAAACTTGAAATCAATCAGAAACAAATTTCGGTAAAACTGTAATATAGCTTAAAAAAATAACATCAGGCAGTGCTAGTTTTCGTGCGACATACTACAATCACATACGAGGTGTAGTATTCTATAGTCTTCCCAGAATATTATGGGTGTGTAAGCCAGGGAAAACATAAACTCAGTCACGATTACTACTAGTATAAACACAATAATTGGTAGTTTTCAGAAATTCAAAGCAAGCAAACCAATATGATTAGCAACAATAGGCAACCATCAAAAGATTTAACGCTTTGCTTTGGGGCTTTTTGTTTCTTTATTAGCAATAAGCTACATCAGTAGTGGGCAAAAATGAGCCACCACTAGTAATCCACTATTTAAACACTTTTTTTTATTTTATTTAAATAAAGTGTCATAATAAAGTGTATTGAAGAAATATACAGATAATTACATACCAAAGGGCGGTGATCCACTTCCGCTTCTGAAGTATTAAATTAAATACTCAGTAGCACAGGTACTTCACACAAATATATTTCAATACCTTTTACAGCTGTGTACAAGTAAGTTGGTCGCCTGTCTACCAGTTAATGTACCTTCGTTTGGAATTATACCGTGGCATGGTGAGTTAGCGGGACTATTTCCCATTGGCTAGAAAAATCAGGCGTACCAACTTGACTTAACATGAAAGTGTTGTCACGTGATAAATAGTATTCGATTATATCAACTTAGAAGAAAAAGTAAAACAATATTTGATACGAATGATAGAATAATTAACACGTGTTAGAAGAAAGATCTTAGTTATTGGAACTAAGGTTTCTTTTACATTGCTCTAAATTTCTATTAATCCTGGTGGACGGGTAGACGGATATGTTCAAGCAGTCAAGTATGGGGAGGCTGTATAATTAGGTATCTGAAACGTTTAATGATCAGTTTTGTTTGAACGACGTGCATGATACTCGTACAGTGGTTAGCCATTTATGTAACCAGCTCCATCTGATGAGAAATAGGAGAGTTGCCTGTCCACTTGGTCTTTAGGGAGATGAGAAAAAGTGTGTGTTCTGTGATATGAATGTATTCAAAATTCACTCATTTGTGTTATGTTTATTTAAAAATGAGAAACTTCAACAAAAAAAGTAAAGTAAAGTACTGCACATTGAAGCTTAAAACAATTTCGTTGGCTTACACTAATTTATGAGATTTTGTTAAAACAAAATTTCATAAATGAAATGAAACATTATGAGTTTGTTATTTTAGGCCGCCTGGCCTTGGGAAAAATATTGAAAAAATACCAAGACGTCAAGCTTTCGAGATATTTAGTTTCATTGATGTATTAAAGTTAGTTGACAATAATAATATGAATATTAAACATGAAATCTTTTGTGTTATGTTTATGTATAAAAAATTAACATCAACTACTGAACGTTTAAGTTTTAAACGATTTCTTGTCTGGAGTTGAATTATTAAACTTGGGAACATTGACGCTTGGGAAACATGACAATGTAAGAAGACATAATGTTCAATTAAAAAACCTTCTAAACACTTCGCTTAATAACAATGTCAATATCTAACCAAACAAAACAACAGCATACTATAATTTAAAGCTAAAGACAAAAACTATACAAAACCTTCGCTTTGACATATAATGTAGGCGCGAGCGGCGCGGCGGTGATAAGAAACTCGAATAAACACTCCTAATTTGTGAACAGTTGCCTAACATCTTTGTAAAACATGCCAATTTAGGTCTGACAAGGCTTTATTGCACTGAAAACGCAGTGAGTATGACCGCAAATTAAAGAACAAACATTATTCCGTCGTTATTGACTTATCAAAAATTATCTTGTCTACATCTTTCTGAACAAAACAATATTTGCGGTTTGATAGTTTCTCCGTTTTGCTTGTTATCCTGTTGGCTACTGTTCTCTGGTTAATAATTACTTTATTTTCCATGCTTAAACACCGAAAAAACGGATCAAAAGCATGTAGATTGATTAGATCATCTTGGAACTTCTTACAATCACAAAAGGTTAAAACAAAGAAGGACAATTTTATTATAAAATACACTATTGTATTAATACAAAAAATTAGCAGTATAGAGCCCAGAAGGAGCTGAGATAAATAACAATATAACTAATAAACAACACCTTGTAACAAACATAAATGTACGTCTATGCACTCAGCTGCTGCTGGTACCGTTCTCTGGTTAGTTGAAAGGTCAGTATTTTCAAGTTTTGAAGCTTGAAATAAACGGGTTAATCTCCTTCAATTAATCCAATTTCTTTTCCGATCTGTCCCAGTTTTAAGACAGTTAACCCTTTTTCGAAGGAAATTTATGACCAAAAGTACAAGACCGAAGGTATTCTGAGAACAAAAGCGATTTACCATCGAAATTTATGTAAGAACGACGAAATTGTGGGCGGCAACGCCTTGACACGGCATTGGCTTGAGAGATGCGATATTATTTTCCTCCACCTTTATAATTTGATTATTTTCCAAATACCAAATAAGTACGTGATTTGGATTTGCAAACATGTCCAATATCATTTTCGAGAAACTCTTCGTTCAGACTGCTCAAAAGATCTCAAGTCCCGTTAAGAGGATGGCATACCCTAGGTAATACTTTATATTCTCTGCCCTAGGAACTTTTTTTATTAACGGTCCAGCACTATAAGTCTAATAGGAGAGACCTTATTTGCCTTTCATAGAGGTGATTATATGTTGGCTCTTTGGCCGCTTTTTCCTGGACGCGTAATCACGCAGCGAAACAACAAATTGGTGTGTTTTTAGCTAATACTGAAATATTTTGTAGGGAAAAAAATATTGGGTTTAGGTAAAATCCCTTCATATTTCTATTACCTATTTAAAAAAAAAACAAGTTGATCTCTTAAGCGCGTCTTTGAAACGAATGTTTAAAAACCAAAAAAAAGAGGGTGGAAAACATTTTTTTTTTACAAAAGTATAAATCTTGAAACATTGTTTATAGGTGGAATCCCTAGATAAAATATCGATAAATCACATATATTTTCTTCAATATGAGGAGAGACCTAGTTTCTTCCAATGAACCCTTGAAAACCTGGTGTTGTTGATGTTCTAGCGTCAGGTGTCCCGTTAAAGTATCATCTATCATATTATGATAAGCCCTAACTTATTGTGTCCAAGACATTAAAGTGTATGTCATAGGTCGTGATTATGACAAAGAAGCACCATATATCTACCACCACGCTCCTCTAAACGCCAATCAGGACTGTGATCTGTTTGCTGATGGATGGCAGAAAATATTGTCAGAGTGTTTGTGTTTTTGTGAGAAGGCCTGTTTCTGACTTTATGTGTTATTCTTATTTATTTTAGTTTATTGTACCGTTTTGTGTTTGTGTTACTATCTTTAATTATTGTAATTGGTTTGTCCGTTTTAATTAAAGTAAATACATAAATAAATATCGTTATCTTCAGATTGCTCTGACAACGCACGCCTTTCAGATATCTTTCAAGGTTGGTTTATTCGTAAATATTTACCTATAGGACGTGAATGAGCTTTTTAAAGTTTTTTCAATGCAAGTGCTCGTAAAAGCCCACTTTTTATGCATCAAAACCGAACAGAAAGTCGATTATTTTGCCCTAGGGCTTTATTATTATTATTTTTTTCAATGGTTGGCTAACCTGCAGCCTTTCTTGTGTACCATAAATGTCATACTTTTTTTTCCACTGTTTAACGGCTTTGGATACAGTCCTTTTGAGCCAATTATAATTTAAAGTTCACAAAATTATATTTGTTTTATTTCCTCACACTATGCATTGAAAAACGTAGTATGATACACGGGCGTAAGAGCAATAAATACTCGGTTACGTTTAAAACACTCGCTACGCTCGTGTTTTAAATCGTCCTCGTAGTTTATTCCTTTGCGCCCTTGTAGCATAAACTACTATTATACCAAGACATCACAAACACACGAAATTTCTGGCGTTGCAAAACCTGCATCTCTGGAACTGATGTGTTCCAACCAACGACTGCACTCACATTTGTCCATCTCCTTGGACTATGTCCTGACAAGAACTACTTTGATATAAACAAATGGCATTTCAGCATCTCTCTACAATTAACCTCTCAGCACATCGATGTTTTCATTATCGATACCAAAATCGATGGTTCGAATCGAATCGTAACATAAAACCGATTTATTTCACCGACGCAGGAAGGTACACGTGGTTATTAAATAAAACCGACCGCTTGTTATTGGCTTATTTATGAGTCTCGTTTTTATTGTGAATTTAATATTTCGTACAACGATCTTCCGTTACACTGGCGATCAAAAAAAGAATGTTAACTCGACTAACCTTATTACACTTATACAGAGCTTAATAGTCGTATATTACTTTTCTCAAAAAAGCTTGTAATGTGTTCATTTGTTTGACAACCTTTGAGCAAAGTCAACCTTTCCGCTCTGCTTGAATAGGGGCGCCAGCAAAGTTGTATGGAATTTCATTGCTGGTGAGTTTTAGCCACCAGCAATTTCCTTTGAAAATCCATTATTGTCGAGTTTTGTTTGAAAAATACATAATAGTAGTTTCTTCTACAAGGGCGAAAAGAAATAAACTACGAGGACGATTTAAAACACGAGCGGCTCGTGTTTTAAACGTAACCGAGTAATTTATTGCTCTTACGCCCGTGTATCATACTACGTTTTTCAATGCATAGTGTGAGGAAATAAAACAAATATAATCTTGTGCACTTTAAATTATGATTGGCTCAAAAGGACTGTATCCAGAGCCGTTAAACAGTGGAAAAAAAGTATAACATTTATGGTCCACAGGAAAGGCTGCAGGTTAGCCAACCATTGTAAATAAATTAAAAATAATAATAATAATAAAGCCCTAGGGCAAAATAATCGACTTTCTGTTCGGTTTTGATGCATAAAAAGTGGGCCTTTACGAGCACTTGTATTGAAAATAAATATACTTACGCCTGTCTCCCAGAGACTACATATTTCCATCTGCTACGATCCAAATATACCTCTCACCTCCGTTTCTACATTTGCACCCGATAAGGATTGAAGTATAGGTCTCGCAAAAGCACAAAACGAAATCAACAAAAAGAAAAACATGATGCATGAAATTAATAAAAGTAAAGCGTCAATTTTTAGAGTATACAAACTACTATTTACAAATGAATCTGTAACCTAACTTAACAATACACGAACACTTAATTTACTTAATGTTAAACCATTGTCCGTTACCAAATTTCCAAGTTAACGTATCATTATTAGCAATTAGTTAGATGTAACAATGACGATGATGATGATATTAGATTTATTACTTAACGCTTACTCAGCTATTGTTGGTTGGAACTCACGAACTACGTCACGTTCGTTAGTTGCAAGTCTGAGAACGTTAACAATGCATTTGTAATCTTCAAAGTGCTTATTTGTGTGGTTTTAAGGTAATGTAATGTATATTTAAGGTTAACATGGAATATTGATTAAGGTGGTAGAGCTGATGCCGGGCTCGACTGTGGAAGTACCACCATCTTACTTGGAAACCCCCTCGAAGTTATTCGGGGGAGAGTAAAAGGACAGCTCATAGGCAAAAAACCAGGAGGCCCACCATGCCTGGGACCGATGGATGGCGGTATATCCATCCCTAATAGCCGGGCTTTATATGGAACAGACTGGTGACGGGCAGCGACGTCACTGGTGCGAGGGTTCCGGCACCGCGTTCACCAACCCGCCTGCCCAGCATGTGTGAGTATGGGCAATTCTTCCAGGATGACCGCCGGGAGTGGCAAAGTTCTGGAAAGGCTTATGTCCAGCAGTGGACGAACTAGGCTGATGGATGATGATTGATTCACACTGTTTTGGCTAGTTGTATTTTTTTGAACATTTAACTAGCGGACGCCCCGCGGCGTTGCTCAGGTAGATCCCGTTACTCCCGATCCCATGGGAATTTCCTAAAATCCCTTCGTAGCGGATGTCCAAGTCATGCAGGGAACCTTCAGTCCACATTTCATGTTCCTAGGTCCAGCCTTTGGTCTAGACGCTGCAAGATCGGTCAGTCAGTCAGGTTATTCTTTTGTATCCTACAGGTATATAGATTTTTATAGATAGTAGGTTCCCGAGTCATAAAACTTAAAAAAGTAATAAGTACCTAAAATATTTTCGAAGGAAACAAAGAGGTTCAAAAATTCTTCTTGTATTGTAATGGCATTTATCCTCAAATAATTATTGAACAGAGATTTTCTTTCTTTCCCGCGACATACATACATACAATTTACTATATTTTTTTACATTAATTGCGAAGTTTTATTATCTCTTAAACATTCTGGCCGTATAATTAATGTTTTGGTTGGTAGTTTAACAGTAATTTTATGGTTTGTCAAATTAAATACGGTACACGAATGAATCCGCTTTTATATTTATACACAGACACACGTTTTGTTTTTTCTTTATTGGGTACATTTACTAAGCGACGGCGAAAGCGGCCCCTATATTGATCGCTATCCCTTTCAAATGTATCGTGCCGCGTGATTGGCTAGAAATAAGATCACACATAATTTTTAGCCAATCACGATTAGATAGCGGTAAATATTGAAGTTAGACGATGCATTCCGTTTTGGTCGCATCAAAGCATCTATTATTTCAACAATTTGGCAAATTTTAACACAGCATCGGATGCGGTAAAATTGAAAGCTGTAGGTGTAGAACATGAACAACGCCAGAATTTCGAGGGTTCTGAAATTAGGTCGCTCCTTATATTGAAAAAAAATACATTCGTTTTGTTGGTCTTTTATTAAGTCAAAGTACTTATAAGCAATGACTTGAGAAGAATATGTATTTCCAACGTATTTTTCTTTGTTGTTAAACGTTCCGTAGACGTGGTTGAGGGATCGACTTGATATTTTTTTCATAAAATAGGTAATAGAAATATGAATTCAATCTACTTAAAGTAAATATTTTTTTGCCTATAAAATATTTCAGTATTAGCTAAAAACAGTCCAATTCCCATATCTTAATTCCTTAAAGATTTTTTTTTTCTGAGAATTTACGCCATTTTTGGACATAGTTTTCATTATTTTGGTATATAAACGAACCATTATTTTATTATGATTTTTTTTAAGAATTGTCGTATATGACAAGAGAATTTTACTTAAGAATTTTAGACATTATACTGATTGTGATGTGTGATTGCTCATAAAAAAGTGGTCCGTCTCTGTCTGTCTACTCATCTGTCATCCATCTGTCAAATCAGTCGGAAGCAGATTATTATAAATTTATCTTGATACCAAAGGTCACATGTCTAAACAGCCATTTCTCAAGTGACGTCACACGAAGGAAATGGAAGTTGCAGCTTTTTCGTAAAAATATCCATCATCATGAGGTTTTTAAGACCACAAGTTCTTAAATACGGCTGATAAACCAAAATCTCTAAATGGTTTTGTTTGGCGTATTTGTTGTTTCACTGCTTCATTATTACTATTACGCGTCCAAGGAAAAGATGCCAATGACCCTCCATATAATCGCCTCTATCAAAAGCAAATAAAGTTATTGCTATTGGACTCATTGTACTGGACGGGTAATAAAAAAAGTTGCTAGGGTAGGCCATACTCTTAAAATGATACACAAAAATATAGTCAGATTAGCATCAAAACTGTTCCGTATTGATTTCAAACACCGATGCATTAGATGCGCAAAAAGGAATACAAAAAGTAAGACCCTAGCTTAGACGTTGTTCCGATTTAGACGTCAGGTACCTACGGCAATCTGGAATTCCGGGCACATTGTTATTTTACGGTTACACTACGTTTGTGCTTATGTTACTGTACCTGTGTGTTGTTAGCGGGCGATTTCCTATGCAAGTATATGAGACACACCTCAAAACGCCATGCCAGAGCTCGGTGGGCAGATTCTATGTCGTTTCAAAATTCAAAAATCAAAAAGTTTATTTTGCAAAGTAGGTATATATAATACACGTTTCACAAGTCAAATTTTAATCTTATAAAAATATATGTAATAAAATAATAAATGTACATGAACTACTTAGATTAAATGTTTATTTAATTTATGTAGCAATATACAAGGTGACTTTTTGATCATCGTCCAAATTCATACTGGTGGCTTGGTAAGTGATCAGTATCATGTATCAATAACAATTTCGGTGAAATTCCTAAAATGAAATTTCGAGTCCCCATAGTGATTCACTCGGGACTGGAACTGAATTTATATGGGAAGCCGAAATTTCATTTTACGAATTTCACAAAAATTGTTACTGATCCAAGATACTGATCACTTATCAAGCCTCCAGTATGAATTTGGACGATGATCAAAAAGTCACCTTGTATATACAATTAAAATTATAGGTAATATATTATTATACAAGGTGAAATCCAATCAACCGCCCGAACCCATACCGGAGACCCGGCCAGGGACCAGGAACAAGGTTCAATGATCACCAACCGAGCCCCCAGCACGAATCCAGGCGGCCGACCAAATCCCATCCTATATACTACATAGTAATAGGTTACGTATATAAATACATGCCTACCTCCGCTTTTTCATACACTTACAGTAGTCCGCCCGCTAACTACAACACACCATCATCCCGCCCCGACACCCGGCTTTCTTTAAAGTTTAAGGTCAAATAGAAACGTCAAAAGAATTTCTTCATATAAAACGATCAAGACCATTTTCCTACTGATAGTATCAGACCAAATAAAAATAAAAGGAGCGCTGTCAACATTGATTGAAGTGAGGCCGGTTTTGTAAACATGTGTGCGCTTAGTGAGTGTTGCCGCGCAGTAAGAACTGATACAGATTGCGCATGTGTGAGTTTCAAGAGGTGTAATAATAATAATAATAATAAGCCTTTATTTTATTCCCATGCAAAAAGAAAAAATACAATTAATTATTATATATCATTATGACAAATTAAACCTTCATTAAAAATAGCATATAATATAAATCATATTTCATTATCATTCATATTCATTATTCATAAATCTATTTACAAACTATTCTATAATAATGTAGTTATTTGGGATACCCATTTTTGGGCAAAGGCCTCCTCCAATCGATGCCATGCTTTCCTATCTTTGGTTAGTTTGGTATATAAGAGGTGTACGAACACGAAACTGTCTTACTTTTGGCCTGCTTCACCCGTTACATGGAGTAAACTACGTCTTGATTTATTATTTGGTTTGAGCTGATAATACATAAAAATATTTCATAGCACGTACAAACTAAAATCGAGGGTAAAACATTAAACCATCATAAACCATCGAGCTTTCTATAATGTCCGTAATGAATGCGCTCGCGCACGCCGGAAAGGGTAGGCGTTGCGCTGCGGGAACAGAACCGTGGTTTAGGGGATTTTCGTTTTTATGTCGATGGCTTAAGACTTTCAGTAAAGTGATGTGTGTTGTTTGTTCCTCGCAAACCGTTGCAACGACGGTCTAATTTGAAAATGAAAATAATTAGACACTGCTATATTTTTCGGTCTGACATAAAAGAACAATATTACGTCCATTATCTATAGTTATTGCTCTGTAATAGTAGTTTATGCTACAAGGGCGCAATGTTTTAAACGTAACCGAGTAATTTATTGCTTTTACGCCCGTGTATCATAGTACGTTTTTCAATGCATAGTGTGAGGAAATGAAAACAAATATAATCTTGTGAACTTTAAATTATAATTGGCTCAAAAGGACTGTATCCAGAGCCGTTAAACAGTGGAAAAAAAAGTATAACATCTATGGTACACAGGATATGCTGCAGGTCCAACCATTGTAAATAAATAAAAAATAAAAATAATAATAAAGCCCTAGGGCAAAATAATCGACTTTCTGTTCGGTTTTGATGCATAAAAAGTGGGCCTTTACGAGCACATGCATTGAAAAAGTTTTTATGTGGTAACATTTCTAAACAACATGATTTCATATTTGGTTGTGTTTTTGATGATATCTAGGCATTTTTTATCCATACTGGGATTTGTGTAGAAAAGCTTGTTATGATTAAATAATAATTTTATGTATTTATCTCATACAAACATCGTCACGACATGAATCTCCGATGGTGTCAGAGGTGTTTCTGACCATGGACTGTGAAATGCAAATCACACCATACGTTTCACCGACGATTATTACGCTCGGCGTGATGGTGAGCTCTATCGCCGTATTGTGGGCACAAATATGACCTTCTATAGCCCGCAGCAGACCGTCCCAAATGTTCGCCTATGATGTTCGAACCCAGGACCTCCGGCTTAGTGGTGTAAACGTTCGAACCACTGGTCCGCAGAGGCGGTACGATACTATTGGAGTAAATTTGGAATGATTTGCCTCCTCCCCTGCATAAAAATATGTCAAATTATACTTTTAAAAGAAAATATAGTTGCATACTATTAGATCTATGATATATACTATTAGAAATTCAGTAGTTCCGTGACATTCATTTCTTTATAAATTATTCGTATGTGAATGCAACTGTGTTTTTGTTCATTAATTCATTAATCTATTTCTATTGTTTTTCAAAATCGAAGCAAAGATATTTAATATGGATATATATGTATGAAGTATGGCATTTGAAAGTCTTGTTAATAGTTTTACTCTTGTTTCAAGTTCGTGATCTTTCCATGAAATAATTTATTGAATGCTTGTCTCAAATGACTTATTAAAGATATGTGCGTGTTCTCACGCTGATGGGATAGACAACATGGTTTCATGTTTTCACGATTCCAACTCTTCATTCGATACAAAGTTCGTGCCCGTGGTACCAGCATTCAAGAGGCCTGGACTCAAATCCCTATTTTTATCCTGATTGTCTTCATTGCATATTAAATCCTTTAATGCAATTTGATTTCAAATTGTTTCGGTAAGAACAACACTCGCAACTGACAGTGCTTCAAGTTCGAACAAAACCCTTAGAGAAATCGTCATAGCGTAAAAAAGGAGTCCTATACCTGGTAGTGGACTGAAAATGGCTTCCTTGGTGAGTTGATTTTCCAAATCACATATTTTGTTTTCCATATGTTTGACAACACAGGTTTTTATTTTTTATTATTAATCTTTTAACATATATGTAGTGTACTTTGTTCTAACACTCGTTCCCTGTCTCATTTTCAATTTATTCATCGACAAATGTTTACGTCGTTCCAGACCAGGTAATGTTATATTTAGAACTTGACTGCTTTCTTCAACGTCCACATGTTTCAGAACGCTTCCTGTACCAACTACCGCTTTGGATAATTTTAGTTTTTATTTCGTTCGGCGCACATTAACATGTGACCTTTGGTAATGGATAAATAAATAGGAAGATCGTCTTGCATGTATACAGAGGCCTCGTGTTATTGAACTATTGATGGCAGGATATTTCGGATTAATAACGGTATATGAACCTATTTTGGAAGTTTGTGATCTGAAGAATGCTTCGTCAGTAACAAATTAGTCGAAACATTTGGAATTTACTTTCAGTCTCAAAAATAACAACTTTACAGGTAATGCGTCAATTCAATACAAACATAATTAGAAAAAGAGAAACAATTTATCATCCATTTTTGAATCCAAAAACGCAAGGGTTGTATTTTAAGGACAGTGGACGTTTGTTAAAAATTAAAAAGACCTTGATGTAAATATTAAAGTTTATAAAAAACAATAAACATAAATGTAACATAATAAAACGCAAGCAATCCAATCATTCTTAATCTGATATTGCGCCACAAAACACCGAATAAAAACACATAATAAAGTCATATAAATCTCGGCATTCCCAAGAAAACGGCACAATACTCATAAAACTATAGTAATACCTAGCAGACATTGTTGTAACAATAACAATCGAGATTGAAGTGAGAGGCTGCGTACTGACAAGGTCGCCGAGTGTATCGCCGGACTTGGACAAACTGTAACTTTTAAGAAACCTTTTACACAGACTCACAAAGATATTGTAACAAGGTGCTCACTTGTATCAACAAAATTACTTGGGGGTTGACTTGGGTTGAGGGCTCATTTACTAAACCACCTATTTCTAGCTACCACATTGTACAACTTCTTTCCAGAAGAAAAATGTCTAATGGAAAAAGACCTTGTACGACTCCATTGATGAATTTGAACGAAACGAAAGAGGTGTCACAGGATCGTAGGGCATGAATATCTGTGTACCCTGGAATTTTGGAAGTAGGCAGACTAAGAAGCAGAAGTATAGAAACGTTTCCTAGAAATTTATCACAAAAATATGTATGTAAAGACGCAGTTCTTTGTGCTGGTTTATTAAATAAAACCGCATAGTTGTTTTCGCTCAAAGGACAAGGTACCTGTTATCTTGCTTTATCGGCTAGATGTTAATGTTGAAGGTTCGGTACTCTCACTACTTCACCAAGGAAATTAAAATAATCCCTGGACTAAGAAAAAAAGCAACGAAAAAGAAGTGACGAAATTCCATAAAAGCGAGACCAATCAACTTCTGATGATCAGTTTGCGTACTGAATGTAGAGTATGAAGGGGTCTCAAACTGGCTTCGTTAATACGCTTATACATCAGGTCGCTACCAAGTTACGTCATTCACAAGTTATCTAACCTGTCACACCCAGACCTAACCATTTATTAACTACTGCAGCTGCTCTACTTCTGTCTCAATGTCTTTCAGTTGAGGCTATCATGTACAAAACATGTCATTATCCATTTCGAAAAAGAATGGCAGACCATAACTTTACACTTTTACGTGGATAGACTTTTCTACTTTTATTTTTCTATTTCTGGTTTTGGCAAGCAAATTAGTCAGTTGTGACTTGGCCACGTTATCTATCCTAAAAACAGAAAGAAGCCCAACGTAATTTAGATGGTCGGTTTGGCAATAGATACATAAGTAGGTTCTGGGTTTTCTACAAACATTTTGTTTCTACTTTTTTGTTTTTGGGTGTGTACTTTAAGATACGTCTTGAATTCTTCCAGATTGTAGCAGTGACTGATGTCACTGTTGTGTTTAAGATTTTGCGTTCGTTCTTTTTGTTGATATGATAACAATAGAATCACAATGGTGTCAATCCGGCGCAACACAACTTGACTTTTTGACAGGACTAACCTTAGTTTGAGCGTCCTGTCTTTGTTTTATCTATACAGAAAGAAAGAGACGCTTAAATTAAGTTTAGTCCTGTCAAATAAGTCAAATCGTGCTACACCGAATCGACATCAATGCCTGTTTTTGTTAATTTTATTTAATGGAAGCATTTTGTTGTATGATGTGGGTTTCGTTCGAGCCTCATTTTGGTTTGTCCGTCATTGACGATTCATAGTAGTTTTCATTTTTGTTCTTATTAATAGAATGAAATAATGTTGTTTATTTTTACAGAAGTATTTTTAAAAGTATCAATACTATCAATCAAATGGCAAAAAACCTTGGTATTGTTTTGAATGCTATCTGTGTGTATTTCACTGTGCAAATAAAGGCGGAGATAGTGTGTAAGTAAAAGGTGGATAGAACGATCGCCATTTCTATTCCCAAGGTCTATTGACTCGACTAACATGATATAATGATTAAATTAACTTAATTAAATTAAATTAAATTAAATTAACCTTCGAAAAACTAATATCTACAAATAAAAAAATTTAAAAAACTGAGCTGTTTATGAGAGATTATGGGTCTAGACTACCATGTACTAAAACTATAGCATATAAATCATTCGTATAAACTATCAAATTGTCTGTTCTGAAATACTTCGTACCGTATTTGTGTTTCATTTTTTAACTTATCACTTGAACATCGCTTCTCTGATATGTGATAAACTCAACCTAAATCTGAAAAAGCAATAAACATTTAATCAATAAAAAATAATGCAGTAAATGAACGCGTCTTCCTGGACGATATCGTAAGTATTAATGTAACATCGGGAATATCAGAATCAGCTACGTCCCGATTATCTGACTACCCGCTATTAAGGCACAATTAACCTCAGCAAGCGATGTTTCTCACGTTATCAATTGTAGCTCCAAGCGACAAGAGAAGGCGACTTCCATTTCAAAACTTTTCTCAATTATCCAAAATTACAGAATTCGTTCTTGAGTCGAACTTACGCCCAAATGCAGTCCATAATACTTATTAGGTGACTCCGGGACGCGTTGAGTTTCAACTCAGAGATGAAAATTGAGATGAAGATTTTTATCAGGGTTAGATTCAGAAACTCCAAGTTGTACTTGAGTCGAACGAGTTACTAACTATTTATATAGTATACCAGCTCAATAATACTTAAGTTAGCAAGAATAAGACGCGCTGTAAATATTGGGCTTCCTAGGAATTGTAAGACAAACTTAAAAGTCTAATCTTAGCCTAGTCATTTTGGAGATTTTCGTTTTAAATAACAGTCTTAGTTTATTTATTCATATAATTACTGATTCTTAGAGATCACACTGACTGGCTCGTGGCTACCCATATCTTACTATGAGTACTCGCAAATTTACTTCAGTCACAAACAACCATCACATCGTTATCTAGTAGTAATGCTGGCCAATCACGCTAAGCTATCTTCTCATAGCACTTTCTTGAATAGTTCAAAAAGCTCCGCTAACGTCCTCGCTTTAGCTTTTCTCTTACACCATCGACTAATAACTATGTTTCCAGTTTCCCACAGGTTAAAACGTAATCACACGAATGAAAATAGCCAACTCGCGTGGACTGACCATCCAGCTCCCGTTGACCTGCCCTCCTTCCCACATTCGTACTAAATCAGACGTGAGGGGAGGATGAAGAGATGTAAGCGAGGTCTCGGTTGAGTGGCCCGATGGTCATTAGACCGATGAGCCGTGCCTTCCGGATTTTGTTTGTTACGTTTCAGAGAAAAATGGTATTGTTTTGATTCATGTTCTCTTTCTATAACATTATTCTTTTAATGTTTTTCTACATACTAAGTAAGTGCCTCGCCGCGTCTGCGGTCCAGTGGTCCGAACGTCTCAATCACTAAGCTGGATGTCACGGGTTCAAGTCCCTTGGTCTAAGTGCTTCAAAAGCCAGTTCAGTTGTACGTCCATATTTGTACCCGAATAACCGCGATATATAGGACTCACCACTTATATAGCTGGAACTAAATGATAGTCCGTGAAACGTAGGTGGACGAGTGTAGACTATGACTTGCATTTCCCAGTTTATACCAATAGGTGGAAACACCTGTCACCCCATCGGGATTTCAAGTCGAGACGATATATGTTTTGGTTTTCCTGTGCAGTCGTTTCTCGTGGCTAAAGATTGTCATTCATGAGTCCATCCATCAGCCCGTATTCGTCCACTGCTGGACAAGGCCTCTCCAATATTATGCCACTCTTGGCGGTCCTCAGTCATCCTCATTCAGCCGCCACCCGCAACGTCCTTCAGATCGTCAGTCCAGCGGGCACGAGGGCGGCCTACGCTACGCTTTGCTGTACGTGATCTCCATTTCAATGCCTTACGGCCCCATCGGTTTCATGTTTGATTCGGCAGGCTATGTCGGTCACCTTCGATCTCTGACGGATATCAGAGATTGTCAGTCATGATTAGTGTTCGATATTTGTTAATTATCAAGTGTGGGGAGCTTCCTGCACTTGGAGTTGCGTACTTTAATATGATTCCTTTTTCGTCCTTCAGGAGTTCTCTTGCTTTACACTTAGTCCACCGTCTTGTTTCAGAGGTCTAGGAACTTTTCTAGAAACGAGCCAGAAAAGAGATTTTGGAATTTGCATAGAATGGTGTTTTATTTTCTTTTCAATTGAAACTTGAAACATCTATTAACAACAAACTATTACCCTAATTTGTACGATGTGTCTCAGGGACCATCGGGACTGCAATCTATTGTTTTACTGTTGTTTTAGCGGAGGGTTAAAAGTAATATACAGATATAGTTTACGGTGAAACTTCCTTCGATCATAATATCGATAACGTAAACAAATCGAAATCTGGTGTTTTTCACTCTATAACATAATAATAAGTGCCTGAAGATGTCGTTAAAACAATAAAACCGGTCGGTCACAAACCTTAAAAAGTAATAAAATAATACATAGATTTGTGGATCTGTACCTAGTATTAATATTTACATTGCACAATGAATATTTTACAGATTTGACAGTCGTTTCTAAAGTATATTAATGTAAGCTAAAATAAACATGGTGTTTTTCCACGAAAGTATGTTTGTTGTTCCAGTTCACCATAACCTTCGAGGCAATTTAAATATTTACAAATCGAGACGTTTTCAAATATTCAAATGTTTCGCAACCGCAATTCATAACCGAATAGTTATTAATTGCGGTTCGAAATGATATAAATATCCGTATAAGGACAAAATGACTTACTAATTTAAACCAAGGTATTTTAAACATTAAATCTTAGCCACGAATTGAGTCGAATTGATTTGTTTTATTAGGTTCTTCAAAACATTCAAGTTGCATAGATCTATGCGCCGGCGCAGAAGGAATGCATTATGATTGTTTAGCATGATGCATCGTAAATGCAGAACTCTTTAGTATGCCATATTGCTGGTAAATGTTGGTGTTTAGAATGTAAATATGGCTTTTAGCGCTGCTGCCAATAATTTCAAGGCGATTTTAACAGCATTTTATCTACCACCAAAAACTAAAACTTTATTCTAATACCTCTTTGTAGAAATGACAGAGAAGATATTATGAAATCAAATTTAGATTAAATAAGATCGTAAGATAAAAAAGGAAGATCAGTTTATTAAAAGACATTTAACGGAATATCAAAATATGCACCTATTAACGAAATCCGATTATAAATAACATTAAAATTAACAAATCAAATAACACTAACAAGCCGATAGAGATATATTGTGATACAGATACAGATATAAAAACGAAAACTGTCTATAATGATGTCATTAGTAAAACCAAACCCAAAATGTTTATTCAACAACAAACGTTACGTAAGGATTATTTAAAAGAGTTAGATCATAACCACATCTAGACTAGAAATGTTTTCTTTTTTCTCATTCACTATCAAAATTGGCATGATTTCAAACTTGGGCCTTGTACACATTGGTAATTCTTACGCGTTTCTATTGGCCTATTTTTCGCAAAATTCTTTGTACGAATTGAATCGAAATGTAGCTGTGTCGTAACTGTGTGCCCTCTTTAAAACAATGGCTTTTAATGGCTTCATTGGAGACGTTCAAAATTTTAATTGGAGGCGTGATAAATTCGTAATTTTATCGAGAGTATATATTCTCGATATAAATACCTTTGTGCTTTGTTGTGGCTAGCCTCAAGCTTGCACTGAGTTTGTTTCTTGGTTTTAAATAGAGTGCAAGAATATCTTTGTTGTCAATACCTGCATTTGGATCAAGTTCAGTCTTAAGAAATTAGGTTATTGCGAAAACCTTTTAAAATTCTTGTGCTCCAATTCCCAAAAACAATATAAACGGTACTTTATGTAAATCGGTCTGTATTTTTAGGTCACACACGAATGTATGTAGTGTGAGTAATATTTATTTATATATAGGACAAATTACCAGGTTCATTGCCACAGCCAAGGTTGGGAAACTCGACACTATTTGGCAACTCGGCGGGACGATAATTTCTGTAAACACAGCTGTTTGTTCAACTGAATCAGTATTTTAAATGAGACCTTGTATTGATCGACGCAGAATTCCATTTCACTTGAAGGTTATGAGGACTTTAATCGGCTTTTTGACCCTCGGAAGAAAGTTTTAAAGATTTACATACTGAGTTACTGCATATGGTTCTGAAAGCAATGTCCTCCATAAAACTCTGCGGCTAATAATAAAAGTGTTTTTGTCGTTTTCTTCCTAATTTATTCAGTCATATAACTGCCGCATATTTGTCTCACCTGCGTCATTGTATTGTATTTTTGGGTTTATAAAGTTTTTAATTTCATCGCTACTATATATTAATCAAATTACGCACGAATAGAAGCAAGTGATAGATAGGTTAGCTTACAGTTAAATTACTTTTATTTGAGTCTAATAAAACTTTTGATATTATAGGTATATTTATCATATTATTTTAATATCCTACGTTGAACAGATTGCTTAGTCTGCAGGTTATGGCAAGCCACATATCTTAAAATAGTTATATTTTAAAAACGTATCCATCTTGTTTCCGATGTGTATTGATTTTTATTTACTATAGTTGTCTGATGTCTTCGCGGTTCTGTACTAAAGTGCATGTTTGTATAAAAACGCTTATCATTGAGAATATCGATATCAGAAACAAAAAATCATTATGTCTGTGTTTTTGTGGATACCTAACATCCGATTTCCATTACCTTCAACATCGATGATCCATGGTAATTAATGATCAATTAGTAAATAAATCTTTGTGGGACAAAATTTAGTATTTCGATCACACAAATCACTGGCTTTGACACATGGTGATCGATCTTGATGAACCGGTTCATCTAGCTATCGCTCGTGCTTTCTTCTTCATCACTCCAAGAGTGACAGGGAAAGCATGGTTGAAAGGATGATAAGCATGATTGATTCTTGATAGAAAAGCTTTTTGGTTTATTAAAGACTGTAAAAAAAGCACTTTTAAAAAAAGCATCGCTTTTAAATTTATTGAAGCAGAATCACAATGTCAAAACAAATAGGGTCAAAGCGTTTAAAAAACATCGTACGCTATTGTGGAGGCACCGTTACTCTGTCGTCGGTGGTGTCTTGAAAAGTATTAATTATGTCTTACACCTACACAATGTGTTCACTCATTCGCATAATTTGGCAAGGAATCCATTCCATACTTCCTACCATTCATGAAACAAGTTTTCAGAATTGGGCTACTATTTAGCTCAGTATTTTTAGTGCTTCCGCCGTTTTCAACAACTTTACACCTAGTGGTCTTTGTGATAACTTGATGACTTCTCACCTAATAATACGAAAGTTAAACGATATTACATTAGGTGATAAAACCGCCGCAAACGATAGAAAGCGTGAAATAATTTTACATAATTTTCGATTATGAAATCTGCAATTTAATATGAATTTGTTAACTCTGCGTAATGTAATGAAACTATACGGAAATAAATGTATTTTTTAAATTGTAACACAAAGCATACGTAAAACATTCCAGCAACATTTCGCATGATTTCTAAATGAAACCTGTGCTTTATTATTTGCTACGCACTTCTTACTGCATTTCATTTCTAACCTAATCGTTTCACATAAAAAGTTCATGATTTTTCACTTGTAAATTATTTTCTTCTTGTTTATATTCTTTACCTTGCTCTTCAGTGAGAGAACTGGTTCCTGTTGGCTTGCATCTTCAGTCATTGTCACTAATTAACATGCCAGTTCTTGTCTCCTGCACGCATGTCTCAACCAGTTTGCGGCGACAATAGAGCTCGGTTCACGGTCGGTGTTATCCGACGGATCATATACAATTAATATAACACCATCTACTTTCACGTTAGCTGCTTTATTGACTTCATGTTTAGTGGCACGATGCATTTTTGCAACTTGGAAAAATAATTTATTAGCTAACGAATTTTCTAAGCGACTTTTGTCTGAGTTACCAATTTTACGATATTTTAATTTTTGTTCCCTTTAAACTATAATTTTATAGAGACATTAAAGCCGATTCTGAAGGCTTTAATTTTTAGTTTTAGTGCTGTCAAAATTAAAAATTTTTCAAAGTAATTTAACTTCTGTTGTTAACACTTATGAACTGTTCTGCAATAAAAAAAAAATATTTTTGTCATAACTAAAACTAAAATTAAAGCCTTCAGAATCTGCTTTATTTTTCCTTTTAAAGCGTTTCTTTTGAAAGCATTAATGCAGGTGCACGTTAACGAATTCTTGAATAACAAAATTAGCTGTCGTCGTGATACTAATTTACGAGACAAGTAGTGCATGTTTTAAATTATAGCTCTCTTCTTGTTAACCGTTTTGTCTTTTAATCTTCTTTTGACTGTTTGCCAGAACTGAACTCCACTATTGAGATACCACAATCTCCTCGTTACCACTATAGCTCATCAAATAGTGGATTGTTTCACATTAAAAGTATTTTGGTAAGAAAATATCTCATCAACTATGTAACTATAATGTATCCAACGAGCTGTTATAAATCGATGAGAACTTGACATACCAATAATCTTTTGTTTGTCAGATAAATAATTTACGTCACTTTCCCCACTGGGTCCTACAATTTCATACATCGATCGAAAGATATCAATTTCGCAAATGTCGACGAACTTTGCTTGTCTACAACTGGTTCCGTCTTTGGAGCTTAGTTGATACTTAGATGTTATCCTGTTAAACAAGTTTGGATTTTTGGTTAGACGCTTTTTTGGATACCGTTTTAAAAGCAGGAAATGTAAGCCACTTTTAATCTATTTAGTTGTTAATTTTTGCTTCGGTTCGCATTATTACAAAGTTTTTACGTGAAAGGAATTCATTGATGCTTTTTTTTGCTATAACTGAAATGTTCTAATGTTAATCAAAGATTATTTGCAAAGATTACGTCATATATCATCAAAATTAACAAAAACAGAGACTGTGTTTTCTAAGTTACTCTATATCCGATACAAGAACATAATCTATGCAGTTGTTTTCATAAATATAATGTCTCTCTTAGTCTGCAACTAATCAAAGCTGAGAAGTTTTCTAAAATCTATCTAGACAAGATCTAGTCTATCTCGGTATACTCCTTCATGGATCGCCGATTACGTTTCCAATACCACTTTCACTAGTAAATTCATTATAGACTAGACAATACCGCGCCAGCGCACCGACACTAGATCCTTTTAAAGTCAAATTTAAATTAAGCTTACCTTTCTCAAAACTAGTTTTAGTTAATACAGCATCAGAATTTCTCATCAAATCTCAGATCGGAATTAGCTAAAAGTCTAATTAAAAGCGACGTAAGTAGTCGCACTGAGCGCATTAACATAATCGTTCCGACTAATTCTCACATAAAGGTCTCGGTCACGTTTTTTCATTCCAGTTATTTCGGTTGTCATTCTGTCAACACATTTAATTTTCGAAGCACTGATGCAAACATAATTTGCTTGAGACAAACTAATTTTTAAAAAGACTATCAAGTAATATGTTCTGGTAACGAAACGAAGAATAAACATTTCTACACGAATTTATTAGAATGTGGTTCATTTTGATTCAATTCTGAAGTATATTCGAATAAACTAGCTACCTTACATAACCGATAACTGGTTATCAAACAAAGTATAGTAAAAGAGAGAGTAAAGTAAGCAAACGTCGACGATATGTAAAAAGCCTCTATAAATATATCTGTCACCAAACATAATCCCGCTCTGCCCTTGGGAAACGAGTTTCTCGATTTATTAATGTATCTGAAATCAGAAGGGGAAATATCAATGGTATTTTTGAGACTTGAGTCAGTGGAACAAAAATATCTAAATTACATATTGTTTAGGCCTTCAGTTACATTCAGCATGACACTACTCAGAAGCTAAAAAGGAGCTGATCTTGTAGCTAACTGTATCTGGGGAAATGTCCAATCCTGAGTCAGTGCAATACCATTAATCATTCCCACTTCAAATTTACAATTTCTTATACAGTAACGCCACTTCTAATTCTAAAATAAAAGAACTATAGAATACACGAGAAAGACATAGTCACATCTCACAGTAGTGCAGTAAATTTTCCTACAATTTCCCTCACCACAACCATATCCAACTACCAAATCTCGTGTAAACTATCCATCAAGTCTTTACCAGAGTTTCTTGCATCAGTCATAGGCTGTTAAATGTAATGGAATTATTCCGACTGTTAAGTTCAGTAATTTTGCGAATGTAGGCTTTTGGAGCGTTCGTGTCGCGGGATTTGTCACGGGAGATTGACCCACAGTGGTCAGAGCGAACGCGTGCGCAGGTACCAACCAATGATGCAGATGTACTGAAAATGTTGGATGTGACAAAGTAATGAACACGTATAACGACGACTGTCTTCTGCTCTTTGAAGTGATGTTGCTCCAAAGATTTTCTGCATATCATATATTGCTAAATCGTACATACATACATATATCTGGTGTAAGATTTTGATCAATTGAGCGTTAACAAGCAAATCCTAAACTAAAAAACATCGGTGTAAAGTTCGATTTCGATGTTGCTATGAGACACCTATTTTAGGTTTCAATTTTGATTATTTCCTTGCTATTGTACCGTTTCTCTTCGTCGCTGTCAGAAACGACAAGATCTCCTGCGTATCGCTTCTCCATCCCAGTTCGTACCTCCACGTGAACGCGTGAAGCCACAGAATCGCCTGCGCCGGCGCATCCACGACACATGACGCTCGTCGTGTCAGTAATTGGTTTAATCGCCGCTGGATCCAGGACGTCTGTTTGTAGGGTGCCTCCCGGACCTCCCTCATTATCTTGGACTCGAACATTCGCTTTCACAGGCTCCTCTTTAGTTGCGTTATTTGTTGCTGTATTGACAGTTTTGCTCTCATTCTTCTCGGAATGATGCTAATTTAATGAAGTAGTTAGTTACTAGCTTCATTTGCAATGATCGTTGTTATTTCGTAGGTTTTCGCAGCTTTTTTCCTTTAAAGTTTGCAGTAGCTACGATAGCTCAGTCAGTTGGACGTCAGACTGAATCTTGAGACCCGTTATATTTTGGTTTATCGACTCGTTTTATATCTACTTAACGAGAAACTATATAATCATGTAAGTCGGCTTGATAAGTCTGCATGATGCATCAGAAGCGGTTGCAAAATCAGCGTCTTCCTAAATTATCTCAAATACGTTTCATTTCATATTAAGGCGCTCTTATCCCAAAAGAGTGACTCTCTGTCTTTTTCTTTACGTGTAAGGAGTAAAGAAAATAACCACACTTTTGTACTTTTTCGTTGTTTTTATCGGTTTTTAAATTGTTTAAACATAAGGGATATGTTTATTAAAACCCAGTTACGTGGTCGACCTAGAAAATTTAAAGAGCAATATTACCAGATATGTTTCGCTAATAAAAGAGTGGAATTATGGAAATGGCATGATTTGAAAGGTCTTATTACATGCTGTGTTCGTGAATTATTTCTATCGAGCAAAGTTAATCTGATCGTGTAACACATGCGTGGAAGACCTGGATAAAGGTTCGAACTATATTGCGTATTTTTTTTTGGAAGTTTTAGACGATATTGGAAAGTTCTATTTGACTTTGAAATTACTGATTTTGGAATAAGAGCGCCTTAAATTTTAAAATATTGTGCTCAGTAGGTACCAATAATGAAAAAGAAAAGCCAAGTAATAAATTGCTAAGTAAAGAAACTGGCAACATTTTTTAAACTTCACCGTCTTTTGTCTCAGGCATGACATGTGAAACCTGTGAAGCACTTTCCCTTCTTTTTCGAGTTCCACAATAATGATGGACAAGTTAAACTTCGGTCTATCCATCAAGAGTGACATACATAGCGAGTGACCCGGCCTTGTCCGTTGCGATAGACAAGCTATTCATTGCGACCGATGACCGAGGAGGTGGCTGATACAATGGAGATCTTTGTTTGCTGATCTGCTTCTAGTTTTTTAGAGTTCTGTACAAAAATAGTTAAAAAGGGACCTTTTCGGTTTGTCTGTCCTGTCTATCCGTCCGCTAGTGTATGTAGGTCCGTTAGTATAATATATGTAATAGATGACATTAGTTGAAATAGCCAAATTCATACTGGAGACTTTGTAAGTGATCACTTGATCAATCGGAAAATAAAATTTGGGCTTCGCCTAATTGACTCAGGGTTGTTCTCATACAGGTATAAGGGCACAAATAATAATTTTTCGTATTTTGCAAAAAGGTTCATTGAACCTTGATATTGACCACTTACTTAAGTCTCCAGTATACATTTGGCTATACCAACCAATGTCTTACAGGTTATAATTATAAATACGTTTAAAAATGCTAAAACCAAAGTAATTCTGAGAATCTACAAAAATCAATAAAGAGTACTCGTTGTGTCTGTACATTGAAAAAAAGTAATAAAAATAGAAAAGGGGTGACTATATAAAGAAGAGAAATAGAACACACATCAGAAATTTTTAGAATCCTTTTCTGTCGGTCTGTCTGTCTGTCTGTTTGTTCACGCACATCTCCGAAACCACAGAACGGATTTGGAGAAGCGGTTTTTTTAAAATTATATCATCCTGTTCAACATATAGATTATAAGGGGTGTTAATAAAATAACGCCCAAACCGAAAACGGGGTAGATATGAATAATCGTGGGTAGAGTCGGTAGAGGCTATATAATATATGTAACATTCATCTGTCCTGTCCGTCTGTCCGTTCTAAGGCTTATTGTAAAACAAGGGAAGGGATCTCCTTAACTAAGCGGATAACAGCAGACCCTTTAAGTTTAGGCTTATTTGATTTGTCTTTATTAGTACTTTGGTAAAACAGTGACCAGATTCTTATGATGGGTTTGGAAGGTGGATACGGTAACTCCTTAACGGACAACATCAGACCTCTCGAGTTCGGGCTTATTTGGTCGGCCTTGATGAAAATATGGTGACCAGGATCTGATGATGGGACTGGAAGGTGGATACGGTAACTCCTCAACGGACAACAGCAGACACTTGGAGTTTGGGCTTGATCGGTTTTGATAGGTAAAACATGAGTACCAGGGTCTGATGATGGGACTGGAAGGTAGATACGGGATCACATCAATGGAAAACGGCAAACCCTTCGATTTTGAAATTATTTGATTGGTCTTGATTAGTACCTTAGTAAAACATGGAGTGCGACTCGCGAGTTTCGCTGCGTTGCGGAAGCCAGGAGTACCCAGCGAGGCCGAAAAACGACACCCGCCGAAAAGCGGCCTCGCTAGATACACCCGTTTCAAAAACGGTTTCACCGACGATTATTACGACGTGACAGCCTGACGGGTGATGAGTCCAACCGCCGCCATACGTTGGGCACCGATCAATAATGTACCCTCCGGGATTGGAATCTCCGGATTATAAGATTTACCACCACAGAGGGGTACGACGACGGTCAAATTTAAAAATAAAATGTATCAAAATATTCCCAAGCACCATATTTTCATTTCACGTTCACATTTGCCTGCGGCATCACCCGCGTGCCCTACAAGAAACAAATTACTTTTTTTGTCATAAGAAAACATTATTAGCGCTCTCACTCCCTTTCAATTGAATATACAAACTGACAAACTGACAATATCCCAAACAAAGCTAGCGTGACCGAAAAACTAGCATGTTAGGACAAAGAACAGCTCCGCTATGTGTCGTAAGATGTGTTTTACATTTTTCATTTTGAAATCAAATAAATGATTATATGTAAGCTATGCAAAAACTTTTTTGTTGATGGTGCTAACTGTAAAATACATCTATAGGTATATTTTTATTTTTTATTTATTTTATTTTATTTACTTATAACTAAACAATATTATGACAGGTTAACCTAAAGCAATATTGTTAAAAATTTAAAAAGAATCAGATAACCTACGATCTTATAAAACATGAAAATATAAACCACATAAAAAAAAATTACTTAATCACCTTGTACATAACTACCTATTTACATAACAAACACAATGCTTGTAAAGTCAGTCAGCGAACAGTAAAAAACGTCAATATCCGTCTCCTGATCAATTTTGTTCAAAAATCGGATAGCTTTCGTAACTGGTGCCTCCTTCAGCATATTTGTCCGCACGACAGGCTCATAGAACAGCTTGTTGGTTCTTGCTCTTTGGTAATTATCCGGCACAAACAGCCCTATCGACAGTAACACCTGTGGATTGTCTTGTTTTCCACGAACAAGTTTGAAGAAATAAACTCACTTCAAGCTTACTGTATCCAACCATACCCAAAATAAATAGGGTTGGATACATAAGTGGAAAGAAAGGGTAAACTCCATTTAATTTGAAATACATAAACCTTATAAATTTATTTAAAATTTTCTCCAGCATGTAGCTATATTTAGCTTCATGCGGATTCTAAATAACTGCACTCGTTTCGAATTGGGTCCGAACAAGAGCATTAAAAAGGGCTTTTACAGCCTTAATATTTTTAAAACACTGAGCCTGCTGCAAAATGAATCCTAACTTTCTAAAAGCTTTCTTACACAAGTCTTCGATGTGATTACGAAAGTTCAAATCATGCGTAGGACTTGACCAGATTTTGTTTGAAAAATTCCTGTTAATCTTTATTTTTCTTTTTTTTTAGATTTCATGGATGCTTCGTTGGAAAAGGATTAAATTAACTAGGGTAAGTTAAATTCATACAATATTTCAAGTGGTACTAGCTGGAGAATATAGTGATGTATAATCGGATTGTGGAGGTACCGCCATTACTTGCAAACACCCCCGAAGTTATTCTGGGAAGAGTAAAAAGACACATCTCAAACAGGTATAACCTTGCCTGGGACCTGTTGATTGTATAAAACAGACTGGTGACGGACAGCGGCGTCACTGATGCGAAAGTTTCGGCACCGCGCTCACTAACTCGCCTGCTCAACATATTTGAATAGTATGGGCATTTCTTCCAGGAGGATCGCCAAGAATGGGATAATCTACGAAAGGCCTATGTCAAACAGTGGACGAATCAGGCTGATGGATGGTTGGATGGAAATTATTTTCATTTATTATTAGCTAATTACCGCGTCCAAATCTGCACTAGGGATGTTATTCTTAATTGTACACAAAATATTTAATTACACACGTAAACATTAAAATTTGTGTACAGCGGCGAGCTTATCTCTACGAGAGATTTCTTCCAGCAAACCGAAAAAAAAGATCAGGAATACATGAAAAGAAAACAGTAATCATATGTGTACAAACTTAATACTTTCTACCAAATAATAAACGAAAACACACTAATTTAACTAACTAAAAAACCAATGTACATAGATATACATAAATAATGAATAAAATACATAGTAAGGGAGAGGCACCAAATACTGGATACTTTTTGAAAAATCAAAGAGAAAGTGTAATGTAATGAAAAAAATACTTATTATTTGCAGTCACAGTCACCGTGTATCTATACACTTTACCTTAGAAAAATAATTAAACTTATATCTCTGTTCATTATTTTTATATAATGGTATTTGTTCGAAGTTACAAAAATCAACAATAAAATCTTGCGTACCCTAATATTGGATACAAAGTATTCTCAATATTGGATATTCAGTATAGGGTACACTTAATAATACTGGATGTATAGTATAGGGTCCACTATTATTTTTTATTTTTAAGTGTTTAAAAATAAATGATTTATTTGAAACTTATTTTCTGCCCGCTGATCCCTTACTTGCTAAAAACTGGTTGAGGTATTCTATTCACCATTGCAAGTTGGAAAGCTTATGTACGAATTTCAGATGCTCTTAAACCATATAAGCTGTTGGCCACAGGCCATCAATAAACTGTAGTGTACTAATTGCTTCTCCATTTCAGGAGAAAAGGTAATCTTTCCTCCCATTTTTTTTTGATTAACTGATCTAATGTCTTAGAACAGTTTTTCACATAATTTTCCAATGTCGACCGAGGCACACGAATTATTTTCTGCGCTTTTTTGCCGGTAAATCCATCTACAAAAAACGTAACATTGTAAATATTTTAAATGAAAGCCACACCACAGTCAATGATGGTACAATACCACAATACTGGATACCCAATATTGGGAACAGTTGGGTATCCAGTATTGAGGTAACTACATAATATTACGAAACAAGGGTATAAAAAATAGACCATGTCCTATTATCCTTAAAATACCCCAAATACACAATAATAACTACATATGTGCCTAGCTAGCAGGTAACACTACTATATAAAATAACATTACTTACAGCAATTTAACAGCGTTTTGAATTCAATAGGAAAATAAATCGACGAGCGAAAAAACACTTATTGAATTTTAACTGGCAACTGAGGGCAAACATGGCGGCTGTTATTAGGACAACAGCGCTAAGTTACATTGACGTAGTCGTTTTAGCATTCGAATATAGATGGCGGTGCTTGGTTTCGTAGTAATTGAGGTATCCAGTATTGGGCACGTCTCCAATATTTGGTACGTCTCCCTTATAATAATTACACCTAAAAGCTCTTAGACACTTATCAATTAAAAAACATATATAAATAAATAATTAATTAATTTTTATATAAATAATTATATTAAAAAGCTCAATAATTTGTTAAATGCTCTTTCAATCTCTTTTTGAATGAGGAGACAGTTACGCACCCTCGTACAGTATGTGGAAGAGAATTCCATAACTGAACAGCTTGTACAGTGTAGTACAGTTCCCAAAAGCTCCTGTATTATGGGGAGGTGTTTTTAGGAGCAAGGCAGTATGTGACCTAAGTGGCTTAGTTCTACTGAACAGAAAGTGGAAGCGCTCACGCAGATACTCAGGTGCATCTCTACTAAGCTTGAGGCTTATAGTGGCATAAACTCTGTTTCAAGTTAGAACTCCAAAATGCTATGACGTCACGCCACAAGTCATCACTGCGCAGCCTGCTCATTCTGTAAACCTCAGTATTTACGACGGGCTTTCAGAGATTACTGTCTGCATTTATCGACATACTTGTCTATTATTAGCGTGTGTGCAGAACACTCCAGTAATAAAGCATTCCACTCAATGATTCAGTTATCACGTATTGCCTCGTAAACCATTCTAGATTATGCTGGAGCGCAAGTTGATAGTGCAAGTGAAGAGGTTTTAGCGTATGCTGATAATGCAGTTTTAGCTTGATTCAACCACAGAAGGCATCAGAAGGATGGTCGAAAGCATCCGGTCGTCCTGACAACCGCCCTATTGTGTTATCTGTTGTACACAATACTTTGCAGTTTTGAAACTTAGATTTTATTCAAAATTAATGGAATGAAAACTTTTTTGTGTCTAATCAGACAGGACTAAGATTTGTTTTTAAATCTGCATCTCTTTTCTTTAGAGATTTCCTTATTCTGAGACAGAGATCGACTGAATCTTCAAAGTGTCACTTCGTTATTTTACTTATCTACGTGGATTTTTTTTCAATTCAATTCCCTTAGAATAATTATTTTAAGGCCGTACCATCCTTTTCTCGAATACTCGAAGGTAAAGAAGGACGTATACTGACCAAATTGGCGACATCTGAAGAAGGGCCATGTCAGAAGTAACCGGAAACTAAGAGTTTGCATGACTAGATTGATGGAAGTGGAAGAGGCGAAAGAGGTGTGGCAGGATAGTAGCAAATGAAAATCTGTAGTCTCTGCCTACCCCTCTGGGAAACAGGCTAGGGTATTATATATGTATTATAATATATTATATTTTATTTCTGGGGTTAAGTTTCGTTTCTTAAATATACAATATTTGTTCCAAGATATGGATAATATGGATATTGAAGGTAGGACGATATAACGATGCTCTCTTAGACGACGACGGGATTACGTTGCACGATATCAATTGTATTTAATCTGTTAATCAGAAGTTTAGTATATATTTAGTATATATATACATATATCTTGTATATGTACATCTCTTGAGTTGGTTTAGCTTAGTATTTTAATAACGTTCTTGATCGCCTGACTTTTCATTGGTTAGTTAATCACCACTTAAGACAATTCTGCCTTCAGCAATAATTAAAATTCGTACATCCAGTCCAAGGTCCAACTCATCCAATATTGCTACACTTTTCTGAGTTTCAAAAGCTGGCATACCGCTGGCGACTCTGGTACGCGCCATCCGTCATTCGTCATAAAAGAAACAAATAGTAGAGTGTGGCATACTGCAGCGAGCACGCATGCGCCGACCCAAATACTCCTCGCTAACGGTGCGTGGCCGCAGACGTCGTGGTGTGCGATGACCTTTATGTGCTCAAATGCGGCTAGATATATGAAGTGCATACCTTATTGTGGGGAATTCCTGCGTCACCAACTGTAGGGCTTGATGCATTAATAAATGAAAAAAAAAAGATAATTAATGTTTGATTAAACATATTTTTAATTTTTCTTTATTCTGGAAAACAAACAGTCTTTATAGAATCACTCACTTAAAAGTGATTATTAAAACTTTTTGACCTGTAGTTCCTTAATGCTTACTTAAAGTTATAAATTTAAATAACAAAAACGAAACGATATGGTACGGATTTTGGGTAGATAACAACAACTATAATAACATATTTTGTCCGTCCAAGGGAAAATTTACAGATGTAAATTTCTTGGGGTCGAAAAAAATAATCAGACAGTTAGACTCGCGATACGTTAGTACGGGTTTTCACTTTTGTAAACCTAAGTGTCTTGGAAGTTACTTGTGATAAAAAGAACGAAAAAAAAAATATCTGTTCCGTGTACCCTGAATAACATTGTATCAATACTAAGTTTCCCATATGTTAATTAGTTCATGAATAAACCACTAGATGGAGCTACTCATAGAGTTACGTATCAAGTGGTAAGCGCGGATGAAGTCGCAAGCAAAAGATAGTGTATAATTAATATTAGGTTAAAATTGAGAAGTTCCGCAGTGGATAACAATCACATATAGTTATGCAGGTCGACGAAATGTTGAAACCTAACAATTATAAAACGCGGATTTCAATAAAAAGAAAACAACCAATAAATTAAATATACAGACTGAAAAGAAAACAACCAATAAACTAAATATACAGACTGAAAAAATTACTCAGCATGCGTATCTACCGACTTGGGTAAACGAAACGAACAAGCTATGCGAGCACGTACGCGTCGATTAGATAAATTTGACAGATAGAATCGATAAATTCTAAACGATAACCTTTATTGCAATGAAATAAGAGTTACATTTTTATTTATCGAATCGATGTCGAGTCGATACCAAATTCATGCTAGTACCCAAGGTAGATACAGAACACGACGTAAAGCTATGTGTTCGTACGACGTATCTAGAACATGGTATTGATATGCCGGAGCACATCACAATGCATCGCTTACGCACCGATTACGAATACTTTCACGTCGGACGAAGCGTTGGATTTGTGTTTAGTGTCTTTGATGAAGGGTGTGGGTGACCTGAGATTGAGCACCTCGTTTTGCATCAAGTAGAACTGAACTCTATGACGTTTCATTATTGTTTAAAACAGCGCGCTCTGAGCCGTGGCTGTTACAACAGAAATATCGCTCTTGAAAAACTGCGTTTTTAATAATAACTCTGCTTCTTTCAACCAGAAGCAGAGTTATTAACAAAAACACTATCGGTGTTACTACAAAACGGTGTTTAACTTTAGACAGTGTTTAAATCTGTTGCTGTCACTTTTTTACGATATGAAAGAAAAGGCGACAACAACAGATTTAAACACTGTCTAAAGTTAAACATCGTTTTGTAGTAACACAGTATTTGTTCAAACTAGCTAGATTGCATTCAAACGATTTTTTTTAAAGAAAACCTAAAATCGATATGAAAATAGAGGTTTACAAAAGGTTTTAATTACAGTAAATGTGTGAATAAATTCACGTGATTTGTTCAAACTTACTTTATAAACGTAAGAAGAACATATGTGTATTTTTAATGACTGTGGGTTTCCTGATTATTGCAACAAAATCACCTAAAGTCCGTCATTTCATTTCTATTTTCCCCTTAAGAATTATCAATTATATGACTGGGTCTTTACTGTTTTCTAACTAGCTAAGCAAATTCATCAGAAATTCTGTATTTAATTTACTTTTGCTCTTCAAAGACAGGTATATAAATATAAAGTCTTAAATCAATATTAAGTCTAAAATCAATATAAAGTCTAAAATCAATATAAAGTCTAAAATCAGTATAAAGTCTAAAATCAATATAAAGTCTAAAATCAGTATAAAGTCTAAAATCAGTAAAATAGAGGTTTACAAAAGGTTTTAATTACAGTAAATATGTGAATAAATTCACGTGATGTTCAATCTTACTTTATAAACGTTTGGAGAACATGTGTGTATTTTTAATTACTGTGGGTTTCCTGATTATTGCAACAAAATCACCCAAAGTCCGTCATTTCATTTCTATTGTCCCCTTAAGAATTATCAATTATATGACAGGGTCTTTACTGTTTTCTAACTAGCTAAGCAAATTCATCCGAAATTCTATATTTAATTTACTTTTGCTCTTCAAAGACAGGTATATAAACAAACATTGTTTGATAATCCGTTCTGCCAACTCTTTTCATATCACAAAACAGCTTTTCTTTTTCTAAAATGTTAACACCTTATTATGAATTGTTCATGCTCATCTAAAGTTCCCACTTCAACTGATTTTGTCTTCAAAATAACGACTTTCTCAGAGACTTTTCCGTCATCAGCGTTAACATCTTTCATTGTTTTGCCGTTATTACGTCTTCCACTGTCGTCATCATTTGACGTTGCTGTTGATTGTATTAGTGGTGGAGGTTTTAGAGGAAATAACTTTTTAAGTTCTCGCTTAGTAGTAGGGTAACGGATTATAATCACAGGTTGGTTTATAATTGAATTTTTATGGGTCCGCCGAGAAATAAACCTTGTTTGCGACTTTTCTTCATCATTCTTTCTATCTCTTGAATACTAGATATAATTATTATTCATTAAAAAATAAACACTTGGTCTTTTCGGAATCCGCTACGTTTTTGAACGTCACAAATATGAAATATATCTACACTGGCCTGCAAAACTAATTACTACACTTTTTAAATTTGTTTTTTTTCTAAACTATAGAAGTTAGAGATTTAAAATAATCACATAGTGAAGTTGTCTTTATAGTTCCCTATAGTTTCAAAGAAAGCTGATAAAATTTGCTATAAAACGTTTTTTATTTTAAATCTCTAACTTCTATAGTTTAGAAAAAAATCAGATTTAAAAAGTGTAGTACTTAGTTTTGCAGGCCAGTGTATTTATGGAATACGCGTACACTTATGTGTGGTAGTGAATATTGGGTATGGCAAGATAAACATCAAAGTAGAGTGAATGCAGTGAAAATGCGTTCCTTATGAGTTTATGACAGAGTGAAAAATACGAGATACATACGGGATTTTTGCGGCCTAAAAGAAGATGTTGTGATAAGAATAGAAAAAGGAATGCTTCGGTGGTTTGGACATGTAGAGAGGATGAATGAAAGTAGAGTGACGAAATAAATTTATGGTGCGCAAGTAGAAGGTATAGCTCGACCAGGCCGCCCTAGAAGGACGTATGCTGACCAAATTGGCGACATACTGAAGAAGGGCCATGTCAAAAGTACCCGGAAAAGAAGAGCTTGTTTGACTAGATTGATGGTTGTGGAAGAGGCGAAAGAGGTGTGTATGGATCGTAGCAGATGGAAATCTGTACTCTCTGCCTACCCCTCTGGGAGACAGGCGTTAGTATATGTATGTATGTAAATAAATAAATAAACACAATAAATGCAAATATGTTAAATTAATAAATATCATGCCTAACTCCGCCCATTCTTTTAGCCTTGTTAAGGCAAGAAACTTTGATGATGTCTTTTCTTTTTTAAAATACATTTTTATTTTGCAGAGGTAAGTATCTACTTATACTTAAATTATGTAAAGTGATAAAAGGTTTAATAATAACTTGGACGGAACCAGTGCTGTAATGTCTTTGTATACTTTATAAGCTTTTTACAGTAAGACCGCGTTCCAGTATGGTCGCAAGGTCGTTGCGCGTGCGGCGGTCAGCGCGTTCCGTGTTGTGAGCATGACAGTACTGTTACGTGATTGGCCAAGATTATACTACAATTATGTTTAATTATTAGTCGTTTTGGCATCGATGGATTCCTGACATACCAGTTTTTTCTTGTGTGTGAATTATTAAAATGTTAATCTTCGTATGATTGGGCATTTCTGTAACTATCTTTTGTTTTCTGCATTCGTAGTTTTTCATCTATTGGTTCTTGAATAATTTATTGGTTAAAGGTCGGTGTTCCGAGATTCGGGGTTCGGGGTTATGGCTTTTTAAGACGGTAAAAATTTAAATTTCTGAACAAAATAAATACCACCTGTTACCTTACAAGATGAAGTGCAGGTTCATTAAAAAAAATCACGGCACTCATATATAGTAACTTCAGAAAAAAAAAACAGGAATCTCAAGAAAATCTCTCGAATAGCATTGCGGCGCTACGGCTGTAACCTGAACTTGAAAATCCTGTTTTTTTTCTGAAGTTACTATACATTAGTGCCAAGATTTTTTTTAATGAACCTGTACTTCATCTTGTAAGGTAACAAGTGGTATTTATTTTGTTCAGAAATTAATATTTTACTATCTTAAAAAGCCATAACCCCGAACCCTGTCTTGCCCAAGCTCGGAACTCCGACCCTTAATGTAAATATTTATTCAGGTTTATATTATTTATATGCTTAGTTATTTTGTTTAAAATGCCACCTATATCGAAAATGTAAAATTGTAAAACAGACTCAGTTTCCCTCGTTTTATTGTAAGTTCTCATAATTTAGCTATTATAACCAAAACCGAATCGAAACAAAATTGCCTTAGGAACAATAAAACATTCCAACCGAAAAGTATTTCACAATTTTGTCTTGATACCGAAATACCACATTGAACAGATCAATTCACTCTCCTTTCAAATCGATACCTTTTGGGCATAACCTTGTTTCGATCACCCATGTAAGTCCATCTAATTTATAGCTCCTTTCATATCATGACATGCATTCATAAGATTGTAGTTATTCTTTACATATACAACGTGTATAATTCCACAGGTATTATGTTATTTATACATATATAAAACTATATTAATTCAAACCTTCCTTTTCAAGATGTACTGACTTGTTTTTCATAAGAAAACGCACATTTTTTTTCCACGTCCTGAAATTTTTGTATCATTTAGGTACTTGTTTAAAGAAAAGGGTCATTTAATCTACATTCTAGAGTCTTTGGTTTTACCGGCATTTTGTCTTGTATTTACATAAATACTTAGTACTTATGCCAAAGTATTGATATCCGACAACCTTATCCAAGGTCTAGCTTGGAGCTTCATCAAGTTGGTCTTATTTTAGTTCTTATTCAATATCATCATCACCATTTTTTCTCTTAACACTTTCAGGAAGCATAGGGCCTTAACTACCTTGTGCTATTTCACACCATCCATTACATTCTTGGCTCCATGTCACAACAAATTTTCACTGTTTAGATATTTTGTTATGAATAGTTCTTATTAGCTCTTCATACATTTCTTTGTACTATAGCCATGTCTTTTCATAATATTTCCTTATTGTTTTATTTACATGTTATTCTCCTAGTTCACATTCCATAGTTCACCGACTTATTAGCAGGTTGCGCGTAATTGCCGCGACCTCGCTAATTGCTGCGTACGCGCATAGCTCGCTGACCGTTAGAACGGTAAGTTTTATGTCTATGGTTCATTGTCATAGTTTTAAAAATAAATACCTCTTTTAGCGAGGGTATTTAGGGAAATCTGTCTTGGTTCAACGCTTTCATAACGTCTATAATAACGTCTATCCTGCTCAGGGGAAGCGGGCCGCTTAGAAAACTCGCAATTTCGAGGCGTTTTTATTTATTGTTTTGGAATAAGAAGGATGAGTTTTTAATATGGCGACCGTTTTGTATCACATTATTACGACGTTTATTTTAATTATTATTAGGTATAAGCTTTATTGACCAAAACCTTATTTAATTCTAATTAAATTATATTTAGATAAACTCGTAGTTTAGGCCTATCTTTGCGATTTTGTTGAAAATGCAAGTAATTATAGAAAATTGAAAAATACGTGAACTGTGTTAAATTTTCCATCATTGTTAAAATGTTCCATCATGAAGTGACAACATATACCATTAAATTCAAGTAGGTAATCATGTATCCAACGGCTGAAATATTAAGATCACTTGACAAATATTGGAAGAGAGTCGAGGCTAATATCCATCCATCCATCCATCCATCCATCAACCTAGTTCATCCACTGCTGGACATAAGCCTTTTCAGGACTTGGCCACTCCCGGCGGTCATCCTGGAAGAATTGCCCATACTCACACACGCTGGGCAGGCGGGTTGGTGAGCGCGGTGACGGAACCCTCGCACCAGTGACGCCGCTGCCCGTCACCAGTCTGTTCCATATAAGGCCCGGCTATTAGGGATGGATATACCGCCATCCATCGGTCTCAGGCATGGTGGGCCTCCTGGTTTTTTGCCTGTGAGCTGTCCTCTTACTCTCCCCCGAATTACTGCTTCTTCTTCTTCTTCTTAATTCTTTATTCCACAAAACACAGTTTAATGTACAACAGGTGGACTTAATGCTAGAAGCATTTTCTCCCAGTCAACCCGACAGAAAGTACAAGAAAGTTACAGAGGCAGGTGTGCAAAAAGTCTTTACAATTTTATATTTAAAACAACAAATAAAACGTTAAAAAAATACATTTCTGTACTGATATATAATTTTGTAATTAAATACTAATAATGTAAAAAGTAAGCTTCAGAAAAAAATATATTATAGATATAAGAAGATAATTACTTCGAGGGGTCTCCAAGTAAGATGGTGGTACCTCCACAGTCGAGCCCGGCATCAGTTCTATCATCTTAGCCATAATTAAAATTATACATAATTAACAACATTGTTGATCGAAAGATCTAAATGCCTTTATCATACACTAAAAAATAAAATTTAGAAAACGGAAGAGGAAAGATGATGGGTCACTTGATACGACATGACAATCTCATGAAAAAAATTATAGAAGGAAAGAAAAAGGGAAAAAAGGAGACTTAGGGCATTATTGTCTAACATCAACATCTATCGCTTTCAAAGGTAACATGATTGACTAGAATTGACGTGACATATCGTTTGTAGCCAGTCACGCGTACCTTTGAAAGCGATAGCGATCGGTGTTGAAGTTTGACAATCAGGCCCGTCGACGAGATTACTTTGACCAGGTAAAAGAAAAAGTTGATTTGTTGTACCGATAGGTAAAATCGATGGCGGAGAGGAGATCTGGGGATCTAAAAAGGCCAACTTGGATGAATCGTGAAATGATTTGAAAGTAGGATAGAGTCAGAGTTTCTTCATGCGTGCAAAAGAGACAGCATTACATCCAAAGCAGCCTTTTTAGAGGACCAGAGGGGCAATTAGTGCACCGACAATAGTGTGGAGCAAAAGTACAAGTTTTGATAATAAAGACTATTTTGGAAACATTACTTTTTTGTCAGGAATTCTTCATCTCAGGATGGATTGTTCAATTATCAGATAAACTGACTCTATGATACGCTTAAGGGGCTCCACAATGCTAAACATCAGTTTTGTATTGGATTCAGTTCCGTCAATGTAGAAGGTAAAAATTTTAAAAAAATATGGCTTGTTTTGTGACTCAAGGCAATCATTAGTTAAACTTTATAAATAAACATATCTTTAATCTTCTATTAATTATATTACTTTTAAAAAAGCATGAATTTCACGAAAAAAGCGATTCAGTTTCCATGTTTCAAAACCGATTGAAGCGAAACTGACACACACAGATACTAACGAGAAAAAACTATCTTTATTACATTACGAGATTATGGTTAATGTCATAATGTAGCCACGATTTCAAAATAACTGAAGCTTTGCGTGCGCGGCTTCTGATTAGAGCAGGATAGAGAGTCAAAAAACAAACGCGTTAGAGCAGAACTGAATTTTAGCATAGTGCAGCCCCTTAATGCACAATGCTGTGTTACTAAAATAAAATGAAGTTTATCAAAGCTAATTAATTCATTAGTAGCAGGAATTCACCTTTTACCCATTTTTAAATCACCCATTTTGGCACTTTTTTCAATTATTTCTTGTTAGCGTCCGTAACTGTCAAACAATGCCCGAAAACTGCGTTCCAATTTAAAATATGTTTTGCAATAATTCGACCCAAAACAGGTTATTCTTTCAAACCAAAGAAAGAAAAGCCCTTCGAATACTCTCCAAAGATTTATCTATTTCAGTCTACTCAAGATCTAAGTGTAGATGTGCCACTGATAACTGTCCGGGCTATTAATACGACACAGAACGGGTCCAACGGTCCGACTGTCTGTGTCACTTGGCGCCTGCACGTACAGCACGGTAATAGCGCATCAATGTAGAAGATAACTATTTTAAAGTAGGAGAAACATTGTATTGTGGCGTGTCTGATGATACAGCAAGCAACGTCAAGTCAAAATATCTTAATGGTAACATCTAGTTACAGTTCCGTTCCCGGTTAAATTGGCTGGGGGTCGAATGGGGTCGTCTTCGCAGATATGCTCACATTCTTTCTCTCCTCCATAGTGTATTAAACAATCCCTCTGCTCCTAGTTACCTCCGTGAACGGTTCACATTTATTTATGAACGCGGGCGTGAAATGCTCTCCTGCAACAGTCACAGGATAGCTATTCCAGAAAACAGAACAGGATTTTACAGTGATTCATTTTCGGTACACGCTGCAAGACTCTGGAATCGCTTACCAGTGTTAATTCAGGCATTGATAAAATACAAATCACATTAAAATAAAAGTAAAACGATTTTTCTCAATAGAGTACCCATCTTAGAACTCAAATATCCAATATGATTATCATTTTTGTATGTTGACTTATTATTTATATATGTATGTGTATACTTTATAGGTATGTATTCATTTATTTCAGTATGTTCATGTATTTTTATATGTGAGTTTATGTCTTAGATATTTAGGTTTATATTTTAATCTTGATTCTATTCTTTTCTGATTGGTGTTTACACCTCCACATATGTTATTTTGTTCATCTTTCTGTTAGCTACCAAGATATTGCTATTAGCAATAAGTGCCGCCCTTGTACACCATGTTTAATTGTTTTTTGTGTTTAAGTAATTTGTGTAAATGTGCAAAAAGTGTTATAAATATATAAATAAATAAAATAAAATCTAGTATGTTACGGTTATTCTAAAAATGCATAAAAGACGATCCTTTTTGGAATCAACCTTGAATTTTAAAATTTTGTATTATTACAAATCCAACTCCATAGTCGTAACAAATTGTGATGGGGTTAACGGGTTTGCCTTCTATCTTGTAGAACTATCGAATGTTTATATTTTTCCCATGGCGAAATGCATTCATCGCACATTCTGATTTGGCTCATTGGACGTAACGGTACTGATGGCATTTTGCTTTTGTCTGGATGATTCTTGACTTTCTTCAAAATCCTGACATCCGCATTTATAACAAACTACGTAATACTCCTTTATTTGGAATAAATCTGTTTCACTTCGGTCTTTAACCTTTGACGCTAATTCCTCAACGTCAGTATTGGCTGCATAGTGTAGCAATGCAGTAAATCTTAATCTATCTTTATATAAACGGAGAAAATTGTTATCAATCAATGTTCTGACCTAGGATCAAGTTTTAATGCTGAGCAGGAAACGTAATTTAAATTCAGCTTGAACATTCTGCATTATTTTCAATATTTTACTTTTACTTCTTTCGGTTATCACACGCATAGTTCGCATGTCCATCCGTTATGCAGGAGGCAGTCTGAATTTTGAACAGTTTTGTTTAAATATTCCCTTTATTTATTGTACTCAGACATATTGATATCACAACTTGGGTCATCTCAAAGTTATAACAATATTGATATCACAACTTGGGTCATCTCAAAGTTATAACAATATTGATATCACAACTTGGGTCATCTCAAAGTTATAACAATATTGATATCACAACTTGGGTCATCTCAAAGTTATAACAATATTGATATCTCAACTTGGGTCATCTCAAAGTTATAACAATATTGATATCACAACTGGGGTCATCTCAAAGTTATAACAATATTGATATCACAACTTGGGTCATCTCAAAGTTATAACAATATTGATATCTCAACTTGGGTCATCTCAAAGTTATAAAAATATTGATATCTCAACTTGGGTCATCTCAAAGTTATAACAATATTGATAGCACAACTTGGGTCATCTCAAAGTTATAACAATATTGATATCACAACTTGGGTCATCTCAAAGTTATAACAATATTGATAGCACAACTTGGGTTATCTCAAAGTTATAACAATATTGATATCACAACTTGGGTCATCTCAAAGTTATAACAATATTGATAGCACAACTGGGGTCATCTCAAAGTTATAACAATATTGATATCACAACTTGGGTTATCTCAAAGTTATAACAATATTGATATCACAACTTGGGTCATCTCAAAGTTATAACAATATTGATATCTCAACTTGGGTCATCTCAAAGTTATAACAATATTGATAGCACAACTGGGGTCATCTCAAAGTTATAACAATATTGATATCACAACTTGGGTTATCTCAAAGTTATAACAATATTGATAGCACAACTTGGGTCATCTCAAAGTTATAACAATATTGATATCACAACTTGGGTCATCTCAAAGTTATAACAATATTGATAGCACAACTTGGGTTATCTCAAAGTTATAACAATATTGATATCACAACTTGGGTCATCTCAAAGTTATAACAATATTGATAGCACAACTGGGGTCATCTCAAAGTTATAACAATATTGATATCACAACTTGGGTTATCTCAAAGTTATAACAATATTGATATCACAACTTGGGTCATCTCAAAGTTATAACAATATTGATATCTCAACTTGGGTCATCTCAAAGTTATAACAATATTGATAGCACAACTTGGGTCATCTCAAAGTTATAACAATATTGATATCACAACTTGGGTCATCTCAAAGTTATAACAATATTGATAGCACAACTTGGGTTATCTCAAAGTTATAACAATATTGATATCACAACTTGGGTCATCTCAAAGTTATAACAATATTGATAGCACAACTGGGGTCATCTCAAAGTTATAACAATATTGATATCACAACTTGGGTTATCTCAAAGTTATAACAATATTGATATCACAACTTGGGTCATCTCAAAGTTGTAAAAATATTGATATCACAACTTGGGTTATCTCAAAGTTATAACAATATTGATAGCACAACTGGGGTCATCTCAAAGTTATAACAATATTGATATCACAACTTGGGTCATCTCAAAGTTGTAAAAATATTGATATCACAACTTGGGTTATCTCAAAGTTATAACAATATTGATAGCACAACTGGGGTCATCTCAAAGTTATAACAATATTGATATCACAACTTGGGTCATCTCAAAGTTATAACAATATTGATATCACAACTTGGGTCATCTCAAAGTTATAACAATATTGATATCTCAACTTGGGTCATCTCAAAGTTATAACAATATTGATAGCACAACTTGGGTCATCTCAAAGTTATAACAATATTGATAGCACAACTTGGGTCATCTCAAAGTTATAACAATATTGATATCACAACTTGGGTCATCTCAAAGTTATAACAATATTGATAGCACAACTGGGGTCATCTCAAAGTTATAACAATATTGATATCACAACTTGGGTTATCTCAAAGTTATAACAATATTGATATCACAACTTGGGTTATCTCAAAGTTATAACAATATTAATAGCACAACTTGGGTCATCTCAAAGTTATAACAATATTGATAGCACAACTGGGGTCATCTCAAAGTTATAACAATATTGATAGCACAACTGGGGTCATCTCAAAGTTATAACAATATTGATAGCACAAATTGATAGCACAACTTGGGTTATCTCAAAGTTATAACAATATTAATAGCACAACTTGGGTCATCTCAAAGTTATAACAATATTGAGCACAACTTGGGTCATCTCAAAGTTATAACAATATTGATAGCACAACTTGGGTCATCTCAAAGTTTAATAAAGTCTTGCATATGTCAATTTCCTCGCCGTTGCATTTACTATGGTCGTTGTCTTCCTACACCATAGCTCAACAATAATTCTCTCTCATCGTTCAGGCCATATTTCAAGGCTCAATTAGGGCCACATCAGACAGTTATTGAGGAAGTGTGCTCTATTAATCCACACTATGCACCGACGACGGTGTATCATTTTTACCGAAGATGAATAATATGAAGGTAGATTTATTTTCTTCTGACAGGTGTTTGAAGGTTATGTTATATTATTATTATAACATCTGTTTGTACAATTTTAGTGTTATTTTATACATAATTATAGTCTATACAAGCTGACATTAATGTATGGAGCCAAATTCATACTCGGTAAATACTCAGTATCAAGGTTCGATGACTTTTTTTGTGAAATTCGTCATTATTTTGGTATGAAAATAAATAATTATTTTTTTATGATTTCTTAAAGAATTGTCGTATATAACGTCACTCACTTGGGAACTGATTGTGATGTGTGATTGCTTATAAAAAAGTGGTCTGTTTCTGTCTGTCTACTCATCTGCCATCCATCTGTCAAATTAATCGGAAGCAAATTATTATAAATTTATCTTGATAGCAAAGGACACATTTCTAAACAGCCATTTCTCAAGTGACGCCACCCGAAGGCAAATGAAAGTTGCAGCTTTTCCTTAAAAATATTCATCATCATGAGGTTCTTTAGACCACAAGTTCTAAAATACGACTTATTAAACCAAAATCTCTTTGGTCGGTTTTCGAATTAACACCTTAACATTAATTTAATCGATGCGAATTACTGTGGGAGGTCAACAAAATATTATTTTGAGAAATAAGCAAACCGTCTTATCACTTACCCAGCCTCCAGTATGAGTTTGACTGTATAAATTAATGTTTTTTTTATATAGAGGGTGTACATAGTCTGTGACCTTTAAATAAAATCACATAATCTACTGATCATAATGTACAACTCTGAAGAAAAATACCCGCGCAAATCTTCAGAGAAGAAGATATTCAAGTGTAACTTGTCTCGTAGGAGGAAGGTCTATTTTGAAACGATATCCGTGAACAGTTGTTTCACTGACGACGCTGCCTCCAAAAACGCCCGTATCTCAGTGCGTTAGGGTTCACGCACTTTTGTTAAGGCGATATCTAAACGTTTTAGCATCCCTGTTACTCCATATGCGAAAAACCTCTCAGTGCGAGTGGGACGGATTCGTGGAAAAGTAGCAAAAAGTCGGTTTTTTATTAATATAAAATGTACTAAGCTTTTTTGTCAAAACGATTTTCAAGGAGACTTCACAAATACATGATATCCTCATGTTGAATGCAATTTCACAATGAAATTAGTTAGGATTTCAGAATTATAGGAAAAAATAAAATAATTTAGAGGTCTTTTCGGAATTAAATTCTATCGAGAAAATTTCATCCAATCGCGTTTTCCTTCAGTGAGAATCTTAATCAAATACTCAATAAACCCAAAAATTTAATACGTAGATGACGTTATAGTGAGTAAATGGATTTGAAAAAAACCCCTTTTTTTGGTATCGCCTTAAAATCTCTAATATTACCTAAACTAATGATTTGCGCGGATTATGTTTGTTGGGAAAAGTGGTTCAGTATGATCGGTAGAATATTTATTTAAATGTAGCAGTCTATTTACACCCGGTAGGTATGGGTTCTCATTTTCAATAAATTCATTTTTAAATATTTGATTTATGTGTAGTCATAAAATCTCTTAGGTTCCGTAGTTCCCACATTAACAAGTTAGATTCCATAAAACACTGGACCTGCGGGGCTATTATATATCTTTAGTTGCCAACTGAACTGGGTGCCTATCATCAAAAACATATACTATCGAATTCAGATTGTCTAAGGATATGTTCGCACTAGAAGTGACGACACAGTTCGTAAATAGTTCAATACCCACTAAAGGCAATTTTGAACGTTCAGTTTTATCTATATTTTTGATGATAGGCACCCAATCCAGTTGTAAACCAAAGTCTGAAAAGTGCTTTGAAATGCATTTAGTTTTTGTAAAAATAAAGTAAACATAATTACTTGCTAATACTAACATAGTTATAAGGTGTGTCATGTTAGTAACCTCTATGGACTTTATTGTCTGAAAATAGTAATAATAAAATTCTTTTCAATGCAAGTGCTCGTAAAGGCCCACTTTTTATGCATCAAAACCGAACAGAAAGTCGATTATTTTGCCCTAGGGCTTTATTATTATTATTTTTTTTTAATTTGTTTGCAATGGTTGGCTAACCTGCAGCCTTTACTGTGTACCATAGATGTTATACTTTTTTCTCCACTGTTTAACGGCTCTGGATACAATCCTTTTGAGCCAATCATAATTTAAAGTTCACAAGATTATATTTGTTTTCATTACCTCACACTGCATTGAAAAACGTAGTTTTCACTCGCTACGCTCGTGTTTTAAATCGTCCTCGTAATTTATTCCTTTGCGCCCTTGTAGCATAAACTACTATTATTGCACGGAATAAAATTATCGTACAAAGGCGAGCTTAATATTAATTAGTATTTTCTACCAACTAACCTTTGGCAATAAGGAAATTGTTGAGGGTAGTGCCATACTATTTAAATAGGTAATCCTGAAAATAGTACTTAAATAATAAATAACTAGACTACATCCTAATAAACATTTAAAGCAAAGTTATAGTTTATAATAAAATACATAAACAGTTTACACAAATGTATAAATGTATAGTGATGAATATTCCTTAATTACTCATAACATATTATATAATACAGGGTGTAAATGCAAAACCAAGAATCCCTTTAGGGTATGAAAGTATACACGATACTGATATGATTACGACAAAAAAAGTATACCTTAAATTTTTACCAAAAATTATATTGTTTTCCTAAGATCCAGCTACAAACACTTATCAATGCAGTTCATTCACCCCGTAGTGCGGTAACGACCAATCACATTGAGTAATTATGTTCTGTGCTACTGACGCTATCAGAGGTCAACGACCAGCGAGAGTGTCCACCGGATTAGAGTATTTCAAGTTTAACAAATCGTGTTATTATGTGGTACTGCTACATAAAAAGAAATTGCCGCTATTTTTTTTAAACACTGTATGATTCATACTAACATACCCTAGAAGGATTCTTGCTTTTGCTTTTACACCCTGTATAGATAATATAATAAAGAATTTTTATTTTATTTTATTTTTTTAACGTTACGGGTGCTCCATTCCACATCAGACACACACAACTATAGAACAAATCCATAATACTCTGAATACGAACTGATATTAGAATTATTTAAAAGAACCAACGTATCAGGTCCCATCTTAACACGCTCATTCTCCAGTTACGTTATGTATTGAGAAGGAAATCCTCAACGATATATTACCTATATCGAAAGGAAATTCCTCAGTAATGCATCTTATGCAACTGTCACCACCAGGATTTACAACTGTCGTTAAATATCTTGTATATTCGTTCCTATTCCTGTGTAATAGAGATCGTCGCAATTAAATGTATGAATTTGTTGCTGAGGTTTGCATCAGTATTTACATTTGATGCGGTTATGATGAAGGAAGCCACAGAGTACACTAAACTAAACTTTAACGACTTGAAATACGTAGTAATCATCAAATTGAGGGTTTATAGGCATATTTGCAAGAATGAAATAACCATATCTTTAGATAATACCCACGCATGCAAGCAGCAAGTATGTATGTAGGTAGTAAGAGAATTCATATCTTCTATATTATTGGTTTGTTTTGCGCTCAAATGGTTAGGTAATATTTGAGGTTTTGCTGATCCTTTTGACAATGTGGAAAATGAGCAGCTCTTATGTCCCAACATACCAGCACAAATAATCCAACTAAACCACGACTGGGTTAAGGCGAATGAATACGCTAACTGCAATTTGGACCTGTCTTTGAAGGTCTACTCCTCCCACACGGGTGGTCCAAAAACTTTCATAAAAATATATGATAGACATTATAGAGTCCAAAATAAATTTCAAGTTTCATAAACTGTTTTTCTATTGTAAGTTTTGACAAAAAAAATCGAAAGTCATCGAAAGTTTCACATGATTAACACAAGAATTATCTTACTCCTTCCAAACGCCTAAAGCGATTTTAATTATTATTTCACCATATTATAGGATATTTTTAGATCTAAAAAATTTGAGTTCAACATTTTTTTTCCGTTCATGGCGTCCATGTAAAAAGTATTATTTTCTCCTATTTTGCGCTAGCCGGAGACGCAGTGGTTGTCGTAACAGCCACTTTTCAAGGCACGCTGAAATAACCATTATTTAAATGTCGTTTCCGTTGATATTTGTACCAACACACATCGAGTTGGTTATTTAGCGTGGTCATACGCCTTAATACGTGGGTTCATTTGATAAATCGAAGACCATAGAGACCAAAACTAAGCTAATATCGCGTTGGTGCAAGACACAGACCTCTAACTAGTTCAATCCATTGTGCCTATTTGTTACATACAGACAGACAAAGGGGCTTCTGTCTTTAAATTAGCGAGTTTTGTGTCTGATGATGGTGGGCGGTGCTAATTTACAGAAATGTTACCTCTGATGGTTAGGTACGATAAACTTGTATGTTTCTGGAGTATTCAGCGTAGGTTTCAAGATAGGGAAGTCAAATGAAACATGTGAACATATTCAAATGACAATAATAATATCTATTATATGAAATCAAAACGCTAGAAAGGGACAAAATTCGCGGCAAAGGGTGAGACGGCGCTGTACACACCTTTGTGTGCGTGTATCACTCACACGAACTCCAAAATCGATGAAAAAATTATGCGATTCGATTCCTTGGATTGTGACAATGATGAACGGCATAAATAATATGGGTTTGGATAAGAGATCGCTAAAGGCGATACGTAAAAGTTTTAGCGTCCCTGTTACTCTATATGCGAAAAAACTCTCAGTGTCTCATGGGACGAATTCGTGGAAAAGTAGCAAAAGTAGGTTTTTTATTAATACAAAATGTACTTAGCTATTATGTAAAAAGATTTTCAAGGAGACTTTACAAATACATAATATCCACATTTTGAATGCAATTTCACAATGAAATTAGTTAGGATTTCAGAATTACAGGAAAAAATAAAACAATTTACAGGTTTTTTCAGAATTAAATTCTATCGAAAAAATTTCATCCAACCGCGTTTACCTTCAGTGAGAATCTTAATCAAATACTCAATAAACATTTACCCAAAAAATACGTAGATGACGTTATAGTGGAGTAAATGGATTCGAAAAAACCCCATTTTTTTTTTGTTTCGCCTTATTAATAAAAAAAAAAATTATGAAATCAAAATGTTCCGCGTTTTAGAAACGTCAGATCTGTACGGCGTATGGCATTTTTTAAACGGCCGTTCATACTGTTTTGGGTTTGCGAAAACGTAACATCATGCAACGCAACTTTAAACACAGATTGAATATTTATTACATTTTTAACGCGGGCGAAGCCGCAGGCACGTCTAGTTTATAATAAGTTTCTTCCTCATATCATCCTCATCTCATCGCCTGCCATAAAGTTAGAATAAATCTTCTTCTTGTCCACGAATTAGATAACTGTTTAATCCCGTCTACGTACTTCTTCTATAAGCTTTTTCTTTGTTGCATTTTGTTAACTGACTTCAAAAAAGGAAGAGGTTCTCAATTCACCTGTATTTTTTATTGTCACAACCATCTATAAACCCTATAAAATTATCGGTTGTGGTCCGACCGTCAGAATCTAGTGCACTGGTTGGTATATCGTCGCTTATTTATAAGTGTATTTTTTTTTGTTCTTACAAAAAGTCTATATTGGGCACCAGTGTGTTTCTAAAAGCGCTTGCACATAACTGTTGCGGTCGCTGACTGCGTTATTTACTTGCAATTTCAGTTAATTAAATTTAGCCGCGTGCGCCGCCATCTTGGAACGCGTTTAAATTTCGAACGCTGCGCCCGCGCCCTAGTGACGCTTGTTTTGATCAAATTAAATGGATATAAGTGGGTACGTAAATAAAACAGTTCAGTCTGAAATAGCCGTTAATTTTTTGATTCACTGCACGCGTGAATCAAATACATAGAACTAAGTATCTAATCTACGTATACTTTTGTAATTTGAATTTTTTGATTGTACATTTTTTAACAAACAAAATAATTTTCTGCAAAGGTAGTGCTTGTTAACATGACAAGTCTCAGTTCAGACATGTGTATTTTAATAACTATTATGTCAATACGGTAAATCTATTTAAATTAATTCAACAATTTCTCTAGCTTTCTATTTGTCTAATCAAAGCAGCCATCTTGTCAATCGTTATGTCACCCTGTCACGGGCGCGTGCGCTTATCTTTTGACAGTTCCAAATTCAAATATTTATCATCTGATTGACATATGAATTTCGCCGTATTTTAAGCCCATGAGTGGTTTATGGGAGCCCGAATGGCATGGATTGCTATTTGCTATTGTCAAATCTATAATACCTTGAATACTGTCAGCTGTTATTATGGTAATTGCTATAACTTATTGTGTATTGTTGTACTTGTTTTATACTTGTAGTTCGTGTGTAAATTGTGTGATTGTTCCAAATGGTCCGTAAGTATTTAGGGCTGTATTTACTATCAGGGTTCTATTGTTGAATTTGCACTTATAACGAAATACTTTTTTTACAGGTACGTCGCCTCAATAAATACGAAGTTATTTATGTAAGTCATTTATTTTTAAAATTATCAGACTAAGAGATTTCTCCCTAAGGGAATATTTAACATATACTCCTCATTTTGTATATAAAAGTAAATGAGCTGTGTGTTTGCACTTTCTAACCGCGATAATCCATCACCGTAAGTGACGCTTTTGAGTGATACACTGATAATATAACTAGAAATGAAAACTTTAGTGAAAATAAACAGGCCAGTCTACTTTTGTTAACAAGTTCGCCTACATAACTGGAAAAGTGCAAATTTAATAGGTACTGATTTTTGTCATAAATAAATAGTTCACAAGTTTTACAACCACTGACATCCGATTTCAAAAAAGAATGCTGATTGGCTGCATCGGGCACGGTAAAGCGAAAGTACAGCGGTCAGTGGCATGCAACCATTGGATAACGTTACGCTTCCTGAACACATTTGATACGGCATTGTTTGCTGAGGTTGGAGGTCGGCTGGTTTTTGTCTCATTTTACACTCGATTTTATATCGAATGATATTGTTGTCATTGTCATTGGTTGTAGTGTTTTTAATATTACAATATTTTATTCTGAGATGAGATTGCTGCTGTTTGGAATCTGATCAAAGCTACAGACTTCTATAACAAAACTGTCGCCTTTTAGTGTGCAACAGAGTGAATTTGTACCTTCAACTAAAATTGACAAGGGGCTCATAAATCCCTGCTTTCTATTTGTCCACTGATAATGTAACTGTTGGTGCGCGCGCGCATGTGAATCGTTAGACAATGGTGGGCACAATAAATCTATTTGATAGTGTTTCCCCTTAATAGCTGCCCTGTAGTAATGATTGTTGCCTATGCGGTATTTATGAATCTCGTAAGTTTCTGATGGGGAACTTATGTGCCTTTGTGATTTTAAAGTCTTTAAACCGACGATAAGCGTCATGTTGTACGGCGAACTTTGATTGATTTCGGCCGGTATCTTAAAGCCAAGTTGTTGGATAGCATGAGTGCCCTTTTCAAATCCTTTCTCGACTTGTTTTGTGTTTATATGTTTGTAGTTCCTATTATAATGTATTCTGCATTTTCTTTTGAGGTGTCACTGTAGGATTCTTTCCCTTCATTTTATCCTGGCTTTTGTAATGAATATCTTTTCGTGACCCGGCTGTTGTGTAAAGAACAAGTACAAAAACCTTTTCGCAAACGCACATTAAGCTTTAACAAGCAGTTACTTGGCTTAGTCTGATGATCATTAAGATAACTGCTCGGCACACATCTGGTGACGCCCACTTTACCTCTTAACTTTACTTTAGCCTGAGTGAGAGGATTATATGTGACCTAAGCGATTGTGATGTAAAGAAGCTTAAGAAAATCCTGCCCAAACGGTTCAGTCCAAATTACTCAGAGTCGGACCTGCCAAAGGATGCATAGTGCGTATATCATTTGTCGTGTTGTGGGTGCAATATTAAATTTTCATTTCTTGAACAGAATTTTAATTTCGAACCAACCTGTTAATGATTGTGTAGAGAATATAATCTTAGTACTATTCTTTTACACAAAATCGTTATATGAATCAGTGTATTTAAGTATAACCTCTGAAATATACGAGTATATGTCAAATTCTAACAACCACGTAATTCTTCTGGAATAACGGCACATTTTTTCACCAGTTCCATAACAGTAGCGGTGGGCTTAGTAACGGAATGACCACTTTTTGCCGATGAATTATACGGATGTACAATGCAACATGATTATACGGTGTCAGCTATTGAAATTGTAAGTAATTTCGACGGTAATAAATTGATGTTAGACACTACTTTTTGTGGCCTCATATGCGTGTGTGTATGAAGTAAATTAATTGCAATTTGGTGTGATGATACCATAGATTTGCATGTTTCTGACAATGGTGCTGTGTAGATTATTTCAATTATTTATGATAATTGCACTGCCCACAGCTACCAATAGACTTCTATTGAAATTTGAGTCGCTAGATTAAATCTTGCGTGATAAGTATCAGTTATTTAACAGTTTTTACTTCAAAGAATTTTATGTTCTGTTGCTTCAGCATAAAATTCAATTTGCTTATCAATTTCTGAAATCTCTATCACTGCAATAATTTCTCATAAGCCCTGCCGTGCCCAAGTTAACTATTCCCTTCCATCTTCATCTTCTATAGATATCGTGTCGTATTTTATTTGTATGTAATACAAGTAATTGTCTTCGCTGTAATTTTGCTTAATTGCACATAGCTGTAACTGTGTGTTAACTAACAACCTCGCCAACATTAATTTTATCTCCATCCATAATCATAACGTTAGGTTAACTTTTAGTGAATGTAGATTTTTGCCACAGATGCCCAAGAGAGGTCATTGGCTTGCCGCCATGTTTTCCATAGACTATAGAGTTGTGTTGGAAATTAACAGAGCGTGGCCATAAATTACAAAAGGTTTGCGTTTTGCTCGGTATTCATATCCGTTTAGATTTTTCGACGTAAATTCATCATCACCGTCATCAGTTTGTGCTTACAAATCTTAGCTGTCGGATAAAATCTTCATTGCGATTAATCTTTGTTATCTGTAAGGATTTATAAAAATTACGAAAACTATTTTAAACACTGGAATTTAAGGCTAAGCTTGGAGAAGGTATCTTCTTGCCATATTTATTTGCATTGGTATAACGTTAAAAACAAAATCGCATGTCCGGTACTCTCTATCCTTTCCACATACATCCTAAGGGCATGTCTTCCCTACCATTACAGTGCCCCCAGGTCTACTCTTGGATATGCAATGATTCCTGTGGTCCCATTAAACATGGGGCTTCAGGGGCTAGTGTAAATCCTTGGGTTAATTCATTAATTGAGTCTGGTCAAGCCACGTTGGAATCGGTGCATTTCATTCATTAATTCAAGCTAGGAGAAGGTATCTTCTTGTCATTTTTATTCACAATGGCATTACGATAGAAAAACACAATTATCCTTGCATTACTGAAGTTCTCAAATTACTATAATGCACTGATTTATGAGATACTAACGATAACAAGATTACACGCTAAGCTATGTTTAAGTATTGTCTGATATCGGTATTTGAAACCTTCATCGAATTGGTAACTACAGGTGTCTAAAGAATGAAAATTGAATTGCCATTGCGATCATTATCAATGATTTAACTGACCTTTGTACTGCTTAGTTCTGGTACAGCTTTAAATATCTTTTGTAATGGGCCTACTGTTGCGGTTACCCGATGGTTATCAATATGAATGTCAGCATTTGTGTCTTTAGTTTTTATGTCTATGTGTTGATTGTGTAAAAGTTTGATAATCTCATTTATCAAATGCATGCTCCACTAAATTTGTAACTTGCTTGATATCAGTTACACTGATAATGTCATTTGAATTACCACAACAATGCAACCTTGACACTCCCTGTGGCGTTTGTTCCGCTATCAAACGTTTGGTAAACTGTTTTGCAATAGCTCTTTTGATACAATTTAACTTTTTTGTTAATTTGATTCGGTTTTTATTGTACTCAAGGACTAGCTTCAATATGGATATTGTGTATGAAGATTGTAGATCAGGGCTATGTTGTAAACAGTAAGGCAAATAAAGTGCTAAGTTGCTTTAGTATCAAGATAAGCAAAATGTATGTATTATTTTACCGTATTTACTGTTACTCTTAGTGGAATTATCATAAAATTCCGTGCTACATCCTACGCATAAAAGGTAGTTCTTCCTTTAATAATAATTTTAAATTATACCGGTTATCTAAGTTTTCTCAAACAAAGTAAATATTCTAAATAGCAGGCTCTTTAGATAGCGCCGCCGACAATCTTATATCTACCATCATATTATACACAGTGGGAGTATTCTATAGTCGAAGATATTCTTAGAATTTCAAGGTTAACGTTCAAATCAAGTTGTTTTCAAAAGGTGTCAAAAGTATCTCCTTGAGATGGAAATTCGCTAGTAATTATATGATTTAGATAATAATGTTATATAAATATAAATTAGTTTTAATCATGACTAGTATTCAATTAGAAGTATGTATGTATGTAACTGGACTGATCTAGGTACTGCATTATTCGTATTTGGTAAATAAAGAATGACATTACTAAATTTAATTCTGCTATGTAGATAATCATTGATGGTCTCTCTATATACACACTACATTGTTGGTTATCCTAATTTAAATTATCACAGATTTTTATCTCATTCTGATACTATGAGTTTTGATAAGTAGGTCAGGTGTAGATAAACTATAGTGTATGAAATCACACATAACTATATGTATAGCTGAGTCAATCTAAGAATGTTTGTATGGAGAAAGGTTGAGTTAAATGTACACTAGGTTAAAAATTAGGAATATATCAGTAAACTAACTGAAAAATTAAAATTCAAAGAATGTCTGTAATGATATTATCAAAACTCGAAGCGACCTTATTTGTTACAAAATGGTGTATAACATGAAATAGCCCAAGTCTATCTACATTCTTGCACTTTATTTAAGTGTTTTATATGAAGTTTTGCAAGTAACTTTGTTTCGTTTAGTGCACTGTTGCAATCTTTTTGACTTTTATGGACATTTAGTGTCGGTTTAGTGGTTTGTAGTTGCTTAATACGTTTTGGAGTTATCTCTCACATTCTAGATGTAAACTAAAAGTTTTAAAAGATTTGTTTTGTCTTTATCACTATAATTTTTTCAGTTACTATTCATAATTATCTTGCTTTTCGTAATTTCTATATTGTTTTTTGCTTTGACTTTTACTGTTGACAAATATTATCATGTTTTATTCATTTTCAACATCATTATATTGGCGGCAATCTTTTTCATAAATAAAGTTACAACATGTATGGAAGTTTCCGCATATTTAAAAGGTCCAATAAATAATATTGCACATAATTATTCTTTTGTGATACATGGTTTCATAATGTCGTCGCTGCCATTATCTTTTATGATATCAAGATCGATTTCACTAAAATGATTTATGAAGTGAATATCTTGTGATTTACGTACGGGTTACAAAATATCTTCATTAACAAATCGTTCACATACTTATGGTTTATATGGTTTATACTTTAAAATATTAAATGCACATCACTAACACTTTTTATTAATACTTCTTTAAAGTGGTGCATGATAAATAATTTAAGATTAATTTATTCCAATTATCAAAACATCCGGTAATAAACAACACTTTGAAGTCATCATTAAATTGCGTATGTTGATCAAGTATTCCTACTACAAGTATTTCACGATATTTACATATGTATTTTCAAGACTTGCTAGTATGCAAGCTGCGTGCCATACCGCGCAAGACTGATGTGATGATGCAACGGCGGCGCTTGACTCCAAATGGCAAAATGCCCAGAGCTGGACTCGTGCTAAGCGGGTATTTTGCAATGTAATTTAACCCTTGGGTTTTATTCTCTATCTAGGTTAAAGTTAAAAATGGGTGTGTGATTGCTTGTGGTGAATAGTTCCTTCGCTTACTCTAGCTAGCCAAGTACTGGATGTACTTGAGTGTACTTGGTTTATGTTTTCCCTAGAAGTGCCATCTCCAATTGGATGTGTGCTACCATTATATCGGTTTTGAGGACTGCTGATCAGTTAAGAAGTTTTTTATCAACATAGAACCATTTAATGTCGTATTGTTCATATCATTAACAACATCAATTTCTAGTATCATTGTTCTAACTATATTTTTTTCTTTTGCTTAACTTTTACTCAGTTTTATCTTAGTTTAGGAGTTTTTTATCAACATAGAACCACTTTAATTGTCGTATTGTTCATATCATTGACAACAACAATTTCTAGTATCATTGTTCTAATTATATTCTTCTTCCTTTTATTAACTTTTACTCAGTTTTATCTTAATATATTTCATAAGATTACCATCTCTCTGTACACTTGGTACGGTACACTGATATGTGATTAATAATTCACTGTCTCTGATCTGGGGGCACGGCAGTGCCCCCGCCGAGTCTCGCGGAACGGCCGTACCATCCTTTTCTCGAAGCAACTCACGGCACTTTCAACCCCCCTGTATCTTCGTTGTGGGTAGAGCTAGAAGTCTGAAATTTCAGTTACCAAGAGTACTTACTGATCCTACTACTGACTCCAAATTACAACTTTGTACCTATATTTTATTACGAAATATCTCAAGTCAAAGTTCCCTTATTTTGTCACTGACTGACTGACACATCATCAAAAGTCTAAAGGTGTTCTAGCAGGCCTACAAACTTGAAATTTTGCATGCGGTTAGTGTTAAGTGTACATTGCAACAAAAAAATATAAAAATGTTATTTGCGGTTGGTAATTTAATATTTCCATACAAAGTCTATACAAAATGTATGTTTCCAGCTGCATCTATAAATTTGTATGACACTAGATGACGTTGGTGGTATGCTGCTTTGCATTAAAGACATCTACCACAAAAAATTCTACCTCGTGACGCTAGATGGTAAAAAGTGTAAAAAAATGTATACCTTTATTTCCGAAAATAGAGCAAGTAGTAAAAATAAAAAATAAAACCGTTAAAATGCGAAAAAAAAAACCGGTAAAGTGCGAATCGAACTCGCGCATAAAGGGTTCCGTACCCCTACACAATACGGGTACGGAACCCTAAAAGTATATAACAACCATATAGATGCCATAGCAACATTAAGGCGACAAAAACAAAGCGATAAAACGGTAGCGCCTGACAAACAATTTGGTACCTTTTTAGTACGGAACCCTAATTTTCATTAGTTTACTTTAAAGTATTTACTACAGACTGGGTGATGAACCCTAAAAAGGGTGGTTTATAATGTTTGATACATTCACAATTAGTCAATTTAAGAAGAGAATATCAACATTTCGTAAATAAGTCACTAAAAAAACGGTAAAGTGCGAATCCGACTCGCACATAAAGGGTTCCGTACCCCCACACAATACGGGTATGGAACCCTAAAAGTAAATTGCAACAACATAGATCTATGCCATAGCACCATCAAGGCGACAAAAAACAAAGCGATAAAACAGGATAAAACGGTAGCGCCTGACAAAAAATTCGGTACCTTTTTAGGAAGGAACCCTCATTTTTTATTATTTGTTATTTTACTTTAAAGTAGTCTGCCTAAATTTTCAACTTGTAGGTACTTGTATGTAAAACCGTTCTAACGATAGAGGCTTTGTTATAATAATCTGTGCTTTGGGTAAGGAACCCTAAAACACATTTAGTCTATTTAAGAAGAGAAATATCAACATTTGGTAAATAAGTCGCTATTAAACCGGATAAGTGCAAGTCGGACTCGCTCACGAAGGGTTCCGTACTACCGTCACACAATATGGGTACGAAACCCCAAACCATTATGGTAAATACCAACAATAAAGATGACATAGCAACATAAAGGCGACAAAAAACAAGGCGCTAAAATGGTAGCGCCTGACAAACAAATCAGCACCTTTTGAATAAGGAACTCTAACATTTATCTGCCCAAAATTGTTATATTATAAAGATAAAGCTGAAACAAATAACGTCGACTAATTGGACCCCCCCTTTAGTTTCCATTTCATATTATTATTTGCCGTGATAGAGGACAAAGTAACATATATTATGTGAAAATATTTACGCGCTATATTCACCTATACCGCCTGAAGCTGTAGACCTGTGTGATAGATGGGTAGACAGCGGAGGCTTATTAATAGGGTCACGAAATCTTAGGATACGGAACCCTAAAAATCAAGGTAAAAGGTTATTTATCCAGTAAAGCTTACAGGAAAAATAAAGCTGCTAATCTTGTATTATTTGTATATGCATCCTCTATGATGTAGGTATAATGAAATGTCTTTGTACTCGTTAGTCATTGAATAAAGACCAGGTTTAGACATAATAATGTACTCTGTGGTTTAGACTGACAAGCCTGCCTTTCACTTCATGGTCAAAAGAAATATTAACCTGCCTGTTGCATCTAATTGTGGATAATAATAATAATAACTTACCGTAAAAATGAATATTGCAATGTAGCCTGAAATATTGTCCACACCTAGTTGTCCCTATACCTGGAGATAGTTTATGTTGGTTCCATTCTTTGTCATTCTCTATGTATGAGAACATTGAGTCGTCGTATGATATTAGGTTTGCGGTAGTCGAGTATGTGGAAGCGCATTGGGATGAAATACAACTTTATACGTGTGACGAGCGTGGAGACACATTGACGCTGACCTGTACTCGACAGCAATGATGAAAACTACCACCTACGGTTCCGTATCCGAACTTATGGGAGCCACTTCTTTGTATCCATTTACTTTCGAGGTTTACAAAAATAACCGTTTGAGAGGATCATTTAGTGGCGATCCTGGGACGCCAGTGAAACGTTTACAATTCTCTGGTAGTTTCTTAGGTGGTCATTATGAAGTGCTCCTTCCCGATACTAGTTTCTCTGGAGTATGTCCAAATGATCAGTAAAAGGGAGTGGGCTTTAAGAAAATCCGTAGCTGACGTACAAGAAATATTACCCGAGAAGAAAAAAAGGAGGACTACCTACAAAAAGAAATGAGATCCCATCAAAAACATAAAATGTACAAAAATGTCGAGTCTCGCAATGCAATCCTTCCACCGTAAAAAGTTGTGAGATCTTATGTAAAGCCAAGTCTGTTATTTTAGTTTGTATGGAAGCACCTTTTCATTTTAGTTAGTATGGGAGCACCTATTGAACAAATGTATCATTAATTGTTTCCTAATTAGTTACCTACCAACATTAAGTGACTGTATTAATATTAGTCATCTTTATTTCTCTAATAAAATATAGTGACTTGGCAATCGCAGAGCACAAATAAAGCGCTGATGCGTAGAAATATCTTCTCAAATCGCTAACAAAAATTGGTATTAGGTAGATATGTTGGTGTGCGATTGCGAAGTCACTATATTTCATTATAGAAATAAAGATGACTAATATTAATACAGTCACTTAATGTTGGTAGGTAACTAATTAGGAAACAATTAATGATACATTTGTTCAATAGGTGCTCCCATACTAACTAAAATGAAAAGGTGCTTCCATACAAACTAAAATAACAGACTTGGCTTTACATAAGATCTCACAACTTTTTACGGTGGAAGGATTGCATTGCGAGACTCGACATTTTTGTACATTTTATGTTTTTGATGGGATTCTATATTTACTAGTAGAAGTATTATTGCAAAATAAACTTAATTATCAGTTTCAGCTGAATTGGTCTCACCGACCGACATGACAATAGTCTTGTCGTAGTTAGTACTCGTAAAGATTCTATTCTAGGCCTATTTCCTTTCTGACATTTTATGTCTGACCGTGCGTTTGTAATGAAATGAGGTTGTTTTAGCAAGTATGACTCGAGTGGTGGATGTAGAAAAAGTAAGAAGTGTGTTAGTATTGTGGTAGATAGACATCTACTCGTTGCCTACACCTGTTCTCTGGGAAACTGTCGTGAGTATATGTATGATCGTATTCAACCGTCCGCCATTGATTGAATGTTGATTTCGATCACAACAGTGTTGTGAACTTGTAATGTTTCTCTTTTTTATACTGTATCTGTAATGGGGAAATAGACTCTAGAAATGCATCTACTTTAGAAGTTAGCAAAACAGATTCTGAAGTCTTTCATTTTAGTTTTAGTGCTGTCAATACAATTGTTTTTCTATTGCAAAATAGTTTCGAGGCTAAATTACTACGGAAAATTTAAATTTTTGACAGCACTTAAAGCCTTCAGTTCAGAATCTGCTTTAGTGGTTCCATTGCATAAGCATAGCTCGAAAACGGCTCGGCTGATTAAGCTGAAGTTTACCGAGTAGGCGGATCCGGAAAGTAGATACAATATTATAATAAAAAAATATTGTATTCTATAAAATATATAGTAATTACAAAATAATTATTATAATATTCCTTATGATTATCAAGTACATCGTCACGGCATGAATCTCCGAGGGAGTTTCAGTGGTATTTCCGGGTTCAACACTCGTACACCCACGATTTCACTGACGATTATTACGTCCCAGCTTGGGCGACTGGCCAGCCCTAATTCGGGCCCTAAATCTTTAATTAGATGATAATATCATTTAGTGCTCGGACCACTTTGGTAATTTTATCGCATTATTTCTTTTAAGAGGATAGTCTCCGCAAAACCATAATTTACTTTTCCTTGTTTGAAGAATATAGTAATACTACTGAATTTGTGAACATCGTCTAAATTCATACTTGAGCCTTGCTAAGTGATCAGCATCATGATCCAATAACGACTGGGCGTGAATTATGTACTATGGAAAGTCGAAATTTCATTATACGAATTTCACCAAAATTGTTATCGATTCATGATGCTGATCACTTACCAAGGCTCCAGTATGAATTTGGTCGATGATCAAAAAGTCACGTACCCGTATTGTGTGGTGGTACGGAACCTTTGAGCGAGTCCGACTCGCAGTTGGCCGGCATTTTTTCTTCTTCACTTCTATTTATTAAAATAAAATTTAGGAACAATCACAACACTTCGTATGATCTAGATACCTAGGTATAATATTCTTCTTCTATAAAAAAGTACTTCAGTTACTGTATAAGTTGAAAGGTCAGTGCAAGGTCGTTAACGTAGGTAGAAGCCAGGGGATGAATGCAGGAGTCGCTAAAAGAGATCAGCTCCTCTAAAAAGTATTTCAGTTACCGTATAAGTTGCAAGGTCAGTGCAAGGTCGTTGACGTAAGTAGAAGCCAGAGGATGAATGCAGGAGTCACAAAAAGAGATCAGGTCCTCTAAAAAGGCCGCTTTGGATGAATCATATTATGATTCTGTTGTAATGCTGTCTCTTTTGCACACATGAAGAAACTCTGACTCTATCCTACTTTCAAATCATTTCATGATCCACTCAAGTTGGCGTTTTTAGGTCCCCAGTTTCTTCTGAGAACTGTCAATTAATTTGCACATGTTCCTTTTCCACCATCTCCCTTTTTATCTAAAATGCTCTTCTAATCTTTTAAGGTGGCAGGTGGTAACTAACTGGTAACACTTGGCGTGTAGTTTTTTCACCAGACCTTTTCTTGGCTACCTGCTTCAGATTCTGTTGTATTGTAATTAAATGCTTCATTAACATTTTATACCTAGTTTCCAGTAGCTTCGAAGTTGGGTTCGTTTGTTAAAATTGCTAAAAAATCCATGTATTGTTTACAATTTTTGTTGAAAGACCTTCTAGACGAGTGTTTTTATAATTAACGTCAGTGTCGACTTTGAGAACGACTTTTATTTGTTTATTTATTAATGTATTCGTGAATAAATTTGCTAGGTCTAATTTAATGTTAGAACGTCGATAGATAAAGTTTCGTTATTTACATATACAATATACAGGTAAGTCGCTTCTTTACTTGATTGTAATGATACAACTGAGGAAGCTCTAGCTTTCTGAAACTTTTTTTTTGTCGAACGAATGACTCTGTCAAATTTAAAATTGAAATATAAAAACGAAAATATTTCAAAGTTACTTTATTCTCATCATCGCTAAAATTAAAGTCAGACAGTGTAATAACAAGCAAAATTAAAGTCAGACAGTGTAATAACAAGCAAAATTAAAGTCAGACAGTGTAATAACAAGCAAAATTAAAGTCAGACAGTGTAATAACAAGCAAAATTAAAGTCAGACAGTATAATAACAAGCAAAATTAAAGTCAGACAGTGTAATAACAAGCAAAATTAAAGTCAGACAGTGTAATAACAAGCAAAATTAAAATCAGACAGTATAATAACAAGCAAAATTAAAGTCAGACAGTGTATTGACAAGCAAAATTAAAGTCAGACAGTGTATTAACAAGCAAAATTAAAGTCAGACAGTGTAATAACAAGCAAAATTAAAATCAGACAGTATAATAACAAGCAAAATTAAAGTCAGACAGTGTATTAACAAGCAAAATTAAAGTCAGACAGTGTAATAACAAGCAAAATTAAAATCAGACAGTATAATAACAAGCAAAATTAAAGTCAGACAGTGTAATAACAAGCAAAATTAAAGTCAGACAGTGTAATAACAAGCAAAATTAAAGATAAACAGTATAATACACAAGACAAGACCAGACAAGACAAATACCTACTCTTTATTGTACACCAAAATAAATAAAACAGGTAAAAGAAGGTAACAATTGGCGGCTTTATCACTTATAGCGATTTCTTCCAGACAACCTTTGGGTGGAAATTATTTGTTGGAAAAAATAACGCGAAGGTGGTGCACAAAATAAATAATAATTATTAAATGGATAGCAAATACCTAAAATAAATACACAAGTATACCATTGTACATACAAATACTTAGAATACGATAAATATATAAACTTGCGATTTTGTCATCATTGCATTAAAAATTATCCAGTTCCTAGCTATTATCGTTAGCATAATTAAATTCGAAATTGGCAATATCTGCAAAAAATATTTTTTCAGTCAAACTTTTTTGTAATGCTGTGGATTTTTGTTTATAAATAAATAAAATAAAATAAATATAATAACAACGGTTAAACCGATCTGAATCTGTAAGAATCGCAAAAATTCCTTCTTATCTTATAAAGGAAATGTCAAAATAATTAAATAAAATTCATTATAAATTTTTAATTCATCTACAATCACAGTATGATCTCCAACCGCCAATTTCCTCACCATCCTGCTGTTACACACGCATGCGTATTTCACACCGAGATACTTATCGATGTAGACATGCTAAATTATAAAATATGTTACTTGGAATAACAGAGATACATATAGATATAACATTTATATTCAAAAAACAAGATACAAACATACATACATATACATAGCTGTCGGCTAGACATACATAACTTGATATATTTAATGCGAATGCAGTTGCCTATAAAAGGCAAATCAAGCTGATTGTTCCATAAAATAATTTTTAAGTATTTTACTGTTTTTAAGTTAGTGATGTACTTATATGTATTTTTTTTTGTCTATGCTGTATTTATGTAATAATATTAGTATTTTCCTTTTAATTTAGTTATTTTCTTTTTAATAATAGTTAGCATGCTGTGCGTGCGCGTTCCTAACCTTTGTAATTATCTATTGTCATATCTCTGATGAAATAAAAAAACAAAGTAACGATACAAAACAGAATTTAATAAACTAACGTCTAAATCTAACACGATTATTACTAAGACGTCCCACGTGATGGGTGGCCAACCCTATTTATCAGTTTGTCTCCTTAAATATCTTAAAAGATTTGTAAGAAAAGTTATTTAAACAACTGTGCGACCTTATCACAGTATTGACCTAATCCTTTTAGTACGAACCGACAAATAGGTGTGAAATGAAATAAATTATTTTTATATATGTAATGTAGGTATATCAGATACACTTATTGCAGGTCGGTTTTAATGTTATATAATTAAATAATCTATGTCAGAATTTGTCGATAGGTTTTATATAATAATTTTTTCAATGCATGTGCTCGTAAAGGCCCACTTTTTATGCATCAAAACCGAACAGAAAGTCGATTATTTTGCCCTAGGGCTTTTATTATTATTTTTTTTTTATTTGTTTGCAATGGTTGGCTAACCTGCAGCCTTTCCTGTCTACCATAGATGTTATACTTTTTTTTCCACTGTTTAACGGCTCTGGATACAATCCTTTTGAGCCAATCATAATTTAAAGTTCACAAGATTATATTTGTTTTCATTTCCTCACACTATGCATTGAAAAACGTAGTATGATACACGGGCGTAAAAGCAATAAATTACTCGGTTACGTTAAAACACTCGCTACGCTCGTGTTTTAAATCGTCCTCGTAATTTATTCCTTTTCGCCCTAGTAGCATAAACTACTATTACCTTTTATATCTATATCATTGTAAATACTAATTAATATCACAAGGAACCGTTAATATATTAAGTTCTCTGAATTTTTCTCTTAATGTATCCCGCTGCTTCATTTTATAAATAGCCCGAATTGCTATCTTCTGCAAAACAAAGACTGCGTCTGTATCCACGTCTCTACCTCACAGCAGTATACCGTATGACATAATGCTCTGAAAGTAACTAAAATAGACTAATCTACATCAGTAATTTGCCTTATGCGTCTAACAGCGTATGCGGCCGAACTAAGTCTACCACATAGGGCTTCAATGTGAGGACACGACTGAAGACGAGAGTCTATCGTAATGCCTAAAAACTGGGACCCCTGCAAAAGCAAATTAATATCCACTTGAATTACATTTGGCTCAACTGTGGAGGTACCACCATCTTATTTGGAGACCCCCTCGAAGTAATTCGGGGGAGAGTAAGAGGATAGCTCACAGGCAAAAACCCAGGAGGTCCACCATGCCTGGGACCGATGGATGGCGGTATATCCATCCCTAATAGCCGGGTCTTATATGGAACAGGCTGGTGACGGGCAGCGGCGTCATTGGTGCGAGGGTTTCGGCACCGCGCTCACCAACCCGCCTGCCCAGCGTGTGTGAGTATGGGCAATTCTTCCAGGATGACCGCCGGGAGTGGCAAAGTCCGGGAAAGGCTTATGTCCAGCAGTGGACGAACTAGGCTCATGGATGGATGGATGAATGTAAATTTTATAATTAACTTAATTATTTGCAGTAAACCAAACTAAATAACAGCCCCAATGTTGAAACCCTGCGTATTACCCATTTTAAATAATGCTTCACATGATTTTACTGCATTAATGTCATATCTTTTGAATTCGATCACTAAGAAATTATTTCACTAACGCCGAAGATTTACATGTTTTTGTTAGATGTATAGTGAAATGTATCTTAATTCAAGAGCGTAAGGGTGAAAATTCTACCGTTTTACGTCAAACTTGATAAGAATAGTTAAGTGGGTCAACAGCTTAGTTAGATGTGAAATTTCACCTCTCGCCTACAAGCATCGGTGGTTCAGTGGTAGAATGCTCGCCTGCCACGCGGGCGGCCCGGGTTCGATTCCCGGCCGATGCAATCTTTTTGTTTTTAATTTTTCTTTAATATTGTCACTCTCAAAATTTTCATTTTATATTCAAAATTAAGAATTTTTTCAAAGATTAAATCGGTTTAATTATTTGCTATGCGATGTATCAAATGTTCCAAAAGTATAAGAATCGCGAAAGGATAAAAAACTGCTAACAAATCGATTTTCTTGATACTCGTACACAAAGAGGTGTGTCAGGATCGTAGCAGATAGAATTTTGTGTCCCTGCCTACCCCTCTGGGAGACAGGCGTGAGTATAAGTAAAATGTATGTAAAGTAAATTGAATTCTAAAACAAATTTTCTATGCATATTTCAACAGTTTTATTTGTAGAACCGAAGAAAAGTAAAAGTTAATTATGCGCCTATAGATTATACCTATAATCATTATGTGTATATTTAATTAAATATTAAATCACGTAAAGGGCCGCCGGCTAAATATGCTATTTAAAAGTGAAATTCCATTCTAAGTACTAACAGAATGAGTCATCCACCGTAAAAATAATTATAATAAGAACTCCAAACAAAACTTCCTGAAATTTACTACATCGCAAGAATCAAGATTGATTCATAACAGGCATTGCACCAAAAACTTTCCAAGAGGTCTCCAAAAAAAACTGGCCAAGCAACATTGGATACATACCTACTTGCCTAGTGTAGTGGTCCAGGGCAGGGCCAAGAACCGCCGAGCGGCCTACAGGAATACTCAAGGACGTCTCAATGTACTCAATGCTTCTTTTTTGTACCGCCTCTCAAAATCTCTTACGCGTTGCCTTTCATTCCAAACCCAACTTTACCACTCCCAAATTATAATTCAAATTCGACTGCAAAGTCTGGGGATCGGAATTTTAAAGGTCGATCAGGCCATGTGTTGTCTTCTTTTTTGCGAATGCCTTTTTTCGTTCGATCCCCGAAATGATAGGTTTGGTTTTGAGTTTTGGTACCTACATGCGTTTGTCTTCGATGGTTTCTATCTTTTGATGCTGGGTACAGAGGCCTATTTGTAGCTTGGTTCATATAAACGACGAGGTAAAACATTATGCCCTTGATTTAAATTTAGATAATCTTATTGAGTTTTCATTAATATGGATAACTTGTAAAATGATTAGTGAAATAATTATAGACTCAAAAGTATTAATGTATTTAAAACTCTTTAGTCAAAGATTTAAAATGAAAGGAACAACCTCTAAACAAGTTTCGTCCTCACAAATCACTAAAAACGGAATTAATTCGCATAAACTCGACAATTATATAAACTGGGTCAAGACAGACTTAAAATTTATAGAAACAACTGTATCACTTACGAAACAGTTACGTTTTACGCTTATTTTGTGTTTGATTAATGTTTTTTTTTTCGATCGACTTTTATATTGACTTTTTCTAAGAATGATGGCTTTTTAGAATTTATCCAAGTGATAACTTGAAGTGTATTTACATCACATTAACCTGAAATTATACTTTTTTCACAAACCACATAGATGTATTCACATACCTTTTCGTGTTACTATCAAGCTTTCAGTTTGGATACGATATCAACCGTTATGTCAGCGTCATAAGAACTACGATTGAATAGCATCGACATGCTAGCGATCGTACTAAGATTTATAAACTTTGTAATAAACGCCTGCATAAACAACACTGATACCGTATTATATCGTTCTGTATTTAAAGTCCTGCCCACGTTATCCTTTTTTTTGGAAATTCTTCTCGAATTGCATTCCTGAGCAACGGTAATTTATTTCTGCAGCGTCCTCATTGAAACTTGATTATACATTATACAATATCCTTTAGATCCTTAATTCGAAAACCAGTACTGTGCCATCTGACGACGGGTCTAGTTTCGTCATTGGCATCTGGTTTCTGGTCACCAGCACCAATATCAGGTATTGGAACGACATGTGCTAAGCCCTTTTAGGGACCAGAAAGTATGTCCATTACACTTGAATGGTCATGTGGACCAATTTTCTTAAGCTTCGGTATGCCGTTTATGTGGAGGCGAGTTTCAAACCTTGATGCTAAGGAAATTAATGAAAGGGTTGAAATTCGTTGAGAAATTTCGTAATTAGATACAATTGATTATGATAGCAGATATTTTTTGTGTTTTGTTTATTTATAATTACCCTATGATTAGTTAAATTCTCTTTCAAAGAAGGGGGTGAGCAATTTTAGAGACCGTTCGTGGTCAATATTTCAGCATTAAACATAGATGACGTTGCGCCATTATCAGGTGTAAAATTGTGGCTACTAGGCCAAGCAATGAAAAGGTATAGAGGGAAATGGTTGGAACACAATTTTTGACTTCGTAACGTTGTTTGGATTAGTTAGGCGGTAAACATATCAAAAGTCCCTGCTCCTAGCCTTAATGTTGGGGGCGGGGGGGGGGGGTTCGAAGGTCCCTTTTTTCGGTTTTGTGCATATATCTCGGAAAGTATGCGTTATAGCGACATAAAACCTAAGACAAAATGAAAGCTGATTAAATTGTATACAAGTTTTATTCCGTCAAGTTTTTCGATATCTTGTATAGTTTTAGAGATATCCGCTCTTGAAAGTCTGTCATTTTGAAAAAAAAAACATTTTTGCTTCACATTTTTGCTCTTTTTGACCGGATAACTCTTCAACAATGCCTAAATAGCACCATCCATCCATCCATCAGCCTGTATTTGTCCACTGCTGGACATAGGCTTCCCCAATATTACGCCACTCTTGGTGGTCCAGCATCCTCATCCAGCTGCCATCCACCACTTCCTTCAGATCGTCAGCCCAACGGGCACGCACAAGGGCAGCCTACGCTACGCTTTGGTGTACGTGGTCTCCATTCCAATGCCTTTTCGCCCAAACGGTTACAGTGGCGTGCACAGAACTTTTTTCCGGAAAAGCAATCAGAAGGTCAAGTACGACAATAAAAAAAATATGAAAAATTTTTAATAACACTTTGAAAAAAAAAAGTTTGTATGACGCCAGGGTAGGCACTGCCTTTCCTAGAGTGAACATTTTCATACAAACTTTTTTTTTTCAAAGTGTTATTTAATTAATTTTTTTTTTTATTGTCGTACTTGACCTTCTGATTGCTTTTCCGGAAAAAAGTTCTGTGCACGCCACTGAACGGTTATCATGTCGGCGACAAATATGGCCAGTCCACTGCCACTTCAACTTACTGATTTGGCAGGCTATGTCGGTCACCTTCGATCTCTGACAGATATCTTCGTTTCGGATAAATAGCACAGATGTTCATTTTAGAATATTTACTTGTAGGCCTGCTGACCAGGTGGCTCACACTTAATTAAAGAAGATCTAGACCATTTGAATGGGAAAATGTTTTGCTATGACCTGTTTGTGCATATATGAGTGTCTTCAAGACATTGGATTAGTTTTATAAAACACAACCATTAAGTTGAAATGATGTTTATTACGTGAATTTAACAGTAGGTACCATTCAGTCATTTTCTTGCTCTCTTGGGGTATGAAGGACCGATGAAAAGGTATGATGAAACGGTCAGAGGATTCTCCTGTTCTTCTTCATCTTCGCAGTCACCTTGAGGGACCCCATTCAGGCAGTTCCCCTAGCAATTTTGGCATGCTGGGGAACATTTGAGGCTTGCTTTCTTGCAGCCACACTTCGATCTGGCACAGTCTTTCGTGCATCGGCAGAAAATCATTTTCAAGATGTCGTCCGGTGCAGCTGCTAACTCACTGTGCACTGGGACCAGGCAGTTGTTCTCAATCTTCCACCCGTACATCAGAGGAGGCAGGTCATTTCCTAGCCACAGCTGAACTTGGCGGAATGTTCGGAGGGAATGCCGTTTTACTGCTCCCTCGGTGGAAGGAAGACAAGAGATATCAGACTTGATGGTGGCCACCGATTTCAAGAATGACTTGTACCTGTAATCATTGAGAGAGACTTCTTTCACTGGAGCCCCATACCACCTCAAGATGCAGGTTTCACCTGCCTTTTGTAATTGGGTGGTGGTGGAGGAAGAGTCTGAAAAGACCGCTGCTGCCTTCTGAACCTCTGGCGACTTCAGATACAACTTCGCAAATGCGACCTTGCTTTTTAGAAATGCGGAAGATGTTGTGTCGCATCTAGTAAAGGCGTGCAAAAACAGTACGTCCTTGAAACCTTGTTGCTGCAGCTCTTGGGACGAGAATAAGGAATTCCTTGTCTTCCCACGTCCAGGCTTGATGAAAATAATGTCCTTATGCACATCAGCTTTAGCCATCAAGAGGACCATGAGATCGACATCTTCACCTACAATGCCGACAGATGTTTCCGACATTTCCACAGCCGTATCCACAATCAGAACATCCGCATCACTTTCTGCTTGTAGGGTCCTGATCCCATTGTCCTCAAGCTTCACCTTAAGCATGTTGATGAGCCTGCTTTTGTTGAACTTGTTCGACAGAAAATCTTCTTGTTTAACGTTTATCTCGGTGTCTTCGGTGAAATGGATGTCAGCAGACTTGCTGAGCCGATAGCGCCTTTGCTGTTCTGCTACTTTCGTGCTTGAGGTTGATGAGGAATAGCCGTCAAAGACTACAGTACATCACTTTCCGTGGTAGTTCTTCGTTATAAAGTGGATGTAGCTCTCGCAGATTGTCGATATCTTGGCACCTCTTTGCCAAATTACTTTATGGAGCAGGAAACCTCCGTCAAATACGATGTGTAGCTGTGTGACATGTACATCCTTGGTCGTAGTGTTCAATAGTTTATATATCGCAGAATCCTACGGCCGGCATTTATTTTTGAGTGCATCGTTGAATAGTTAATTGGTCAAAAAGAGTAAAAATGGAAAAAAAAAATTTTTTTCCAAATTTACAGACTTTCAAGAGCTGTTATCTCTAAAACTATACAAGATATCGAAAAACTTGACTGAATAAAACTTGTATAAAATTTAATCAGCTTTCATTTTATCTGAGGTTTTATGTCGCTATAACGCATACTTTCCGAGATATATGCACAAAACCGAAAAAAGGGACCTTCGACCCCCCCCCCCCCCCCGGGCTAGGAGCAGGGACTTTTGATATGTTTACCTCCTAACTAGTCCAAACAACATTACGAAGTCAAAAATTGTGTTCCAACCATTTCCCTCTATACCTTTCTTTGAGAATTCGTTGCTTGGCCTATACGGCTACATTTTATTTTATTGCGCCATTTCATCATAAATATCGTGATTACTTGACATTTTGTTATTTTTTCTGTAAAAAACAGCTAAAGCCGGCTTGCACCAACAAATAAATATAGATTTATTATGTAAGCTGAGTTTATTTTGGCTGAAATGTATAGACTGATTGATAGTTAGTAAACCTGATTTAGCGATTAAATCTAGATTTAACACTTTGGTGCAAAGCGCTCTCAGAGTTACTCGTACTAACACATTTTTTGACATTTAACATGGGTCTGCGCCATCTATCGAACTAAAGAAGAAATATTTTCTTGTTTTTAATTAAAATTCTCTCATTGACAATAATTGACATGGATGTTGCATTGAAATTACGTTTATCTTGTTCTGATTTAAATATATTCTTCATTTACCGTTTTTTGACTGTTTTGTGAGTCTCAATTTCAATGTCAGCATTTTAATTGGATTTTATAAAGTTCTTTTATTATGAAATGTTCTCATTTGGTAGTCAAATACTCCGCCAAACAAAGAATCTCTATTAATTAGCAGATATATGTCTAAAACCTCCTATTTTAAATCTTTTATCTTTTATTTTAAAATATATTGTATGGTTTTTTATGACATTTACGGTTTCGTATATAATTTTTGTAACAGATCATCTTTCATTCATTAAATTTCGTATTGGAAACTTCGATTGCTTCATTTATTATTCAACTGATATAAAATCATTTAGATGTTTTCGATTACTCTTTTATTGTTACACTTCTCTGCTACTAAATTGTTGTAAGATCTACTTGAAAGTCTAAGATCATAAATATGAAAGACACAGCAGGTGATTTGGATTCCCATGGAGTCTTGAGGTTCGCAAGCATCATGTTACTTTCTTCTAAAACATACCATTTACATTCAAATTCCATAACATGCAAAACTAGGGATTTGAATTATTAGTCGGCCACTAACTCTTGAAAGCTCCGTTTAGTTGTCATGATTTAAACGTGAAGTTTATTCACAGTGCGTTGTTAAACTAAAGGACATATTGTATTTGCCATTCCAGAGGTGTAACCGTTGTTTGAATTTAATTATTTACAGGAATGTTGTGAGAAGATGACAAAGTTGTAAAGAATTTGTTAATATTATCCACGGAGCACTGATATGGTCTCTGAATATTACCTATACCTACATATTTTGACCATACAATTTTAAACACATACTTTGTTTGTTTCGCTTTTATATGATCGCCTCTGTGGTCTAGTGGTTCGAACGTCTCGAGTACTAAACTGGAGGTCGCGAGTTGAAATGCCGTAGGTGTTCCTTCGAAAGGCACGTTAGGCTGTGAGTTTATATTTGTGCCCGAATTACAGCGATAAGGCTCATCACCACCCACTGGTCTGGGACTTCATAGTTGTCGGTGGAACGTGGATATACGAATGTGGTATGTGGTCTGCACTTGACAGACTATAATCGAAAACACCTCAGGGATTTTCATCGTGATGATTTTATTTCTTTTCTCAAAACTTGTTGCGAACTTATTTTCAAATCAATGACTCTAAAACTTGAATGGTCATCGTGTCCAACCTACTTGTTGTATTGCGACCAATATTTACAAGCTCACATTGTGATCAAGCTACAACAAGGTTTCTGAACGCTCCTTGATCGGTATGCGGCGCGTGCGCAGCGTCCCGTTAGCTACCGTTTTTGCGATCACCGACAGAGATACAGCTATTTTGATTCACGGGCATGCACTATCTCTCGACCGTTGGTCAGCACACTGTTGCTCGCTATCATGTTTGTGATCGCTCTGATGATGGATAGATGCGTGGATGATTGCTCTCTACCATGTTTTTCTGGCATGACATTTACTCTTGTATCACTGCCACTAGTGTTGCAGCTACTTGTTTCGATTATGTCTTATATTTAGCTCAAGGTTGGAGTTTTTCTGTTTGACATTTCAAACGTTTCCTCATTCTTCTAAATTTTCCGTTGCATCTGCATTTTAGTTTCAAGTTTCTTGATTAAATTTAATGCGAAAAACAGGTTTTCTCTCGGTCAAAATTGCAGCAGTGTACTGGTACTTAGTAAAAGATATATACATGCAATAAATTCATCGTCTCTTCAAGGATATCGGGACTACTTTCAATCTTTCCTTATTTACTCTTCTGACGGCATGTGTTATTTCAAGCCAGGCGTTCTTTACTTAACGTTGAATGAAGCGAAGAATTTCAAGAATATGTTTATGTGTTTCTTTACCATTATTTCTGATTCTTTGTTTTTCTCGCATTTTTCTCTTGCATTCTTTATTCTTGAATCATCGTCTAGATCTGCCCCATAAATTTTTATACAGCGACATTTATACAGTCGTGACCTTTAGTGATTTACACTTAATGATCCAGTTTGATTGGTTTTAGTCCATTACATTAAAATACTTACGGCGTCCGTCGCTTGCATATCTGCATATTCTGCATTGACATTATTAAATATCCCAGTGAACGTGTCTTGGTGTCATATTAAAGTGGCTGTGACCGGCTGGCCTCGATCCTTCCTGGTCGACTGTGATTCTTTCAAAGGTCGGACGATGTTAATCCACGATAAATTCTCCGTAAATGACTGCGTGCAATTAAAATTGCTACTCATAATTGTTGATTTTTAATTACTCTTTGTCCTGCCCTTCATCTTCCCTAGATTTAATCACTTAAGTTGTTAAAACCTCGCAGAGTCTGACATCTAAAGACAAATTAACCGTTATCATGGAAGTTTCACCAGCTGATTTATGTATAATCTACTGCATAGCGTCTTTTATCAAGTAGGTATACTAGTTCTCACGATCTATCCTGTATTTTTCTTGGAAAAGCTCGTCACTTGTGTCGGTCTGATTTCTTTTAATCCTGGAAACCATACCCATATTAGTGGTTAAGTCTATCACACTAACACCTTTTTTATTGCACCTTCTTTTAGTACATATTTCTTATAATTCTTTAAGTACTTAATGAATTAAAATATTTAAACATTTCATTAAATTATGAGTGCTTAGTAGACGATATACTTTTATAAATATTATTTATCGATTTTAATTGAAGACACAAGTCATGCTTTCATCTCAATTCAACTAAATGGTCCAATCTCAAGTTCTTATTTATGCTTAAGATAATGTTTGTGATATGATAATGATAACACCTCCATCGAATAGTTGTTGCCAATCTTTGAAAACTTCAGTTTTTATCATCAATATACTTATCGTCATCTCTATATAATGTTGTCGATTCGGTGTAACACGACTTAACTTATTTAACAAGACTAACCTTATTTCAAGCGTCCTGTCTTTGGCTTTTCGATACAGAAAGAAAAAGACAGAACGCTTAAATTAAGTTTAGTCCTGTCAAATAAGTTAGAACGTGTTACACCAAATCGACACAATTGTAGATGCAACTACCTATCATTAGCTTGTGATTTTTGTAAAAGCATCTTTTGCTTCCTTCTATCACTTTGTGAAACAGTTTCTATAAATCGCATTTTCACGACGCTACAAATAAGGACATGACTGTTTTCTCCTCAACCCTTTGTCTTTGGAATCCTTAAACCTATCCTCAAACTTAAGAACAACTCTTACATCTATATCAGTAAGGTTGATAATCCATTACACGATGTCGTTGTTCTATTTAGCTCCGTTATCGGTTGAGTCGATGGCGTAAGCATAGAAAGTGTCCCATGAGTATAGCACAATGCTCATTTCTTTGCGCGAGCGCACGAAAGCTAGATCCAAGATATTTCGCGCGTGCTCTGTCTTATTTGTTGATGTACCGTCTGCTTTATTGTTGTGTTAATCACTGGTAGTAACTTTTCTCCTTTTAAACTTTTTCAAGACCATGTTTTTTTCTTTTCTACGACATAAAAGGATGGACTTTGTCGATTTGTGTATTTTTTCCATTTCATATTTTTTCTCAGTCGTTCGCCTTGAATATAACAAGCAAGTTTCTTTAGGTATTTTATAATTAAGTGAAGGGCTGAGTGTGAATTAAAAACACATTAGTCTAACAAATTGCTCTATTTACGTCTTTAGTGGTCTCTCTAATGTTGCTTGCTACGTATTACAAAGCGAATTTCGTTTGAATTCTTATTCATTTCATTACCGACAGTATACTATTTTACACGCATGGTGTGGATTAAATCAGTATTTGCAATTCCTTTATCAATAGTTTACATTTAAATTTATTTAATGGAATGTATTCCCTACTGGAATATACACCCTAAAAATTGTTTTGTTTAACTGCTTTAGACCTCAGCCATAATTCGAACCTACCGTTTTAAAATTGACATCTATCACTTCTCGTCTATTAGGATAAGACAATTCCAGTTTAAAACAGCGCAATTGAATAGTGTTGCGACAGATAAGAACAACATGTTATCGATTAAGAAATTGTTATCATAGGCTGGTTGTTTCCATACGTTCGCAATTCCAATCTCGAGCGCTCGCTCTTTCTACCTACATTCAGATTCAATTCAATTCAAGTTAAAGTTAGTCTCGGTCGAACCGCCGCCCGCGCCGGACGTCTCGTCTCGTACCATTCCTTCCACAACACTTGCAAAACTCTATTGTTCTCGTCCCATTGCAAGTGTTAAGCCGTGCATTTTAATATTCCGGTAATTATAACCAATTAGCGTACTGACATTGTTAAAAAAAAGTATGTCGCTGCTAACGATGGGAACATTACATAAGGTTTATAACAATAGTCAATACAACCTATAGAAGGTTTTTTTCGAAATAGACCACGTGATTTAAGAGTTGTTTTGTTGTCCGCAGGTACAGACCTCGATGCGGGAGTATGATGGACCTCATCGCGAGTACGAAGCTTCATAAACAGTGAAGTGCAGTGCTGTGTTAAGGACGGTTGCTAATCAGCTACCAGCTATTTGTGCAGCTGCTTTTTAGCAGCCGGTTATGATGTGAAACAGTTTTTGTGTTGAGTGCCTTTAATGATGCCGTCGGACAGTGGCTCGGCGTGGTCGCCGCCGGCCTCTAACAGTGAGAGGAGACTCAGCAACTCTTCAGATGGAAGCGCTTGCAGTGGATACTCCAAGGCTGTAAGTTGTATTACATTACTTTTATATCAAAATGGTTTTTTATTAAAAGATCTTAAGGTTTGGTCCCGATTTGGATCCTTGGGGTACGTCTAAAATTCTTTCAAGTTCCTATTAGTTAAACGTCGCTTATAATTTAAATTATGGAGATTAAATATTTATCGACTGAATCTCTTTCCTTTGCATATTTTTTCAAAAACAATTCATGATTTTTGATCTCAAATGCGTTAAAAGCTTTACAAAATTATCTAAAGGCTATATATAAAATACCTAAATTTGAAATATTTGGAAGCAGCAGTAGCATCCACTGTGCCTTGACCTGTAGTAGCAAACCATGCCTAATTTATTTATAACTGTGCTCTAATGCCAAGCAAAGCAAACTGGTTTTATTAGCTTTAGAATCTATTATTATCTGTGATTTCGCTTGAACTATCAATATAAGAACCATCAATCTAAAGATAGCTGCAATAGGCTTGAAGATAGACTGAATCATCTCGGCTGATACTGAGGATGCTACTTAAAGACAATGTGACTACAAATATTAAAAGATGACGTTTTTTTCTTCTGTGTCATCTTTTTGATAATACCAAACAAAAACTTTATGTTTGAGCTGCAATAAAACACATATGTAAGTATTCTATTAAGAATATTAACTGAATAAGAGCTTAAATAAAGATTATTTATTTTCAAAATCTTATTTAATTTAATAACTTTTACAAAACCAGCTTTAAAGTAACATGTCCTAAAGCCCTAGTGCGTGCAACCGGCTAGAAACTGACCACCATCTGGCTCCTTTCTTACCCCTACAAAACTTGGTAAACAACTTTTATACCGGATTCCAATCTAAAAAGAACTAACTGTAGCGGATCGGTTTATCTAAAACCAATATTTACTTCAAATAGCTCTTGCAAAAAAGCAATGGAATCGCTGAAGCGGAAAAGAAAAACAGTTTAATGCTTTCACTTTCAATAATATCATAATAAAAGCAATTGTCCGGTTTATATCCGAAAAACCTAGACAACTGTTTTTGCTGATCAGTTTTTATAGGTCGTCCAAGAAAATTTCAGACTTTCCCGGTGCTTCTAAAGACGATAATGTCACCAAAAACGTAAGCAATTGAATTAAATAAATCGATTCTAGCAAGTGTTGCACAACGTTACGAGTCCAAGTTCCATTTGTCATCCATCATCCATCATCCATCACGTCATCTTAGATCATCCTTAACATCACAAACTTAAAAATGAAACACGTAAACATCGTTCTAGAAAACATTATGAACATGTTTCTGTAATAGAATAGAAACTAGTTAATAGAAATATTTCTACCTACAAAGATTATGTTACTAGTATTTAGTTTATTTCTGACTCTGGTTGTAAATGTTTTTGTTCTTATTTTGATTGATTTCCAACATTACACAAATCCACAAACCAAATTGTATTCAGGTCTGTTTACTATTTACAGAATTAGTTATAATCACTATCCAACAGAAACAGTGCATTTTTCCGGGATAAAAGATGAATAAACCTTTGTCACTCTCCGGCCCATAAACTATATCTATGCAAAAACCACGTCGTTCCGTTGCTTCGTTGCTTGCTGTGTGAAAGAAGTACAAACTAACCAACATACTTTCGCATCTAAAATATTAGATTGATTTCAACTGAAGAATAAACCCGTAAAAAAAAGGAATAAGATGAAGTTTAGGACACCCTTTTGAACATACGTTGGATCTAACAGTGAGGCCACGTGTTATACACATAACATCGATATCAAAGGATTTTAACACGGAAGTAGAAGCTAAATTACCATACAAATGCATGCACACACAAAAGGCCAGACAATCAAATCCCTTCACATTAGTGCATCGCTCCTATATATTCTCTGACGTAGGCGTGGCCGCATTACTCATGTAGGTATTTCTGTGCACCTGTTGTCAGTTACTCTACTAGTCGGTCAATCTACCAGTTGCATAAAGCCCCTTATGCTTCGGGAATAAAGGTCTACCATGATCGCTGCGCAAGAGTTGCTGCGCAAGCGACGCTGACATTTGCGGTGGTCGGCCTTCGGATCATCTAATCAGGGATTTGTTGAGTTATAAGGCTGAACAGTTTTTGGATTTCTGTTAGTTTTAAAGTGTCATTTTGATTAATGAATAGCTTAAAAAGTGTGTAGTAATAAATATAATAAATCTGATTATTGAAAACAAATCGAAAGACCACACATCGATATAAAGACAGATTCTGACAATGATGATATTATAGATGTCAAAGATATCAAAACCAAAATTCTGAATAAAGTCAATGGGATGATAGATAGACATCCAGAGTCTATAAAATAAAATAGGAATAAAAGCGATGAAGAAAAACAGAGACTTCTATTAAAAAAAATACACGATATCATCGAATTCAATCTGCATATATGCAGGTGTCCAAATCGTTGTTGTTTTGCAATGTCGATGCAACGTCTTCATTTGCACTGATCAAAGTTCTAAGAACTCTTAAATATCAAAGTCATTACTTGACTTTCGGAGAAACCATGAGAAAATCTACTAGATGCAAGCAAATAATCTGCATACTTAGTAAAAAAGGATAATTTAATTGCTCATGCAACGGAATAGATAGAGTGAAAGATATCGACGGATGAGGTCGTTGCGACCTGAAAGAAGATGTAGTGACTAGAATAGAAAAATAAACCTGTTTGGACATGTACCTATAGAGAGGATTAATGAAAGTAAAGTGACGAAAGAAATTGATGGTGTGCAAATCGAAGGTAGACTTCGTTCATGCCGCCCTAAAAAGAGGTATGCTGACCAAATTGGCGACATATTGAAGAAGGGCAGCTTGAATGACTAGATTGATGGATGTGGAAGAGGTGAAAGAAGTGTGTCAGGATCGTAGCAGATGAAATTTTGTAGTCTCTGCCTACCCCTCTGTGAGACAGGCGTGAGTACATGTATGCAAAGGAAAAGCCATTCGGCGAAATAGTTAATCAGTCAAACAATTTAGATACTAAGATTGCGTGATCAAATCAAAATGTTTCATTACGGAAGGGAGTGCTGGTCCATTAAAATTGTTGACTTAACAATTTCAACAATAGACAGCAAAAAGATATTAAATCATTTATCAGCAGCAAATTAGGAGACAAAAACCGACCGACGAATAGCGTGCCGCGATCGCAGCGCGACACAAAAACAAGCGAATTTTCGTGAGCGTGCGCATTAAAATGCTATAAGTGTTTGTCGTTCGTTTTTTAAACAGTTTTCTTTTTTCTTTTGTAATGTCGGAAAGAAAGCTGAATCCACAATTCTATTTGATTGCGTCACGTACTGAAAGTGTGCGGTAAGCAATTGTAACGTGTGTTTTGTAAGTGTTACCGATCATGCAAGTTTCTTTGATTCCGTTGAAGGTCACGCGTGCTGTTACTGTCTTTTTTTTTAGGGTTCCGTTTCCCGTCATGGAAAAACGGAAGAACCCTTTGTTGTCAGTCTATCTGTCTGTCTGTTAAGGCCTTTATTTCAGCACCGGCTTCGGGTATCAAGTTAAAATTGATACTGCTGTATGAGGCTTCAGATCTTAAGGCGATATGTAAAAGTTTTAGCGTCCTTGTTACTCCATATGCGAAAAAACCCTCAGTGCGAGAGGGACGGATCCGTGGAAAAGTAGCAAAAAGTCTGTTTTTTAATAATACAAAATGTACTAAAAATGCTATCAAAATTTCGTTTAACCAGGTCCTAGATATTGTTAAAAATAAAATATAATTGCAGTCCATATGTCATTCTAAATTGTCAAACCAGGAGAATTGGTGTCGATAAAGACCTCATTTCAATAAATATTTCTATCGAGCCGAAATTCTCCAATCGCGTTTCTGTTTTAACAGATCCCTAGAAAAAGATTCCAAAGTAGATATGCTAGTTCTTAAAGTGTCGATTTTTTTTCCGTAGCGCCTTAAGGGTTAAGATAAAAATCAAGTTACTAATCTTAAGAGGCTATGCGAATTTTATTTTTGTCACTGTCACTCCAAGCGAAAACACGCTCAGTGCGAGAGGGGCGGATTCAGGGCGAAAGCGAAAAATGCTAGTTTTATAATTTTTATAAAAAAACTAAAATAGCTAGCAAAATTTCAAATATCAAATCTCTAGATATTGTTAAAACCACACCTAATAAAATATGTTTGAGTTCTGTATATGGTTCCTATTCGTCAAACGAGGAGAAAAAGTGTGTTTGAAGACCTCATTTCGACAATTATTTCTATCGAGGAAAATGTATCCAAACATGTTTTCCAATTTGAAAACCCTAGATTATATAGTCAAAATGCATATACCAGAAATTTATTAAAATTTTCCGTGTATTTCATGAAATACATAGAAAAGAAACACCCGTATTTTTTCGCATATCGCCTTAATGGAATAAAAAGATGCAGCCTTTCAAAGCGTATTTTCACAATAAGAATCCCACTTACCGACTGACCTGATCTACATTACCTACATGCTACTTATTCCCGGTGACCTACAATCTTAAAACGTAGGAAAGCAGGTCTTTAGTTGAATAATAATAATTGATTTACATAATTATACAATTACGTTCGTATTGTTTTATTAAATTATTGAATCCAAGACATGACACAATATGCGAAGCTGACTGCCAACCTTCACTGGTTGGAGAGGCACCCTATGAAGAAGAAGAATAAAAATTATTCAAGTCTTCTACTTGTTTGATATTATGGTACGGAATCCTCAGGGCACGAGTGCTACTCGTACTTGACCGGTTAACTTTTTTCTTGTTTTCTGATGACTCAAAAAGGCTTAAATCCATGATATAGACTGTAAGGAGGTTGGCACGTATTTATTGCTCACCCTCACTGTTATATGTCATTATGCAAATGTTATAAGAACTAAGACAAATGACGGTTGTCACCTTTAGCCGTGTCTTAAAGGACAACCGAGATGCTAATTAGTAAGTTATTTATTATGTAAAGATTTCAATCTTTACTCACTAGTTGGACGTTCATATAATTAATTTCGCTTGGAAATTGCAAAATAGCAATTTTAGCGCGCATAACACGCATTTTAACTGTCTCTGTGGTTTAGTGGTTAGAACGTTTATTAATACTAATCCGGAAGTCACGGGTTTGAATCCCGTAGGCACATTTGTGTTAGGGTCCAGTTTTGTAGCTGAAGTACGGCGATATGACTCGGACGGATCAGCAAACATCATGCTTAGACATAATAATCATCGTCGTTGGTGCAACGTGTGACGATGTCTTAGCAGACATTTGAAAATATAAGTGAAAGTTCAGAAAATACTCATGCAATTCTTCTGTTTATTTGCTTAGTTTATTGAAACAAAATAATACTTCGATAACATTAAAAACCTACCTACAAAATAAAACTTGCTTAAAACAAAACACTAACCTAAAACCCTTATAAAACCTATACCTAATAAAAAATCCCACCTTCATGTGGAAGGGTAATTAAATTGACAGTCAAACCCAAATCAATAACAGGTCTGTACAAAGACAATCGGAAATGTTTCCCCCAGACATGTATCCGCCGACCAAAAGATAATTTTAGATAGTAGAACGGGGTGACCCGTTCGATACCCGACTTAGATACTAAATCAATCAGGAAATGAACAATGGATTGTCAACTGACCTCGAAACCAAAACTGGTTGCATTGGCAACCTTAACTTCCCTTCCATCATTGGAAACCAGGCTCACTGGCTTGGGAATTAAGGTTGTTGAGACAGCAACTGGAGGTTGCTGACACTGAATTTCGCATTGTGACCAGATCAAATGGGATTGGGCTTGCATGTTAGCTTTTAATCTTCGAATCTGTATTCATAAATTGATTGGAGTGTCAGTTGACAATGCTTTGATAGATATGCTTTGTTTTGTTCATTAAAATTTTCTGTATGGTTTGGGAATTTATATTGTAAATGGCCACATTATCTTCTCTGGAGGGCTCTTCCACGGCTGTCGATCATCAGCGGCAGTCCTTTGAAACTTCATCAAGGTTTTCGTTTTCAATTAATTAATTAGTTGGTCCTCACAGTCTTATTCTTTGGAATAATCTTTCTAATCTAGTATGTATCCAGTCTGAAAGATTCCCTTACTTTAGAATATTATATTATCTTATTTTTTTCATTTTCTTTAACCCCGTTTCATAAAGGTGTGTCAGTTAAACAGCCTGACTGAAGTGGCAAATGAGCCTGAAGCCACACAATACAATACATTGCCTAGTTGCATAGCCAGCATCAAAGATGTCCTATAAACCGACCAGCAATGTAAAGAAACCAACTAGACCATGCAACTGGGGCCTTATCATCTCGATACCTTTGATTTTGACATCTGAAGTATGGTACGAATGTGAAATTCAAATATATCGCGATATATTTAAAGTTAGACAATAGGGCCCCTGGTTCCTTGGATAAAAGCAATTATGCTCTTCTTTCACTGAAAACTGTCTTTTATGATGCAGATCTTAGGGTGATTTCAGGTGAAATAGTAACGGTGATTTATGTATGACGCTTGCGCGTTTACGTTTTATTTCAAAATTCCAGTAAAATAGGACACGCTTTGGTCTAGGCCCTAGGGTGTAGATTATCATGGTCAGTTCTATTAATTCCTTCTATTTTTTGTACTCGTACAGCTGCAACACAACCTCGGGCAGGGAATTTGTTTTGATTTAAGAGCTGTGCTCTTGTCGGGATTTGGATACAATTTTTTATTTAGTTTAGGTTATTTTTACCGAAAAGTTTTTATATATTTTACTAGTTATATATGTCATCCCTTTTAAGGTTATCAATTTTAAATTATGACTAAATAAATAGACGCTGTTGTTCAATAAAAATATATCTATTACGATACTACCCACTTTATAAAATTGTATTAATTGTAATAAACCCGAGTATGTACCTACGTAGTTAGATAACGACCTCGTTATTAACACGATGTTAATTGATATTAATTAATTATTATATTACAAAATTGTGATATAAAAAGTTACTCAATGTTTGACGCATTGTAATCATTAAACAACATCGTACAACTTTTATCTATTCAATAATATTACTAGTAGAAGTTAGGATTAGTTTATTTCTTTTACTTTTTATTGATAATTGTTTACATTCTATTTTATTTTCATTTATTTTTTTATTTTACTGATTTAAATTTGTGATTTATTTAGACTTTGATTTCTACTTAATTTTTTATAAATTTCTTTTTTAATTATTACCTGTGAATTATGCTAATGTGACGTGTAATAATAGTTACGAAAATAAATGTCTTATGTCTTATAAATTTATTTTTATGAAAACAAAACTACCATGTTTTGATTACTTAAATAAAATGTTTACATACATATTTGTCAACGCTATTGACTTAATCTCTGTGAGCACAAACGTAAACTCTATTGCAGATACTGCGTTTGAAGCAATAACAAAGAAATCCAAGATCATTCATAGGTCGTTAAAAAGATGAATCAGTCACGCCAACTCTAGCAGAGAAACCAGTAATTAAACATAATTATGAAGACAAAGGAGAAAACTAAGACATTAATACAACTATTAAACGTAATTATCCAATGAGACGTAAAGATGATCCCCAGAAACATGATGTTGATGATGACTTCAATGTTCCAATGACGGCATGGGACTACATAGAAACTACACAACTACACAACAATGTTTACGGTAGTGAAGTTTGTTTGATACAGCATTAATATACAAATAAATGTACTTTTAGAAACATAATACTTTCTACTACTGAAATAGTAAGTAGATGTAAAAACATTAATGTAAATATAGATGATGATATATTCATACAGTCTGGTGCTATCGAAGTAGAATAAGTAGCAGGTAAACCTAATAACCCTTTCAAACGATATTATTTGAATGCGCATAATCAAATTCAAAGAAACAAATAACCACTAATTGAACACAAATTAATTTGCAATTAAACATGCCTTGACATAACTTTATAACAAATTGAAGACTAAACAAGGCTTGCTAATTGTCTATTGTTTTCCATCGAAATTTCATCACAGATTGATTCAAATGTTTGCCCGATTGAAGATTCAGGTATAGGAACTCGGATTTAAGAGGTGTCTTAAATGAATAGACTTAGTGAATTCACCTACGTCCAACCAAAAAACTGAATTCTTCAGGTTTGTAACTATATCGCAAGATGTAACTCGTCGTATATTTAAGAGCTTGGCTCTTGTCGGTGTACCTCTCTTCATTGCCAACCTATATGTAGGTATATTATGTAGTAATTTTTAGTATACTGAGCAAAAAGTAGACACTGACGATATTTTTTTAACGATTTTATATATGCAGCAGATGTTAGATGATAAAAGTTCGAAACGCTCGAATTGCTTAGATATTATAATGTATAATTTACATGACAGACGACCTTCCTGTCCGTCCGTCCGTCCGTCAGCTCACTAAATGAGCTCGTGGCGTCTTTTGAGTGATTAATCGTTATTTTAATTGCAACGTTTGAATTTTTCTGTTGTGCAATATCAGTCATTTTCTTTGGCATTGTTGGACTGGCTAGCTACGAAATTGTTTTAACTAGCTATTACTATTATAAAATATTTTATTTAAAAATCCTTTTGGCTGACCTCTTTCTTCTATAAAATGTAAATTCTCTAGAGGTCAGCGCTATTATGTTGGTATTTGTAATACTTTATACAAGGTGTAACAGAAATGTGTAACCATATTTGAAGAGCTTATTCGGTCAATGGTATAGAACAACTTTTACTATGGAGCTAACCCTGAACTCTCAAAAACAAAATCTGCCCTTCCATACATTTCAGCCGAGTGGCATTGCATTTTTCTATGAAACAGTTTTTTTTTTTTTTCGAGATACCGTGTTTGTTCCATAGTAAAAGTTGTTCTATACCATTGACTTAATAAGCTCTTCAAATATGGTTACACCTTTCTGTTACACATAGTATAGTAAATGCGCCGATTTTTATATACATATGTATGTTTTTGGACTGTTTCATGAAAAAGCAAGTCAGCTAAAAATTAATTGAAGAATGTTTAGTTTTAACTATTTTAAACACATTATAAATATAAATTAAAGAGTATTAATTATTTTCGAGATATATTTCGACCAACTAGTGGTCGTTGGATTCGACTGACGAGAGATATATCTCAAAAATAATAAAAAAATATAAATATTTATAATTTATGTAAAATAATAACAACCTAAAAAAAAGGCTTTAAAATAATATTTATTTAATTGTTTGGTTTTAATGTATCATATTGTATTGTAACCCCTCGTGGGTTTTGAGTTTTGTTTTGAAGTTTAGCACTCTTCGATTACGGAACCCTAATATCCTGTGAAACGCATCGTTGATCTTACAACAAAATATTTTTTTAAAAAGTCAAGGTCACAAGCAGTTGTTCACCTTTAAAGTTTTGAAGAATTTAAGGACATTAGTGCATTGTACACCGGTATAATAGAAACCGCACGTATTCAAATTCACATTACAATGCCACCAATTTACCTGTTCAGTTGGATCATCCGCTCATCTCTTTCTTATGTGGTAGAAAAGAGTTTTATTGGAAAGAGACGGCGGATGATCCAACTGAACATATAAGTTGGTGGCACTGTCCACGTTCGTCGACATCCATTGAATGACAGTTCTTTATTCAACTAACTAAACGATTTTGCATTCAAATTCTTTTTTTTTTGGGTTCCTTAGACTCTATTCGGAACGGGTGTTTCTATTATCTAAGTATGGAATGTCATGCATGATGTTACTAAAAAGATACACCAAATTTTGATGCCGGAGTTTCAAGGCCTGGGAGATGTCAAATAAACTCCTTAATTTTACTTTTAGTGCTGTCAAAACAAAATTTTCTTCATTGCAAAATATTCCTTAAAATTGTCAGGCACAGAAGCTAAATCACTTTGGGTAAATGTTAGTTTTGACAGTAATAAAACTAAAATTTAAGCCTTCAGAATCGGCTTTAATGTTATCGATTCGGCATAACACGTCTTAACTTATTTGACAGGACTAACCTTATTTTAAGCGTCCTGTCTTTTTCTTTCTTTATCGAAAAGACAAGGACAGAACGTTTAAATTAAATAAGTTAAGATGTGCTTCACCGAATCGGTACCGATATATATCTAAATATATAAATAAAACAGTTCCGTGACTGACTTACAGACAACGCACTGCTGAAAATAGAAACAACAAGAATATATTGTGTTCCCTGTAGTTGTAGAGGCACACTAATAAAGGTTTTTCTTAATTCACTCCATAAGGAAAATGTGTTCCCAACGAGTACTACATGCTGATTATATTATATTATATTATATAATATCCCAAACCCAAGCGGGTGACCTCTAGTGTAAAATGTAAATTGTCCAGTGGAAATCGAATTGAAAAATTATACGGATCGTATCTGTAGTTTTTGAGTTATTTATAAGACCCACACTGGGTTTTAATTTTGTGAAGAAATACTTTGCTCACACGAGTTTTGCTCACACTTGCCTAATTCTTATTGAAGGAGACGTGAATGACATCTGCAAAGATGAGTGACGCACCGGTTAGGCCAAAAGATGATGCCAAGGCCAAAATCGATTGAGCAAACAAATTGCTTCTCTGTGTTCATTCAAAACGATTAATTGTTATTGTTTTGCATAAAATAATCTTAAATAAAAGTTCTGGAACGGTATAACTTATGGACAGATATTTCATTAGGATGCCTTTTGACAAATTTGTGAGTCAGCATCAAGATTCATTGAGACCAGAATAAAACTTCAAAGAATTACGCGAAACGTTTCATCAGCAAAAAGGAATAAGACTGAGTATTTAACTCAATATTTATGAGTAACGACGTATCTGGAATCTTTCTCAAAAAATCACGAACGACGAATGTTTAAATCTTATTCCGAATTCAACTCTTGTCCCCACATTTTGTCAACTTTACTGTGGAAAATTAAAACGAAAGTTTGATGCTTTACCCTGCCGCCCCTGCCCTTACGAAAAATGGGTCTCCTCGGGGTATTGCACACAATACAAGGTACTTGGTTGGTTGGTTGGTCTACGTGTGAGTCCTGGAAGCACATGTTTAAATAATCTGAGTCAATTGAAGTTGCTCTTTAGAGACAATGTATTGAGTTACTTTCCTTTTTTAATCACTGTCGGTATCTTTTGTTTCATTAAGGATCAAGTGGGACGGTCTGTTGCCATCATTTTTTTAATATAGGTTTGACGAATGGCGACGTGACTAAATTAGAACCTCCCTCGTTAATAAATTAGGAAAAAATGGCATCAGTTGTAATTCTTGTTTCGTTTCTCTTCTATTATGTTAAGGACTCCAGATAAATTATGTAACAACTTGTCCTAAAAGCAATAATATAAAAGAAAGTAGAGTCCATAGAGAGTGAAATGTCTTCCAGTTTGGCTGACCAATTACCAACCTTCGCAGGTTATCTGGCATCCCTATGTCACGGCAACAAGTTCTGTTTTACTTTTCTTTATTTTATTTAAATGTTCCTTGATTCTTTCAGTTGCGTTTTTATTGCCGCTTTCTTCAGAGAGTGGTAATTTAATCTGCAGATTGTTAGAATATTTTTACTTAGGTACCGTCTTTATTATGATTATTGAAATTTTAGCTTCTGGTTGAAGTCTCATGAATAACTTCAATAGCATCTATTGTTTTAACTATTAATAGATCAGCAGGTGAATGCGGTTATATTAAATTTTTTAAATATCTTTTTTTTATTTGCACAAATAGTTTGGCAAATCTTTTATTAAATGCACATTGAGAAAAGTTTTCACGAGTCATGCACGAGTCTCACTTATTAAACCAAAACTAATGCAAAACAAAATTAATGGGTATGAAATACTCCATATCACTGCAACATTTTACAACCATCCAACCTCAACAATCTTCAATACCTAGGAATAAAGTCTATTTTAACTTGTCCGGTGCACGCGCAGCCGATTGGATTCCGATGCGGTCAGTTTAATGAAAAGGTCAAGATTCAAGAACGATTGTGCTGATAACACGATGACTGTTTCAATTATAATTCGCTAATAACCTTTAGACTTCGTTTTATTTATTGATAAGAGGTCTTTGATGTTGTTTAATAAACTATTTTGATTACGTTGTGTTTTCTCATTTCGCACCAGTATCTTTCCTTTCAGTGTTAGGTAAACTATCTTTAAGGGGCTGCACAATGCTAAAATTCAGTCCTGCTCTAACGCTTTTGTTTTTTAACTATCCATCCAGCTCTAATCAGATTCCACGCACGCAAAACTTCAGTTATTTTGAAACCACGGCTACATTAACTATAATCTCTTTATGTAATAAATCTGTGGTTTTCAAGTAAGTTGCAGCTTATGTTGGTTTCGTTTAATCGGTTTTTTTGTAAATACGGAAAGTGAATCGCTTTTTTCGTGAAATTCATGCTTTCTTAAAAGTATATTTTATTTTTGAAGTGTAATTAATAATTTTCGTAAGTCAGAAAATACGCCATATTTTTTTTTAATTTTTACCATCTACATTGACGGAAGTGAATCCAATGCAAAACTGATGTTTAGCATGGTGGAGCACCTTAAGGTTATTATTTAGTAATTTGAGTTACCCTTGAGGGTTGCCTCCATTGTCAATAGCTTAATGATGATGATGATGTTGATGATGAAGAATAATGTTGCTTTGACAGGCTAAGATAAAGTAGATAATATTTTACAAAAACATAATTTATTCTACAAGTGAAACTGTCCTAATTTAGTGCATTTTGGGTTTAATATTTTTTCTGTAAAAGCAATGTTTATAATATTACGTAAATCCGTACCCCTATTTTAAATGTCAAAGTGTGTTGTTTTGTTGGTTTTCACGCAGCAACGGAGCAACGGATCGATGTGATTTTTTGCATATAGAGATAGTATATGGGCCGGGCAGTGACATAGGCTACTTTTTATCCCGGGAAAATGCAAACGAAATCAGCGCGGGCGGAGCCGCGGGTAAAGCTAGAAATACATAATTTACGTAAACTTAAGGCTCACCTTGCAAGTTCGTTATATTTTGTAAGAAAAAGAGCCTCGTGCCGAGTTTCACAACGCCACTACAATTTGAAAACTTTTTTCTGTGATGCGTGACAAATCCGTCTAATACCGGCTAACGAATAGACGGTCAAGGCATACAAACCCACTTGTTGTTTTAGACACAACAACTTATCAATAGTAGCTCATATTACTAGTCAATAAGAGTATAGCCATGCATCTAAGTCTCTGCGTGATATAGAAGTGCCAAGTATCAAATTTCATTCCATTACCGCATTTCTAGGGATTTACCCAACACGAGCTTAAAAATATTTCGTTTCAACCAAAAATATTCGTCTTTATTTACTTGAGCATCTTTTGGTTACGATGAGCTGTAAAAAAAATTGTACCCAAAGCTTCTGTTCTCTCTTAATTTCAATTGTGATTAATTGCTTTTTGGGGAAGTTTATCATTATTATGGTACTCATATAGTAATATATTTATTAAACTAACATTTAGTAGCAGATCCGGTTTGTTGTAGTGTATATATGATCAGCAGCGTTTCATTCTTATGTTTTTAAATAGATTGCTATCAAAAAAGTAAATACGTAAGTTTTGCAGTGTATAGTTTTATTATTAAATCTTTTCAAAGAACTCTCCACCAGCATCTAAATAAAGTTTCATTCGTCTGAACCAATTTTCGAAACACTTTCCAGTCCGCCTCAGACACCTCTTCTACGGCCTTCTCGAACGCTGTTAGTGCATCTTCCAGCGAGGAAAACTGTATCCTTTTGAACTGAGTTGTAATTTTAGAGAATAAAAAGAACACACATAGTGCTAAATCAGGGCTGTAAGGAGGTTAACACAGAAGCTTAACCAGTGTGCTGTCCAGGATGTCCCTCGTTTTGAGCGCTGAGTTCGCTGGCGCATTGTCATGGCGCGGTCGTTTGTTGCACAAAGCAGTGAAAACTTCTAACAAGCATTTGGTTGTATACCATTCGGCATTGATGGTACTTTGATTTCGTAAAGGAACTGACAACAAATACCCCGTCAAATTGAACAAACTAGCGATCAAAATCTTCCCTGCGTTTCTCGATCGCTTTACTTTGGTAGGCGTTGGTTCGTTTTCAAACAGCCAAACCAATCTTAGATTCATCACCTGTAATAATGTCGTAAACACGCCGAGATGAGCCTGCTTCGAATTTAGCGAATATGTCACTGCATCATTCCACGCGGGCCTGCTTCTGAGCAGCGGTGAGGTCGTGCGGCACCCAGCGCGAAACTATCCTCCTGACGCGAAGGTGTTCGTGTAGAACCTCGTGAATGCTTCCAGATCCAATCTGCAATATGTACTGAATCTCTTCATACGTAGTTCGCCTATTCTCTTGAATTAAACTTTTCAGTGCTAGCACGTTTCGTTCTGTAACAGTCAAAAGGCGACCAATTCTTTCTTCATCCCTCAAAATTGGTGGATCGTGATTAAATTCATGATACCAATGGTACACAGTTGCCTTAGGAGGGCTTTTATCCTTAATTGCCATTTGAAGTCTATTATGGTTTTGAAAATGTCGCATTTTTTGCTTAGATCCGGTTGATAACGATTACAGTTATACGTATCTTAAATCTGAGAGATTTCTCATTTGAAAAAACGATATTCAATAATATCCTCGATTTGAAGTACATAATGGACAAGATGCAAATTGTTCAAGCAGGTGTATTAAAACTAAGCTGTTTATCTCACTTCTAACAAGTCCGAACAAACAGTTTGAGCCAGATCAGACCGTTACGCAGCGTTACCGACTAACTGTTCTTAATTCGGGCTCCGTACTGCGTTCTAGTTACGTGTCCCTTTTGTGTACTGGCAGGGTGATTGTTGTCCTCTTTTGGACCCTATTGCGTGTTCATAAGAAAGAGAATGTGTAGCTCTGCGTGTACCACTTTCTTTGTACAGGATAGTGAACATGCGTGTATCAAAAGTGTTTTTTTTTTCGGTATGTGTTTCAGTGTTGGGCCCTTTAGATACTTTAGCTTTTGTTTCGGTTTTAACGGTACTGACAATTTTCATTCTTCTCAATTATAAATATCGTGATGGCTAAGAGTTTTGTTTATTTACTTCACGAATGTACTTAACTGAACAGTAGGCTATGTTTATTGACAAAATAAGCGTAATCATAATGTATGATTAATTAATAGATTATGTAATTATAATCTATGTATATAGAGTTTTTAAAAACACGGTTACTAGTTGTCCAAAAATCAGTCCAAAATAGGACATCTAAATAGTGTCTCAGTGTAGTATCCAAGCATTTGGTAATATTTGATTGTTTCCATAGTGGATCATGGAGACTATGTCAAACGTGAATAGATTTGCACTAAACAGAAGGCAGTTGTAAACAACTTTTTTACATACATTCAATAAATTCTAGTTTTGCAGGAAGATATTAAAACGCTGTTAACTTATCGTCTGTTCAAAAAAATCGATGAAGAAAAAAACAAAAATCTGCTGCTATATGATATGATATGGCATGACACAACAGTTGTTCAACTTAACTTTTGACGAGTTCGGTGAAAATTTTGTAGTGCAGGGGGTCAAGGAAAAATGTGTCATACTTTTACTGGAATGTTAGTTTAGGTGTTTTTCCATTTGTCTGTTTACTGCATGAATCGATTTATGAAAGATAAATGTGTGTCATTCATTATCCGTAATGAGCAACATATCGATTACTTACTTATCCGATTATTTGTAAATATATATTATGTATGTTTTAGCAGATAATTTAATCTGTTAGAGAGTTTGTATTGCCGTATTGGATTTGAAAAATTACTCAAACAAATATACTATCCACGAATCTCCATTCACGTTGCCTACATCTAGAAAATGGTCTCCTCACTATTCCTCAGTAACCTCATTAAGGTTACATCTCGTAAAAACAAGATCTTTACCGTATTAACCGTAATCTGCAGTATCATGACATCCACATTAAAGCATCATCAGCCCCAACTTTCACCGTCCAAGGTCGTCCCGCATTGTATATCACGACATCAGAACAATAGTAACTATGGGAATATTACCTTCATTGTATGCTTATGTTCTAGCTAGAGCGTTTACTTAGCTGCAGTTGTGTTCACTTGAAGTTTATCTATGGATTCAGTTGTTACTTTCCCTTTGAATAAATGAATGTTCAGATTGTTAATTTGTGGTTTTGTTTGTTGGTATACTACTGGTTTCTTTAGTGGTTACGAAACGCTTAATTTTGTAAAATAACGCTTCCGTGTCTGTTTGGCTACTTATTTTTTAGTTTCTTTAACTTTCATGTTACTATTGCCGCATGCGTCTGGCCTATATAAGTCAAAAGATGGCTAACGGCTATACCAAGGTCTAATTGGTCAGAACTAAATTCAGACAGTCGATGAGTTTAAACCGAGTTTTTATCTTAAATTAGTAAAGCATCGAATAGTAAATATCTGTCGTCGTATGATGACAAATTTGTTTATCATGAAAAAGCGCAATTTTTCTTGAAAACAGGAATTAAGGTATAAACACGGTCTCATTGTGGTATATTATACGAAATTATTTTCTGTTAAAACAAATGTACGAGTGTTTACATATAATTTTACATGCTCCCTCGCTTCGCTCGTAGTCGCACCTATTATTGATTTTTTATTGAAAGACTGAATAATTTCGTATGATCGCGTAATGAGTCGGTCTTTATGCCATAATTTAGATTTTCACGAAAACTCGACTTTTCCCCAAAAAAGCAGTCCAACCCATTATACGGCTACATCTACACAATAGTATTTTTTCTTTCGAATAACCAATGTTTGCTTTAAGTTCATCTTTGTAAACTTTCGGTGCTCTGTTCTTATCATTGGACCTTGAAATATCACCAGCCTTCGCATAAATATTAAAACAATGCTCTATTTATCATCACGAAGGGCAATTAAACCATTTTAACGATTTATTTGTTTTATATTTATTACATGTGGTGCTTGAGTAATCGTTGCATTTACAAATAGATAACTAACAATGTTTGTCTGTTTGTTTATCTCAAGAACACCTTCTATGGGAGGCGAGAACTTGAGATTTTTTATATATGGATTTGTTTGTTGAGGTCATTGAATTTAGTTGAATGGGAATTGGTTAGGCAGTGTGGGATCGTATACCAAAACAATACTTTTGATTGTACGTACGTCTGGCTGGTGTTGTGTGTCAGTGATTTGGTTGTTTTTTTAAAGGGGCTTGCATAAAAAAGGCAATAATACATTTCTTTTACTTCTTTCTTGATTTCTGTTTATTTTCCATCTATTTGAACCATATTCATTTTCAAACGCTTAAATTTTCTCAATTCAAACGTCCTATTGATATGTTGGACAAATTTTACATTTTCTTCCCTAAAAAGACCTCCTTTATGACCTCTCTGTTTACCTTACATGTCATATTTACTAAACATATTTGCTTTACCCACAGCGTTGTGGGTGACAAACGCATTTCCTTCTTGGGCGTATGTGTGGGTGAGGTCATCCACCCTTGCTCTATCAGTCAGCCTGCCACCCAGGATAACTTTAGAACTCAAAACTCTTATTTCAATAGTTATAAGAGTTAAAATGAAAATACCCAAGAACCCAAATTTAACAAACAAGATATGTAGCTCTATTACAGGTCTATGATAAAGAAGAAATTCGGTTCTGTGAAATGAACGGATAAGATAGTTTGCACTAGAACAATGGATTATCGGATAGATGGTAAGATTGAACGATATGATTAATAATATAGGCTAAATTGATTGATATATTTATACAAGTAGCTAAAGGCACTAAAAGTACTAGTAAAAACATATTAAAATAACACCTTTTCTCCGTATCAATTATTTATTCATTGAACGCAAACAACACCAATTACACCGACAGCCATTGACACCTCCGATGAAGTATCCTACCTGTCCTCCATCTTTGATTTTTCACCCTATCCCCTCTCTTTTTCTGTGGGGTTGCCATTTTATTTTGCTCGAATCGCCGCTGTGAGGGCGCTGACGTCGCCGTAATAAATCGCCTTGGCCAACAGTCGGCCGTCCTATACACGAAATGTCCCCATTACGCATCGGCCATTCGAGCAATTGTATGTCCCCATACAAAAGGAAATAACAGTTTTGCTAATTATTATACATGTCTTTGACGTGAACAAATCTAAAATAAAATGAAATCGTAGTAGAAAACAACATAAAAATAATAATGGTTATTATAGTTCCATTAAAGAATTTTACAGGCACTATCCTTAATAATCATTAGGTGGTAATCTGAGTACCATTAAATTAATTTGAGATCACTTCCAACCGTCTAAGTAATATGAAATTTAACAAATTTAAGTAATATGAAATCATCAAAGAATTTCATTAAAGAATTTTACGGCCACTCTTTTAATAATCATTAAGTGGTAATCTGAGTATCATTAAATTAATTTGAGATCGCTTCCAACTGTCAAATAGTTTTGAATTTTCTGGTGAAGTCTTGTCGTCTTGTGTTCTGTCGATTTGCAGTCATTGAATTATTGATACCTGTTGAACATAAAAATAATTAATATATCTCAGTTAAAAGTACCCGTTTACAATTGTTTTTAATATATATTTACGGTGCTCCATATTTTACGATGTTTTTAGTAAACGCTATTATACGATATGTTACACGAGTATTTTAAATTTATATGTTTCTTGAGATTTCGGTTATTTTCATTCACATATGACAGATCATAATTATAGTATAATTAAATCTGCATTGATATTATTCAAGATTATGTGATTTGTGCTTCAGACTCGTGCATGAGCACTGCTGGCAGTGATTGTACTATAAATTGTATATTGATGTATGATTAATACTTGCAATTATAAAATTACTTTATGAAGATGATAAATATAATGAAATAGAGCTTTGTGCTTCGGCTGCCTACACACAGTATGCTGCGTGAGCACTGCTTGCACTCTCTATATTATGAATATAATGTATGATTAATACTTGCAATTATGAAGTTGCTTTATGAAGATGATAAATATAATGAAATAGAGCTTTGTGCTGCGGCTGCCTACACACAGTATGCTGCGTGAGCACCGCTTGCACTCTCTATATTATGAATATAATGTATGATTAATACTTGCAATTATGAAGTTGCTTTATGAAGATGATAAATATAATGAAATAGAGCTTTGTGCTGCGGCTGCCTACACACAGTATGCTGCGTGAGCACCGCTTGCACTCTCTATATTATGAATATAATGTATGATTAATACTTGCAATTATGAAGTTGCTTTATGAAGATGATAAATATAATGAAATAGAGCTTTGTGCTTCGGCTGCCTACACACAGTATGCTGCGTGAGCACCGCTTGCACTCTCTATATTATGAATATAATGTATGATTAATACTTGTAATTATGAAGTTGCTTTATGAAGATGATAAATATAATGAAATAGAGCTTTGTGCTTCGGCTGCCTACACACAGTATGCTGCGTGAGCACCGCTTGCACTCTCTATATTATGAATATAATGTATGATTAATACTTGCAATTATGAAGTTGCTTTATGAAGATGATAAATATAATGAAATAGAGCTTTGTGCTTCGGCTGCCTACACACAGTATGCTGCGTGAGCACCGCTTGCACTCTCTATATTATGAATATAATGTATGATTAATACTTGCAATTATGAAGTTGCTTTATGAAGATGATAAATATAATGAAATAGAGCTTTGTGCTTCGGCTGCCTACACACAGTATGCTGCGTGAGCAACGCTTGCACTCTCTATATTATGAGTATAATGTATCATTAATACTTGCAATTATGAAGTTGCTTTATGAAGATGATAAATATAATGAAATAGAGCTTTGTGCTTCGGCCACCTACACACAGTATGCTGCGTGAGCACCGCTTGCACTCTCTATATCGTAAACACAATGAAAAATAGATAAGCTTAAATCCGTTTGCGTATCGGCCTTCCCCCATACAGTATGCTGTATGAGCTTTAATCCGCTTACGCTTTCGGCCTGCCTTATCTTTATTTTCATTTATACGTACACATTGTTTATTTATCATCAGCATCATTCACCATGCGTTGAGGCAACATGTAGGTTCTGTTCTGGCTCATCTAGAACATTAATCAAAAAGGACGGGGATTCTAGAATAAAAGGAGAAATTGGATTTATGTACAGTCTTATTCATTAACATATTCGTCATTGGAAGAAAAGTCATTTTCGGTGTCACTGTCAGTAATCGTTGCGAACGTAGCCTTATTACTGTCGTAAGGCTGCTTCATCAACCTTTGATTAGTTTTTATGGTCTCATCCGCCTGCTTTCGAATTTCTTCCCTTGTAACATCCAACTGACTCGAAGAGTCCCTATCATTGTCATTAATTTGAATTTCTAAATTGTCACAACGTTTTGCCTCACCCACAGTGTTTCCGTCCCTATCTGCGGGTTCGATTGTCACGTCGCTTAACTTTTCTAGTGCATTTAAGACTGGACCCTCGCTAAGACCTACAGTCCTGTGACCAGAAACTATTTCAGATGGACTTTTCCCGGTGCTTTTATTTATAGTATTATTGAGGCTCCATTGAACTTTGCCGATGTGCGTGTCCCATTCGCGCTCATCCCTAGCATGATTAGACGCGGCCAACGATTCTTAAATAGTCCGATTATACCTCTCTATTTGTCCGTTGGCACGTGGGGTAGCCACCGCGTTTAGGACATGTTTTGTTCCAATCGAATCCACAAATTGTTTAAACATAGTGGATGTTAAACTAGTACACCTATCCGAAATAATTACCCTTGGTACACCTATTACATAAAAAATATCCTTCAGTACGTTAATCGTTGTTTTGCTTTTCACATTTTTAACAGCTTTTATGAAAATAAATTTGCTAAACCCATCAATGATACCAAGTATGTAACAATTACCAGTTTTACTCCTTATAAATGGACCCAGATGGTCCATGTGCAGCGTGTTGAATGGGATGTTCCCTTTAGGGATAGGGTGTAAATAGCCACTACGTTTCGTAGTAGCTGTTTTGTTATATGCGCAATTGAGACACGATGCAACATATTTTTGAACAAACCTATTCATTTTTGGGAACCAGTAATCTTGTTTTATCTTATTCAAAGTTTTATCAACTGAAAAGTGCCCTTCCTCGTCATGGCACAATTGACATATGCGCCACCTTCCTCCCATTGGGACAACCCATTTCAACTGCTCACCTACTCGCCTATATATTTTGTCCTCTTTAATTACATAATTGTCAATTATGTCTTTGACTTCCTTAGTACCGCTATTCAAAATTGCTTTAACTAGTTTTAATCTAGGATCCGTCATTTGGACAGTTTGTAACCATTCGAATGTTGTACTTATGTTAAGGATTTCAAATTCTCGTAAATCTGATATATCATTATCTTCTAATGTCTGAACGGGATTGCGGCTCAAGGCGTCGGCATGACGCATGTTGTCGCCCGGTCGATATTCTATAACAAAGTCATACTCCTGCATTAAAAGCCACCATCTGGCTATGCGGGGTACTAAATCCCTTTTTGTTAGTGTAGTTCTTAAAGCATTGCAATCTGTGCACACTGTGAAACGAAGTCCAACCAGGTACGTCCTAAACATTTTTAAAGACAATACTACAGCAAGTGTCTCTAATTCGTAGGAATGAATAAATTCCTCTTCCTTGGTGGTCTGCTTGCTGTAGTATGCAACTGGTTTAAATGCGGACTTTTTGTCAGGTTTCTGTAGTAGAATACCACCTACACCCAGTTTACTAGCGTCGCAATGTACTTCTGTAATATATTTGGGATCGTACAAAGCTAGAAGCGGCCTCTTAACTAGTTGCTGTTTCAGGTCTTGAAAAGCTGTCTCTTGTTCCACTCCCCAATTCCATATAACGTCAGTCCTTGTAAGTCTGGTCAATGGTTTTGCCGTGCTCGCAAAGTTTGGTATAAATCGTCGGAAGAAACTGGCCAGACCCACGAACTGCCGAACTTGATGGACGTTTGTAGGGCGAGGGAATGACACTACTGCTTCAATCTTTTTGGACCCAGGTCTCAAACCTTCACTAGAAACTTCGTAACCTAAATAATCCAAGGATTTTTCAAAGAAGTAACACTTTTCGATATTTAGAGTAAGACCTGCTTTACGTAACGAGTCAAAAATTCTCCTTAGCTTTTCTATGCTTTCTTCTATAGTGGTAGCAGGTGATAAAATATCATCCATGTATGGCATGGCTAACTCGTACCTATCTTTTCCCAGCGCTTTGTTTATCATATGCTGAAAGACAGCAGGGGCATTGACTAAGCCAAAAGGCATACGAGTGTATTGATAGTGTCCATCGGGCGTCACAAATGCTGTCAAATGTCTTGAGCTTTCTGACATGGGGATTTGATAATAGCCTGATTTTAAATCTAAACTAGTGAAATATTTTTTTCCACTCAACCTGTCCAATTGATCGTCTATAACCGGCATGGGATAAGAATCTTTAATAGTTTTCCTGTTCAAGGCTCGATAATCTACACATAATCGATACTCGCTGGTTTTCTTCTTAACAAGAACAATTGGACTCGCATACGAAGAGTTGGATTCCTGTATTATATTAGACTCTAAGAGCTCGTTTATTAAATCCCTAACTACCTGCCTTTCTGTATGAGGTAAACGATATGGTTTATATGCTACTGGTGTCGAATCTTGTAGTTCAATATGCATCTCGGTTACATTTGTAATACCTAACTCATTTAGGTCCAGTGCAAAACATTCCCTATATTCATTTATTAAATCCAATAGTTGCTCCGTCTGTCTGTCTGTTATCTCTGATCCAATTTTAAGCATGTCAAGGGTTATTAATTTGTCAGTCTCGATCTTATAGTCTTCATTAGAAATAGTCATTCTTTTTACCTCAAATTCAGCTAGACGTTTGAAAGTTAGTTCCGGGTTGAGGAGCAAGCATGCACGCGCCAGCAACTTGCCCTCTTTCAGAAAGATGTCTCCTCCTGATAAGTTTATCATGGATATGGTCCCGATGCCGTCTACAATAGTGTATATTCCAGGCAACGTAATAGTCTCTTCGCCACATTTTAATGATGTACTTCCAGGTATATAAATAAGTCCCGTGTAGCATGAACCACACTGTACCTTAATGTGACCGAGACTTTTGAGCATTGTATCCTGCAGATTAATAATTTCGGTCTTATTAATTTGGGGTGTATCTGAGTAAAGTACTAGGCACTTCTGCGTTTTGTAGACAATAACACCTGGTCCCTCAGTAACATCCTGACCGATTAGTAGGTCCGTGCTAAGAAACTCATCTGGTACCATAAGCTTCAACTTTTGTTCTAATAAAGTCCAAAGTCAAATCTATCGCCACCCTTCCCATAGGTTGCATAGTTCCAAAAGCAAATTCTTTGATTATGAGGGATTTTCTTTTCTTTTTTTTTTTACTCTTCCCTAGTCGCTGGATAGATGGCGCTGAACTTAGTAAGTTACTGCAAGGAACGGAACGTCACATAATTTTTTGATTATTTCACTTGGATGTAATTTTGAGATCGTAAAACGTACATAAAAAAGTAATTAATGTCATTGTCACATCACATCACAATGACATTTTGAAAATAAATAAATAATAACAACAAGGAAAAAGAAAAAAATATTTAGCAGTCTTTTTATGAGTTTTCTACGCCAGAAAGAAAATGTCCCAAGAGAAAAAGAAGAGAAGTTTGTGCCTCGTGGATTTGTGTAAAAATTAAGCCATACATCTTTTTCCTAAAGATGAAAGTCGTAAAGCGCAATGAGTACAAGCCATCGTACATTTTAAATCTGAACGGACCATAACAAAGCATTCGCACATATGCTCAGCACACATGTCAGTCAACCAACGAGCGTATGTGACGTGACGTGACGCAATGTTTTTTTTTTCCAATCGTTTTGGCTTTGGCACCTAGTAACGTAGTCAGTTCAACGCCATCTACAGAGTTCTTGGAAACTATGTTTTTTTTTTAATACTCAAAAAGAAAACCTCTCATTGGCATATCATCATGTTCTATTTGCAGCCTAAGCTCATAAGCAATGCTTCTTTTTATAATTGAGCATTGACTACCGAAGTCTACGAATGCAGTTTTGGTAACATCATTCACTCGAATGGTTTTGTGGTATATATCTGTTTTGACATCAGTTGCTACAATTCGTTGTACTTTGGTAGTAGTATTTGGTGCATTTCCAGGTTTAGTTCTTGTTTTAATGTTCTTTTGATCACGCTTATAACAGAACTCAGCTGTATGTCCCAACAGATCGCATTTTTTTCAGCGTTGCAACTCTTTTGGGCATTTTGGGCGGTCCTGCGATGGTGATCGCGAGTGTGACCGTCCGCGTGGTGTTTTCGACCTGCAGCGCCTCTTGGCAAGGGGTGACTTAGAACGTGATACTCTTCTACGCAACATTTGGCGTCGTTCTTCATCTACCGGAGGAGTATAGTCTCTGCGTTCTGAACTAGGCATTGTTACCTACTAAATTATCCCAACTCTATGTTTTCAATAAACTTAGGTTTGTGTGGTAGCTAAATAACTGTTAGTCACATTTAAGTGATCGATGCTAAATGTCGTCGTTTATCGATACACGCCATGATGGTCCCATTTTCAATCAAAATGTTAAATTATTTAAGATATAGTTTCGTGTGGAAAATAGGTAAGGTGAGGTAGGTAAGGGATGTGTAAACAACATCATTAGTCAAAGAATAGTAATAAAATTTCAAGTGTGAGTTTTATGATAAATAAAATCTGTAGATTCAACACAAACAAAATAAACAAAATAACGACGACATTATGTAAAATCACATAAATATCATCACAATGTGAGTCCCCAAGGGGTGACAGAGGTGTTGTCAAATATGAACTGCGAAATGCAATTCGCAATCCAAGCCTGACACACCGGCTTTTCGCCCCCGTTTATTACGTAAGCATTATATTTGGGAACAAATGTTGTAAAAAAAATGCCATGATGGAGCCCGACTTGGATTGTAAATATTATTGTAATTTAAAGTATAAATAATTATTATTTAAAGTATAAATTAGAAATAATTTTGCCGGAGCCGGCAGCGGAGGCACTTCGTTACCGGAGCCGGAGCGGAGGCACTTCGCTACCGAAGCTGGCAGCGGAGGCAATTCGCTACCGGAGCCGGCAGCGGAAGCACTTCCGATAATAGTGCGAACAAAACGGAACGCACCCGAATCAGCTTTCGCTACTCTATGGTATACATGAAAAAATATTTACCCACCCATTGTTATATGGAGGTTATATGTTATTCTAACAACGACATTTAATAAAATTTAAAGAGAATGAAGAATGGGCTAAATGAACTGATTAAGAATAAATAATAAAAATGAATGATTTGGTTGGTACACAAAACGAAAATATAACCTAGATATTTTGCCCCAGGCTGGCTACGTATCAACGGTAATAGTTACAAGAGAGCATGAAACTGCACATTAACATTTTTAGATAACCCAAAAGAAACATCCATTTGTACAACAATGTGTGTAACCATCCAGCAAAAGGACCAATCTTGGGGTAATGGCCGTCTTTAGTGGATGGCAAATACTTAGTATCCATTACAAAGTAATAGAAAATTTACATACCAACTGTGGACGTTGATTCCTCTCTTCTGAAATATTAAAATAACACCTTTTCTCCGTATCAATTATTTATTCATTGAACGCAAACAACACCAATTACACCGACAGCCATTGACACCTCCGATGAAGTATCCTACCTGTCCTCCATCTTTGATTTTTCACCCTATCCCCTCTCTTTTTCTGTGGGGTTGCCATTTTATTTTGCTCGAATCGCCGCTGTGAGGGCGCTGACGTCGCCGTAATAAATCGCCTTGGCCAACAAACAGATAGTTGATAAAAATAAACTTACCGACGGAGTCGATAAGATATTGTTCAGAACTCAAGAACTGTTTGGTGTTACAAATATAGTTTCACATAGCCTTGGACCTCTTCTTTTATACGCCGTTCTTCACGGCGTTGTTGTGCTAATCTCATCCACTGTTTGCCAGCTGTTTTGCCGATGTCGCCTATTTGACTACCTGTCTACCTGACTTTTGGTATATCCATAGCCTTCTCTGAAGGCTATGGTATATCTCTATACTATACCATCAGACCATCCTCGCTTGTTGCCTTTCTGTGATGGCCTTCAACCTTAGAATAATAAATTTAATTATTCTATGCCTTCAACCATCTTGCGTCGTCGTAGAAATTTGTTGATTTTCAAACATAAAAATGACGTGGCATCTTCTTTCTAGCTTAATCTTGAGTACTTACATATATATTAAAAAAGATAAATATCCTTTTAACAAATATCAACATTGTGTAACTTTGCTGTTTATTTACTAGTATTAGTTTTGGTCTTCCTTTTATTGCATCAACTCACTACTTGATGGTCTTCCGGCGACTCTTCTTATTTGTGATGGTGATAGTGAATTGCGGATGTCTCAGGTAATTGAGTGAGAGAAAAAGTCTGACCGTCAGTAATTCAATGTGTCCATGACAAAGCAACGATGAGTATATTGAGATGACACAAGAGACACAAGACAAAATATACTCTTTATCATGCACCAAATAAAAATAAAAAATACTTACGTATATAAAAGATGGTAACAATTGACGGCCTTATCGCCATCCAGGCAACATGTGGGTGGAAATAAAATAAGTGTTGGAAGAAACGCGAAGGTTTTCGAAGAAAAAAAAAAGCAGATTCGTATCTAAGTATGAAATCAAACTACCTATGCTTATATACGAGTATAATGAACATTATCTTTTTTTAAATATAAATTTTATCTTCGATTTTGAAATAGAATATTTATTTGAACTGAGCACGAGTTGACGAGGCTACATAACATAATGTTGAAAGGTGAAATTTATACATACGGAAGGAACTGTGCTCTTAAATAATCAGCATCTGCTTGTGTCAATATACTATGTTATTGCGTAATATAATCATCAATGATGTCATGCATGATGTGATCAAATGCAGTATCAACAGTTATTGTGGCTCCTTTAGGTTTTTTATTATCGTTTATCGTTTTACCGTCTTTGGACTTGGATGACTGTGCAGCTGTGACTGTATCTTCAGGTATCAAGGGAGGGTTAAATACCCAAACATTTGCTTTTATAAATTTACTAGCCTTTGCCCGCGGCTTCGCTCGCGTGGAAGTCTCTTTAAGATAAAAGTTACTATGATATGGACAGTTTACGGCTAGGTGGTTATTTTATCAACACCTCTTATGGCTTATGTTGACCAGCCCCTCTATTCTGTATCTTTAGTTGCCAACTGCACTAGGTGCCTATCATCAAAAAAATAGCTAAAAACTGATGTTTCAAAATTGCTTTTGGTGGGTATTGAATTATTTACGTACGAACTGTGTCGTCATTTCAATTGCAAACATATCCTTAGACAATCGGTATTCGATAGTATATCTATGTTTTTGATGATAGACACCCAGTCCAGATGGCAACTAAAGATACATAATAGGCCCGCTGGTTCAATGCGCTTATAGCAAACCGCATTCAAATCCATTGAGTAGTTCTCGAGTTAAAACAGAACATACGTACAGATAGACAAAAATACAAAAAATTACACTTTTGGCCTCAGTACAATACTGACATGACAAGTATAGTTAGTGTATAGATTATTTCATACCTAAATTATTATTTTAATAAATATATATATAGTTTGCCTTAATTAGCTTTTTATTTATAATTACACAATATAACTTGAAAGATATACAATAAATAAAAGAAAATTATAACTTAAAATATATTTCGGCCCTTAGTGGGCCGTCATCAGTCAAGTATCAGTCAAGTATCATGACTGATGACGGCCCACTAAGGGCCGAAATATATTTCAAGTTATAATTTTCTTTTATTTATTGTATATCTTTCAAGTTATATTGCTAAATAATTATTATTATATACAGCTTGAACATCACGTGTGATTGTTGTGTGAATTTAGTATGTCAGCTCGCGAGTTTTAATAATTTTTCATACCTGTTACATTCTCCATTTAGCCTTTCCTGTATGGTCAGCAACAAAAACTTTGATCCTAAGACCCCCACAAGTGAGAGATGAAATAAGGAATCGTGGTTGGTCAATAGTGCGTGTATGATGTGGGAAGGGATGCCAGATTATTGGAAACCCTGAAGTATCTTTATTTTTTTGGCTCGTATTGGTGTGTCATTCCTGGTAAATTATTTTGAACTACTTTTGCTAAATGCAGCAACGCTTTAGCTATTACAATCATAACAATCAAATACTTACATCACAAACAAAATGGGTTTATTGCCTGAACATCCTTCCAACGTGGTGCAACATAACTTTGCCCTCAAACTCTGGCTGTACTCTCGCAACGATATCACTTTGACTCTTATTTCCTCCTCCATAAGAGTGATATGTGTACCTGCGCCTGCACACCCAAACATGGTTCCTCACAAGTTCACGTCAGGTCACGTGGTTATTATTAACAAGGCAGCGGAAGTGAGGAATTTGCTCTGTTCTTTGTGGGACGCCGAGAAATGCTGATTCTGTGGAACATTACTCTCGTATCACGCTGGGATGTAATAATCGTCGGTGAAACGAGGAGTGTACGATTGTGGACTGTAACATGTATTTCACAGGCTGTACCTGGAAAAAGCTTCAGAAAACCTCTCTTCAGGGATTCATGTCATGAAGATCTGTTTCTAGCCTACCTCTCGTTTTTGAGATTAGCCGGCTAAACTTATGAATAATCGCATTAAAATCTAAATTTAAAAGCAAACGGTAAGATGAAATAATACAGTAATTATTTGTCATAAAATCGAAAATAGTTGCGATGACCAGCAAAGCGAAGCTGAGCAAGTAGCAGCGTGTTAGGTTCTCATGTAAATGAATTTGGGAGCTGTGGGTCTACCACGTAATTCTCATTTTCATCAACATCAACTTGAGATTGAAATTTTACTTGCGTGCGACGACGCCCGCCTAACATGCCATCTCTTTTGCACGCGTTGAATTTCGCATGCATTTGCTTGAAGTTGATACAAATGAGAATTACGCGGTAGAGCGCCTGGGCGAAGTGGAGCGATGACGATCTCCCTAGTTTTAACACAGTTCATGATGTACGCAAAAATCCTTGTTTATTGCTTCGCCCATTTGTCTTTTTATTGAAATAATTATTACTGTAATATTATGTCATCTCTCCATTTACTTTTACATTTTTAGCAGTTATTCTTAAGTTTAGCCGGCTAAAGATGAAATAATCTGATTTTTAACGTTAGCTGATGCTCAAAACTGAACTTAGGATTAACCGGCTAATGTTGAGTTCATCATCAAACTTAATATTAGCTTTAACATATACACTGCACAAAAGTTCCATCCATCCATCAGCCCGTATTCGTCCACTGCTGGACAAAGGCCTCTCCAATATTACGCCACTCTTGGCGGTCCTCAGTCATCCTCATCCAGCCGCCACCCGCAATCACGTCGGCGACAAATGTGGCCAGTCCACTGCTATTTCAACTTACTGATTCGGCAGGCTATGTCGGTCACTATGAAACTGCGACGACATCTGTCACTAAATCCAGTCCGGTTTTTCTACAGTTCCGAACTGTAGAACTTCGCCAAAAATACAACAATAAAGTCTCCCGTTCAACAAAGAATTGCTGTGTATGTGTCAATGTCCACTAAATCCATTGCTTTACACGGTGAACACTTTAATCTTATTTGTGTTGTGGCCGATTTATGAAGTCAATTGCACTGAATTGGATTAATTGGTATACAGGTCATTAACATCTACTGGGGATCTAAAAAGGCCGACTTGGGTGAATCATAATATGATTTGAAAGTAGGATAAAGTCAGAGTTTTTTCATGCGTGCAAGAGAGTCAGCATTAGAACAGAATCATAATGTGATTCACGCAAAACGGCCTTTTTAGAGGACCTGATCTCTCCGTCATCGTCTCTCTTTTGCAGTTTGTCGTTTGATAGAAGTTCGCTTTTTTTGCTAAACGGTGCTGCCCTTCGAATGTGTGACCAATACTAACAATATCCATCAGCCCGTACTCGTCCACTGCTGGACATAGGCCTCTCCAATATTACGCCACTCTTGGCGGTCCTCAGTCATCCTCATCCAGCCGCCACCCGCAATGTCCTTCAGATCGTGAGTCCAGCGGGCAATAAAAGATTAATTTTACTACGTTCAGTAAGAAGCTATTAGTTTGATAAATTATTATAACATTTTGGAACCTTTTTCTAGATTTCTGGAATACAGAAACGCGATTAAAAATCTTTCACTCGATAGAAATAATTAGTAAAATGCGGTCTTCGAACTCAACACACGCTTTCTCATAGTTTGACAAATAATTATCATGTACAGACCCCAAACATATTTTTTTGCATGGGTTTAACCAATACCTACATTTTGATAATAGGGTTTTTTTTGTCTTTCTCCCTGAATCGGCCCCTCTCGCACTACGCGTTTTTCCGCTTGAAGTGACACTGCCCGTTGAAAACTCGATAATGGTGCGCAAGTGGAAGATAAAGCCTAAAGATTGGTCGCCCTAGAACAATGATGGTGAACCTTTATGGATCAACGTGCCATTTCTTATAAATAAATGTTAAATGAGGCCATAGACGTGCCGTCAAATAATTTTGACCCAGTGATTACTGGAAAAGGCTAGAGTCGTATCATACCAAGAACTGAAGGAGTTGGCAATGAACAGAACTCAATGAAGAGAGCTACACAGACAAGAACCAAGCTCTTGAATATATGACGACGATTATTGGAGAAATAATAAAACTATAATAATAGTACTATCAATTCAAAACAGTGCAAACCGTTTTGATTGCTGGTGTGCCCAAAATATTTTTCTCGTGCCATTTGGCATGGGATCCATTGGTTCGCTATCCCTGTCCTAGAAGGACGTATGCTGACCAAATAGGCGACATACTGAAGAAGAGCCATGTCAAAAGCACCCTAAAGGAATAAAAAAAGCTTGTATGACTAGATTGATGGATGTGGAAGAGGCGAAAGTGGTGTCAGGATCGTAGCTGATGGAAATCTGTAGTCTCTATCTACCCCTCTGGGAGACAGGCGTTGGTAAATATACTTTATTTCCAGTTGATAATAATCAGTTTTATCTGAAGAAACTTTTCTCCCAAAACGTACTACAATAAAACTAACATGAACAATACCAAGTATGTACATAGATGATGTGATAGCATAAAGGCAAGTACACACGTAACTCGACATAAGAGAGAGTCATGTATTTTGTGTACTCAGTGTAATGTTTCTGCATTAGCGAGATGTTCCATAGGCCACGTCTACATGCGTTTTGTGATGGATTGTGCAAGCGAGTTATATAAAATATTTGGAGTAGACACCATCTTCGTGGGCTATTCAGTGATTGGCTGATTTATATATTATAACAAGTGAATGAATCGTTCGAGCCCGCACTGGCTATCTTAGCCCAATATCTGATGTCATGATGTGTTAAAACCATTATGTTTTTATTTTGGTGTAGGTGAACAAAATTAAGTATAACAAACACATGTTTGTTTATTGTTAACCGCACAACCCAATTTCACTTAATGAAATTGGCCCTGATTTAGCAAATGTTGAATATAATTCATCGTCACATTTCTAGATTTTAATACACCATATTAGTAAAGTCGAATACTTCAGAGGTTTTATCTACGAAGGGTTATTAAATTGAACATATCATAATTAAGCAGTAAAGTGTAACTTTAGGCTCTCCGAATCACTCCTCGCATATTTTTCTTCGTGTTTAAATTCCAGCTTTATGTTACAAAAGCTAATGTGGCTATTCTCTGGCCAAGTAATAAACACTGCATTCCCAGCCATTCCAAGCCATGATACCCAGAACATCAAACATCGATTATTTATTATGACAACCGCGTGCGCTTGTGGACAAAGGCATTTAGCAAATCCGTCACGTTTTAGGAGAAAGTCCCTTGTGAGACGGGGACTGTGACACGTGCGGAAAAGTCGCCGGTGGACGTGGAAATCGCGCAGTCTGCACCTAGCCTTACCTGTAGGTAGGACATTAAAACTTTATACACTTTGAAATTATTGTGATATTTTGTGCTTGTGTATAAGAGAGAGATAATCGGGAAGGTTAGTATTGTATTGAAATTCTTAATTTTTTTAGTTATTGTTGTTCTAGGTTTTGGTACAGAAAATTATTACTCACTATGTTTTTTATTTACAACGGGCTTACGCTTGGCCAAAACGTGCCTGATAGAAAGCGACGATGACAACTAGGATGAAGGGCGCTCGCTTAACTTTTTCTCTTTATTTGAAATTAAAAGTATTATAATTATCATATAAGGGTACGTATATAAATGGTTTGCGTTAACTTAGAGAAATTTAATATATATAATTAAAGCCAAATTTTATACATTGAAATTGTCTATGTTTGCGTGCAATCACTTAATTCGTCACGGAGCACGAAAGCGAACAAAAAAGCGATCACCGTCTAATAAAACCAAATAATGACTTCTTTTAATCTAAATTTAAATAATTGTTGCTTTTACTACATGGGTAGTTCTTTTTTTAATGACCAATTTGAAGTAAGGAGAGTTTTGTCTACTTTAGAAAAGGTTTTGATGTGTTTTTATTTATAATATACATCATGGGCTTAAGTGGTAGCTAAATAATGGTAGAGTTACATGAAATTATCAGCAATAATCTGCAACAATCTGAATAAAATAAATATTTAATCGGATAAATATTTCTCTTTTTAATCGGAAAAGAGAAATATTTATCCGATTAAACCTGCGTCACGATTTTTAATTTACATGGTGTAAATGTGTGGCCATATTTGTCGCCGACGTGATAATCGTTGGGGCCGTAAGGCATTGGAATGGAGACCACGTACAGCAAAGCGCAGCGTAGGCCACCCTCGTGCCCGCTGGACTGACGATCTGAAGGACGTTGCGGGTGGCGGCTGGATGAGGATGACTGAGGACCGCCAAGAGTGGCGTAATATTGGGGAGGTCTATGTCCAGCAGTGGACGACTACGGGCTGATGGATGGATGAATGGTGTAAATGGTGCAACATCTAATATTTCTTAGTTAGTGTCATTTAAGCCAGGAACAAGAACATTTAAAAAACACTGTTGTTTATTTGCATAAACTAAGAAGAATACAAAATTCTGATTAAGTGCTCCATCGTCACGGCTTTTGCAAAGTATAAATAGAAATAATAAAACATATCAGAAACAAAATTTTCACGTTTTAAATAAAAATATGTTATGATTTCAGAAAGAAATTTCGCCAAAGTTGTAATTTTTCATAATATAAAAATAATTGAAATATAATTTCAAATCATATTTTATACAGGTTCAGGACAAATTTATGGTAATAAAAAAGAAGAAATACCCACATATATTTGACGACAAATTAAATTAAAAAGAGACAGCTGAACAAATCTTGAAAGTATTAAATTTCACTGGGTATTAATTATACACAAACAGATCTAAAACGGCAAAAATTCATGACTCCGTGCACGACATTCATGACAAAAACTATCGGAAGATATCGCTCGACTCGGTACACATCTCGTTTAATCTGAAGATTAATTCAGCCTGTGGATTAAAAGGCATTAATTAACACATATCTACTTTCCCTCTCTTGTTATACCAGTCTTGTGGAAAACCGCGAAAGCCAGTCTATCTTAGCACGTTATACGCGAGTGTACTCGGGAAAAGCCACGCTGACAAACAAATGCAGTAGAATTAAAATAATCGAGTCGGTGCATTCGAAAATAGACCGAGCGAAAGTGACAAACGACAGTGTCGATGTGAACCAACTCTAGTGTTCTATATTTAAAACGCCATTCCGAACGAAAATTTAGAGCGTCCAACGGATTGCATGTTCTAATTATAAACGCTGCAGCTGCCAGCGGGAACTTTGTTCGTAGGGACTCTTTACCTTTTTGGAACGCTGACTCAGAATTTGAATTTAGAGTTCAACCTTCTTTGTTTTGGAGCGTAGTATTTCACTATTATAGTTTTGTAAATGGCGGACGATGCATGCATTTCTGTCGGAATTCTTACAGAAATCCATCGGCCGCCATTTGGCTTATATCTTGCGAAACATAGCTTTTGTAATAGAATAGTTTATGAAAATTGTGACCCGTTGTCTAAAATTACTCTCCGTCAGCATCGAATTTCGAAAAGTATGTTGACCCCGCGTGTATAGTAAAAGTAAATTCAAACTTTATGGTCGTGATCGAAGGGCGTGTTCTATCAGATTGGTTTCATAATTGCCATTGACAGTGAAAGTGTTGATGCGCTAACATCGGTCTCCAGATTTGTTGGTAAATATAACTCATTGTTTGCTCACAGTTCGTGACTTTCACTCACCTCCTTATAGCTGGGACGTCGTGAATATATTACATGATATTATAACGGAGAAAATATTAGAGCTGTGTTTTTAAATATAAAATTATAATTTTTAATGCTTATTATAAATATAACACGCACGTTGCGAAATACGGCTTTCATTATGTCATGTTATGTAAAGTTTGTGTTGTCTCGATTTATTATTGTTTATTAAGGCGGTAAACAAAATAGGGGTTGCTTTTTTTCTTTGTATTTCATGAAATACATAAAAAATTGCAATCAATTTCTGGTATATGCATTTTGATTATACAATCCACGGTTTTGATTTTGGAAAACATGGTCGGATAAAATTTCCTCGATAGAAATAATTCTTGAAATGAAGTCTTCAAACACAATTTTTTCACTTGTGATTAGGAATCATGTACACTTCGGTCCAAACAACAAGATAGACCTGAAGTTGGCGCGCTGCTCGTGGCGCTGATAAGTACAGTGGGGCAAATTGCAATGCGCGGCAACTTCAGGCATTCAAATTGTAGATTTCAATCTGTACAGAATTCAAACATATTTTATTAGATGTATTTCAACAATACTGGGTGTTAAGATGAAGTTGCGGAAGGCGGAAACTGGTGATAGTACTCGTCCATACGAACAACTTTTACTATGGAGCCAACCTTCGTATCGCGAAAAAAAAAATCAGCTCTTCCGTAGAAAAGTTACATAGCTATCCGACCAAAATGTATGAGACAACTGTTTATTTTTAGATTTCTCGATTTTTTCACGAAAAGTAGTTCGTATGAACGGGTACTATCGCCAGTTTCCGGCTTCCGCAACTTGATCTTACAACCCTGATATAAATTTTTACTAATATTTTTTTTTCAGCTATTTTAATATTTTTATTAAAATTAAAAACATCTTTTTTTCTCTTTCGCCCTGAAACCGCCTCTCGCACTGTAGGTTTTTTCACATCGTTAAAGTTGCGGTGACAAAAATAAAATTTACATAGCCTGTTAAGAACATAGTCCAAAAACACATTATTACCCTCTTAATAACGAAAAAAATATAACGATAGAAATATGTTGTTATGTTGGACGAATTAAATATAACGATAGAAATTAAGAAGCAGAAGATATTTCTTTAGATAAAAGGAAAACTATCACAGCTAAGTAGGCTTTACAAGTTAACGGGTAATAGCCGACCAACATGGCTCCAACGGCTCCAACTGGGGCCGTGCTCCCGCTGAGTGTCTCTGGGTAACAATACCAGCCAAGTCGATCAGACAGGGTGGTCAGCATTCTTCACGAGACTTGCATATATGTGTCTCTTATGCATCTCCTGACGGTCTGCTTCCTGATAGCCTCGATAAAATAATTACATCAATTACCACTGTAAGGCACTCGCACCCTAAAGAGCACTTTTTAATCACCGGGAACTTCAACTTACCAGAAATTCGTTGGGATAAAAGTTCACCTAACTCTCCCTTTCATGTTCACCGAGGGTCTGCTGCCGTTTATGATCTAGGAGTGAGACTCGTGGATGAGTTTGGCTCATTAGGCTTTGAACAATATAATTTCATTCCCAATTTATCTAATAATGTTTTAGACCTTATCTTTGGCAATTTCGGTCTGGAGTTGAATCGCTGTTTGAGTCCTTTAGTCAAGGAAGATGTCGCCCACCCTTCTTTAGAGATAACGGTTAATGAAATTTTAACCACTCCTCTAAGGGAAGCCAATCATCCTAGGCGTAGGTTTAGAAAAGGTGATTACGAGAGCATACGTGCCCTTATTTCAAATTCTGACTGGACTCATATGCTAAACCAAGGTTCTATCGATGAAGCAGTAGAAAAATTTTACGACATATTGAATTCAACCATAGAAAAATTTGTCCCCCTTGACACCAGAAATCAACGCAATGCCTTCCCCCCCTGGTTTTCTCCGGCTCTGATTAAAGTGATTCGTGAAAAAAATAAAGCGCACAAAAACTGGAAACAATTTCATAATCCTTCTGATTACGACGAATTCTCACTTCTTAGGCGTAGGCAGCATGACCTTCAGCAAGAATGTTACGAACGTTATATATGCTCTGTTCAGAGTTATATCAAAGAAAATCCAAAATATCTATGGAGTTTCATTAAGGCTCGTCGAGGTGGATCAGGCTATCCAAGTTCTTTGGAATACAACGGAAACACTCTCAGAGCGGGAAAAGATATTTCTGAAGGATTCAATTCCTTCTTTCATAGCGTTTTTGTTGAGCCTGCTCAAAACTATGATGATGACGTACTTGCTCCTCCATACTGTGATGATGGGGACATAATACATTCTATAGAAGTCACTCCGAATGAAATATCAGCACAAATCTCAAAAATAGATCCTAATGGTGGAGCTGGCAGTGATGGTCTCCCTGCTTTCTTTATTGTGAAATGTGGCGGTGCTCTCAGTGTGCCATTAAGTATACTTTTTAACCGTTCTCTTTCTGAGGGTAAATTTCCATGTAAATGGAAAGATGCACATATAGTACCTATTCACAAGAATGGTCCTAAAACAAAAGTGCCTAACTATCGCCCTATATCTATACTAAATGTGCTCGCCAAGTTATTTGAAAAAATAGTGTATAACAGATTATACCCAACAATTTCAAAAGGCATACCTTCTGAACAACATGGTTTCCTTAAGGGACGATCGACTACAACGAATTTGGTTGAGCTGGTATCCTTTGTCCTTCAGAAAATGGAGTCTGGCCGGCAGATTGACGTGGTCTACACGGATTTTGAAAAGGCTTTTGACCGCGTGGACCACGTCATTCTGCTACGAAAGCTTGAAAAACTTGGAATACAAGGCGATCTTCATCGCTGGGTGACTTCTTATATTTCAAATAGGAGACAAGCAGTTGTGCTCGGTGGTCATCGCTCAAATTTCGTTGATATTCCCTCCGGTGTTCCTCAGGGCTCTCACTTGGGTCCATTATTTTATTGTGCTTATATCTATGATATTTATAGTGTATTTCACGACTCCAACTACTTGCTGTATGCGGATGATAAGAAAATATACTTGGATATTAATAATGAAGCTGATTGCGAATTACTACAAGCTGATCTGGACCGACTTAGTATTTATTACAGTAAAAATCGGATAAAAGTTAACGTTGCTAAATGTGTCCAAATAAGTTTTTCCAGGAAGCGTAATCCTGTCATACATGCTTATAATATTAGCGGTAATCCCATACAGCGAGTAGATGTGGTCAAAGACCTGGGTGTGAGCCTTGATTCAAAATTAACATTCGAGCACCACATTGATGCAGTTGTGAGCAGGGCATATAAAAGTTTAGGTTTCGTAATGCGGGTATGTGGTGAATTTAGGGACCTTTCTTGTCTTAAGGTGGTGTATTATGCTTATGTTCGAAGTTTATTGGAGTTCGGGTCTTCTGTATGGTCACCACATTATATAACTTATAAACAGCGTATCGAAAAAATACAGGAGATTTTTTTAAGACATCTAAATTTTAAAGCTAGATTACTAAAAATGAAATACGAAGATTCTTGTCTACACCATCGCATTCCTTCGCTCGAGGATCGCCGGCTTTTGCTTGATATGTCCTTACTATATGACATTGTTACTGGCCGTATTAACAGCATGAGCATGGTATCTAACTTTCCCCTTAGAGCCCCATCATTTCGCACCCGGCACTCTGCTAGACTCTTTTATTATGTACCCAATGTTCGCACAAACTATGCCCAATCATCTCCTCTCATTCGTCTAGCTAACGAATACAATAAAAAATTCTTTAAAATTGATCCATATGGAAACTCCAGAACTTCATTTCGAAATAAAATAATGAACGAAATATATTGCCCTAATGAAAAACCGTAATTATAATGATAATTATGATTTTGCTAAACACCCTCCCCTTTTTACATTCCCCTCACTTACACAAACACATACTCTCTCATACATACTCATCTTACATTAACTCCACACAACACAAACATCTTGTCGAACAAATGAGCAAATTAAACTACAGGATTACGTTAGGTACTTGGTTAAGTCGCTTTATTTTTGTTTAAATGTTTAAATATAAGAGTAGTCTAAATTCGGACTAACGAATTAGTTAAGTTTTGATTATTATTTTTTACAGTTGGGGAAATTTGTTATTGGCCTTAGTTTAAGTTTTGAAATATTGTTTAGAGTATATTATATCGCTGTTAATTTCCTGAATAAACTAAATAAATAATAAATAAATAAATAAACATAAAATAAAAATTAAGTAGAAATTCCATTGATAATTATTCACATGAAGTTGTTAGTTGTGCAAAACAGGTAATAAATATAAGTTTATGATCCTTCTAAGTCCACATATTGTGACGAGCAACTACGGAACTCTACACTGCGCGTGGCCTGACACGCACTTGGCCGGTTTTTCAAAAGTCACCTCATTCACTGCAATTGGAGTTATGTTAGGAACGATGCAGGGGCCAGGCAGTGGCGTGCATAGAACTTTTTTCCGGAAAAGCAATCAGAAGGTCAAGTTTGACAATAAAAAAAATATGAAAAAATTTAAATTACTGGAAAAAAAAGTTGTTATGAAAATGTTCACTCTAGGGTAGACACCGTCATACTAACTTTATTTTTTCAAAGTTTTATTTAAATTTTTTCATATATTTTTATTGTCAAACTTGACCTTCTGATTGCTTTTCCGGAAAGAAGTTCTATGCACGCCACTGGGGCCAGGGTAGGAACAGGGCTACGTATAGAACAAATCATATTACGCGGCCGGTTTAGGAAATCAGGAAAGGTTCGGAATAACTCGATAAATTTATAAAAAGTACATTTGACAGACAGGTTTTGAATAAACAAGAGATCTAAATTGTTAGCCCGGTTTCATACCAGCTCTAACATTTAACCAGTGATTGTGGTCAAGCAGATCTAGTTCTGTGTTTGCGGTCTGACCTCATGATTCCGCTCTAGGGCAATAGCTAGACCTTAAATTAGAACCAAGAAAATCTCAGACGTATTCCCCAATAAGACCCAGAAGAACAAATGAAAAAAAAAAAGACCGCAAATTAAAAGTGGTTTACGAACGCTTACAAAAGTATAATGTTTATGAAAATTTATGAAGCACCTTTTTACACTAACCTTTTTGCGAAGTTTTTACGTAATCACACCTAACGGACCTTTTCCATCTTTCCAGCTGTCCACAGACAGCGCGGACTTCCTGGCGACCAGGCCGCACACGGCAGCCGTGATCCCGGGCAAGCCAGCCGCCAACCCGCTGCAATTCATCCGAGTCGGCCCGGCGGATCTCGGTAGCCGAGCCCGGGAGCAGCTGAGGAGGGCCGAGTTGGCCAAGAGAACTGAACCGGCGCGGATAGAGAAGCAGGAGGACTGGCAGTCGGTGAGTTCACTTAATTGTCCTGCCAAATCAAGTTGTAATACACCGAATCGACGCCATTGTAGCCTATGTCCAAATTAAAATTGACAAAATGTTAAACAATTAAAGTCTCAGTCCACACTTGGTACAATCACTTTTTACGTCCCAAACATGAAGGGTGGTGAATAATCCCTATCGCCGTACTTCGGACATAATTGAACCAACAGCACGCAGACCGCGGCGATTGAACCCACAACATCCCCTGGGTTCTACCATTCGGCGACGGAGGTGGTTTTTTCTGCTTAGGTTTCATTTATATATCTATCCATTTCTAAACCAAATTGTCCATTAAATCATAAGTATAAAACATTTATATTATAATTAAATTCCACATCATGAAATCTCCAGCCCTTTACCGACTACCGACAAACGAACATCAAGTTATTCGATTTCACTATTACGATGACATCTCAGTTGATAGTTCAAATTCGACTTTCTACTGTTCTTAGTGTTACCATACGACAGGAATTTTACTGACATGTCGGGAATTTCGGCCCTCTTACAGGGAATTAGAAAAAAATAGAATTTGCCGGGAATTTTTAAAAGAGATTGATTTAATAAATCATTAATAGAAAGAATGCTTCGGACAAGTAGAGAGGATGAATGAAAGTAGAGTGACGAAAGAAATTTAGAGTTACGTAGGGTCTCTAACAAAAACTGTTGAAAATCAGGCTGCCTCCGCATCAACATACATAAAACCTTTACGAAAATGTCAGGAAATTTATTGAATTACTGATGCCCGTGACTTCGTCTGCGTGGAAGAAGATAATGCGGCCGCAGTGGGATTCCCGCAGTAGAAATTATCCAGTTTTTAGTTATTTATTGAATTATCAGGAATTCACGTTACTAGATCTGGTAACCCTACGTAAATTATTCGAACAGCCTTCGTGATTTTATAACCCTTTAACCGTGATACACTTCCTTATGTCAATGGTTGTAGGGTCTTTAGATCAAGGGGTCAAGCGGAGGAAGTAAAGTAATGAAATGTTGAGTTATTGGGTAAAAGGGTCAACGAAACATTTCCTTATTTGTTACTAAATTTATAGAAATAATTATCACGGCTAAAATACAACTTTAGATAAGAGCAATGTACAACAATAGTTTACTATATGCGTAAACGCATTTTTAATGATATTATGGTTGTTTCAAAATAATTTGATTTTCCATAAGAGTTCTAATTTCAGGCTACGCAGACTGTTCCGCCATTATATAAAGGGCATGGCACAAATTTAAATATTTAATGATATATTTAATGCATTTTAACGGGTATTTAACACGGTTATGTATTTTTGTGAGTTCCCGATATTTCTGTGAAATTTCATTCGCTATGCACGTGGGTAGAAGTTCTTACGATAACTCATAGGCAAACCGAATCCGAGGCGATCTACCTCCTTCCTTATTATACGACTGCGTCCCACCGCACCTGGTAATTCGACGTAGCAATTTCAGTAAGATAGTTTCAAAAATCATAATATGGATTTGTAAAACACTAAATTATGTTTAGAAAATTTACCTAAAATAAGAGAAATCGGAGCAAAAAACGGCCACATCGGAGTCATAAATAAAAATTTATATTTAAAATTAACTGTGTTAACAATATTTTTTTAGATAATGGTGTCGATTCGAAAGAAAAAAAGAAAGAAAGAAAAGACATTTATTTTGATGTCACATCGTAAACAAATACACTTTTTTACTCCAACTTATTAACACATTTTAAATTATTAAGATGCAGCAAACAAAAAGGTCCCTGACTCAGCAAAATACCACGGCAGAACTGTGACGCTGATATTCCGTCAGGGGCCGCGAGTTGCGGCTCATGCGATGTTACTAATTTTGTTTAAATGGTGTGACGCAGAAAAAAAAATAATAAAAAGCTAATGGTAAGGTGGTGAAAAATTCAATTATAAATTACACTATTAGGTATATAAAATAGTGAAATAAATAAATAATATATAAACAGAGAATCAAGCTAAAATTTATATAAATATTTAAATAAAATAGTTTTACTGTATCGTCCAATACAATAGTAGATAAGTATATCTGGTAAAGTTATTACACGACTTAACTTATCTGACAGGACTAACTTTATTTTAAGAGTGCTGTCTTTGTCTTTTCAATACAGAAAGAAAAAGACAGAACGCTTAAAGCAAGTCTAGTACTGTCAAATAAGTTAAATCGTAGTACACCGAATTGACACTAATATATTTTCATAGTAAAATCCATCGCTTTGGATATTCAAAATATTATTAAATTCTTTTTTATTTATTTCACTTTGTTATTATTGTTTCTAATTGATCTTTTCTAGTTTGTAATGCACTCTAATAAATGTTTTTAATTAATGTTGCCTCAATTTCCCTATAGAATGCTTACAAGCGAAATAAATGGGGATGCCGATTCTTCATTGGCTGGATGCATTATTTCTAGGACTTTATTTGCTGATACGTCAAACCCACGGGATTCAAACCCTTTTTGAAGGGAGACGAAATAAACTACCTATAAGTTCATGCTTAGTTGGATTAAAATTAGAAACTCGATTTTCTAATCTTGATACTTGATTTATGGATGAAACTTGGTTTGTTTTATAGTTTCCGACATTTATTACGTAGCCCAAAAGATTTATTGGTCAGCCATAAATATGATCTGCCATCTTTTCTTTTTCTCCTTTCGTAATCTCTCGCAAAGCACATTTTGAATGTGTGACATCTGCCTAAAATTGGTCACGCGGTGTCCATTAAAGTACTTAAATTTGTAACTCTTTAATTTGTGTCTTTATTACTTCTTTAATAAAAATTTAAGATTTTTGACTTTTTTGTCTTTATGTTCATCATATAGTATACAATTATAGTGTCATAATGCTCTTTCGTATATTATACCGTTTACCTATATAGTACATACTTACATAAAAGTTAAAATCACATTTAAGACTGTACATGAGCCTAGAGCATGAACAACGCCAGCCAGACCACAGAAGAAAAAGTACCAGACTTTTAAGGATTCGTTTAAATAAATTCGGACTCTTCTTGTATTGAAAAAAGTATATTTGATTTATTGATCTTTTATCTAGGGATTCTACTTATAAACAATGTATTAAGATTTATACTTTTTTCAAAAAATTTATGTTTCCCACCTTAATTTTTTTTTTTTCAAACTTTCGTTTCAAGAACTTGGTTAAGAGATCAACTTGATTTTTTTCAATAAAATAGGCAATAGAAATATGAAGGGATGTTACCTAAATCCAATATTTTTTCCCTACAAAATATTTCAGTATTAGCTAAAAATACACCAATTTGTTGTTTCGCTGCGTGATCACTAGTATTACGCGTCCAAGAACAGGAGGCCAAAGAGCTAACATATAATCGCCTCTATGAAAAGCAAATAAGGTCTTTGCCATTAGACTTATTGTGCTGGATGGGTAATAAAAAAAGTTGCTAAGGTATGCCATCCTCTTTGGCGTGAGTATGTCCCACAGGACATATAACACGCGTCATGCACGGCGGTGTGTGCTGCCAATCCTTCCCATTTAGAGGGCTCAATATTACATAAAAGATGTCTTTCGCCACTCGCTCTTTCAATAACTGGACTAGTCATCCCAAAGGTAAACTAGATCCCTTGACATTTTCCTCTAAAAACGCCTCAGCAACAAGGTTATTGTCATTCCTGGCAGCGGCGCATACGTCCTTGGCTACCGGAAATACGTCGCGATCCCGTCTCCTGTGTCCGGTGCCGCCGACAGAAGCCTTAGGATTGCATCCATTTCCGGTACTCGCTATGTAGGTGCTACTTTTACGTGTAAATGTTTACACGTTACTCTTGTTTGTAAGGGAATGTGGACATTAGTGTTGCTTTGTGTTGTCATTGCAATGTTATGTTTAGAGCACTGCTGTTTTTTTTACATTCGAGCGACGCGACGGTAGGAGTAAAGAAAGAAATATGAAATCGAAATTATGACAAAAATCTACCACAGTTCTGTACCTGTCCATACTACATAGTTGACGGATTTTAATCAAATTTAGTATTTAAGAATGAATTTTAAAAGAACTATCACGTACTAATGTATATAAATATTGTGTGAAATGTATAACGTGTTAGTATTATGCTGTAATGTTATATATTTTAATTAAATAAATAATAATAATAATAGTGTAGTTTAGTTTAGTTCTAGTACAGTTTATTTTTCTTCGTCCCTCTGGAAACCCTGATTAAGCTACACACCTCTATCAAAGACCGCCTCTAACTTGATTAGATCTCTGGTGTCGCATTTTTAGATTACGATTGCTGCTATTATTGTATGGTCTGAACGATCATTATCGCCACAGATTGCATCAGTCAATTTATGCTATATTTCACAATCATAGCTATAAATTCCAGTTTTATGTTCTGTTTGCAGGCTTGCATCCTTATTATTATTATAGTCACTTGTTAGTCTTTCCTTATCGCCTGATATCTCTATCTTTTGTTTATCAACTAGTATCTTATCACAACTGTGTCTAGTTGTATCAGTAATCCAACGATTCGAATCATCTGTAAAATGCATCATACATATACGTACGTGCTTCACTTATAGGACAGTACGTGATCATTTTCTCAATTTAAATCTTTAAAATGGATGACGTACTATGTAATATATTTTGAAAAACGGATACTAAACAAACGTATTATTATTGTTGACTACAAGTCAACTGTTCAACCGATATAATTTCTGTATTTTCAAGGCGAGTGTTGTTCTTATGAAGAAGACGGGCGATGGCACGTTGGCTATCGTCGTCAATCGGCCACAGCCCTTTGAAAATACGTACCGAAATGGTTTTGGTGAAATAGTTGACATATAGTTGACAAACATTATCGGGAATGTAATATCGTTTTTCTTTTTCCATAGTATATACATATGTATGTTTTATTCTGTCATACTTTATCCGTATAAATTATAAAACTCATACTAACTACAATCTAACATGAACGTGGTCCGATTCAGAATTAGGTAATACCGTCGTTTTAGTTAATGAAAAGAGAGATAGCATATTGTTATTTTGGTAAGTGCGTGACGAATAGCGAGTGTTTGATTGACCCAGCGATCTAGTCTGAATCGGACCGCACAGTAAATGCATACAAAATTATACTATTTTTAACTGGGGTCCACAGCGATAGAAGTGAATACCATAGTTTTCATTTGTATGGTCGGGAAAAAGACAGAACACTTAAATTAATTTGGCTCACAATTCAGTTCCCCGACCATACAAATGAAAACTATAGTGTTTACTTCTATCGCTATGGACCCCAGTTAAAAATAGTATAATTTTGTATGCATTTACTGTGCGGTCCGATTTAGAATAGATCGCTGGGTCAATCAAACACTCGCTATTCGTCATGCACTTAGCAAAATAACAATATGCTATCTCTCCTTTCATTATCTAAATTATCCTGCTGTCTTGTATTTTCTTATCCCTTGGTTAAAGTAGATATAAGTAATTCAATGTATAGTTTAAGTTTATGTTGAAAAAAAGACATGATCTTGCCAAGTTTCTTGCCCGTTCTTCTTAGCAAGACTAATCGAATGGGCGGAGGTAGGCATGTATTTATATATGTAACCTATTACCATGTAGTATATAGGATGGGATTTGGTCGGCCGCCTGGATTCGTGCTGGGGGCTCGGTTGGTGATCATTGAACCTTGTTCCTGGTCCCTGGCCGGGTCTCCGGTATGGGTTCGGGCGGCTGATTGGATTTTACCTTGTATAATATATATTTTACCTATCATTTTAATCGTAAATATATTGCTACATAAATTAAATAAACCTTTAATTTAGTTCATGTACATTTATTATTTTATTACATATATTTTCTTTATTAGATTAAATTTGACGTGTAAAAAGTGTGTATATCTATACCTGCTTTGCAAAATAAACTATTTGAATTTGAATTTGAATAAAACGACGGTATTACCTCATTCTGAATCGGACCACGTTCATGTTAGATTGTAGTTAGTATGAGTGTTACATTTTCTTTTTCCAGTTATTTCTTCGTTATATTTTACATCACTGAAGCTTCTGTTATTTTTCGTTTTACTTAAATTTCTATTAAGGCGCTCTTATCCCAGAAGAGTGACTCTCTGTCTTTTTCTTTACGTGTAAGGAGTAAAGAAAATAACCACACTTTTGTACTTTTTCGTTGTTTTTATCGGTTTTTAAATTGTTTAAAAATAAGGGATTTGTTTATTAAAACCCACTTACGTGGTCGACCTAGAAAATGTAAAGAGCAATATTACCAGATATGTTTCGTTAATAAAAGAGTGGAATTATGGAAATGGCATGATTTGAAAGGTCTTATTACATGCTGTGTTCGTGAATTATTTCTATCGAGCAAAGTTTATCTGATCGTGTAACACATGCGTGGAAGACCTAGATAAAGATTCGAACTATATTGCGTATTTTTTTTTGGAAGTTTTAGACGATATTTGAAAGTTCTATTTGACTTTGAAATTACTGATTTTGGGATAAGAGCGCCTTAATTAATGCTTGTTCTAAGCTTTTCCACGCATGCCCTCACATGGGCAGCCGCAAATGGACACAGGTGTCCATTTCAAGAACTCACTCCGCTATTATTTCTCTACAGCTTTAAAAGATTACGTGAGAAAACCTGCGCTAGTTGCATTGCTGTTTTTCCTTTTTTGCATACCACTTGCCCAGATGGATGGATACCATAAAACACGAGGTGAAGTCTTGCTAGTGAAGCCGACAATCGACTGAAGAATTACTCTATTTCTTTAAACATTTAAATGGCATTCGAGAACAGGTTCGTAGTCGTAAAATGCTCCTAGATTGCGGCGCAGTGTATGGTATAATGTAGTGGGTTCTTGGTGCTTGAAATTCCTTATTTTGAATACAGCTTTCTATCCTAGCCTTGGTCAGCAGTATTTTTAATTAGGTTGAACGTGCTTAAATATAAATATACAAGATGACTTTTTCATCATCGTCAAAATTCATACTGGAGGCTTGATAAGTAATCAGTATCTTGGATCAATAACAATTTTTGTGAAATTCATATAATGAAATTTCGACTTCCCATAGTAATTCACTCCCAGTTCCAAGTAAATCACTATGGGGAGTCGAAATTTAATTTTATGAATTTTACAAAAATCGTTATTGGTTCATGATGCTGATCACTTACTAAGGCTCAAGTATGAATTTGGACGATGTTCACAAATTCACTTTGTATAAGTTTATCGACATATTTATAAAGCCCAAGATGAAATAATATCTTGAATATCTTCTCCATTTATTAATAAAGATAAAGAAGCATTGACATGATAGAAGTGCAAGCTTTTGTGAAGAATATAATAGTAGTTTATGCTACAAGGGCGCAAAGGAATAAATTACGAGGACGATTTAAAACACGAGCGTAGCGAGTGTTTTAAACGTAACCGAGTAATTTATTGCTCTTACGTCCGTGTATCATACTACGTTTTTCAATGCATAGTGTGAGAAAATAAAACAAATATAATTTTGTAAACTTTAAATTGTAATTGGCTCAAAAGGACTGTATCCAGAGCCGTTAAACAGTGGAAAAAAAAGTATGAAAGGCTGCAGGTTAGCCAACCATTGTAAATAAATAAAAAAAAATAATAATAAAGCCCTAGGGCAAAATAATCGACTTTTTGTTCGGTTTTGATGCATAAAAAGTGGGTCTTTACGAGCACATGCATTGAAAAATGATAAACTTATAGGATTGCACAATTTCGCTCTACTTTCTACTGCATAAAAGCATGTTAAATGTACACATTTTCCGTAAGGTCTGTGTAATAGCAGTAATGGGTAACACATACCTTGTTTATCAGTCATTGTTCAGCGCTTGGGGTAACTGTTACACTTATTAATGCTGATATAATGTTGATATAATCCAACATATAATGCTATGTGCTGAATAATTTGTGCCCAATTCAAAGTTATATCAGCAAAGGATGTGCTGTCTACGCTATTATTCAGCATGTCTATACAGCTCAAGTTTCCACGGTGAACTGTGATTATGCTATCGTACAGCACTTTTGTGTTACTTGAGTTGTTTTAAGACAGTTTTCACTTTGTGACAAGAAAACCTCTGAATTCTTACTCTAAGAAATAAGCTACTATCATATTTTAATACACTTATACTCTCGTAAACAACTCGAAACAAGTGTACGCGAAATTGCGAAAAACACTTCACCATCGACATGACATAGACATCACGCGAAACACGCAGCCTCCCAACATCTTACAGCTACAGAATAGTCACCTTTATTCCAAGCCGTTAAAATTCTTGTTCACTCGTAAATACAGCAGAAAAAATAACTACACTTTTAAATTAACTGCTTGCAAGGTATTAGCCCCACAAGTCAATTTTCAATATCTTGCACGCAAGCATGGTGTCCTAGGTTATAAACCTTTATGCCTTTGTTTAGTTCACTTGTATTAAAAGCCATACAGTGTGTCCCCCGTACATGTGCACATCCGAAAGTGGGTGAAACTAGACCTAAATATATCGACAAAAATAAAAAAAAAATGATTTTTTTTTGTCTTGAAAAAATACTCCACCTGGGTATCTTTGTATGGGACGCCAGCGCAGTGCCTTTGGTTAACCGCTCGTAGAAAATATTGTATTTATGATAGAACGTTGTATTTTTTGTTGTTAGAAAGATAATGAAATAGGCAATGATAAATAGGAATAAAAGTAGAGTAAAACGTGGACATTATTTTGAAAAAAATTACTATTACTGAAAAAAAAAAGAAATAATCTTTTAGGATATTATTTTTATGGTAATAGTAGTTATGTTTTGTTTTTGATTTGGTATGCAACGTCTATTCTTAGGAATTATAACAGTTTTATTTCATTGCATTACCCACGATAGATTAAAAGTTATGACATATTTTATACATAGTCTTCATGGTAGGCAAAAAAAATTTTAAGCGTTAATTTAAAAAACAAAGACTGTCTAAAAAAAAAATGTCCATAAAATGAGGTCTAGTTTCACCCCTTTTCGGATGTGCACTTGTACGAGGAACACGCTGTATATAAGTGCTGTCACTCGTAATAAATTGTGTTGTAATAAAACTTTAATTCTTACGAAACGTCGAGCAGAACTGTTGGCCAAAAAATATTGTCTGCGAATAAAAATACCTGTGTGACAAAAACATTCGGTCACGTCATTAATGAAGGTGATAATTAAAATGGACCCAGGATCGAACCCTGGCACATCTGAGGTAGCAGACCAGGCAGATTTATTAATATAATTACGATAAGTGCTTGGTATTTATCTCAATACTAATAAACGAGCCACCAAGAGGCTGCCCTGTGTACCAATACTTTCTAAATCAACAAGTAAACACAACTGTAGTATAGTCCAATGATGTAAAATATCAAAAGGTTGTGTAAAATGACAGTGGGCAAATTCGGTCCAAGCGCCGCCAAGATCAAGACATATTTTAAATGAAAGGACATAATGTAGTCCTCAACCAAACAAAACCCCATCAAAATCTATCCGAGAGATTACGAGATATGACTAATTATGTTTCAACCTCCCGTACCTTTAGTTCTTGTAATTAACACGGGGCCTCGACGAATGTTTTTGCAAATGTAAAAATCTTAAGGGGCTATACCGTGAAAATTGTCACTTTTTGAAGTTATTTATCTGCTCTTTTAATGAAGTTCCAAGTAAAATAAATTAGTATAACAATTTTGGGACCTTTTACTAGATTTTGGTCTATCAGAAACGCGATAGGTGGAATTTCATTCGATAGAAATAATTATTGAAATCAGGTCTAAATTTACACTTTTTTTGATATTCTGACAAATAAGGATAGCATACAGACTTGAAAAATATTTATTTTGATGAGTTTTAACTACACCTAAATTACTGGTTATGGAATTTTTTGTAGCTATTTTAGTTAATTTTGAATTAATTTAAAACCGACTTTTTGACAATTTTCCCCGATTCCGTCCCTTTCGCACTGCGGGTCTTTCTGCCTGGAGTAACGGGGACCTTTGCTAGCACGGTATATCACCTTAACGAATACATTTATTTTGATGGGGTTCTGCTTGCTTGAAGACTACATTATGTCCTTTTATTTAACATACATCTTAATCTGGCGGCGCTTGGACCAACTCCCATACAAGTTTGCCCACTGTCATTTGCATACCTAATTGTTTTGGAAATTGTGTCAATTTTTTAGAGCAGTTTTTAAACTTCTTTTGAAACTTTTATTAAGACACGTTCTTTTTCATGAAAATGCAACTGCAATAAATACAAATAAAAGGCACATTCTGCTGACAGCGTCCTTGTTCCAGTTGTTAACAAGTATGCGTTGTAACTTGTAACAATCATAGCAAATACGACAACATTCCACCACACTTTAATATCGTTTAAAACCGTCCAATCGTCCACGTTGCGATAGGTCAAATCTTAATTTATATTTAGTTTAGTTAGAATAATTTATAAAGTCAATCATTTTCAATATTATTAAAATATATTTATGCCTTGACTACTATTATCCTTTGTAATGAATCCCAAGATACAAATAATACTGGTAGGCTGAGCTCTACCCTTTAACCACCATCTTTTTCCTGATGCCTAAGATTTTAATATGCTTTTAGAGTATTCTACTCGTCGATAGTCAAGTACGCCTTTTTTTTTCTTCTGAAATATTTATGCATCACGTTAACTTGCTTATTCTTTCTTTAGGCCGTCCATTTTACTTGACAGTTACAATACAAGGAAAGGGAAACAATAACGTTAATAACTTAAAAATACGATTAGGGTAAGTACAAATAGGCAGCCTTATCGCTTAAAGAGATATCTTCCAGACAACCTTTGGGTGGAAGAAATTTTACGAAAGCATTTCAAAAGAGCAAGCAAATAAAGCAAATAAATAATTATATATGCAAGATAATAAAGTAATAAAGTTATACGCACAAATAATTAGTTCATATACTCATAGTACATGCAATTTTAAGCATATCTATGTAAGAAATGTATAAACCAACAATAAAATATACTAAAAAGATCTTATTTATTGTCTTAATGTATCGTCGTATATTTAAAAGCTTGGCTCTTGTCTTTTGTCTTGGCTGTTAAGTTGTCTCTTTATGTATATATTATACTAGCTTTTGCCCGCGGCTCTGTCTGCGTAACATTCGGTTTTGCGTTATCCTTTTTCCACGGGAATAGAGTTTTTTTTTTTGGGATAAAATGTAGCCTGTCTGTTACTTCAGGGTATAACCTATCTCCATTCCAAATTTCATCCAAATCCGTCTAGTTACAAACATACTAACTCACACACACAAATTTTCGCATTTATAATATCAGTGAGATTATTTATTTACAGACAGAAGAGAGCCTGTAAAAATTTGTGTCGAAAAAACACTCAAAGCCATTGAATTAATTTGTTTCACCAAGTTTCACAACCCGAGTACCCATTATACCAATACATAAGTACAACTTAATCAACAGTACATAATCAAAATAATGAAATCGATAGCTACCAATTGTTTGAGTAATTTTAGATTTTTTACACGTCCATCAAACATAAACACACATGGAGGCGTATCCCTGAACCATCAAAACATCGCAAGACGTGTTGCAATGTGAGCATTAATATACTCGTAATAATTGCAACTCGTAGGTGGTGATTGTACTTATGTGAAATATGAATTAAAACTGAACTGCCTACTACAGGGCAATATTTGTAAGCAACCATATCAGAACTATGCAGTTAACCAATCTTTACAATACGGTCATCAAAATTGGAATTGTTATGGAGTCATTGTAAAAATTAATGACTCCTTTGGTTTCTCAGTTTAAAATGATGATCAAGTTGTGTCGAAACATTCGTGTCTTCAATCAAAAAATATTTCATTAAAATTTATAACACACCACGAAGTTTAAAGGAAGGACAACTTGGGCAGCACGTCAAATTTTTTTGGTAAATTTTTTACATATTTCGATATTTTTAATGGAAAAAGTTACTGGATTTACTTGAAATATGTTGCACTTAAAGTTCAACAGATTATGAGGAGTAGGGAATTCAAGCCAAAAAAACATCATACAGTTGTTTTTTTTTTAACATAGAAGTTTTGGTCGTACGAAACCAAAAGATGTTGTACATATTTTTCAAAAGTTAATGATTCATATATATTTTTTTCAAGCCATTTGGTCCAGCCGTAAACGGGAAGTAGGCTTTAAAAAGTACCCATCTGGCAGTATTTGAAGGGATCAAGCGCCTTAAAAGAGAAGAGAACCTTTACTGTATTCGCAGCGAGAAATTTTGTTTGCCAAAAATAAACTCTGTATTTTGTAAAAATCCAAGAATGCCTTCTTTACCAAAACTGTTTTGGTCCTGCAATACGACTTGTTCCTCTCAATGAAACCCCAACAGCTAACTGAAGTCCCTCTTCCACAGAACCTGGATAACTGGAAGAGCTCGCGGCGGAAGCGTGTGGAACACATCATCGAGCGCTGCGTGGAGGTGAAGAGGATGGAGAACGAGCCCAGCCAGCCGCGTGCCAAGTCCAAGACCTTCAACGAGATGCTGGAAGAACGGTCAGTACCTTTTGTTTTATTAACAATGAGCTTACGCTGGCCACTACCAACACCTACTGTCAACGGGAAGCGTCGATGACACCTAGGATCAAAGCGCTTGCCCAGAAAGTAGAATGACCAGTCCTCATAATGATCATGAAGATTCTCTTGGCAGCATGGTTTTGTCAATTATTTGTCAGTTAGTTGGATCTTGGTCCAATTGTAATGTTGCGCGGCGTATTTGGAGTAATCAGTGATAGTGTCTCAGTTGACGCTACTCTGGGAAGCCCCTAATTTTCATGCATCTGCGCAGTGAAGGTCATCCCATCTCACTAATATTATAAATGCGAAAGTTTGGATGGATGGACGGATGGATGTTTGTTACTCCTTCACGCTGAAATTACTGAAACGATTAGGCAGAAACTTTGCACAAATGTAGTTCTAGACCTGGAATAGGACATAGGCTACTTTCTATCTCTTAAATCAGTTCCCATTGGAGGGAAATGGGGTGTCAAGTCCCTATAGAAAAGTGATGTACTGTTACTCCTTCACGCCGTTGAATATTAGTGGAATGCGATAGTGAGGATGGGATGGGATGGGATAGTGGCATTAGTGGGATGGGATGAGATGAGGCTCGATACGACTATACAAAAACTTAATCAACGCGGGTGAAGCCGCGGGAAAAAGCTAGTTTTATAAAACATCCCGATAGTGATGGGTTCCCAAACTACCCAAGCTGACTCTGATGGATTTTCAGCTTTTAGAGGAACTGGATGTAAATAGACTATTAGCATTTACAGAAAAAACATTTCCCTCTAATCACACTGATCACACTGATCAAATTAATTCCATACGTAAATTGTTTCTATAAGTTTGAAAATTGTTTCTATAAGTTTGAAAATTGTTTCTATAAGTTTGAAAATTGTTTCTATAAGTTTGAAAATTGTTTCTATAAGTTTGAAAATTGTTTCTATAAGTTTGAAAATTGTTTCTATAAGTTTGAAAATTGGTATGTAAAAAAAAATCATTTCTTTTGCCCAGGTGAGTTTGTTGTCAGATCTGTATACTGTGTAGTTTCAGTACATATGCCAGCAGTATTTACTGTAATTTAACATGATTACAGTCATTCCGAACAAAAAATCTTAACATTTGGAGAGTTATATTTGACTGAAGTTAAATTATAGGTATAGTAGATATCGCAACGGTTATAAAGACCGTAATTATGTTAATAATTACCATATTTACTTGGAATATAAATGCACTGTTACATAAACATTTATCATACTGTGCGTTTCGATTACGTCAAGTTACTCCTAAGCCAATTATGCGTGAACTAGAAACGACGCCCTTTTCTACGGTATCATTAATCATGATACAATTCTTAAACCAAATTAAAACTAGTTCACATAGTTCGGTCAATTTTTTTTCTTGATATTTTGCATTAACCACTAAAATTAAAAAGTAAAACGTATTAGCTTGAAGTTGAGACGGATCTCCGTTTTCTAATTCTGCAACATGCAATTACCAAAACTGAATAGCATCTACTCAATGTAATTGCACATCTTCAGCGGTAATGATCTTCGGAGCTTTAGCAACTTTTGTTTGCCAATCGTCTTCAACAAACAACTTATACCGTTCATTGTGTAACACATCTCGCTTTCTTTATTTGCCATAATCTTTTACGTTTTGACATAAAATCAATCATTATATTTATCATCATCTTTTACGCATCATAAACGTTCGTTACAGGATATGAACTTTATTCGGATTTCTTTTTGTTTACCTCTAGCAACCTCATCCTTATACTCGTAATCAAATTTCTAATAACTTTCATGAATTTAAATTCTGGTTTTAGATTTGTAACAACTTTATAGATAAAAGATATATGACGAATTTCATACATACATACACATACCCGTCATGCCCGTCTTCCAGAGACTACAGATTTCCATCTGCTACGATCTAGATACACCTCTTTCGACTCTGCCACATCCATCAATCTAGTCAAACAAGCTCTTCTATTCCGGGTACTTTTTCTGTATGTCACAAATTTGGTCCTCATACGTCCTTCTAGGGCGGCCTGGTCGAGCGATACCTTCCTCTTTCGCACCATAAATTTCTTTCGTCACTCTACATTAATTCATCCTCTCAACGTTTCCATTTTCTATTCTAGTCGATACATCTTCTTTCAGGTCCCAATTTTTCAGGACGGATTTCTTAACATGAAAAAATGTCAGTAGAGCGCGGGTGGTGGCTCGAACGAAGAGACGAATTCGGAAAGTATTGAAACTTTTCGCGGATCGCGGGATAAAATTTCATGTAAGTTAATCCGTCACATCTTGGTGTAATTATGTGGGCTTCTTGAGATAATTTTATTACATAGAAAAAGTAAACTTCGTTACGCTTGATCTGCTATCAAACAGAGCGAAGTAAATTATCTTGGAAAATGTCTTGAAACGGATTTAGTATAATTACCTCGATTCCGTCTAATCATCTTCACGGCTTAATTCCTTATTAAGTGTTACTAAAATTACATTACTAGTAATACTTGCGATTGCAGTCGCATTATCCTCAATAAATTATTTCGTAATGGTATCATAAACTAATAAAGTATTACATAAATCTTTCTCAAGGAGGAAATTGGAGTACTATACGTAAATCGTAGCGGAGTTGATACCTCCAGTAAAATTATCATCATCAGGAACATCCTGTTGCATATGAATACTCTTGGATATGAATGTGGCTGGCTAGCATGTCTAGCATGAATTGTATTGTGTTGTAAACAAAACCATTGCGTATCTACAAAAGTACATAAAAACTTTTTGCTGTTAGCATTATTTGAATTTCAAATTATTATTTTTTATGAAACAAAAGTTTGTTCTACGATATTTTTTGTTATTTTTTCTTCACTAAGACTGAAAATGTCGTCTGAGCAAGCTATTGTTGTTCCAAGTTTTATATATTTTTTTATAATTACCGTTAGTAAAATTGTAGATTCTGTGTATTTCAGTGCCTTTCACATTATGTAAAGACCATAAAAAATTGTAGATTCTGTGTATTTCAGTGCCTTTCACATTATGTAAAGACCATAAAAAATTGTAGATTCTGTGTATTTCAGTGCCTTTCACATTATGTAAAGACCATAAAAAATTGTAGATTCTGTGTATTTCAGTGCCTTTCACATTATGTAAAGACCATAAAAAATTGTAGATTCTGTGTATTTCAGTGCCTTTCACATTATGTAAAGACCATAAAAAATTGTAGATTCTGTGTATTTCAGTGCCTTTCACATTATGTAAAGACCATAAAAAATTGTAGATTCTGTGTATTTCAGTGCCTTTCACATTATGTAAAGACCATAAAAAATCCTATGAATACAGTCCACTTTTAAAAATCTCATGTCGGAGTTTATTATTTACAAAAGGACCAGCGACGCTCTGACAACGTGTACTATCTATCTACATACCTTTATTTCAACAGAGAAATAAACAACTTCTTTTTTTATAGTAGTTTATGCTACAAGGGCGCAAAGGAATAAATTACGAGGACGATTTAAAACACGAGCGTAGCGAGTGTTTTAAACGTAACCGAGTAATTTATTGCTTTTACGCCCGTGTATCATACTACGTTTTTCAATGCATAGTGTGAGGAAATGAAAACACATATAATCTTGTGAACTTTAAATTGTAATTGGCTCAAAAGGACTGTATCCAGAGCCGTTGAACAGTGGAAAAAAAGTACAACATCTATGGTACACAGGAAAGGCTGCAGGTTAGCCAACCATTGCAAATAAATTAAAAAAAATAATAATAATAAAGCCCTAGGGCAAAATAATCGACTTTCTGTTCGGTTTTGATGCATAAAAAGTGGGCCTTTACGAGCACATGCATTGAAAAATATATTATGTTGAGCAGTTCCATCTAAAATGGAAGTCTTCACTTATGTATAACATCGGTTAAATTTCCGCTGACCCCTTTGTTGCTATTGTTACAATCGTAATATTCGTAATAGATTAATAATGATATATTCTTCTAAGGGTTCCCTCTCACTGATGAAGGTATGATAAGGATTACGATTAAGTTGAAGATACTTATATATAATTTAACATTATATCATTGCAGTATATGCAGTATATCTCGCAGAAAGAAAAGTAAATCTGGATGTGAGGAGCTCTGAACCGGGACCTCTCGCTTATGTACCTATACAACGTTGATCATATTAACATTTTTTTTTTTCAATTCAAAGCTTCTGTTCTGTCGGTCTATAACTGTGATTTTTATTTTGTATGTAACAACAGGCTTACGGTTGGCCTTTACCGTGCCTGATAGAAATCGTTGATAAGACGTAGGATAAAGGGCGCTCGCCCAAAAAATGGGAGAGAGACAGCTGGCGAAGCGTTAATCAGTCCTTCCAGGACAAATCAAAAATCTACGGAAGTCTGTAACGGATGGACGACTGGTACTACGCAACTGCCTGTGACCACTATCCCTAGAAATATCTGCTTCTTGTGCTATAAAATACTGTGAAGACTCTTCCACATCCCTCAATCAAGACAGTTTGTTTTTTGTTGTGTTATCAAAGTATTGCACATAAAACTTGCTAACTACATGCAAGCTATGCGGATTTAATGTAACGTGGTTAGTATCATATATTTCTTTTTGTATCGTGATTGATTTCTTCCCATGCATGTCGTGTGCTAGTTTTTCTCTCGTGCATATTTTCTATAAAAGATAGCGATCATTCTGTATTTCTCTTCGCTTGCATGTACGAGTATTTTCTATTTAACTTTTGCCCTGCGGTGTTTTATGACTGGCTCGCTACTTTCTTCGTAATCTTTCGGAATCTAGGAATTTACCTAATCTTTTTGCTATTTGATTAAACATAATTGCCAGTTTATGTGACATACACACCGCATACACATTAATATCTTGCTCTATAACCTTAAATGTTTGTGTCCTGTTTATATTTTTTTAGTTTTGTATGACTTCTGATAAAATCAAAATTTTCACGTTGTATCAAATATTCCAATATTTTCTCCATCTAACAGAAACTCGGTTTCGAGATTTTCAAATGAGTGCGTCGCGTCGCCAGGTGTAGGTTTCAGAGATCCGTCTCGGTCGGCGGCCGCCGGTAGAATGCCGGATCGGATGACAGTTGCGCTGCGCAGGCGCCGGAACGAGGACAGGACTATATAATGCTGTTCTACTTTTAAATGGCCTTAGGCTAACCGCACACACGAAATATTATTCCTGATACCACAAAAAATTTAAATATCTGGACGGCGATTCTGGCAAGTGCGAAAAAATTTGCTTCGGCAGATTTCGGGTGATTTTACAAGGGATTTTCTACGGAAATTATTGATTTTTCTGCTTTCGCAATTTTAGCGCACACGCCAGAATCGCCGTCCTGGGACTACAAATTCAATAATAGACGAAATATTTGAATTAAGAATTTATAACGAGGCCTTGTTTCATTATTTTGTCTTGAAATTTACTTGAACCAAGCTACAGCGGCTTGCATGCACCGATTAGTTTTTTTCGGAATTTATGTGCATATATTTGTAAATTGAAATTGAAATTGAAAATATATTTATTTATCACCATAATAACTACATATACAATATAAATAATTAATTACGAGTAGTAAATATGAGTATTTTGTCATGTACACTTACTACTTTTGTTGAACTTTCGTTGAAGGAACACACTGTGAGGTAAACTTTCATGCCCTAAAAAGCGTAAAAAATTTGTCCCCCAAGTAACGCGACAAGGCTATTAACTCTTTATCACGTTAGCTTTTTCGCGAAAAAGACAGCGTTTTCGTGAAAAACCGAGTTATAGTTGGTAAAGGCCGACCCATTACGCGATCATGCGAAAGCTTTTTCGCGAAAAAGTGAGATAAAAACAATAACGAGTCTTTCAACAAAAAGTAAAATTTTGGTTTACATGTAATTTTAGAATTTGTAACTATAAGTTGAATTCATAATTAAGTATAAAGACGCGTTGGAATTCGAAACATGTCGCGTATCGCGAAATAAATACATGTAATATTCGAAGAGCCGAGCGGAGCGGAGCGAGGCGACCCCTCCCCTCTTATTTCAAAAGAAATAAAATCGTATGATTGCATAATAGGAGTGTGTTTGTTTTTTCACGAAAAAACAGTTTTGCCGTCATACGAATATATTAAATAAATACAAAATAATGCAATAATTCTTTGCCTGTCTTATTTAACAATTGTTACACAAATAAATCATCCAAGATACGAATCATTTAATTGTCTTAGCAAATATTTAGTTGTTTTAGAAAGTTAAACTACTTGTTTCACTATCGATTAAATAAACAAACAGTTAATTGTTGTTAACACGACAACTTAATAACGAAATATTTATACAGCTTGTTCATTTGTATCGATCTTGCAAATCTATATATTTTATTTAATAAGTGTCTTTGTATGTTGTGTAAGCTGTGTAATTGCGTAATTTTCTTATTCAGACCACACTGATTAAGAATAACTACAGTACATTAATTTTGTAGATCTAGATTAATGGAAGTAAAAAAAAAATTGTTGGTTGTAGTGTTTCTGGTCGTAAACCTTATGTTATTAGATAACATCAAGATGGTATTTCACAACTGTAGGCAAATAAAAATACTAACATACCAGTGTATTTGGGGCGTACCGCAGTATTTTTTGGTCTACGACTTTTGAAATTACATGAAAAAATAAACCGGCCAAGTGCGAGTCGGACTCGCGTACGAAGGGTTCCGTACCATTATCTATTAAAACGGCAAAATTATGTCTGTTGTATGGGAGCCCCCTTAAATATTTATTTTATTCTGTTTTTTAGTATTTGTTGTTATAGCGGCAACAGAAATACATCATCTGTGAAAATTTCAACTGCCTAACTATCACGGTTCATTAGATACAGCCTGGTGATAGATGGACAGACGGACAGTGGAGTCTTAGTAATAGAGTCCCGTTGATTACCCTTTGGGTACGGAACCCTAAAAAACACTTCTTGCTGTTCTGGGGAATAGTTCGGGTCGTTTTTCATGCTTCAGTGTGCTATTTTTGTCTGCTATTTGAATATATAGATCGATTTACTTATGTAATTTCAGTGATAGATATTCTCGTGCTTTTAAAGAGATTTTATAGGTATTTTAGTACTAGAAGTGACGTTATCATATTAGGTTGAATGATCAGATTCTTGTTAGACTTAAGGATGCGGTCAATATAAATAATATGCCAGTGAATTTAATGAATATATGGGTTGATGATGTCTTCCAGGGTTAATGATGTCACTCAAGGTCAAATGAAAGACGCCACTTGTTTCCATAAAAGATAATAAAGCCGATTCTGAAGGCTTTAATTTTAGTTTTAGTGCTGTCAGACCTTAAATTTTTCCAAAGTAATTTAGCTTCTAAAATGAAATGATGAAAACTTAGTTTTGACATCACCAAAACTAAAATTAAAGCCTTCAGAATCGGCTACAAAATGCACGCTTATTTTAAACTTGTCTATTAAAAACAGATAAGTAAAGCTGTTCCTCGAAACGGGTTTAGAATCGTAAATATTGGCCGGAAAAAGAAGAGGCCCAATTACCTAATGGGGTCAAAATGCTGGGGCCCAAAACGCGATGTTTGTTTCTACAGGCCTATGGTCAGCGTCAGAGCCAAATGCTGACACGGTCAGCGATTAGGTTTATCGAATCAGCGTGAGAATGTCAGCAGCGTACTGGGCACCTTGCCGCTGAGCAGTAATTTATGGGAAGCTTTTTATTTCCAAGAATTTATCATTCTTTGTTAATGTAAATATAATAAATTGTAAATCGGAATAAATATTTGCAAACTACTGTGGGAAAGTTTTTAGCGTAAGAAACAAAAAAAGAAAAAAAATTATTGTCACAAAATAATAGTTCTTGTAGGTAATTGCAGTATCGATGAGTCCTTCCATAATAATAGCATGCAAATTTTTATGTACAGTAAACGAAAAATTAAAAAATTAAATTAGATACACTAACAAAATTAAAACACTAAAAAATAATCCATCCATCCATCAGCCCGTATTCGTCCACTGCTGGACATAGGCCTCCCCCATATTACGCCACTCTTGGCGGTCCTCAGTCATCCTCATCCAGCCGCCACCCGCAACGTGCTTCAGATCGTCAGTCCAGCGGGCAAAAAATAATAACAACACAATAATTTTAATAGTCGTAAACTAAACGTTATTCAGTATGATAAGTACAACATGTGGTCCAAGTTTCAAAGCAGGTCACAGAGCTACACTTCGTACATGGATCGTGTGAAAGATGTAATTACTATGCCGTGCTCATATTGTAAATAAAACCTCACACAAAGCTAATCACGTCTAGTTTTTAATCTCACAACATAATCTCTTTATTTTACTGCCTGCCACAAAAGCAGACAAATCTTGTATTAAAAGCACTTGTACTACTACTCGTATCACTAATTATTTTAGTACTTTTTTCGCAACCGGTTTTGTATGTTAGAACATTTTCAAGTGATTGTAGCATTGACGTATGGATTGTAGATGTTAACTATACTAATAAATCTAACAATAAAATACTAAAACAGTCGTGTCTGTACGTAATGCATTACATATATGTTTGCGAAATTTTGTATGAAATGAGTTATTAGTATAATTTTTTTTTGTCTGTCTGCTCCGCATTAACTCGAGAACTACTCCACGGATTTGAATGCATTTTTGTTATTAGGGATATTTATATAATTACCACCACGCCGAAAACTGTCTATAATAGTTTTTATGACGCAAATAAAATATACATTAATATTATTAAAACTCGCGTGAGCTGACATACTAAATTATTATTACATACGGCTTGAAAACTCACGTGTGATTGTTGTTTACGATATGCCAACCGTTTCACCGATACAATTTCGGCATTATCAAGCTCGCCGATCGGCAGCTGCCAGTGCCCGTTTGACAACGACGGTGAACGCCGCGTCGTTGTCCTAAGAACGACACTCACCTTGATAATGCCGAAATTGTATCGGTGAAACGGTTGGCATATAGTCAACAACAATCACACGTGAGTGTTCAAGCCGTATGTAATAATAATTTAAAATATACATTGATTGAAAGACAGCTTCCACACGTGAAGACGTGGACAGAAGCTAGTGTGGAATTTATTCCGGTATTTATACCGGATTTTAGGTAGGTACTGGACAAAAGTGTGATTGAAATGAAATGAAATATATTTATTTATGTAATGTAGGTATATGTAATGTCATTGTAATGGACATGGTCAATGGACAATGTAAGGTCCCTAATAAAACTAAATAAATAAATATTAGGTACACTTATTACAGATCGGTTTTAATGTAATATAATTAAATGTTTTAGATTTAAGTAAACAATAATAATGGGGAAATAGATAAAAAATAATAAAGGTTAGGTTTACTTAAAATAAAAAATATAATAAGGAATAAATATTATAATAAATATATGCCTAACTCCGCGCACTTGAATGTTTATTGAAATTAATGAACAATTAAAATTAAGACAAGTTTCGATTCTAGAGTAGGAACAGGTACAATCGGAGAAAGTTCTGCAGGCTCATTATTCGCTCTTATGACAATCGGGCCGAAAAGTACCAACATAGAAAGTAGGTAGTCATAAGATGTTTGTTTTAGATTAGTCAAAAGAGACTCCTACAATTTTACAAAAGCTTCGTAACGAATGCTTTAATGTTTTGTCTGAATAATTTTATACATTTGATTCATAGTTCTTCACGACTTTTAGGGTTCCGTACCCAAAGGATAACCATGGGACCCTATTACTAAGACTCCACTGTCCGTCTGTCACCAGGCTGTATCTCATGAACCGTGATAGTTAAACAGTTGAAATTTTCACAGATGATGTATTTTTCTGTTGCCGCTATAACAACAAATACTAAAAAACAGAAAAAATTAATATTTAATAGGGCTCCCATACAAAAGACATGTTTTTTTTGCCGTTTTTATAGATAATGGTACGGAACCCTTCGTGTCTAAGTCCGACTCGCACTTGGCCGGTTTTTTTTAATCGTCAGTAGGTATTCTAATGTTTTTAAACTGGTTGCAATGTTCATTAAATACTCCCAAGATCGCTAGAACCGTGAATTGGAATGTAAATTCGCTCTACAAGTTTATAAGGAAACCGTTTGTAAACATCCCGCTACAATTTTCATAACTTTGTAGGTATGTGCTTACGATTAGCGATGCTATTACCAGTTATTTTCGTGATAAATTTACAAAAAAAAAAGAGTGGACTGTTACTGGAACAGCCAACACTCGTACACCCTCTTTTTACCGAACATTTTCCTGTCCCAACGTTAGATATAAATTGCAGGGAAAAATCTCAAACGAAACCTTCTGGCAGGATATGAAACCGGGTCACAAGATTAAGAGGCTGGCTTCCTACCGACTGAGGTACAGCTGTTTTATTTGTAACTAAATAACTTCTATGAAACCAAAATAAAAACAAAGTACGAGCGAAAGCAACAATTTCGTCTATTTTTTTCGTAATCCATTGACAAAACCTCTATTTATGTCACTTTATCACCGACTCACGTCTTTTGAACTGCGTGTACTTTTACAAAACCTACAATCTCTTTCATTTTAAACCTTATCGCATACGGAATAATATTTAGTTTTGAGTGTGTGGTGTAAAAGATAGGCTGTTGACAGACAGCGCGATAAAGTGGCATCATCTGATCTCTATCTCGGATAATTTGCGATTGTGCAATGTGGAGACGGAGATTAGGTTGGCCGCATGTCGACAACGATGGTTAGGTGAATCGCTCTTTGTTAGTTTTTTTTATATATGGTTTTACGGCTCTGGATGCAAGTCCTTTTGAGCCAATCGTTTATATTATTTTCTTTGTGAGCTCTTTATATACACATCGTTTTATCACTTTTACAATAATATTTTCATTGAACTCTTTATTTAGGTAAGTTATTTATTTAGTATAGTTACTAATATTAAAATAATAAAAAATACACGATTTTCTTCGACCCACGGTATGGGGCCATCATAAGTTCTTTTCTACGGTTTCTTTTACATTTTCTCCAGATTATTAATTTTTCCTCTTTTTTTTTACATACAAGTTTTTTTCATATTTTTTTTGCACTGATAACACGGCCAGCCATATTCTTTAAATTGGCAAATAAACCGACTTTTTTATGTGGTTTTCATAAAATTGTTTCGGACTTGAGAAAAAAGCTATTGATTCACTTAAGGCGCTACGGAAATAAAATCGACACTTTTAGAGCTTGCATATCTACTTCAGTAAATAATGTATTATTTTGATAAAATTGTATATTATTTTTGAAATCTTTTTCTAGGGATCTGTTAAACAGAAACGCGATTGGAGAAATTCGGCTCGATAGAAATATTTATTGAAATGAGGTCTTTTTCGATACATATCGACTGAAGTTATATTTTATTAGATGGGTTTTAACGGTATCTAAGACCTGGTTAAACGAAATTTTGATAGCAACTTTAGTACATTTTATATTAATAAAAACTGACTTTTTGCTACTTTTCCACGAATCCGTCCCTCTCGCACTGAGGATTTTTCGCATATAGAGTAATAGGGACGCTAAAACTTTTACATATCACCTTAAGCTAAAATGAGCTAACCACAGCGCTCCATTTCATAAATAACAGTAAATTGAAGTCCGTTCCACTATGCAGTAAGGAACAGCAGAATCTACAATATTGTACGGCTATAAACCGCGTGTCCACATTCAGTCGCAATGATGTAACCAACCTAAGCAGCAAGAATCTCAAAGCACGTAACATCAGCATATAAAATCGTCACATAATCATATAACCTACCATTAAGGCCATTTACTCATACAAATGTATGAGTTATGATATCTATAACTTTTATACATCGTAGTTTACACGTAGAGGTCTCTACTGCTCGTGCGTACTTATTCATCACTAGCCTTTGCCCACGGCTTCGCCTACGCCGTTTTCGTTTGCATTTTTCCGGGATAAAAAGTAGCTGGCCCATAAACTATAACTTATTTATTCTTTATTCTTATTCTTTGCAAAAAAATCACGTCGATCCGTTGCTTCGATGCTGCGTGCATAAAAGAAACCGACAATTACGCTTAGATAGATAAATAGATCAAAAATTGATTCAATGCCTCTTACAAAAAAAAAACTATTAACAATCTTTGACACAGAGGCTGAAAGGGCGCTGGCTCAGCATACGCCACAGAATACTCGTAATCTGTGACACTGATATTCTACCAGTACCATTTATACTTACTTACGCATTTATAACAGGGATACGGATTTATAAGCTTTTTATTTATTTATAATTCGCTTGAAAGCTCTAAATATTTAAGAGGCGATTGGCAGAGAGGCAAGATTGAATTCCATGCGAAATTTAAAGGTTTTCCCTAAATTACTAATATAAGTTATTAAATATGTGTATACCCCATGTATAAATATATTTAGCTAACATAAAAAAAACACAGATTTTATTACTAATTCTGAGAAAAAAAAAATTGACTTATATTATTAATTACTAAAACTTGCGTGAGCTGTTTAGCTTTACTAAACTAAACTAAACAGTTGGCAAACATTCAACAAAAAAATAATAATTTATTATACAAAATTCATAATAGCTAAGTATTTGAACAAATTAAGCATACATTATAATAAATATAAGGATAATATTTATTTCAGAAAAGTTGTTCAGTATGATATGTGGGTTCATTTAATGAACCCGTCTGTTAACACCCTGTATATGTACCTATGCACAGTATACAGACGTCCTAGATAAAGAAATAATGAACTTTTTTTACAAGTAAGAATACCACGTAAACATTCTAATTTCAAAACTGACAACTTTTCTACGATTATACATTCACAAACTTATCATCTTTAATTAAATTTGAATTCAGTTAATCTGGATTATGTTTCTACACGAATTTATTAATATTCTCCATCACATTACCTAACAAAGCTAATAAATCTTTCTAATGTATTGGACAGGAAGTTAAATTTAAACGGAAGTATCGCAAACCGCACGAAATTCGACGAAACATGCCTAGATCCTAAATCGGGGAAGTCCGCTAATGAAAGTTTCATAGCAAACAATATTTCTTATGATATTAGTCAGACTATTTCATACATTTTGGACATGCATACAGGTTGAATGAAAGTAGTGACGAAAGAATTGTATGGTGCGCAAGTCGAAGACCAGGTCCTCTAAAAAGGCCGTTTTGCATGAATCACATTATGATTCTGTTCTAATGCCGTCTCTTTTGCACGCGTGAAAAAACTCTGACTCTATCCTACTTTCAAATCATTTTATAATTCACCCAAGTCGGCCTTTTTAGATCCCCTACAGGACCAGGTACAGCTCGACCAGCACCGCGACTTACTTGAATCACAAGTGCGAGGAGCGCGACACGATGTTTTTGCGATTAAACAGTATATCACGCTCCCCGCACTTGTGATACAATTAAGTCGCGTCGCGCGCGATATTTCACATTGTGCTACGGGTGCAGGCCGCCCTAGAAGGACGTATGCTGATTAAATTGGCGACATACTGAAGAAGGGACATGTCAAAACTACCCGGAATAGAAGAGCTTGTATCAAGAAGCAAAAGACGTGTGTCATGATCGTAGCAAATGGAAATCTGTGGTATCTGCCTACCGCTATGAGACAGGCGTGAGTATGTAATGTATGTAATTATGTTTTTCAGAGAGTGATTAAAAAATTTCACTTTCTCATACAAATAAATCACAATTCGAACCGTCTACACACATTCCATACAAACGTATTATTTTGCAAAGGAATGCGGTGTTCCATAACCAATAATTTCTTCTGACATTTTCACCTTTGCTGTTATTTACGTTCCTTGCGTGTCGCATTCAAATATGTACCTAAACTCTTTGGTGTTAAAGATGTATAAGTCAAAAATGTATTGATAGGTGTGCCTAGGACCTCCTAGATATGCTATCCATTATGTAGCCATAAGCATAAATTCTGTAACCATATTTGCCAGTTCATTACATTACTCAATCTTTTTTATAGCTAGTCATTTTACAGCTCGGGCTAATAAGGGTGTGTGAAGTTAGACACAGATGGCGCGGATTCTTTGAGCTTTGAAAAGGGGGGTGCGCGGAAGACAACCTAACTTATTAAGGTTGACTATGAGTTGATAATGTGGTGAAAAAAGGTTCATAATTCAAGCTATTTCTTGTGATAAGAAAAAGTAATATATTATATGAAAAGTAATTAGCACGCGCAATCTCTGACCTCTACGCTGGAAAACTTTTTCTGAAAAAGCACCGCTTTTTTTTACGCTATGGTATCAAGCGCTACGACCTAATAGTTGTTTTGCTTTGTAGGTCCGCTAGGTAATCATTACAAGCATACATTTACGTCAGGGAACGCGGATGTGTTCACAATATGACGTCATTAATGTCAACAAAAATAAAGATAAAGTACAACACCTTAATTAGTTCTTTTGTTCTACGTCAGATTAACTACTGCCTTTATGAAATTCAAACCAAGAAAAACAAAAAAACGAAGAAAAAAACACTTCCTCAGCACTATTATGTTATTGAAACACGATCTTGGGCCTGTAATGTGAAACGTGTATTGTTTTTGTTTTTTGTCGCACCTCACAAATCGGTGGGCTGACGTGACGTGGTGTGGTTTCCCTTCGTACAAAGGACTAAGGACTGTCCCGCCAGGCACGGTCGGCTGGTCACCCTACAGACAGGGCTGTCACCCGTTAGGAGTACATTTTGAACCCCCGAAATTCATTTTGATATTTTTGTTGTCAAGCACTGTTTTTATATGGTTGCTACAAAACATTAACTACATATTCTACTGACGCATTTAATGCATGAATTTATTAATTAATAAAAAAAATATTACCAATGCTTTAATTTTTCTGTTTAAATTTTGTACGGACAAAATTTTGTTAGGTTTTTTTCTTTTAGTATTGTTGTTTAACTTAATAGAGAAACCGTTATTCACTATTAACTTTTGCCCGCGGATTCATCCGCGTTAATTTAGTTTTTGTATATAGTCGTATCGAATCTGTAAATATTTTTCAGACCATTAATTTTTTTAGTAGGTCGTTGTCTTGACTCCGGTTTTGAGTAATTGAGGTGTTTTTGGTTGTCATCATCTCTATTTGATCACCATATAAAATGTCTTTGGCGAAGCTGAAGACAAAGACACGTTTCCGTCTTTGGCAAAGCCGAAGGCTGAGCCGCCTTTTTGATCGACACAATTTTTTGTTCTCTGAATTAATCCTCTGCTAATGTGTCTTTTGCGGTCTTTGATAACTGATTTAATCCTCTAGTATAGTATGTTTGGTGCGGCTGGAGGCTGAGTTTCTAAACGACACTATTTCTTGTTAGCATGGGAAATAATTTATGGAATAAAAAGAAGCAAAGCTTCAGCCCAATCACTGTAGTAGTTACGACGTGAAGAAGTAACAGTACATCAGTTTTTATAAGAACTTGACACCCCTATGCCGCCCCATTGGAACTAATTTATAGGTTAGAAAGTAGCCTATGTCCTATTCCAGGTTTAGAACTACGATTCAGTAGTTATGGCGTGAAGGAGTAACAAACATCCATCCATCCAAACTTTCGCATTTATAATATTAGATATTAGATTAGATTAGTGGGATGAGCAGTAGCAAAAGATTTGTCACAAACACCCCTTTAGCGCTTGGCAAACAATTCGGCAACTTTTGACTGCTATACTTTGACTGTAATCTTTACGTAATCAATCACCATGCTTTTTATTTCATAAAAGCTATCGTATCATACTGAGAAAAGTTAGTCATTTTGAGAATTAGTCATTTTCCGATCTGGTTATTTGTAGAATTGGTCTTTTATAAAATTAGTCATTTCTAGAATTGGAAATGTTCAGATTTGGGCATTTTGCAAACGTGTCCTTTTTTGCCGTTAGTCATTTTACTTGCCTACGTTATAAAGAAAGAAAGAAATAAAATTAAATCGATTCGTCACAAATACAACACGGACAATTCTTGGAGTAAAAATAACTTAAAAAAACTAAATGTCACTAATGTGACGAAAATGGGCAGACTCAGCATCTGCTGTGATCTGTCGAGCAGCGCTGGTTTTAAATAAAGGGACCCCCTGTGCAAAATTTCCGCTTTCATGGTTTAAGGATTTGGGCTGGGCGTTGTTAAGTTAATCAGTGAGTGAGTTGTGACTTCTCTAAATATAGTAAAGTATATGATGGTCCAAAATATATGGTCCAAGTGTGGGACCCACGGATCTCAGCTATCCACCACAACAGAACTAGGTTGTGGTGTTGGATGTGTCTCGAATTGCCCGATCTTGCGCAATAACCGTAACACGATGTTCGTTTTGTAACTCGGTCGGTCATTAACTGTTACACTTTACTTTGTAAATATATTAATTCATATTTTTATTGTACACAAAAAAAAAACATTATTTTCACATTGTACTTAGAGATATCATGTACATAGGCGAGCTTATCTCTAAAAAGAGATCCAACAAATCCGGATTGATAAATATAAGGTCTTTCAATTTAAATGGAAAGTAATTTAGGAGGTGATTCAGTATCGTTAATACATCACATTCCACTGCAAAGCACTTTTTTTTCACTTCTCAGTACAAAGTGGTCCGATAAGCTGACTCAGTTTGTATGGAGAAGTGAAGAAAAAGTCCGCGCAAAAAAAAGTACTTTGCAGTGGAATGTGATGTATTAACGATACTGAATCACCTCCTAAATTACTTTACATTTAAATTGAAAGACCTTATATAAGTCATAATAAAAAGTATTTTTATTTTTTATTTTTCACCACCACTCACAGACATCCAACTCAGGACATGGGAGGAGTCCTATATTTGGTCGCTTGGTGCCCATTACGGTCCGGGTCTTAACAGACAAAGATAAGTGATCATCTACCCGTCTCCACACTTCAATTTGGAGACCTGCCTACTTAGCACATTATAATGTATATATATATATATATATATATATATATATATATATATATATATATATATATATAATTATATATATTATGATGTGTTGACTGGGTAGGTTTTTGAATTGGAGTGTGGAGATAGGTGGATGATTATTTATCTTTGTTATTGATTGATTATTCATTTTTATATTTATTTATTTATACATATATATATATATACTTTTTTATTTTTCATGATTATAATTTTTTTTCTTTTGTCTCTCAATCATCCACTTCATTTTATGACATTTTAAAATAATATATAAATTGTATCAAATTCCACTGAAGCCGACTGTATGTCGAAACATATCTTGAAATTATTATTTTAATAAGTGTTTTTATATAAATATATAATACAAACTGAATAAAAAGTAGACATACATACGTGTACACTAAAATAATGTAGTATACTTACACTCTATGATAATTTATATTGAATTAAGGTTATTTTTTTTCTCTCGTTCAGGTTGCTCCTGATGGAAAATTTAACACCTTATAAATTATCGAGGGAGTGTCACACGTGTTCCCGAGTGTTAACTGTCACTGGACCAGTCACACTTGTATACCCTCCATTCACCGACGACTTTTATTTTACGTCTAAACGTGATAGGTGACCCTTGTCGCTATGATTCAGGCACAAATACACCCTTTTTACCTCACAGTGATTTCTTTCACTGTTAAGCAAGTACGTATACAAACAGTGGCGGATCCAGAAACATAATTTGGGGGGGAGCTGAGGGTAAAAAACTCAATGCGTGCTTGTCAGTGCTTTCCAGTTTTCGGCTACGCAGTCAGTAGGCCTTAAGGGCCTTACTATTGCCAAATGGGTACTTTCTAAAGCCTACTCCTCGTTTATGGCAAAACCAAAAATAATGAACAACTATATTATGAATAATCAACTCTTATACAACATTTATCTTTTTCATACCACCAAAACTTCTACATGAAATATTTTTTTAACTGAATGGTGTTTTTTGGCTTGAATTTCCTACTGCTCCTAAGTGGCTTGGCCGATTGAATTCATTTATGCATTGATAAATAGATAAACTTAATATCTATAAACACAACATAACATTATTCAATCGAACAATCACGCCCATGTGAAAAGTATAATTTTCTCCTATTTCGCCCTATCAAGGACGCAGCGAGCGTCGTAACAGCCACTATGCATTGCGCGCTAATATGAACGTTATTTCAATGTCGTTTCCGTTGATATTTGTACCGACAAATATCGAGCTGCTTATTTGGCGACGGTAATCGCCTTAATAAACTTCCGATTTAAAGAGAGTGTGTCGCGACCGTGTCAAGGTTCCGTCCACTAGAACAACTTGTTTGATCGTTTCCTGTCTTCATCATCATCATCGTTCATAACACTAACCGACTTGTGGTAACCGGCCTGTCGGCTGGTGTCGACTCGAACTCGATCCGATAATGACCCGTGCGAATTCGACTCGCGCTGGGGGTTCCTTCTAGACCGTGACTCTTAAAATACTGTTAACTCGTGAAACCAATTAATTAAATTAAAACAATACATAACAATATACCTAACGTATATATACATACATGTCAGTGGCGTGCACAGAACTTTTTTCCGGAAAAGCAATCAGAAGGTCAAGTACGACAATAAAAAAATATGAAAAAATTTAAATAACACTTAGAAAAAAAAAAGTTTGTATGAAAATGTTCACTCTAGGAAAGGCAGTGCCTACCCTGGCGTCATACAAACTTTTCTTTTTCAAAGTGTTATTAAAAAAAATTCTTTTTTTTTTCAATGCATGTGCTCGTAAAGGCCCACTTTTTATGCATCAAAACCGAACAGAAAGTCGATTATTTTGCCCTAGGGTTTTATTATTATTATTTTTTATTTATTTACAATGGTTGGCTAACCTGCAGCCTTTCCTGTGTACCATAAATGTCATACTTTTTTTCCACTGTTTAACGGCTCTGGATACAGTCCTTTTGAGCCAATTACAATTTAAAGTTCACAAAATTATATTTGTTTTATTTCCTCACACTATGCATTGAAAAATGTAGTATGATACACGGGCGTAAGAGCAATAAATTACTCGGTTACGTTTAAAACACTCGCTACGCTCGTGTTTTAATCTCGTGTTTTAAATCGTCCTCGTAATTTATTCCTTTGCGCCCTTGTAGCATAAACTACTATTATTGTCGTACTTGACCTTCTGATTGCTTTTCCGGAAAAAAGTTGTGTGCACGCCACTGATACATATACAATGTACATTGTATACGCCATCGTTTTAACGGGTAATCTCGGTGGTTTCCGTTTTTTCACATTACCTACATATATACCTATATTACAGATATTTAAAAAAATTGTTGGCGTACTTTTAGATCATAATTGTATTTTTATTATATATATTTTAATTAAACATGCCACATTCACCGTTTTACGTACATTTTTTCAAAATATAGTTTAATCAAAGCAGCTACTAAAACGTCTTCACTCCAAGGCATCTGATTTATTTAAAAAAAAAATTCGTTAGACGTCATCTTTGCGGTTCATTCGACACAAGGTTTTTTTATATATCCTGAGACCCAAAAAACGTTAAAAATACCAGTACGTATAACAAGTTTTGTAGCGTTATGGTGAATTCGTTGGTATATATTATATTATCTACAGAATAAACAGCGATAAGTAGATAACTTTATTTTAATTGTTTTTTATTTTATATTTGTATTTTATAAACGATATTTTCATTTGTCCCACTGCTGGGCAAAGGCCTCCCCTAGCTGAACACATATCGCAACCCTGCGCTACTTCCGACCGCCCGGGTAAAATGGGCGGAGATCGGAAATTCGAAAAAATCGAGACCATTTTCAGTATCGCTTGAAATAAATAACGCAGTTTCTAGATTCCTATGTATTTTGCCGATGTTACACAATATGCATCCATTGGATGCCATTCATTCTAGAGATATAATATATAACAAAAAACTGTAACATTGTTGCAACATAAATATCTCGATAAGTATTCATTTGTGAAAGGGTCCGATTCTACCATGTCATCGATAATAGGCTAGCTTGCATTACACGACTGTTTTGTAAGCATTTTGTAAGCTTTTCGTTAGTCATTTGTTTTGTTGTGCTTACAAATTAAGCGCAATGCCCCGGTTGTGTAACTGTAAGGTAATAGTGCATATTTAGGGCTGAATGCAAGTTTTAGTAGTGATTGTTGCAAGTTTTGCGAGAAGGGACAGTTTCCGGCCATTGTACGTTCAGTTATTGAACCAGTTTCAGTATACATACATGTATACTGGTTGCAGGAACACAGGTATCTTTAAATAAAACTGATCATACTGAACAACATACCCAAACAAACGTGCAAATGAAAAAAAAAGTTCTAATCTCCATACTTATTTTAAGAACCCACTGTAAATTTCGTATGGGCAAGTGAAATTTTATTTTCATTTGTACGGGTATGTTTGTATGGGAAAATCGTTCAGTCTGATTATACTTAGTAGACTATGTAATTTATTTCAAAGACATTTACACCAAGTAAGTAAATGTCGCAGGTTAATTGTCAGACCCGTGAAATTATAACTACACTAGTATAGTTTCACGGTAGGTTTTTTATAATCTAACCTAAACCTAGTGAAATTATAATACGACTGCTTTGACAATTTACCTGCAACATACATATCATTAAAATGAAGTTGTGAAAGCCGGAAACTGGTAGTACTCGTCCATACAAAAACCAACTGTCCATAGAAAAGTTACATAGCTACCCGACCAAAATGTATGAAACAATAGATTTTTTTTCACGGAAAGTGATCGTATGGATAAGTACTCGCCAGTTTTCGGCTTCCGCATCTTCATCTTAACACCCTATATGTCGCAGGTTAATTGTTAAAGAAGTGGAATTATAATTTCACTAGCTTAGTTTAGATTATAATATTACCAGTTAGTTTCGAGTTTCGTTATTTCTGTATTAGTTTATAAGTTAATCGTTATCTTCAATGACATCAATGGCTATGCTAACAATTACAATAATCCATAAAGACATTTATTGTAAATAACCTTGTATTATAAAAAACAGATGTAATTGTTACTCGGTCACGACGCGCCTGCTGGACAATTCTCGACAATCTCGACATAGATGAAATATGTGAACAAATTGTCTGGTGAGAATTCTCGAGAGGTATTTATAGAATATAATTGGTTGAAATAGGTGTTACTTTGCGGAAGTTCATCATGAATTATAGCCATAAGTTCATAATAGAATATACTTTATTTCAGATAGTTAACAATCCATAGCGGTTAGTATTTTTCTTAGTATATAAAAGTTAGTAACATAATAAGTATGTTAATAAAATATTTTTTCAATGCATGTGCTCGTACAGGCCCACTGTTTATGCATCAAAACCGAACAAAAAGTCGATTATTTTGCCCTAGGGCTTTATTATTATTTTTTTTAATTTTTTTATAATGGTTGGCTAACCTGCAGCCTTTCCTGTGTACCATAGATGTTATACTTTTTTTCCACTGTTTAACGGCTCTGGATACAGTCCTTTTGAGCCAATTATAATTTAAAGTTCACAAGATTATATTTATTTTCATTTCCTCACACTATGCATTGAAAAACGTAGTATGATACACGGGCGTAAAAGCAATAAATTACTCGGTTACGTTTAAAACACTCGCTACGCTCGTGTTTTAAATCGTCCTCGTAATTTATTCCTTTTCGCCCTAGTAGCATAAACTACTATTATAAAACACCGTTCAAGAGCCTTTTTTATTCTTTATATACATGTTATATTCCACATAAATACAAACACTTAAATGGTTCAAGTCGCTATATTTCGACCCCTCAGTCGCCTGAATTCGCCTGATGACGACCCCACTGAGGGGTCGAAATATAGCGACTTGAACCATTTAAGTGTTTGTAATTATGTGGAATATAAAGTTAGTAACATATAGTATATAAGAAAAAAAAACATTTATTTACGTTTCTGATTTTGACCAAGGTACAACCACCCGGTGTCTCTTGTGACTTCTCTACTATAAATTGTATATTTTTTGAGTTTTTAGTCGTTTCAGAACCCTTAGAATGAACGTTAAAATAATGTACGAATCTCGATTGCACCGCGGTTTGTTGGTGTTTGAGAATAAGCCCCACGTTTGCAAGGTTCTTGAAATGTAGGTCTCTGCGGTTTGTTTCTATTTATAGATTTGAAACGAATATTTACATTTAAATGCGAGTCGGACTCGCGCACGAAGGATTCCGTACCATTATTTATAAAAACGGTAAAAAAACATGTCTGTTGTATGGGAGCCCCCTTAAATATTTATTTTATTCTGTTTTTTAGTATTTGTTGTTGTAGCGGCAACAGAAATACATCATCTGTGAAAATTTCAACTATCTAACTATCACGGTTCTTGAGATACAGCCTGGTGACAGACGGACAGCGGAGTCTTAGTAATAGGGTTCCATTGGTTACCCTGTGGGTACGGAACCCTAAAAATAGGCTCTAAAACATAGACATTTCTTAAATAACAACTTCCTTGAATTTAAAAACATTAAAACCCCGTGGTAGTTCATAAATATTTGAAAAATGCAGTAGTTTGGTACACAAAGAAAAAATATTTTTACAATACTACCAGATCGTTTTGTAAAAAAAAACTGGTTAACAAAAACAGAATTATGTCATGTTTACTTGAATTATTGTATACAATAGATTGTTCAAGTAAACTGAACAATAAAATATAGACGTCACATATAGTACAATATTTTCTGTTTAAATTAACTATATTCAGGTTAACGGAACAATTTTTTCTCAGTGTATGTAAGATGTACTGGATAGCAAGAAAACGTTAGGTTGCAAGCTAGGATTCAAAATCTCAGTAAAAAAAGTTACTGTTTAGTCAATCAGTAAGTAAACTATCAACCACCCCCACTTGCCCCGTCAATTAATCCAATTTCCCTGCCTATCGATTACCGAGATTACTGCATCTGTGTCAGATGGACAGACAGACAGACAGGCAGATGGGCAGACATTACCATGTCAATCTGAACAAACGTGAGCTTCAATCTGCGATTTGCATTTATTCGCTTTCACGTGAAAATATCGGGTGATCTGTAAACGATTCAGTAAGGAATGCCTTCGCTTACAATTGTATGTCGTAGGATATTTAGAAAAACCGGCCAAGTGCGAGTCGGACTCGCACATGAAGGGTTCCGTATCATTATATATAAAAACGGCAAAAAAGAAACATGTCTGTTGTATATATAAAGTTAATTAAATATTTTTGATATCTGTCTCCTTAAATATTAATTTTATTCTGTTTTTTTAGTATTTGTTGTTATAGCGGCAACAGAAATACATCATCTGTGAAAATTTCAACTGTCTAACTATCACGGTTCATGAGATACAGCCTGGTGACAGACGGACAGACGGACAGCGGAGTCTTAGTAATAGGGTCCCGTTGGTTACCCTTTAGGTACGTAATCATACACGTTGTACACAGAGAAGAAGAACATACAAAGAACTATACAAGTTTAATTACAAAATAAAAATTTATATCAATACTTACTATAAATACAATCTATAAAATATTATAAATATACATAGTGTGTAATTAACTACGTAAACATAAATAGAGAGGTATATAAAATATCTATCTATTCAGATTGTAAATGAATTGTGCATAGTATAAATAATACCACTGGCTAAACGGTAAACGAAAACAATGAAAAAAGCGGGAAAATTGTCTTAGGACAAAACTTCTATTCAACGAGGGCAGATCCGCGTTGTAAAGCCTAGTCAATAACATAATTTAGTTCTCCGTCCAAAGTACCTTTTTCCGATTTCCTCACCTGCCACATTCCAGCACGTAATACCTCATCGGTTTACATAACTCTACGGAACCCAAACAAGCCAAGTGACCAGAGCTCGACGGATCTCGAGAAAGTGCTATCCTATGTTATCAGACTGCAGCCAGCTCAGCCCCCGAGCTCGTGGTCGTAATGATAGTGTTTCTGTAGAAAGTGATATCTCAGGTGTCACTGGATTTTTGCTATTTCTTGTTGCTTGAGGGTTTTGTTGACAAGTAAGAGACTAACCCCCGGTTTCTGAAAGGCCAATCAATGTTAACAGTAGATTAAAAAATTATTATCTGCGGATTAAGTCAGAAAAAGTGGAAATGTTACATTGAAATCAAAAATTAACTAAGTTAATTATTGATTCATCACTATTCAGACTTCATATATGCTTTATTTTCACCGTTATTTGCGGTTAAAGTTTTTTTAATCAACTGTTAACTTTGATTGGCCTTTCAGAAAGGTATGTTTGTTTTGAAGTAATCTTTTGTGAATACCACACACAAATTCCTTTTTTAGGGTTCGGTAACCAAAGGGTAACCAATGGGACCCTATTACTAAGACTCCGCTGTCCGTCTGTCACCAGGCTGTATGTATCTCATGAACCGTGATAGTTAGACAGTTGAAATTTTCACAGATGATGTATTTCTGTCGCCGCTATAACAACAAATACTAAAAAACAGAATAAAATAAATATTTAAGGGGGCTCCCATACAACAGACGTGTTTTTTTTGCCGTTTTTATAGATAATGGTACGGAACCCTTCGTGCGCGAGTTCGACTCGCACTTGGCCGGTTTTTTCCTATATTACAACGTTTAGAAATAAGAACTTTATGCACCAAATAATAGTTGCCATATAGGTATATCATTAAAACTTTCTATCACTTCATTCATATTGCTATAATTTGCCTGTAATTAGTCATTATGACAAAACAGTAATATTAATTATACAAAAAAAAAAAAAAACACTTTATATGACTACAATTTTTAAGTAAATAATTTAATATCAATCTTGTCCGACATAATTATATAGGTATTCTGATAAATTATTCATAGGGATATATACAAGGTGACTTTTTGATCATCGTCCAAATTCATACTGGTGGCTTGGTAAGTGATCAGTATCATGGATCAATACCAATTCTGGTGAAATTTGTAAAATGAAATTTCGACTCCCCATAGTGATTCACTCGGGACTGGAAGTGAATTTCTATGGGAAGCCGAAATTTCATTTTAGGATCTTCACAAAAATTGTTATTGATCCAAGATACTGATCACTTATCAAGCCTCCAGTATGAATTTGGACGATGATCAAAAAGTCACCTTGTATTTAACTTTTGCTTTTGAAATCGTTAAGTGCAACCTTGTTACATCAAGTGGAAGCTTTTATTGTCTAGTTTTATTTGCATTCCCTGTTTGTCCGTTTTACATAATATATTACGATTTACATCATGCCCCAGGCCTCTAGTCTATTTACCTGAATAAAAATGTGCATTCTCAAGTAATTTCACATTTCTACATATTAATACATAATACTAGTAAATACGCAATACACTGAGTCAACACTCGTAGTATGCATTGTCTATGTACTTGCAATACTTGACATAAATGTGTATCATAGTTGTAAATATAACTTACATTATTTATTTATTTCAACAATAGCTAAAGAATCACGTCACGTCGCGACCGACCGTGAGAAAATTCCAACAGTATGACGGTAATGCCGAGTTTTTTTTTATTATGAAAATATTTTGTGTTATGATATGAGAGCTAAAGCAAAAGGTCATGCTTTCTAGTCTTCCTTTTTATATAAAACTAGCGACCCGCCCCGGCTTCGCACGGGTGCAGTGTTGACACTAAATACGAGTATACTACAGAATGCACAATGTATTTAAGGCGATATGCGAAAAAAATACGGGTGTTTCTTTTCTGTATATTTCATGAAATACACGGAAAATTATAATTAGTTTCTGGTATATGCATTTTGACTATATAATCTAGGGTTTTGAAATTGGAAAACATGTTTGGATAAATTTACCTCGATAGAAATAATTGTTGAAATACACTTTTTCTCCTCGTTTGACGAATAGGAACCATATACAGAACTCAAACATATTTTATTAGGTGTGTTTTAACAATATCTAAAGATTTGATATTTGAAATTTTGCTAGCTATTTTACTTTGTTTTATAAAAATATAAAACCAACTTTTTTCCCTTTTGCCCTGAATCCGCCCCTCTCGCACTGCGCGATTTTTCGCTTGGAGTGACAGTGACAAAAATAAAATTCGCATAGCCTCTTAAGGTACTTAATTGGATAAGGATTAATACTGTATTGCTTAAAATCGCTTCGTAATAAAAAGTAAAGGATAAAAAATGGTTATTGTTGGTTATACCTAAGAGATAGACATATACCATCGCAGACTTTTTGTAAACCTGTTTAATGTGTACAATACTGTAGTACATTATTTTGATCTATCTCGTAGGGTTCAGCTAGAGTTTGCAATGTAAGCGCAAAAAAATGTGTTTATTTACGACATCACATTAGAAACCTCTAAAATTATCTGTGTTTCTCTAATATATTATGCATGTATTGTACATAAAAACCTTCCTCTTGAATCACTCTATCTATTAAAAAAAACGCATTAAAATCCGTTGCGTGGTTTTAAAGATCTAAGCATACATAGGGACCAGTGGCGTGCAAAGAACTTTTTGCTGGAAAAGCAAGCAATTGGTTGAGAATAACGATAAAAAAATATGAAAAGATTTAAATATCACTTTGAAAAAAAAAATCTAGAGTGCAAATTTCCAATACAAACTTTTTTTTTAAAGTGATATTTAAATTTTTTCATATATTTTTTATTGTTATTCTTGACCAATTGCTTGCTTTTCCAGCAAAAAGTTCTGTGCACGCCCCTGATAGGGACAGAGAGACACCGGGTAGCGACTTTGTTTTATACTATGTAGTGATTCAAGAATTTTCTGTATGTTGGTCCCTTTATTATTAGAGAACCATTGAACAAGTTTGAATGTAGATTATTTGTTCACTATTTACCCAGTGACTATTTTAATAATTATATAAATAAGAACCTGGTTTTCGTTGTTACCTAAATACTTCCGTCGGAAAGGTTTAAGGCGCTACGGAAAAAAAATCGCACTTTAAGAACTTGCATATCTACTTCGGTAAATAATATACTATTTTGATAAAATAGTATATTATTTTTGGAATCTTTTTCTAGGGATCTGTTAAAACAGAAACGCGATTGGAGAAATTCGGCTCGATAGAAACATTTATTGAAATTAGATCTTTTTTGACACTAATTCTCCTGGTTTGACAATTTAGAAAGACATATGGACTGCTATTATATTTTATTAGATGGGTTTTAACAGTATCTAGGACCTGGTAAAACGAAATTTTGAGAGCAACTTTAGTACATTTTATATTAATAAAAAACCGACTTTTTGCTACTTTACCACGAATCCGTCCCTCTCGCACTGAGGGTTTATTTGCAAATGGAGTAACAGGGACGCTAAAACTTTTACATATCGCCTTAAGAAGGTACGAAGCGCTGAAAATAAGGGGAGCTGAGCAGTCACAATAGAAGTGAAACAAATCTGAGGAAAAGTGGTCGAGCGCTATGAGTCATTCCATCCAGCGCAGGCGCTGACTAGAAAATTATAAAAATACTCTCTCCTGCCCGTGACTTCGTCTGCGCTCACAACTTGATACGTGATTTGTGTAAAGCCACCTGGTAGTTCATTCGGAAACTAATTAATAATTTGTAACATTTTATTTAATTTTAATTTTGAATTAAATCATAAACGTACATAAACTCTCGTCATTTAACACTCGAAATATATGAACCTAAAAACTTAAATAACATTAAAAACTTAACTAAAGATGACCTAAAAATAAAAAATATAACAAAGTAAACCCAAAATAATTACAATAAATATAAAATACTGGCCAGATCGCTGCCGTCGTTAGGAAGGGTGCCCAAAAGGCTGGCGGCGTTGCCACGTTGAATGGCCAAACTAATTCTTTGGGCAAAGTAGCTTCCAGCCTTTCGGTCACCTGAAGCGTCGACCAAGCGTAACGAAATTTCCTTTATTTTTATAGTTCAATATATGTAGGTACCGTCATCTAGCGGTTCAAAGGGAATCCCAAAGTGACCAAGTTTAAGAAACTTTAAGAAAACGCCTACCATATCTGCTAAATAGTTTACCCGAGGATATCCGAAACGACTCAAATAAACATAAGTTTAGGAGGTCTCTTAAAAAGTATCTTTTAGAGACACTCAATAATTAATAATCAGTAATGTAAACAAAGTTAACATTATATCATTGCAGTATAGAAACTCAGAAAGAAAAGTAAATCTGGATGTGAGGAGCTCTGAACCGGGATTCGAACCCGGGACCTCTCCTCACATCCAGATTTATTTTTCTTTCTGCGTTTCTATATTGCAATGATATAATGTTAATTTATATCTCCTTGCGATGGATAAATCGCTAAGTGTTCAAACATAGAAATTTATTTCTGTCATAGTAAACAAAGTTTTTTTTTTCTCTCTTTTATATTTTAATTTCAAATAATAGATAACGATTTATTTTTTGTTACTCACGAGACTCATTCCTGCAGTCAAACTGTTTATAAAATATAAGACTTGTTTCCTGTTTTAAATTTAAATTTAAAATAAACATTGGGACGGGAATAGCCATCCAGTTAACTGTATTAGAGTTAATAAAATCGATGTAACTTCATAACTAACTGCATGCGGGCACGTCACTTGGCCATGTACAGTGGAGACCACATCAAGCTATACACTTGCAGTACGACATTAGCCCCTACAGAGAAGAATATAAGATAGGTACAAAGTCCAATGTGTCTTAGTTGATGCGGTCTCCACTGTACCATACCATGTATGGTGGTCACATCGTGGTCATAGAATATGGTACGTGAACATGCTTTAATACTTATAATAAAGTAGTAAAATAATCGTGTCTGTACATTGAATATTTTTGCGAAATTTGATATGAAGTGGGTTATTATTATTAGTACAGTAGTGAAGAATAAGAACAAGAATAATTTATTTGCAAAGGTATGAACTTAAATCTAAATAATTACATTATACATCAGTCTTAATTACAATAAATGAAAGAATAATAAACAAAGTTTGTCATAGAAATAAAGTAATTAATAGCATAAGAAAGTCAAAATAGTGCATATAATATCAATCAAAGAACTCATTTAAATTAACATTATATCATTGCAGTATAGAACTCATTTAAATTATAAAAAGGTCGTTCCAATAGAAAAGTCTTAAGTGTCCTAGAAAATATTAATATTATCACAGTTTTTAATATCTTTGTTCAGTGCATTAAATATCTTTGGTCCTGTATAATTTAAATTTTTGTGAAAGGCTCCATAATTAGGAGTAGGCAAAACAAGATAATTATTATTCCTTAAGAGATGCATCTGTATGTCACCAACAAGTTTGTATTTGTGTTTACTTCTAAAAATTTTGATTGATATCATATAAATTAATTACAGTTAATATTTTAAGTTTGATAAAAAGAGGCTTGCAGTGTTCCCGATAGTGAGGCCAACACTATTTTATTTTTTTGGAATTTTTGTCTGTCTGTCTATGTCTATGTTCCTTTTTAACTCGAGAATGGATTTGGATGAGATTTTCTTTTTTATCATCGTAGTGACCCTCGTCAACATATGGGCTATAAGAGGTGTTGGTGAAATAACCACCATGCTGAAAACGGGGCAAATATTGAATAAACGCGAAGCCGCGGGCGAAAGGCTAGTAACCAATATATCGTTGAAGTAATCGTGCGTGATTTTAAAGGTTAAAGAACTCCATATTTGGGGGATTATTTTTGAATCTGGGTTAATGATAATCTTCAAAGATACAGTAACCGATAAATAACTCTGAGCTGTTTTTAGGGTTCCGTACCCAAAGGGTAACCAACGGGACCCTATTACTAAGACTCTGCTGTCCATCTGTCTGTCTGTCCGTCTGTCACCAGGCTGTATCTCATGAACCGTGATAGTTAGACAGTTGAAATTTTCACAGATGATGTATTTATGTAAATACTAAAAAACAGAATAAAATAAATATTTAAGGGGGCTCCCATACAACAGACATGTTTTTTTTGCCGTTTTTTTAGATAATGGTACCCTTCGTGCGCGAGTTCGACTCGCACTTGGCCGGTTTTTTGGTGTAAGCCTAAATATGAAGTCGTGAAGTACCCTATACTATTTTAACATCATGCCACTACCCTCAACAACTTCCCCATTAACAAAGGTTAGCTGGTAGAGAAAACTAAATAGTATTAAGCTCGCCTATGTACGACATTTTTATCTAGTGCAATGAACTGTCTGCGCGCAGCAAAGTTTCACATTATGTTCTCAATGTCTGGCTAATTCTCCCTTCTGCACGAAAATAAAAAAGCTTTTAGCCAATTACATTAAAAAGGAATAATTTTCCATGCCGCAACATTTAAAGTTATTAGATAAATAACGATGAAATTGCAGCTCATTACCTGTGGACTACGTAGTTTTTCAAATATACCTATATATATATATATATATATATATATTTTGAAAACTTTGAAAAACTACGTACGTATATATATATAGTCATTTATATGTTAATATAAATATGACCATTCCATCGAGAAAGTATATGCGGACATTCTGAATTTAATTATGAAAACAAAAATGTACAAAGTAAAAGAAAAACTTCAAATTTATGCCAAGATTATTTAATCCGACAATGTCACAAAATAGTCTCGAAAATTATTATGTCTATGATTTTCGTCCAAATTTAACTTTAAATTGTTATACTCTCACAATACGAGTAAAGTCGAATAAGTCACTCAACAATAGAGCTACATAATAATTTTTTAACAAAACATTTAAAAAAAAAATTGCAAGTAAATCTCTCAATAAGTCACCAATACAAACGCAAAGCATTTCCTTTCGCTGTTTGTACTGTAGGTAGTCTTTACGTTTCGTTTCCTTCCAAGAAAACGAAGAAAATACACATAATTATAACTATTTGTGTTATTTCTGCGTCCCGACCATTGCTTGTACGGACGCCAGCATGAATGGCTACCTATTGGAAATTCTTACTGGCGCGTCATTACCGTCAAAATCGATTACAATCGTTTACAAATCTACATTAACACTAATATTATAAAGAGGTAAAAATTAGTTTGTTTGTATGTAGGGAGTAATCTCTGGAACTACTGAAACGATGTTAAAAAAACCACTGTTGTAATGGCTGTAAGTCCTGACTCACTCACTCACACACTCACTTCTCAACCCTCCTTGGATCTAGAAAGCTGAAACTTTGCAGAGACGTTTATAATGTAGACAAGGAAAAAAGACAGATTTTCCTGAAATTCCCACGGGATTAGGAGAAACGGGTCGCGGGGCGTCCGGTAATATGTAATAATAAGATGAAAATATTGTAGAGCTAGAACTGCAAGCGACTGTACTCTCACACCCACAGCAAAAAGCAGTTCTTCAGCATTTGTAGTCGGAAATACTTTATTGAATTTATTGATTAGAAGTAAGAAGAAATAAGAGCGTTGGCAGAAATGTGTGATTCTTCCGATTTTGTTTCTTATTAAACACAATTGAAAACTAGAATTTGTGAAAAAAAGAAATTTCGCTCTTTTTCACCCTGGGGCTCCGGGCACGGACTCAGGGCTGCGGCGGTCTCAAGCAACAGCCGTCCCCTTTTTGTCAACGCCCCTATCTTGCAATACTAGTAGTGGCCAAGATGAACGGTTTAATGTGCTTTTTGGGGTGCGCAAACCAGACACAAGTGGTTCTTTTGCAGGATTTGAACTTGCGACCTCCAAAGCCACAGAGGCGCGCAATACATCTAGTACAAACATACCAAGAACCTTGCATTTCTGTTGCCCCAGTGAGTGGCCGAGACCAAACCTGTCTTTGTAACTTTATACTTCTCTCATGCCCAAAAACAGAAAAAAAAACAATAATCATCTGACCTCAACCTTCATGTGTCAAGTACAGTCGAGGGAAACAATGCATCACTCAGCACGTGGGCAGCAAAACTGTACCAGGTATTGACACATCAATCAAGACATAATAGCCTCTGTTCTTGTGCACTAAGTGTCACACAAGGACTCTATTGCTGGTGGTTGCTTCTGACGCAAGCGCATGTATTGTATGAACTGAAGGTGATTGATGGGTCGACGATACTGTTGCTGCTGATCAAGGTACGGACGTCAGAATGACAGGCTACCTATTGGTAGATCTTATTGCGCCGTCATACCTGCTAGAATCGTTTACAAATAGGGAACTTGAACTGCTGATGACTTTAGATACCTATATATCCTTATTAAACAAAATGAAAATGTATTGATATAAAATTGTACAGTACAAAAATTTGGATATAATTTTATGATTTTTATTCGATTCTTATAAAAAAAATCATTTTTGAGGAGAAGAACAATGAAGTAATGATAAAAGTAAACAGAAGTCGGCTTAAAACCATAGATAACAGAAGAGGATAATAAATAACTTAACAGAACAAAACCCTTCAAACAACATGGGAAAATCTCATTAAACTGTGGAAGAAAAATAAAAAGAGGAAGATTTAGACGAAATAACTTTTGATTAGGTATAGAAAAAAGTTTAAATTTCGTGTGAAAAGCGGGAGAAAAATTGCAGTTACTGCACCGATAAAAGCGTAGCTCTTAAATCTTATAAAAATGGATGAATGAGTAGAACAGAACTTCTTCCTCGTTTGTAACTCGTGCGCATTGTAAATTAGTTTTTCATTATTGGATATTTTAAAATTAGAATTTTATTGACGTTTTGTTCTGCTTTGACGTGAACCGCTGAACATAAAACTCTGAGTTTATTGCGCTTGCGCATTTCTAACACTTTACCCAACAATGTTGCACAAATAGATTAACCAAGCTGTAAATCACTGCGTCGAAAACGTTTCAAATTTAAAAGATTAATTCAACAAAATCAATACGTTTTAGGCTATAAAATACAATTTTTAATGTCTTTCCTAAATATCTATCGTTTTATACTGAGTCCATTATGAAATCATCTTAAGGCGGAGTCATCCCGAATTTTGTCTCTTTTCAAATTCATTATGAATCGTGAATTTGTCATATTTAAATTTAAAAAAATATATATGTGTCGTATTTCACTATTTGATCTTTATATTTCGGCCATTCTATACAGGATTACTTGCATTTTCCTGAATTCAATAAAACTGCAAAGATAGGCCTAAAGTATGATATAAATATTAGTTCAATAGTTTTAGTAGTTTTGAACAATAACACTTATACCGAAGTAAACGTCGTTTAAAATGTAATATCAAACGACCTTCATGGTAAAAGCACATCCCTCTAATTCTAAATAATAATATAAAAACACCTCGAAATAGCGGGTTTTGTGAGCATCCCGCTTCCACTGAGCAGGATAGACAAGTGTATTATGAAAGCGTTGGAGCCGGATATATTTCTCTGAATACTCTCGCCTTAAAGGTCCGGAAATCCAAAAGCATGCTTTCTGGGATTCCGAGATTCCGACATCGACACTTGAAATAAACATGGCGCTGATCCGTGGGTTTAAAAGATTCACTTCTTGCATTGTATAACGATAGGTGTTTGCCAGTGGCATTGCCTGAAATGCGAGTACTTGAAATCAATTTCAACATAGACAGGCTTTATTTGACAGAAAAAAGATTTTTTAACTGGAATCCATTTGTAATTTGATGCTATTTAAAAAGAATGTCCCAGGGAACCTATAGAAGTATTTCCGAGGCAACCTATATTTCCCAGGCAGCATATATTTCCCAGAGAATCTATATTTCAAACGGAACCAATATTTACCATAGAGATATTTCCCAGAGAACCTATGTTTTCCAGGCAACCTATATTTCCCAGGCAACATATATATTTCCCGGGCAGCATATTTTATAGGGAATCTATATTTTCCAGGCAACCTATATTTCCCACGGAACCTATATTTCAGAGGCCACATATATTCCTACGGAACCTATATTTCCCAGGTAGTTAAATCGCGAAAAAGTCAACTGTTCTATGGAAATGGTATGAACTCTAAACCTTCGCTTTTAGGATTACCTTATTTATTCAGAAAAAATGAATGTGACGAGTATTATACTCGTACTTGTTTCACAGGTTTATTTCGCAATTAACACTCGACCAGTTTCGGTTATTACACTACTATCAAGGGATTCAGGGATGTTATTAGAATATTTTGAAACAATTACATCAATCCTTTTGCTCACGACTCCGCCCGCGCTAAAGGAGAAACTGTTTTCGGCCACAATTTTGAAGCGAATACTTGTTTATTCGCCTCCTCGTATGCATGGGGCACAATTCAGAACTTGTACGTCACTTCCGTGATAGACTTCAGGAAAGAATTTCGCAGATCAAGGCATTTTCGTATTTAGTGCTTGACAATAAGAGTATTTTGGCGGGGGACTTCTTTCGTGAAAACATTTTTAATTAATCTCTGTGATTGACATCTAATGCCACAATATGCGTTGTCGAATAATAATGACTAAAAATAGTACATTTAATATTGCTTATTGTTATTTTGTTATTGTTTTTTATTGTTTAGTGTAGCAAGCAAGATCTATGATAGTGAAAAGAGAAGTATGTCGTATTATCGTATGTGGTGCAACAGACCTAGATAGAAATAAGCTTTTTGCAAAAGTTACTGGTCCAAAACGGTAAATAATTAAATATCAAGAAAACAACATTGCTTTCCCAAAATTGAACATGATGTCCAAAGGTACCGCATGGCAAGAAGTATTCGCTTAAATAATACACGGTTGTATCTCCGACACAACCTGCTGCTTTTTTTTTTCAATCGCTTTTCCATATGGTGACAGTTCAGTTCGAAGAGCAATTCTTCTAGTCCATCCAAACGGACAGATAGACTTTTCATTTTAGTTATAGGTATGTTGTGTAGAGGTTTAAAACATTGTTTGTGTAGGTGGCACTTACAAACATAATATATTATGATTATTGGACGTTCATTTAACATCGATGAAAAATGACACATCGTTATCATGAATGGGGTTTTCAAAATTGATAGCGTTGTTCTTTTGTAATTTTAGGGTTCATTGTTGAAATGAACACCCTTAGCTTCGTTTTTTGTCAGTCTATACAAGGTGACTTTTTGACCATCGTCCAAATTCATACTGGTGGCTTGGTAAGTGACCAGTATCATGGATCAGTAACGATTTTTGTAAAATACGTAAAATGAAATTTCGACTCCCCATAGAGATTCACTCGGAACTATAAGTGAATTTCTGTGGGTAGCCGAAACTTCATTTTGCAAATTTCACAAAAATTGTTATCAAATTTCACAAAAATTGTTATTGATCCAAGATACTGATCACTTATCAAGCCTCCAGTATGAATTTGGACGACGATCAAAAAGTCACCTTGTATATGCAACATATAAAAGGCATATAAGCGGATAACGTCAACACAGCATGAGAAACTTTTTATTACTTTTTAACCGACTTCAAAAAGGAGGCGGTTCTCAATTCGACTGTATGTTTTTTTTTTTTTTTTTTTATATTTTTTTTTTTTGGCGTTGTTACTCCATAACTCCGTCATTTCCCAACCGATTTGAACAATTCTTTTTTTGTTTGAAAGAGTGTACTTCCAGGTAGGTCCCATTTTGGGTTTGGTCATGATCTGATGAAGGTCTTCAGAGATAGGCAGTGGAACTCCTCAGAAAATGACAGCATATCGCTCGAAATTGAGGCAATCGCTATGTACTTGGGTGCTGATTACAAGGTATTACTTGAAAATCGACATTCTTCCACCTGACCTTCGATCCTGGCTTCATCAACATATTCACCATAGAACTCTTCAAAGGATCAGAGCACATAACTCGAGATTGCGGCAATCACTGCGTTAGGGTGCTGATTCAAGGGTATTACTTGGAGATTATCAGAATACCCACCTGACCTTCGATCCTGGCTTCATCACCATAGAACTCCTCAACGGATGACAGCACATAACTTTGGATTGCGGCAACCAGTTTGTGTTAGGGTGCTCATTGCAGGGCATTGCTGAAAATTGCCAGCGTACCCACCTGACCTTCGATCTTGGCTTCATCACCGTAGAACTCTTCAACGGATGACAGCACATAACTCGAGATTGCGGTAATCATGTTGTGTTAGGGTGCTGATAGCAGGAAGCTACTCAAACATGGCTACTTATACTCACTTGAACTTCGTTTTATATTAATACCACGTTTGCAAGAACTACCTATACCTCACAATTTAACCCAGCAACACTAAAAAATGTGAAATAAAATAAACTTTTAACAAAAAAATAGCAACCGACTTCAATAGTAACAGCAGTCATTCACTAAAAAGTTAATAATAATTCTATAAAGACCGATGGTACCGAAGCAACACTTTTGCCGACTTCTTTCTTCCTGAAACATTATGTTATCTAGAAGTCGGCGTATTTCCTACGATATAGCAACATAGAAACCAATATAAGAACGCCGACTTCTAGATAACATAATGTTTCAGGAAGAAAGAAGTCGGCAAAAGTGTTGCTTCGGTACCATCGGTCTTTATAGAATTATTATTAACTTTTTAGTGAATGACTGCTGTTACTATTGAAGTCGGTTGCTATTTTTTTGTTAAAAGTTTATTTTATTAGTGTGAGTGTACTTTAGTTGTGCATTTTGACAAAGTACGTTGTAAGTTTTTACACGAGTGCACACAAAATAGAATATTGTGTTCAGAAGGCGGTCTGGAGTCTGGTGGTTGTGGTCCATTAATTCGACTACTCGACCACTAATCTGGGAGTCTCTGGTTCAAATCACGGTCCATAGTTGTGCCCGAAGTACGGTAATAACACTACCTATCACCCTGGGATGTAAGAATCGTCGGTGAAACTTGTGTGAACACCTCTGACCCCCCTTCGGGGATTCATGTCGTAGGTTTGTGAGTTTATAGCTACAGTTAAGATCCATCCGTCAGGGGCGCGTTCATAAACTAGGGGTCGCGACACGGGTTCTATTGCCATCTCTGTCGCACGCGTTGAAAATTGTATACGCTATCCTGCTGTCAGTGTTGGAACCTGACGAAAGTGTTAATTAATGAACGGGGGTTGGCCTGTTTGATATAGGCTTTTCCAAGATTTCGCCACTCTTGGTGGTCATCTTCTTCATTGCAGTTTAGCTCGGTTGTCACATACTCAGCGGTAGGTAGAAGCATAGATAAATAAAGGAAGGATAGATTGCTCACTCCTGTTCGCAATACTAAAAATAACGTTGCTAGATGGCGTTACTTGTCCCGCTGGAAATAAAATTTGTCTGAAATCGACGAAATATAGCATTTTACTGTTCTGGTTCATCATATTTATTTATTTTATGAATAAAAACACAAAATTTTCATAACATCACATCAGAAAATAGTGAATTCTTAATCAGGTGTTTTTAACTTTTTTTTCATTAAACTTTCGGTGGTAAGCTGGCAATCTAACTAAGCGTGCAGATGGTTATTCTGGATTCCGGTAGATGACGCACAACAATCAATCAAACAAAATATGTGCACTAAAATACGCTTTATTTACCTAACACACACTACTCATATATACCGGTATATAACTTTACTTTTTGACTCAACTGTCATGCACGGTTGAGCGAATTATCCTCAGATTTATCGTATGTCATGTGTCGCGTATTGTCGTATTCTAGCAAATTTTTGTTTTTGTAGGCGCAGTATAGTTGCTACACACACACACACATCGAATTTTGTTTCATCAACTGTTCGATAGATGGCACTAGGTATGTCACAATATATCTAGTATAGTAGCGACATCAAAAATAATAAGTAAACACCCCTACCGCAAGGTCTACCGGTAGTACCTTACGGGTAATTGACGTTGTGAGATATGACGGAATCATCGGTACTTGTTTATCTGTTTTAGGAACAAGTTGCTAGTTGATGATGTTTATAAACTTGGAATATGTTCGGAGCCAGTACTTGTGTTCGTTTTTTGTTACTCAAAAGTGGTGTTTAAAAATTCACAACATTTACAGGTTCTAACACAAATATAATGTACATTTTTCACGAAAGATACCAGGATTGGAACCTGCTATATTAGAGTTTATGAACGCAGATGAGGTTTGAAATAGACACGGATTTTAAAGAATCCGAATTTCCGAGTAAACTATTATTTATTAAAGTCATTAACATTTCGTAACATGTGTAGAATAGATTAATAAAAAAAAGTCATTAGGTTATTTCAAATATCATTTGCAATAGATACTTCTCACAAACAGTTATACCGTCGTTATAATCACAAAAAGCTTTTAACTAAAGTACTTATTAGAAATTCTTACGCAAGAAGAAAACTAGAAAATACTTTAGAAAATGTATATTTAAACAACTTTTGTTTTTCTTAGCTTTCCCGGTCTCGGCTTATCAAGCAAGACTCTCTATCAAGAGTTAGAGGTACTGACGGTTCCGTCTGTACCTATTTACATTGCAACCTAATTTCTTTGTAATAAAAGCTATTTTTCCCTGCATCTTTGTAACTACTTGTCCGGTGTCCGTGTTAGAGACAAGCTGTTGATAAAATTTTATCTCCGTGTAAATTAAAATGCATAAAGTTAGATAACAAGAGGTAACCGGTCTTAGAAAGATGCTGCGTTTTGCAAATGTAAATTTAACAGGCCTTTATGGCGAACGAGCTCCATAAAAATGGTGTTCAAACATATTTTGGATAATAATAACTAATCAAACTTGATGACATTGTATAGGCGATACCAAAAAAGAAATGGGGTTTTTTCAAATCCATTGACTCCACTATAACGTTATCTACGTATTTCATTTTTGGGTAAATGTTTATTGAGTATTTGATTAGGATTCTCACTGAAGGAAAACGCGATTGGATGAAATTTTCTTTCGATTAATTCCGAAAAGACCTCTAAATTGTTTTATTTTTTCCTGTAATTCTGAAATCCTAACCAATTTCATTGTGAAATTGCATTCAAAATGTGGATACTTATTATGTATTTGTAAAGTCTCCTTGAAAATCTTTTTGACAAAATTGCTTAGTACATTTTATATTAATAAAAAACCGACTTTTTGCTACTTTTCTACGAATCCGTCCCACATTATGTACATTGCTACAAGGATCTCTTGGCGCGTGGATGACAGTGACAGGGGGGCGCAGCTGTGAATCAAAGAGTATGGTAGCGGCGTTAGTTCTGATTTTAGACACAACCAATCCACACGCCGTAAGATCCTTGTAGCACGTAATTCAAAATGACACGTAGCTCAATGACTCGTATTCTCCACACTAAAGAACTTAACTTTAAGCTAATTTTTGAAAACAGTAGAAGATTTTTCATAAAACACGAGTAGAAATTTTCTGTGTTAAAAATTTACTCTATGTCTACCATAATACTCGTAGTTGAAAAAACACTGAACAAATTCAAATTCAAATTCAAAATTCAAATAGTTTATTTTGCAAAGCAGGTATAGATATATACACTTTTTACACGTCAAATTTAATCTAATAAAGAAAATATATGTAATAAAATAATAAATGTACATGAACTAAATTAAAGGTTTATTTAATTTATGTAGCAATATATTTTCGATTTAAATGATAGGTAAAATATATATTATCCCGTCTAGTGTCCTATGATCAAACGTATGATCATAAGAAATTGAGTGCCCGTAGTGTCCTAAGATCAACCGTTTGATCATAAGCGGGCGTTCCGAAGTTGCCGCCACATACGTCAGAGAGTATTTAAACTAACTTTGGAGCAAAAATAAGAAGAAGGGCAAGAAACTTAGCAAGATCATGTCTTTTTTTTCAACATAAAACTTATACTATACAATATATGACTTATATCTACTTTAACCAAGGGATAAGAAAATACAAGACAGCAGGAATTCAGGTTAATGAAAAAAAAAGAAAAACATATATATCTTTGTCTACCTGTCTCATATAGTCCTTTTCCTATTACAGTCTGTAATCAATTAATGTTTACACCTTAGAGGAATCATAAGTTAAGAAATTATACTATTTAATTAAATTATAACTTACTATCATTATCACTGTAACACCATGCTTCATGAACTAGTGAACTGTATAGAGGTCGCGCGGCCCAACGATACTGAACTAGTGAACTGTATAGAGGTCGCGCGGCCCAACGATACTGAACTAGTGAACTGTATAGAGGTCGCGCGGCCCAACGATACTGAACTAGTGAACTGTATAGAGGTCGCGCGGCCCAACGATACTGAACTAGTGAACTGTATAGAGGTCGCGCGGCCCAACGATACTGAACTAGTGAACTGTATAGAGGTCGCGCGGCCCAACGATACTGAACTAGTGAACTGTATAGAGGTCGCGCGGCCCAACGATACTGAACTAGTGAACTGTATAGAGGTCGCGCGGCCCAACGATACTGAACTAGTGAACTGTATAGAGGTCGCGCGGCCCAACGATACTGAACTAGTGAACTGTATAGAGGTCGCGCGGCCCAACGATACTGAACTAGTGAACTGTATAGAGGTCGCGCGGCCCAACGATACTGAACTAGTGAACTGTATAGAGGTCGCGCGGCCCAACGATACTGAACTAGTGAACTGTATAGAGGTCGCGCGGCCCAACGATACTGAACTAGTGAACTGTATAGAGGTCGCGCGGCCCAACGATACTGAACTAGTGAACTGTATAGAGGTCGCGCGGCCCAACGATACTGAACTAGTGAACTGTATATGTATAACGATAGTTGTAGCAAGACAGCGGGATTTACTGAAAGTATTTACAAAGACCGTACTTTTCTGAAGAGAAATACGTGCACCCCCAAATATCTTTTTAAAGTCAAAAACCGTAAAATGATTTAAGTGGATACTTCTTACGTCGCCTCTTTGGTCAATCACGGGGGGCAAAAACCAATGGCGGCCATAGATATCATAATGTTATGTCAGTGATGGCAGCAACGTAATACTAAGTTATCTTTCGTTAAAAAAGACGTTCCGGAAGTGACGTACAAGTTATAAACATGCCCCCTATACGAGATGCGAACAAAGGAGTATCCACTTCAAAAATAGGAAATGTCTCTACATTCCCCGAGCGACTCGATGCGATAGAGTCAGTGACTTTCATACCAGTATACAAACCTGTCCATCTTTACATGGCAGATGAGGTTTCTTCAACAACTGGCTGCGGACAGGAAGCGCTGGGAACATGCCTACTGAGTTTCAGGGTTCCGCAAGAAAGTGAAACTCTATTTGGGAATTACAGAAAATTCCTGGTTGCGGTCGCAAAAAATAATTATTGTAGAGCGCATTAAAAATTAGAAGATCAGAAAATTATAAATGGTTGGGGGGTAATACCCCGTTAATAGCCGAGTTAATAACTCGGGAAAATTTGTTCCTTGATTGTTTGTCTAATTTTTAAAGCTCTCTGGAAATACTGAGAGGATGTTACCAGCAAAAAAAAAAAAAGAAGTAAATTTTACTTATTTATCCTAAGGGCCGTCTGTAATTCTACACTTACATACTCGTATATTTAACTCAATCGACCAAACCCTTTTCATGGTATGCCACGAGCGGAGGGAAAAAGACAAGTGTCAAAATAAGAGTTTGTTTTTTGACAGGATCTTAAAAAAACTAAGTCTTTTGTCGGAATAAAAAAATGTATATAACAATTGGTGTGAAAAAGTGCCACAATATTTTAAATTAACCGACAATTTATGCCACAAAAGTAAAAAAAAACGCGTGCTGAACCCTCGTGTATTGTGTACATTGTGCGTACTCTAAGTTTTTTTTATTATAATGTCTAGGTAACCCAGAGCAGGATTCTTCGAGTCGCAGGGACAAGTACAAACGATTACGGAACGCAATTGAAATAAAAATGGAGGTGTGGATGTGTGAAAGGTGTGGATGTGTGAAAGGTGTGGATGTGTGAAAGGTGTGGATGTGTGAAAGAAAGCTCATGTAAAGGTTTAAGATGAGCTTTTTGTCCGAACGCTGGATGGGTTGTTCAAACTTTTAGAACAACTAGAATGAACTTTGCGACTGTTTTACGAAAATCTTATTCCCTACGGTTGGCAATCGTATTTTGGAATCGATATCTTATTTGTGATTACTGTAGTAATTAGGGTCGAGATTTATTTACTATTTTTAAATGAAATCTCGTCTATTATGTACTTTCCCAAAGTTTTACCAAGTTTCTATTCAAAATGCATTTAAAATAACATTAAAATAATTCTCCATCTTTTATTTATTTTAGGTTCTGTACTCTTTTTTTTTTCTTGGCAATGTTTGACCTTTGGATCCTGAATTTTGTGTGAAAGGCTTAGATATTTTTTATTAGTAAATCGATGTGTTCTTAATTTTGCCTCAACGACTCTTTGACTTACGCTTGTCTCCCACAGGGGTATGCAGGCAGGGACTACAGACAGATTTCCATCGATCCTGATACACCTCTTTCGACTCTTCCACATCCATCAATCTAATCATACAAGCTCTTCTATTCCGGGGACTTCTAACTTTGCCCTTCTTCAGTATGTTATCAATTTGATCGCCGTAAGTCCTTCTAGGGCGGTCCGGTTGAGCTTTACCATACGTTTACCATACGTTTTATTTTATCACTCTACTGTCTTTCATCCTCTCTATAAGCCTCATATTTCAAGTTTAAGCCATTTTCCTATATTACCAAGTTTGAGAACCCCTGGTGCCGGTGACCGTCCCGTCATGCAAATGACGGGCCTGGTTCACTGCTCTCAATCGACATTCAATATCATCTTCTTGCGAATCGTTTAATTTTGTACTGTTACCTTCAAATGGCACTGTATTTGCGCGTAATGGTCCGGGGACCAGATAATCCCATTTCGATTACTTGTTTTTGAACTCTCTATCTTGGATACAGTAACTACTTGACCAAAGAACGAGTTAACCAGCCAACTGTTTTCTGTCCTTAACTCATCCAAATGTAAACAAGTCTTTGGTCGTTTAATTTAGAATGGGGAATGTCCAGTTTTTTATTGCGTCCTTAGGTAATGCTAATATAACATACCACTGATAACGACTGCCAAATATCTTGAGAGGATAGGTCGCGCTTGTTTCAATCACTGTTACTCCATACGGAAATACCCGCAGTGCGAGGGGGACGGTTTCTGGAAAAAAGTAAATTGACGACTTTTGTCGCTAATATCATTATTTTAAAAAATAAGTTTGAATGAAATATCTGTTCTTTTCAGAGCATAATAAAGTTTATACAGTTTTTTTTTTTATTTTTTATTTTTACAATAATACATTTTATAAAATTTTACAAAGATCGCCAAACTGCAATATACAGTTTGTTGGCGAAGCGCTTAATATAATTCTAGTGGTATCGATTCAGTGTAACACGTTTTAACTTATTTGACAGGACTAAACTTAATTTAAGCGGTCTTTTTCTTTCTGTATCGAAAAGACAAGGACAAGACGCTCAAAATATGGTTAGTCCTGTCAAATAAGTTAAGTTGTGTTGAGCCGAATCGGCACATAATATATCCTTCAATATGTACGGGTTTTTGCTCAATAAAATCTTAAACCTTGACGATCTTTGTTTTTTTATTTCTCAATATTCGAATAACTTCTGAAGATTCTGTTTCGATAAGAGTGTGCATTTATATTCTCGGTAGAAATAAAAATTTTATTTTTAATGTATAGTTATTGCTAGATTCTTAAAAAAAGGAAGATAAAATTATGGTTTTGCGGGAACTTTTCTTATCTTTTGTAATTTTATTGCTGACGCTACCGATGGTTGCAAAACGGATAAAAAAGCACCATAATTAATCACCTCATTGGGATTATCCAATCAAAATTAGTTTCATTACACTCTGTAAACCGGTCGATCGATTAAATTTAGATTAAGTTGGGTAATACTCATTTACTGACTAGGTGTTAGCTACTTAGATTCGGAAACTTTTAATCTCTTTTGACTTAATTAGTTGTCAATCTGTCATTTCTTAACTCAATCTGGATTTGATTTAGGTTTCAGCATACATAATGCGTTTTATTGCTGCGTAATTTCGACTTTTAGATTTCAAAAAGTAACCAGCGGGCCTATTGTGTATCTCTAGTTGCCTTCTGGACTGGGTGTCTATCTTCAAAAACATAGATATACTATCGAATTCCGATGTCCTAAGGATATTTTCGCACTTGAAGTGACGACACAGATTGTTAATAGTTCAATACCCACTAAAGGCAATTTTGAAATTTCAGTTTTTAGCTATGTTTTTGATGATAGGCACCTCGTGCAGTTGGCAACTAAAGATACAGAATAGGGGGGCAGGATTATCATTTTAGAATCAAGCAGTGTGTTTTACTCCCATCAGCGGGCCTTTATTGTATCTTTGAAACAGTTGCTAACTGGTTGCCAACCACCAAAAATATATATAAAAACGGAACTTTCAAAATGCCTTTTTTCCTTTCATTGTTCCTCATTACTTACTTATAAATTGCTGTTTTGCCGCCCGTGGTTAAAAAAATTGCACCTGTTCTCCTCGATGCCCACCCGTGGTTAACAAAAAGAAATGGGCAGCGGGAATGGAGGGTTTTAATCCACAAAACTATCAAGATTTCGAAAAATTATAATATCTTACAATTATTCTTTAAATTAAAATCGTGCGTGCGTGTGACGAGTGACGTCATGGAGAGGTGCGTGCGGGGTGCGCGGGCGCAGACGGGGTTGTTGCTCGCTAGGCTCGCTACCGGAATGTTGCAGCTCGCTTCTGCTATTGCTCTGTTCATTCCTCCCTTTTAAGAGGATGGCATACCCTAGCTACTTTTTTTATTACCCGTCCAGAACAATAAGTCTAATGGCAAAGACTTTATTTGCTTTTCATAGAGGCGATTATATATTGGCTCTTTGGCCTCTTTTTCTTGAACGCGTAATACTAGTGATCACGCAGCGAAACAACAAATTGGTGTATTTTTAGCTAATACTGAAATATTTTTAGGGAAAAAAATATTGAATTTAGGTGATATACCTTCATATTTCTATTACCTATTTTATGAAAAAAAAATCAAGTTGATCTCTTAACCGCGTTCTTGAAGCGAACGTTTGAAAACCAAAAAAAAGAGGGTACAAAACATTTTTTTTTGACAAAAGTATAAATCTTAGTATATTGTTTATACGTAAGATCCCTAGAGAAAAGATTAATAAAACAAATATATTTTTTTCAATACAAGGAGAGTCCAAATTTCTTCAAACGAATCCTAGATAGCCTGGAGTTGGTCGTGCTCTAGGCTCAGGTACAGTCTTAAGGCGTCTCTTTCAGCGCAGCGTCATCTGAAAATTACTCTTACTGATAACGATATTTCTCTTAACTGTAAAGTTTAAAAATTATGAAAAAAATATATAGTGTTATATAAAGAAGAAGGAAAAAGATTGATTTCTGAAATATTTTCTTGCGTTAAAATAACAGTATGAAAATATTGTTCAAGGTCAAGACTTTCAGACTAAAATTAAGCAAAATTGGTAATTTCTGTGAAACCACTACATTTATATGGTTCTTGCACTAAAATATAAGAGAAATATTGCTTAAAAAAATCATCTATGTTTTTTTTTCCGTCCGTCGGCGTCGCGTCCATGTGAAAAGTATTATTTTTTTCCTATTTTGCGTTATCCGGAGACCCAGCGACGTCGTAATGCAGTGCGCGCTGATATTAACGTTATTTCATTATAGTTTCTGTCGATATTTATACTGACACAAGTAGACTCTAGGTCGTTTGCGACTACCTGCCCCTTAATTCGATTTGATAGATCGAATATTTACGTTTTTTCAAAGGGCGACCATTTCTTTCTCCTTCCCGCAAAGTTAGACCGCGGTTTAATTCGTTATACCAGCGGTACACGGTTGCCATAGAAGGGCTTTTATCCATAATTGCCATTTAAACTCTATTATACGATTCGTCCGACTTTAGGAGACATTTGAAATCGTAAAAAATCATCGCGCGAAAATGTTCCCGACGCAGATTCATTTCGATAGTTCAATTTAGCTTGTAAAAAATGTGTGGTGAAATTTTGAAGTTGGAAGTTCGTATTTTTACTTTTAAATAATTGTTTTTTCAAAATAAATCATAACTGGCCAGTGTCTCATACATAAAACGTTTTTTCGCAAAACATATTGCGTGGCCTAGTATACCTACAACCAATGATCTATTATCAAAATGCCTCGTTGCCTACACCTATAGTTAAACATAGTCGACATTGTCATTCCACTCCATAGCTTGTATTCGAACCCTCATATTCATTGTTTTATCCGAGCCCGTCTGTCCTGGTTTTTGTCTATTGTTTGATTGTATCATGAAGGCATAAAACCTTCTGGAACGCTATAAATCTAACTCTATCTTGTCTATGCAACTTATTGACGTGTGCTCACAATGTATACCGAGTGGTACTGGAATGCTCTACTTTGAATTGAATTGACCATCCATCGAGGTCTTTATATGGAAAACAGATTTCTTATTGCTTTAGCTACAAGGATAATTTTTGAATGTAGTTCTGATGTGTTTATTTGTGACAACTAGGCTTCAGATGAAATGTTATAATGTCTGTCATTCGTATACAAAGGCACGAAATGTAGATTTCCACGTTTCGTTACACAATAATTTTAGAAGTCCGATTTTCACACGCAAAGCATGTCCAAACTGCAAACAGCAATGGCGACCAAGTGAAAATTGATTATTCTTGCATATTCGTTTCGTATAATTACTTAGTTGAAATATTTTTCTTGAAAATGCTTACTTTTTAAAAGATAATGTCATCCAGGCGAACTTTTGTTAATTATGTAAAAACAACATAATTTTATGCAATACCCACTTGTTTGCTATGGTTGGACAAACACAATTACGAGTACTTACCTAACCTAAAATTGAATATACTCATTAACATTGCATTACATTCACAACATCTTTGTACAAAAAGTTGAGTGTTTCTAAAATCTCTGCAGAGGTCACAAGCAATTATGTGACCTCAGGAAACATGTGCACGACTCCACAAAAAGTTCAAGCCCATAAAGTACGCAGACCTTTGTCTTATGCAACTTTTTTTAGACTGGCTGTGTTTTAAAATCGTTTTTAGTTTTACCAGTGCATAGACATCATAATAATGTTAGTACCTCAGAATAAGGAATACAAATAGAAACCTGGCTAAAATAATACGCGGAGAAAGACACCTATCCTTGATTTTCTTACGACATTCTAGTGCGTTAGAGAGAGATGGATATGTGTTAGTTTTTTCTTAATTAGGTAGGTTGTCACTAGTTCGTTGCTTTGCTAGTGATGTAACAATGTCGATTTTTGACTACGATAAATAAACCAAATCGAAATGAACCGCGACCAATCTCCTAACCACACATTATATCGTATCAAAGTGTGAAAAAAAAGAGAATGCAGGAGGCACCGACCTTTCTGGTGACATCCTCTTGCTTTGGAGGAGGCCAAGAGAATTAATAGCAAAGTGGTCTCTGTCTACCCCAGTGGGACACATGTTATATTGTGTAAATAAGGAATTAATAAAAGGATATCTTTCGTTTAGCATAATATTTTTTATTAAGTACAAATTACTATATCGTAGGCAGGTAGGTACATAAGTTAAGTCCAAAATTGTGTTTGTTTCTAGTACAAAAAATGCTGTAGCTTGTATCAGAGATACAACCGTAAACTATTTAAGTGGATACTTTTTAAGTCGCCTCTTAACTCAATCAAATAGATGTTCGTTGATGTCGCGTCTTTGTTCAATCAAGGAGGAAGGAATTAATCGCAACAATAGAAATCATAATAATCATAGACTTATAGGATTCGTAATAATAATATTATGTCAATGATGAGCGATGACAGCGCAATTACTGCAGAGGTAATTTCATTTTTTTTTATTTCTATCAAATAAACATCAACTTATCTTGAATAAAAACTAATAACAAATAATGAACGATTAAAATACCTAATAACCTGTAATAAGAAATCAAATTATTCGCAGTTCAAGTCAATAAGCATTCCCAAAATTCATTTCACGATAGAACTACCCTGTCAAAGTACTTTTATTGTCAACCACTAAGTACGAAAATGTCTTGATCTGCGGAATTTCTTCGTGAAGTCGATCACGAAAGTAACGTACAAGTTATGAACAGGCCTTTCAGAACGATTTGCGAACATATAAGTATGCACTTTTCTACACCACAGACATCCATAGGTACTGGTTCTGTTGCCTAAAATTGAAAAATTATCGAGTTAATATACTATAGTATAGTACAAGCACGTACCTACAAACAAGATTGATAATGCAATTATACATAATTATTTAAAGGTCACCAATGTGTCTGTATCTGGTAAATATAACGTTGGTAAGGCATCTGCTTTTAAAAGTCTCCATTTTAAATTTTCGTTTGGTCCAAAAGAATCCGACGTAAAGTGTTTCGAACAAATATGACTGCTTTTTTTAATTGCCCAATTTGGTCAAATTATTCGTCTAAGCCATTCACTTTTTAATTCTTCCCTTTTTGGAAATCTGTAACAAAAAAATATAGCGATATTTATTCGGCATTATTTTTCTTTTAACTCGCGCTGCAATGAGGGATTTTCTTTTCTTTTTTTTTTACTCTTTCCTAGTCGCTGGATAGATGGCGCTGAACTTGGTAAGTTACTGCAAGGAACGGAACGTCGCATAATTTTTTGATTATTGCACTTGGATGTAATTTTGAGATCGTAAAACGAAACGTACATAAAAAAGTAATTAATGTCATTGTCACATCACATCACAATGACATTTTGAAAATAAATAAATAATAACAACAAGGAAAAAGAAAAAAATAATTAGCAGTCTTTTTATGAGTTTTCTACGCCAGAAAGAAAATGTCCCAAGAGAAAAAGAAGAGAAGTCTGTGCCTTGTGGATTTGTATAAAAATGTGGATTGTGGATTGTGGATTTGTATAAAAGCCGTAAAGCGCAATGAGTACAAGCCATGGTACATTTTAAACCTGGACGGACCATAACAAAGCATTCGCACATAATATGCTCAGCACACATGTCATCAACCAACGAGCGTATGTAACGTGACATGACGTGACGTGACGCAATGTTTTTTTTTCAATTGTTTTGGCTTTGGCACCTAGCAACGTAGTCAGTTCAACACCATCTACAGAGTTCTTGGAAAGTATGTTTTTTTTTTAATACTCAAAAAGAAAACCTCTCATTAATCTATTATCCTTTATGCACGGCTGCCGCGGGAACCAATGTTCGATAGTTTGCCACACGGACTTTAGTACATCACTATACGAAAAAACATAACCTCTCATAGTCGGCAGAAAATCTATATAAAACAGGCAAATATCGGTGTAGAATTGAACACGAGTATGATTTACAAGAACTACTATTATTGTTACTGAGTTTTAGGTATGATCCTGCAACTTATTAACATAAAAACTATCAGAACTCACCGATGAAATGATATTGCTTCATTGTTGTTTTCTTTTCTTCCTGTATGCGATTTACAGCCTTCAATCGCACAAGACATTTTATTAAAATGTTAAAAAAACAATCAACACAAACAATAATAAATCACACTTTCACGAATTTTGAGAGGAAGAGCACCAAAATATTTAATTTCTCTCGGTGAAGCTGTAAACTTTTGCAAAATGCATTAGACATTTCGATGCCACCAAATTAAGATGTGATGCACGCAGCGAACGATATTACAACAAAACGATACAATGATGAGACGTATTTAATTTGATGGTATTCTAATTTTTAAAATACATCCAAATTACATCCAACTGACATTTGCTTGGTTCAATCTAGTGACACACCAGGAAAAAAGATAAAGTAAGTGCGGTCCGGTGTTTCATTCACTCGTACACAGAAGTAATTTACGTTAGATGAGTACAATGGCTAATGCCCAGTTCTTATTTTAGTCAGGCTTCTATTTGTATTCCTTATTCTGAGGTTAGTACTCGTACCAGTGGGTGTAAACGGCCGAAAGATTCGATTATAACCATTTTTCTTCCAACTAAGACATTAATTTAAACATTATTAACCTGGATAGCGTGTACAGAACGTTATTTCCCACGGGAAATAAAGTTAAATAAAACTCTTTTAAATATACTTTTTTATAGCAGTTGAAGAAGTCTTGCAAACATTTTTTTTATAAAAATTACACATTCTTGTAAAATCCCATAGACATAGGATTCGCTGTTAAATCCAGTCAAATTATCCAACTTTACACAACTTTAACTTTATTTTTATGACTTCATTTTGTCATTTCCTTAGCGTTTTTAAAGCACAGAACACATACCTTCGCTCGGACTCCAAACTATTGCTAGAGGTAATAAAAAACAAATCCCTTTTATTGTTTGGTTATTTGGTTATTTTAATTAATTATTTGCTATAGTAATTTACCTCTACTATTAAGGCGATATGTAAAAGTTTTAGCGTCCCTGTTACTCCATATGCGAAAAAACCCGCAATGCGAGGAAACGGATTCGTGGAAACGTAGCAACAGGTCGGTTTTTTATTAATATAAAATGTACTAAAGTTGCTATCAAAATTTCGTTTAACCAGGTCCTAGATACCGTTAAAACCCATCTAATAAAATATATTTGCAGTCCATATGTCATTCTAAATTGTCAAACCAGGAGAATTGGTGTCGAAAACGACCTAATTTTAACAAACATTTCTATCGAGCCGAATTTCTCCAATCGCGTTTCTGTTTTAACAGATCCCTAGAAAAAGATTCCAAAAATAATATACTATTTTATCAAAATAATTTTATTACTTACCGAAGTAGATATGCAGTTCTCAAAGTGTCGATTTTTTTTCCGTAGCGCCCTAATATATGCGCAAGTAAATGTTGACTTTATTGTGTCTTAGACATTGGCAGTCTTGGTGCTTCAGCTTGGCTGAAAACATACTCATACATATATAATATTATATTTAAGAATTCCTTTTGATAAGATTTATTTAATGGGTGACAATAAAATGTGATCTCCAAATATTTTTTTTTCATTTTCCCACTAAGTGGAAAGGCAAAGGGATCTTAGCCCATACAGCCATGTCTGACGTTATAGTTATTATCTGTTTATATGCACTATCCTCTTCTGTTGAGGATCATCTGAAAGGTCTGTCCTGTCTAAGTGACTGTCCTGTCGTTTCCGCTATAATGATAGCCTTATAACGCAAATACAACAGGGTTAGAAAAAACACGAAAAGGCACAGCCCGCACTTTTGTTCCATTGAACAACACACTACACAGGTTACGGCGATTTTAATTCACAGTATTCTATTACTATTGTTGATCAAAACACCCAAAATGCAATATTTTTTCAATAAAACAAAAAAACGACGCCATCACATCTTCGCGCTTTTTTTCCAACCCCAAATTTTTCTTTCGTTATGTTTAGAGTGACCATGTAGGGAGATCCTTACCAGCAAAATGTTCCTTACCGAGACTTCCTTTCTTGTTCCGTAATTTTAAAACAAGCAACATGTAATTTGCCAATCCCACACTGCCGGGAATCGAACCCGCACGCTCTGCTAGCTCGTGCGGAGGATTCACGAACCAATTTTACCTCGCAACGGTATAGTTTCATCTTCTAAAGATGGTCAGCGGTTTCGTGAGGGTATTTCAATTTATTTTTCAAGTGAGGAAGCAAGTGAAGGTGTTTTTATGTAGTTTAGCAATTGCGTACAATAATATTATGTTACTTATAGTTATAGAAGTATATTTTTGGTACTGGTGTCTGGTGTCAAGTATTCGAGTACCAAAACAATGCTCTACGATTTTTTTTGTCTCTCTATAATATAGTAGAATAGAACATTTTATTTAAGACCATGGTCCATACTAAAAAGTCGAGTCCAGAATTAGGCGAACTAACTTGACAGCCGAAAATGTTGCCAGACATAGGAAAAAATAAATAGTGATATGTTTATGTCGACACAAATATGTCGATATAACCTTGTGCCTTCTATAAATCTGATGCTATTTATATTTTATCAAGTAATTGTCGTCGAAACTTTCACAGTCATACATACTTGCCAAATAGGGACGAACTACAGCAATTTATATGATATATTATGATCTGAAGGATGTATTGTTTAAAGCGGATATTTACGATACTAACTCCTCAAATTAGGAATAAAATACAAAAATAATGATGTTATTACTTTATTACAACAGGCCATTGTGATCCTTTTAGGTGGTTTCTGTCGGGCTACTTAGTACGGTACATTTCATGTACCATACATATAGCATTCATCCCTTTCTTTCTGGCAAATATGAAAGTGCAATAGAGACAAACGCTATTATATCGTCGCTGATAAATCCAAATCCGTTATGTGTTCGATTTTAATAAATTTAAGTAATAAATTTTTATTATTATTATTTTGCTTAGTAAAATTATTAGTTTGATTCCAAACACAATAATAATGATTAACTAGACTTTCTAAACATCGATATAAACAGCACTAGCCAAACTGTGGCAACATTAGTGTACAATGAACTGTCAAGTTAGTTCGCCTAATTCTGGACTCGACTATAGTATCAGGTTAATAACAATTAAACTCACCTACTAATGAATACGTTAAAAAACACTTGTACACTTTATCCACGTATAATATAACTACTATGACAACACAGAAATCCTACAAGAGCACAGTTAGTATTTTTGGTATACAAGTTATATTTTTTTGATGTGCAGTTAGTATTTTTGATGGAACACTGTAGTAGCATTTTTAGTATTTTCTGTTGTGATTTTGAATACCAATTACATTCTAAGGAACTAATAGATGCTTTATAGAAATGTTAAAGAAATTAAATTATGAAGTTGCAGAAACCGAAAACTTACGATAGTAGCTGTCCATACGAACAACTTTTACTATGGAACCGAACCTCAAATCACGAAAAAAAGTCAGCTGTTCCATAGAAGTTACAATATTGTCATTCATACTCGATCAAAATGTATTGTTTTTTTTTTAATGAAAACTTGTTTGTACGAACAAGTACGCTAGTTTCCGACTTTAGTCGAGGTAGAGGATTTTTTTGCACATTATTAATTTTGTATTTTTTCCGTTATAGTACTTGTAGCTTGTATAATATTTATTGTTAATGCTGTTAAAGGGAAACCGTTATATAATTTATGGAATAGTAAAAGTGTTTTGTTCAAAATAAGTTAAATTCAAGTTTAGAATATTTTGGTTTTCAACACGTTTTTGTGCTCGCGACAGCTAATCTTGGAAAAAAACGAGCAAGGAATAAACAAAGATATTCAAATCACAAAACTACGTAACTCAATTTTTCACCATAAATCATTCTTTCACTTACATACAGGTGGCAGACTAGGTATTTAAAATTCTACCCATTTCGTCTAATTACGCCGTAATGACTTGCTCCGGCGCACGATTTTCGCGTAAACTCTGCTTTATTCGTGCATTTTTGCACGAAGCGCCATTTTGAGTCACATTCCGAAAGAAATAAACATCTCTTACATTTGAATAATTGTAGTTTTGTCACTTACTTGATACCTAGTTGTCATTGTTGGTCGGTAACGTCGTTACAGACCAGAACTATACTTATAATAGTAGTTTATGCTACTAGGGCGAAAAGGAATAAATTACGAAGACGATTTAAAACACGAGCGTAGCGAGTGTTTTAAACGTAACCGAGTAATTTGTTGCTTTTACGCCCGTGTATCATACTACGTTTTTCAATGCATAGTGTGAGGAAATGAAAACAAATATATTATAATCTTGTGAACTTTCAATTATGATTGGCTCAAAAGCATTTTATCCAGAGCCGTTAAACAGTGGAAAAAAAAAGTATAACATCTATGGTACACAGGAAAGGCTGCAGGTTAGCCAACCATTGCATACAAATAAAAAAAAAAAAATAATAAAGCCCTAGGGCAAAATAATCGACTTTCTGTTCGGTTTTGATGCATAAAAAGTGGGCCTTTACGAGCACATGCATTGAAATAACATATTATTGTATATGTACATCCCCTCGGGATATATATTTTTACATTCACAAAATTTGTAATTTAATATACAAGGTGAATTTGTGAACATCGTCCAAATTCATACCTGAGCCTTGGTAAGTTATTAGCATCATGAACCAATAACGATTTTTGTAAAATCCATAAAATTAAATTTCAAATCCCCATAGTGATTCACTCAGGACTAGGAGTGAATTACTATGGGAAGTTGAAATTTCATTATACGTATTTCATGAAAATTTTTATCGATTCAGGATGCTGATTACTTATCAAGCCTCCTGTATGAATTTAGACGATGATAAAAAAGTCATCTTGTATATAATGTCGTGGCCATATCGTAGAATTGACCATTTCATGATCTGGTTGACCATATCGTATTTCTGGTGAATGATCAGAAATGAATAGTTCATGCAATCGGAATACCAAAATCTTTTGTAAATTATACATATTCTCAAGGAAGCGCGTATTTATTCTGATTGCATTACATAATATATAGGTTCCCAAATATCAATAAAAAAATTAAGAAATTATTTATATTTCGTCTATGAGTCTATCAGTGTTGATATATTATATTTTGTATTTAATTGAATGTAATATTTATTTATTTTGTGTCTAGTTTACGTATTGAGTTACATATGTTTAGACCATTATTTAAGTATTTTTGATTATAATAGGTACACCGCCTACGCCTTCACGTACTTCCAAAATATTTTCCACCCAAAGGTTGTCTGGAAGAAATTGCTCTAAGCGATAAGACCGCCCACTGTAACCTATATATTTTTTTCCAACTTTGTATTGTCCTTTTTGTTGTTTTTCTTTTAATGCATAATAAAGCGTATTTATGTGATGTTATAAAATTGACATTTGGGAACCGAAATATTCTGTAATCCAATCGGAATAAATACACACTATGATCTACAAATTATTTTGGTATTCCGGTTTATTTGTATGAATGAACTATGCATCCTCCGCCATGTGTTGGCTCCTAAAGGGTTTTATGGCAAGATGAAATATTTCTTGCTGTAATAACTACACATGTTTACATCATAGCCCTCGCATGTGACGACCTTATCGCGAGGTTGATAATGGTTGTTAATGATGAGCTCAATTAAAACTTTACAGAGAACAGGATCTGCATGAGTCAGTGTGTCTTGCAGGTGATCTGCATGAGTCAGTGTGTCTTGCAGGTGATTTAGACTTTTGGAGATATCAAAGCGGTCCACCATTATGTTTGTTGTGGTTAACATACATAATGTAAAAAGTAATTAATTATGTAAATTACGCAGTTACGCTGTTTCTATGACTGGTCGATAATAAAAAGATGTGTGTCATCAATTTTGTTGTTACCCTCTGTAACTAAGATCCGACTAAATCTATATCTAAGTATATACAAGGTGACTTTTTGATCATCGTCCAAATTCATACTGGTGGCTTGGTAAGTGATCAGTATCATGGATCAATAAAAATTTTGGTGAAATTCGTAAAATGAAATTTCGACTCCTCATAGTGACTCACTCGGGACTGGAACTGAATTTCTATGGGAAGCCGAAATTTCATTTTACGAATTTCACAAAAATTGTTACTGATCCAAGATACTGATCACTTATCAAGCCTCCAGTATGAATTTGGACGGTGATCAAAAAGTCACCTTGTATATTTACTAATAATAAAGTAGTTATAATTTCTAAGGTAGTAGAGTTAATGCCGGGCTCGACTGTGGAGGTACCACCATCTTACTTGGAGACACCCTCGAAGTAATTCGGGGGAGAGTAAGAGGACAGTTCACAGGCAAAAAACCAGGAGGCCCACCATGCCTGGGACCGATGGATGGCGGTATATCCATCCCTAATAGCCGGGCCTTATATGGAACAGACAGGTGACGGGCAGCGGCGTCACTGGTGCGAGGGTTTCGGCACCGGGCTCACCAACCCGCCTGCCCAGCGTATGTGAGTATGGGCAATTCTTCCAGGATGGCCGCTGGGAGTGACAAAGTCCTGGAAAGGCTTATGTCCAGCAGTGGACGAACTAGGCTGATGCATGGAATAAAGTAGTAAAAAGTCGTGTCTGTCTAGAAATTTGAAATGTAATCGGTTATTGGTTTTGTACTGAGGCCAAAACTACAATTTTGAGAATTTTGTCTGTGTTCCGTTTTAACTTGAAAACCACTCAACGGATCTGTAGTGACCCTGAGCAACATACAGGCTATAAGGGGTGTTGATAAAATAACCGCCAAGCCGAAAACGGGGCAAAGATTGAATAAACGCAGGCGAAAGGCTAGTAATAGTATAAATTAGATGTCAAATGCCTTAGTTCGTGATGAAAGTATAACAGTAAACAGCTTTGCGGTCGTTCTTAAAGCCACATTTCTATCTTGATAAACCATGTCCCCTGACATTGTCACATTGAATGTCACTCTCCGTACAAAAGTGGCTCCTATTGTCAAACGTCAAAGTTCCTTATTCTCTGGTCGATGCAGTATCTGAATTCTGAAGCGTGAAGTTCACGCCCTCAACCTTGGTGGAACAATCGGGCTGGATCACCAGATTTTGGAGCCGGCTTTCTATTTAAATTGGATAAGTTAGTAAGAAGTTACGTGTGGATTAAGTTTAAAGAGAGTTGAGGAACGTATTTCACTAGCTCAGTTGCACAAAAACGCAAATGAAAATGAAACTTAAAATGATAAAAAGTATTTTCTGGCTTGAAAACTCGGCAAGGTATTTTTATTGGAATTCTATCTTACGAAATCCGTTTGTCTATGGTTGTTGTAGTGCGCACACGAACATTTTCTAGTGTGCGTAACCTCATTTTCTAGTGTGCACAAAACGCGCTTATCTGTACACGTCACTACTACAACCATAGACAAACGTTTTCGTGAGATAGAATATCCATATCGCTCACGCATTCTTTTATTTTAAAGAATCTATAAAGCCTTTGTTAAAATTTTAGCCAAGTTTTGCTTGACAATTAAAATTCAGTTTCTTTTCCTTTCCATCCATCCAGCAGCCCGTATTCGTCTACTGCTGGACGTCCAGCCTGCTACGTAGGCCTCCCCGATTTTACGCCACTCTTGGCGGTCCTCAGTCATCCTCATCCAGCCGCCACCCGCAACGTCCTTCAGATAGTCAGTCCAGCGGGCATGAGGGCGGCCTACGCTGCGCTTTGCTGTACGTGGTCTCCATTCCAATGCCTTACGGCCCCAATGGTTATCACGTCGGCGACAAATATGGCCAGTCCACTGCCACTTCAACTTACTGATTCGGCAGGCTATGTCGGTCACCTTCGATCTCTTTTCCTTTAGTTATTTCCTTTTAGTTCCTTTAATCCTTTTTTATTATTTTGAAAAGCTTAGTAACTTATATAACTAAATTTTACGCTCTCGCTTCCACTTATGTCAAAGAACACGTCCCCAAAGTCTAAACAACAGCGAAAGTATCCGCGACAGATGGACAGACGGTCACACACGTGCTGTAGATAATGACCGGTCTATGACTAAAACCAAAATTTCACTTTTCGCCGTGCTTTACGTGATGTTACGCGATATGCATTTTATCACCGCCCGCCGCATAATTTTTAATGAGATGCTTACGTTTGTGAAGTTGGAAACTGGTTGGGCCTGTGTTTGATTTGTTTATAAATTACGAATATCAAGGCAGAAATGAAAGGATGCGGTCACCCACGCGAGACAGTGCAGCGCTTTCAGAAGTAATCTGTTATGTTTTATTTTCGAGTGCCTGTTTTGTTTATACCATCACACACAGCCCCTTTTAGTTAGCATACTGTACCAAATTACTGCACATGTTTGTGGTGATGCGGCGAATATGATTGCAAATATCGTATATCCAGTAATTAATAAAAAAAATACATTGTATTATTATCAACTTATCATTTCATACCGCAAAGACAAGCCAGGAAGTACTTCATCTTGGAGAGCCATTTCAATAAGTGTCCAGTAAATTCGTATGAAAACCTATTATATACAATACCATATATTCATTTTTTAAACTATCCCTGACTATGTTTTTAAGAGACTAAGGAGTTTGGATCATAAGGTTTTAAGCGGTCAATTTAAAAAGAAAAATGAAAAATTGCAATTTCATGTTCCAAATGTAGAAATGTTTGCTATATTTTGTAATTGCAATAATAATAAAGAAATTAGATTAATTTTGTTGGTTTTGTATATTTAAAACATAGGTACATGCTTCGACCATAATTAGCCATTCTTGGCTCGTGTATAAAAGTCCTCGGACTTCTAACTTTCTCGTCCAGGAGGGCTCACTTACTGATCTCACCAGTACTTACAGATCTCGCGACGTGGCCAAGCGAATGGAAATTGTGAAAAAAAAAACACGTATAATAAAACGTCGTCGGAAAAGTCGTGGAAAGCGAATATGAGACCCAGGATAACGAGCTCTCGTCCAGAAAGTGTCTGTTTTTTCACTATATTCTTATGAATGAATCTGTGTTATACATTTCGGCTTATGCGGAAGCTGACAGGGAGTTCCACATCACAGCAGCTGAACACGATAAACTAAGATTTAAAACGATGTGTTAGAATCAGTGGTTCGACCTAAAGTTATGTTTAACTAGCGACCCGCCCCGGCTTCGCATGGGTGCAATGCTGATACTAAATATAACCGCCGCAACCGCTATGTCCCTGAAAATATTCATTTGAATTACATGCTGTAAAGGGCCATATTGATCTATATTAAATGCACTATTTATTTAAGATACTTAATCGGATAAGGATTAATGCTGTATTGCTTAAAATCGCTTCGTAAATAAGCCATTATTTCTCGTAAAAAGTAAAGGATAAAGAACGGTTATTGTGAGTTATCCCTAAGAGATAGACATATACTATCGCGGACTTTTTGTTGACCTTTTTAAGGTGTTCAGTACAGTAGTACATTATTTAGATTTATCTAGTAGGGTTCAGCCAGCGTTTGCAATGTAAGCGCAAAAAAATGAGTTTATTTACGACATCACATTAGAAACCTCTAAAATTATCAGTGTTTCTCTGTTATATTATGCATGTATTATACATGTAAACCTTCCTCTTGAATAACTCTATCTATTAAAAAACCGCATCAAAATCCGTTGCGTAGTTTTAAAGATCTAAGCATACATAGGGACAGACAGCGGGAAGCGACTTTGTTTTACACTATGTAGTGATTTTAATATTTCGTTCAAAACTCGACAAAGTATTTTGAAAGTGACAACTAATAACCAATATAGTACATTCACAACAACCAAGCATTACACAACTTTAATAAAAGCTGTCGTTAATGTGTCATTTGTCTTGTATTCTTGTTATTTTGCTACGAACCGCCAATTACTAGCCATGTCTGAGCATTAAAATATAAGTTGAAATAACACGGTTGGAGCTTACAGCAAATGTCGTGAGATAGATTGAACAATAGCACGACAATGGATATTAAAATTTACGTAACATTAACAACTTTAACCCTTTTTGCAATGTCCGTCACACGAGAAAATAAGTGTCAATCGAATGTACAAAGAGATAATAAAATCTTTGCGGTTTTAAACGCTCTTTGTGATGTTTTTATTGATCTTCTGATGTGACTGCTATCCCCTTTATATGTTTTTAACACCTGCCATTTAAGGCGATTAAAGTTTTAGCGTCCCTTTTACTCCATATGCGAAAAATTCCTCAGTGCGAGAGGAATCGATTCGTGGAAAAGTAGCAAAAAGTTGGTTTTTTATCTTTTATCTATCTTCTAAATATATAAAAGAAGAACCTGACTGACTGACTGACTGACTGACTGACATATCAACGCACAGCCCAAACCGTTGGGTCTAGAGATTCCAAATTTGGCAAGTAGGTTTCTTTAGAGGTCTAGCGGTGCACTAAGAAAGGATTTTTCAAAATTCACCCCCTAAGAGGGTGAAACGGGGGTCCAAAGTTTGTATGGGGAAACAAGAATAGTTAGACTATTTTATTCGAAACTTCACAGGAGTACTCTTATCAATAAATAAGTAAATACGTGTTTTAGGATTTTTCAGAATTCAACCCCTAAAAGGGGGAAACGGGGTAGCAAATTCTGAAAATCAACATTGGTATCGTTTGTATGGTTTATCGGGTCGCTGATCACGAAAACGACTACGATTTTAAAATACAACGTAGTGGACGTGAAATACCATCATCCCCTGTTGGGGTGCGATGGGATTTAAATGTTGAAATGTGTAAATATCAATATGGGTGTCGTTTTTATGGTTTGTTGGGACGTTTATTATGAAAATGGCATCGATTTTGCAATTTAATAATAGTGGACATGAAAATTCTTGAAAGTATGTGTGCCAGAGCAAATCGGCTGTAACCGACGGACAGACAGGCCTATATCTCCCAAATGGCTGATGCTAGACCCATGTTCATGGTAGTCTAAGAAAAGGGCTCGGCGAGGTCTAGATGACGGTAAAAAAAATGAAAGTTCGTATGAAAGTTCTTTATTATAAAGTTCGTCTGTTTCGAAGTTAGGATCTTTAAATTTTGTGTTTAGACTGACAATTGAAAATTACTTTATACGTGTCTCAGCGCTTGTGATAAATCCAACCCCGAAGGGGTGAAAAGGGGGATGAAGTTGTTTTCGGAAAGTCTTTCAATTTCAAAGTAAAATGACTAAATTTGTTATTTAAGCTGTCCGTCTGTCCGTTCGTATAAACGGGAGACTTGGTAAGTGGTCAAGACCAAGGTGCAATGACCCTTTTAGCGAAAAAAACAAAATGAAATTTGTGCCCTATACTAATTTAAGAATAACTCCCAGTCAATTAGTATAGGAAACCTATTGTTTTTATTGGGTTTTTTCTCAAAGAGGGTCACTGACCACTTACCGAGTCTTTAGTATGTATTTTTGGCTATATAATTAGAAGTGACCTAATGTATGTATCTCACAAATATTGCAAGTATTAGGAGTGTGTTTCGCAAGTACTTTCTAAATCCAATAAAAGGAATAGAAAATGAGTGTTTTGATGTCCATAAAAATTTAAGGGATGAGTTCATGTTCTTTCGTCTTGCGGATGCACTCTTCTCATGTAAGGTACATCCAACTAATATTATAAATGTGAAAGTTGGGATGGATATAAAGTTGTTAAAGTTGTATAAAGATGGTATGTTTGTTACTCTTTCACGCCGTAACTGATGAACCGATTGAGTTGAAACTTTGCACAAATGTTGTTCTAAACCTGGAAAAAGACAAAAGGTATTTTATATCTGCTAAATTAGTTCCCATAGAATGGCAATGGGTTGTCAAGTTCCTATAGAAAAGTGATTTACTGTTACTCCTTCACGCCATACCTACTAAACCGATTAGGCTCAACTTTGCACAAATGTAGTTCTAGACCTGGAATAGGACATGGTAGACCACTTTTTATCCCATTAATCAGTTCAGAGGCAATTGGGTGTCAAGTTCCTATAGAAAAGTGATACACATCTTCACACCGTACCTCCCGAACTGATAGGGCTGAAACTGCTTTAAATGTAGTTCTAGACCTGAAATAAGACACACGCTAAATATATAAATATCAAATCAGTAACCAAAAAAAATTTTTCGTTTGGAAACGGCATGGCTTTCGGTCTCGCCAAAGACCTTTTAGAAGAGGATTAATTCAGAGAACAAAAAATTGTGTCTTTCGAAAACGCAGCCCGGCCTTCTTCCTCGCCAAAGACCTCCAATGATACTTAAGCAGATGATTAAAATTAATTAGAAAACAAAAGATAGTGTCGACTGGAAATGCGGCTCGGCTTTCAGCCTCGCCAAACATGCTATACTAGGGGATTAAATCAGTTATCAAAGACAGCCGTTACACATTAGCAGAGGATTAATTCAGAGAACAACAAATAGTGTTGATCTGCAAAACGGCTCGGGCTTCGGCCTCGTCAAAGACGAAAACGTGTCTTGGTCTTCGGCCTCGCCAAAAAAACTTTACATAGGGATCAAATTAGAGATGATGAGAACCAAAAACACTTTAAATACTCCAAATCAAAGGCAGGTCAACTACTAAAACTAAAAATATTTACAGTTTCGATACGACTATACAAAAATTTTATCAACGCGGGCGAAGCCGCGGGCAAAAGCTAGTTATAAATATAAAATGAACTAAAGTTGCTATCAAAATTTCGTTTAACCAGGTCCTAGATATTGTTAAAACCCATCTAATAAAATATAATTGCAGTCCATATGTCATTCTGAATTGCCAAACCAGGAGAATTGGTGTCGAAAAAGACCTAATTTCAATAAATATTTCTATCGAGCCGAATTTCTCCAATCGCGTTTCTGTTTTAACAGATGACTAGAAAAAGATTCCAAAAATAATATACCTACTATTTTATCAGTTTTTTTTTTTCTGTAGCGCCTTAAAGAAAAGTTTATATTTCATATTGCCGAGTAGACACCACACAAATACTCGTAGGTGTGTTATTCTAGGACTATGACATGCATTTCCGTAGACATAATGACGATAATCACTGAGAAATGACTAATATAACTAGAATGACGACATTTCTGGCTATCAAGGATCAGCGATGACTTATCCTGAGCAAATATTGACTTGTGTAGGTGCTTTTATTTTTAGAATCACCTTATGATTGTTTTTAGTTTCAAACAACTGCTTGAATAAAACAAGCTTAACCTAGGTTTGAATCTTGTAAGTACTGATAATATAAATAAATACACGTAGTCGATAAGCGAAAGTGTGCACCTTTCCAAATCAATAAAGATAAAAAGTGTGACCTTGTAAAATCCTTTAGCTACTGCAAATGACCAAAACAAATATGAAATTATCAGTGAAGATCTTTTAAAGATTTTCTTAGAGACATGTGTTTTGACTGGTGACTTGAATTAAACGTTTACTTAAGAAGCTATGCGAATTTTATTTTTGTCACTGTCACTCCAAGCGAAGAATCGTGCAGTGCGAGAAGGGCGGATTCAGGGTAAAAGGGAAAAAAGTTGGTTTTATATTTTTATTAAAAATACTAAAATAGCTAGCAAAATTTCAAATATCAAATCTCTAGATATTGTTGAAACACACCTAATTAAATATGTTTGAGTTCTGTATATGGTTTCTATTCGTCAAACGAAGAGAAAAAGTGTGTTTGAAGACCTCATTTCAACAATATTTTCTATCGAGGAAAATTTATCCAAACATGTTTTCCAATTTCAAAACCCTAGATTATATAGTCAAAATGCATATACCAGAAACGTATTAAAATTTTCCGTATACTTCATGAAATACACAGAAAAGAAACACCCGTATTTTTTTCGCATATCGCCTTAATCTAATCTACGATTTTCTTTATTTACAGAGCTGGCCGCAGAAGGTCTCGCAACCACCTGGCTCTGTACACAGACGATGATGGCCACGACCTCAGTGACCTCGGGATTGGCACGTCCAGCACCAAGAGCAGTCTGAGTGAAGACTGCGACACACACAGCTTAGCCGTAAGTACAGTTGTCTGATTGAAGGTAGCTAATAACCACGGAGATAAGGAAATTTTACTAAATTGAAGCCCATTTTCCAGAGCGATGGAATGGACCTCGATAAAAACCATTCAGACGTCGATAATTTATCAAATTGTGACTTGGCTAATAGAAAACTGGGCTCAAGCGCTAACGAATACGATACTTGCACGACCACGACTATAAGCTCTCCAGAGCCAGAAGAATACACTTACGAGGGCGCCATTGAAAGTTATAAGTCCAGGATCATATCACAAACTAACAGCAATATTGTCAAAACAGTTGTTAATAATAACAACAACAAGGAGATATCACCAGAAAAACATTTAAATGGAGACTTGAACAGAATCAGAACGAACGTCAGTAACAAAATTGAAGAGAAACTGTCATCTTTTCAACAAGAAAGAACAAATGATGCCAAGACCAACAATCAAAAGAAAAATCCACCAAAAGTCAATATCCACAAAAGAAGAGAACAATTTGAAAGGGAAAATTCGCAGGAAGCACAGAACAACAAGCCAAAACTACCATATACAAATAAAATATCGATAAAAGACAGATTGTCTAGTTTAGAAAAGTTCACAGAGGAGACACAAGTTCAAAAATCCACTAATGACTTGACAAAGCTTCCCACAGAGGTCAAGCCGTTAAAAGAACGTCTATCTTCACTAGAGAAGAATAAGTCTGGGTCTCTGGAATTAGAAAAGATCAAGAGGCTCTCTAACGGAGATTTGAGTAACACCAAGTCCTTGAAAGAACGCCTCTCAAGTCTAAAATCACAAAAATCAGAAGAAGAAGTAAAATTTGTCAAAACCGAAGTGAAAGAAGTTTCAATGAGTCTTAAAGAGCGCTTGTCTTGCTTAGATGCTGCAAAAAATAAGGAAGTTCCCAAAATAACTGTGGAAGAAGAAATTGCTAATCAAATTCAATCCAAAACCAAAGTTAGTGACGATTTGAAAGATAATGACAGCTCATTGAAATCAAGCTTAACAGGCATTGAAAATCAAATGCAAAGTTTCTGCCGATCTCTTGATAGCTTGGACATCAACGGTCAATCGTCACCAAACTCCTTCGACAGAGTACAAAGCTTGGAAGACTTCGACTGTACTGAAATGCAAAACAATTCAGTTCCAAGTGATATTGAAACTGAGGATAGCGGCATTCATACTGCTAGAGATTCATGTGCTCCAGCTGATGATATTGCTGATTTAACACAAGTGGCTTCACCGATTGGAGGACCAATGATCGAGCATTCTGAATACGAGTCATTTAATGAAGATAATACTCCTATAATGATACCATTAACGCCTACCAAAATGAATGAACCAACCAAGATAACACCTGAACCTGCTCATGTAATTACAAACGAGATAATACTAGAAGTAGATGAGCAAGAATTAAGTAAAGCTGAAGATACAGACAGTGCAAGTAACTACATTCAAGCCGTTTCTCAACCTGAAGATTTTAGTGTTACTTCAGAAGTCACAGAAATTCAGATGGATAAAGACGATGAAGATACGTTAAAAAGTTTGGATAATCAAGATACTAGTGTAAGTTTGAATGAAGCTGTGTCAACTGCATCGGAAGGGGATACGGTGGTGTTTGAGGGGAAAATGACAATACACTTGAACTTGAATGAAATCTGCAACAAGGCTGGTGCTGGGAACAATCCTAACAGTAATAATAGCACTACTAACTGCAAGAGCATGCCAATGGTAACTGTCAACAATATTACAACCACTACTAACATTTCACCAAAAAATTCCATTAAATCGCTAAGACCATTTGCTGATATTCATAACTCGCTTACCATCAATGTAACATGCACGTCTAACTGCTCATCTGGACAAACAAACAATCATAATGATTCGTGTAGTAATAATAATAAACCAAAATCTAACAACAGTAACAACCATCAAAGTAACGGCATTACAAATCAAGTAAATAACGTAACAGCTAATCAAATTAATGATAATAAAGATATTTCGGTAAGTAGTTCACAAGACTCTAATCCGTTTTGGCAGAAGCGAACTAAGCGTAGTATAGAACCGAATAGAAGACAAACTATATTGTTTATCAATAATAATAAGGTCAAAAAACCTTTAAACAATGGCAACGAAGGTGCCAAACAGAATATTTAGATAAAAACTTACAGGGATTCTTGCAGCCTAAAATATATTTTGTTCATTCAATTTCTCATAGATTGTTAAGGCAACAAGTTAGATGAGAAATCTTTGATATGGGCTTGGTTAGTCAGAGATAGTCTTTGGTCTGTGATCTCACCCATGTTTCATTTATTTTTGGTCTTACATAGCATTTCTTTTTGTACAGTAGAAGTATGTAATTTCAATCACTTTATCCAAAGTAACATCTGCTATCTAGGTAATTTCACAATTATTTCTAACATCCACGATTATTTCAAAAACAATGTTTTATCCTGTGACAAACACACTTTCCTGACTGGCTCACAAATCATCAAAATAATATCTAACTACATTGATTGGTGTGTTCTAAAACTAGTCGGTAAATAAAACCCCCTAGCACTAGTCGTCCATTTTTCGAACTTCGTATACACATTCTTTAGATCACCCATACTTTATCAACTCATGATAGTCAACACATTTACAGGGTTACATATTTCATCGTCATGAATTAGTTAATTAATACATTATTTATACACGATGATACATGTCTCTTAGAAGTAGTTTACCCTTATTATTAGCATCCTTTAACTATTTATTCTTAAAGGTGATATTTGTAAATTCATTATTTCAAAATATATGTTACACGTTATGTATGCGTTTTATTTTATGCGTGATCCCCTTCATTAAATCCATATAATCATTTTTAACCTTCCATCGTAAATCCAGACCTAGTGTCTTGAAAAATGGTACAAAATTAGGTTGCAAACTACTAACCGTCTTATCTAAAAATTTAAACAAAGTAATGTCAACAATGGGTGCCTCATACCCTAGAAATCCTCACTAAAGAATCAGATAACGTATCTAGTTCAATGAAAAAGGTTGTTGCTACTCTCTATATAATTTTGTTCTTCTGCATATTAGGAATGGTTTGCTTATGGTGATGGGTTGATTCAGAGGTAAGAATCTATGTGTAGGTTTTTCGCTTCATTTTATTAACACTCATTTTATTTGCGCATGTTTTTCGTTCATAGTATAGTGCTTGATTACTTGCATTTTATGTTTTGTGCAATTTATTTTAGTAAAATTATTTTGTTTACTAACGTTTTTGTTTTTATTGTTTAATCACAAAATACTTTTACAGGTACTAATTTTATGTGGATTTAAGTTTTTGTTTCAATTGTTTTGTCTTTTATGAAATTGATATTTTTGTTTGCAAATACTTTAACCCAATTATTGTAATTATTCAGGTCATAGATGCTCTGGAACTAGCATTTCAAGAATTAGATTCAGAAGACAGCTTTGGTAAAAACAGCACCATGAATACTGAATGTGAAGACCAAGTAGTAATTCCAGCCAAACCTGACACTCCAGCAACAGTCGAAGCAAAGAATGAAAACAAAATTGATGTGACACCTTTATATGAGAATATAGATATATTCTATCAAAACGGTGGCGTAGATGAGGCCTCAGCTTTCCCACTGGATTTACCTTCAAATGTTTTGGAGCCACCAAAAGAGAAACCACCTCCGCCACCGATGGAGGATAACGATGAATTACTTGGCAACGTGCGTACCTTGTTTATTTGTAATGATATTTTTTTATTTTAGGTTTATTTTGAGTAAGAGTTATTGACATTTGACTAATAGTACCATTAAAATATTCTCCTATTTGAATTACCATTTTATCAATCTCCTATCATGCATCTATAATCAGTTTATGTTCTATAGTTTCTTGTTTAACTTCCAGGGTGACTTCAAACACACAAAGCACAACAGCTCAACGCGTCGCATCATAAAAGAGATTCGTAATAAGCGCACCAGCTTTCTTGGCATTGAAGGCCAAGTGGACGACTACTTAGACGTCGATCTCAAGTTGGCCCCACGTCCTGATATCACGTCTTTCTTACAAGAGGAAACCAAAATTGAGAAACTCTTATATAAAAAGACCTTGAGCCATGATATGGATGCCAAACTAAGAGATAGCAGAGATTCTGGCGTCGATGTGGATAGAGGTTCATCGATGGAAGCATGGTATAAAGGATCTTCGCCTGAGACCTCTAATTCTCATAGTCGACAGAACAGCGAGGTTAGCAAAACATTTTTTACGTTTTTATATTCACGCAATAATGGATTGTCTCTAATCGAAAACGTTACGTTGTTTCATTTAGCAACTACGAAAATGATAAATAATAAATGGTAGATGGATTTTAAAATATTGTCGCGACACTAAGATTTGCGTAGTGTAGACTTCTGCGCTAATGTGCAAAAGTCTACACTACGTCTAATTAGAAAAATTAAATTGAATAAATTTATATTCAATAAATTTATATTCAATAAAAATAATATTTCTTGAATTAAAACACTTGTACTTATAGTTTCACTTTATTTATATTAACTCCCAACCGGTTTCGGATTTTACTCTATTTTCAAGGGAAGATCTTAATTAAAATATTTTACATGACTCCAGGCACTAGCTCTGAGCAACGTAAACAATGATTATCATTGTAAATATTATAAAATATTTTAATTAAGATCTTCCCTTGAAAATGGAGTAAAATCCGAAACCGGTTGGGAGTTAATATAAATAAAGTGAAACTATAAGTACAAGTGTTTTAATTCAAGATGTGTTTCAAGTTTCACCAAGTGCCGACAATTGCAAGTATAAATTTTGATAAATAATATTATAAACTCAAAAAAAAAACGTAATTTTTTACGCGTTCCAGCCCTACACTCACGTCACCGTGACATCTGACGAAGAAGAGACAGCAAAGAAGGAGTCTGAAGCTTTCACTGCCAACCTGACCATCAAGCTCGAAAACTTGCAAACTGACAGTTCTGGCACCGAAGCTAAGATCGAGACTTTAGATAAGAAGATACAAGAGCAACAGGTAAGCGAAGAAATCTAAGAAAACTTGGCCAAAATATACCAACTTGGTCATGTTATACTTGACCGAGATATACAAACGTGGTCAAATCATACTAGGTATAATAATTAATATATATGGAGCAGATGTTATTTATTTTTATGTTCTTGGGTTAATGATTTATTTAAGATTATTTTCATGGAATAGTTTAGAGGCTCTTTTTGTTTTTTTTTCTCTCTTTGTGTTTTAGAAGAATAGATCTCGTAGATTATTTTCTTTCCTTGAGAATGTATAAAAGGGCTAGGTTGTAGTTATCTTTAAAATGCATAATTATTTAATTGAAAATGTACTGTAAATGATTTAGTTTATGTGGTTTCTAGGTAACTTTAGTTATAATTGCACTGTTAATGGTCAGAAGCACTGTAGTAAATAATGTTGAATTATTTTTGTTTGTTTGAAATATCTACAGTAAGTAATTTAATCGACATTACATTAAAACTAATATAAAAAAAAATCAAAGGAAGCAAGACTTTCTGTGACTACTGTTTGACAGCACAAATAAAGTTTGATTTTTAACGTAATGTTACCATTTTTTTGATATTTCAAACAATATCTTGCCGCTTTGATTAACTAAAGGCCTGCTTATTAATGCTTTTATTGTATTTAATACTACACCATACAAACTTATACTATGAGTATATTAAGATTTATAATATTTACCTTTATGTATGAGACTGTACTCCTACAATTGATAGGAAATTATGTAGATTTGTGTAGATGATTCGCTATGCTCTAACTATATAATTATTTATGTTATATTACTATATATTCTTCAAAAATAAATGCTATTTCTGTTTCGGAATTTCTGGCCTTTTATTTACAGCACAAATACTTAGCACCTTTCTGTAGATTTAAAATTATTATCACTGCACTTGCATGAGCCATTGTTTATTTTTTATTTTTTATTTATTTTGTCATCATAATTTTTTTTTCAGTCAGTGTTAAATTTTGACAACAGTAAAGCCAAAGCTACGTTACATAGCTGATTGATACATATTTTATTTTACCATTTCGCCTTACTCATTGTGTGTTGTGTGTAAATAACAAAATGGCCGCCATCATATAACTTTCAGGCGAGTGTCGCAACTAACGAGGATTGGCCTGACGGGCTGTATGATGATGCTCACACCAAGGTGATTGTTGTTGATGATAATATTCATAATATTGGATGCAAACCAATGAAATTGCCGAAATTTTCTTCCAGATTCATGATTTATATAAAAACGGCTCACCTCAATACGTGTTATGATCGGGAAAGCCGACCAGTTTCAGCAGATTTAGACTGCCTTCATCTGGACGAGTAATGACGTTTACGCGACGACGTTACGCCTCACGTTCCGCTGAAACTGGTCTGCTTTCCCGATCATAACACGTTTTGAGGTGAGCCGTTTTTATATAAATCATAAATTATCCTCAAGTCTCATTTAATTCTATAACAGATTCATGACTTCATAATTCCTATAATTCGATAAATATTTCCATTATTTGTTTTTTGTTTGAGAGTTGGTTTCAAGGTTTTACGTCTACATACTAAATTTTGTTTTTATTGTCAGTTTGATAACCAAAAATTAAATCTTCAAAAACAGTTCGTCCCAAATACCATCCATTTCTATGATAAGGTTCGTAATATTTTTTACAGTTGTCACTTTTCAATTCAAAAATATTATTATTGTTGTCTCATTCATACACAAACGAAAAAAAATAATTTGGATTTGTCATTCCTATAAAAAATGCAAAAATGAAAGATGAGTTTTCTTCATGTCATGCATGTTCTATTATTTGCAATACTCTAATATGTGCGTGCCTTTGTGTAGTATGTGCCTTTTATTTTTAACACCATTGTAAATACTGTTATTTAGCAAAAAAGATTTATGATTTTATGATTTATGATTCAAATTCTCCATACAAAACGGACATTTCATAGGTTTGCATCTAATACTACCTTTAACTGCTTGCCAAGTTTGCAGATGACATGCGTTTGTAGGTGGGCGGGGGGCAAGTATTGTCTGCTAACTTGGCAGCCTATATCCTTCGTGACTAAAATCTTCTTTAAAGTTAAAATACTAACGAAACTTTAATGATTCTACGAATAAAGTTTTTGGCATTTTACATAAACATTGTCATTTATATCTATTCAAATTAGAATAATCATATTTTCATCCAATATTTGCAGACACGCAGGCTAATTTGCACCATGAATAAACGTTTTCAATATATAATTTCTTACTAACAAAAAAGCAAAGTTATTCGTGCAGCCTAAATCTGTAAAATATATTCTGAATCACTAGCACGAATAACTTTGCAACCCCAAATACAAACTTTAAACCTTACTCAACTCTAGGAGGTTCTCCGATTTGAAAGAGAACTACTCCAATTAGAACAGGAAGAACTGAGAAGACAGAGAGACAACCTCATTCGGGACCAAACGCGCATCATTCAGAAATCCGTCCAGGATGTCTCATCTATCCCGAGCACTCCCGAGAAGCCTCCACTGCAAATGGACAACAAAACTGTCAATCCGAACTACAGACATTCAATGCCGAATCTCCTAGCTAACGAGAACTACTCCATGCCTGCAGAGAAGCCTATTCCTGTTGAGAGAACCTACAATGTTGAGGAGAATTTAAAGAGAAAACCGTTTGTGTCAGAAGAGCACATTCAAAGGCATTTCGGTGTGGAAGAGAGTAGGAAGGTGTTGTATGATACAAAGGTCGGTGAGAGGAGACCGACGGTGCAGCAAGTCTCACGCCCGCCGCAGCCGATTCTGCCGCCGAAACCGAAGAGTCGGGAGTCGGTTGAACGAGAGATTACTATGAGGTAAGAGCTATGTGGAAATGGTTACTACAGGTCTAGCGCTAGTACAGCTATATATTCTGTAGCTTAACTGTGTAGCTTCCTGAGGTAGGGAGCGTTGCGGGACGGGTGATGTCGCGTCTCTCTGTCTCTCTTGAAGTCTCGCATCAATTCACGTCACGTCACACACTCCTCCCGCACCGCTCTGCTACCGCAGGACCTTACTCAAAGAGACCTATAATTTTGTCTTAGATTGTTGGCATAGAGCAGCTTCCTCAGCGATTAATATTGCTGGGACCTTGGTTGCGTGCGTTTCACTTTTTCACACGTCTCGTCCCGCACTGATCTCTCCGTCGTTTGAGGGGGAAACAAGCGAACGCGTCTTGAAAAAAAACTTTTTTTTAAATTCCTTTCACAAAGTTTTACTTACAAGTTACTGAATGCTCTTAAAATTTTCATGAAAGGTTGTTTTTTAATCTTAACGTTTAGAATATTTTAGATATTTTTTAATAACTCTTAATGTCCTTTTGTCATGAGGATATCACAAGGAAGTTGACGTATGTTTCTTTTGCCATTTCGTACCTGGAGGAGCCAAAACTTGGTGTTTTGAAAATGTTTTCTTTTTTGTTTTTTTTTTAGAAAACGTGTGCCTGAAATGTGATAAGTACGTATATAGTACATTTTTCATTCGGCTCATGAAGTCCTTTCATTTGATATCCCACACGATAGGCATCAGAAAAAAATTCCATACAAAACATTATGACGTCATAAAAATCAAACACCGCAATTTTAAGTTAAACACCCGGTACTACAACCCTGTGAAGCTTAATGCTCCTCAAATATAAGGCAAATCGCCTGATATCTGTGACAACCACCTACGTATTTAGAAGCCATTAAAAGACCCCGGCTACACTTCCAGAAGCAGTCGCGTACCCTCGGCCGCGGACTACGTGAATGTGGACCGAACGACGGTGCAACTACGTCACAAGGCGCCCCCGGCCCCCGCGCCGGTGCTGCCCCCTCCACAAGCTGCCAACGGACAGTATCATCAGATGAACAGGCATGCGATACAGGTGAACTTGGATTTTAGATGAAAATATATGGATTTTGGGGGTTAACTTCACTGACTCCCATTTTGCCTTTATTTAATGAAAAGGTACTATGTTTGTCAATTTTCCGTTTAGTTTTGTAATTAAATCGTAGGAAACAATTATTGTAACAGCCAAAACAACTTTCAGCACAATTAATACTAGTTTATTCTAAAAGGGCGAAAAGGAATAAATTACGAGGACAATTTATTAAATTATTTATTAAACGTAACCGATTAATTTATTGCTTTTACGCCCGTGTATCATACTACGTTTTTCAATGCAGAGTGTGAGGAAATAAAACAATTTAATTATTAAACTTGAAAGTTACATTGTTACAATTTTGCAAGTTAACGATTGGCTCAAAAGAACTGTAACAGTAGAAAAAAAAGTATAACATTTATGGTACACAGGAAAGGTTGCAGGTTAGCCAACTTCTCGTAAATAAATTTTAAAAATATAATAATAAAGCCCTAGGGCAAAATAATCGACTTTCTGAGTTTCTGTTCGGTTTTGATGCATAAAAATTGGGCCTTTACGAGCACTTGCATTGAAAAATAAATAACGTACCCGTAAATAAGACTACAACCAAACACATGTCACCAACGCAATCACAAAAACGGGTCGAAGTGGCAACGAACTGACGCTGAAGCGGGAAATGCGTTTATTAGCGAGGAGGTACGTGGTTGACACCTCTGAGTCTTGTCGTACTGGAAAATAGTAGATTATGCACTAAGGGAATAAAGGGAATAAAGTAGTGTCTTAGGTACGTCACGGGCGGCATATTGAACCCTGAGCGTAGCGAGGGAGTTATATAGAGTCCTGAGTAAAGCGAGGGGTTCAAGCTGCCCAAGACAAAGACAGGCTTTATTCCAGAGGAGCATACTCTACTTTTCACACCTTCTGCGAGACAATAAAAAGCTCGACATTTTTTATCAACATTAATAATTCAATAAAATTCACTGACAATCACAGCACCAAAAACACCGTCTTTTGTTTCACATGCTTTTTTTCTTTTTGTTGAATTCTGCTTATGGTGGCCAGTTCGATTTTCGAACAAACCTCTTTACAATCCCATATGGGCATTTGTTTTCCACTAGTTTCCACACGAATTTGACGTTCCAAATTTAAATCACTTTAATCCCTAGGGATTTTCATATAACTTTATATCCCTTGAGATATAATGCGTTACTTTACGTTGAGGTTGCACGATATGTAATTGGACATTGTCGAGCAGGTGGTGTGAAAATATCAGTTTTATTTGGTTACAAATGTGAAGAATCGATTTATGAGGAACGTTCATTGACTTAATTTTCCGAAACTGAAGAATGTAATTGTTTGGTTTCAGGCGTTAAGTGCAGCGCCGACTCCGAAGCTGATCTCCAACAGCGACTGGCTGCAGACCATACAAGCCAGGAAACCTGCCGCCTACAACTACAACCACCACTGGCTTATACAGGTATATACCTCTGACCGTTGTCTGATCCTCTGGTCCATTGGTTCTAACGTCTCGACTGGTCGCGGGCTCAAATTCCGGCTCTTGCGGTACACGTTAAGTTCTCGGTTCATATACAGGCCGTCCCACGGCTATGCCACATGGAGGAAAAGTATCTTAAATATTGTAGATGGAACATTTTACTGAAAGAAGACATTATTTTAATTTAAAAAACAATTTAAACTGCATTCATAGATTTTTTAAATAGTTACATGGTTGAACCGGGAATCGAACACGTTACATGAGAAAAATAATTACTTACCCTGTAGCTTTATCATACCGATCGAAAGGCTTCATCATAAGGATTATTTATTGCTAAATAACATAGTGTCAGAAATAAAAGGAAGACCATGAATTTCAACATTTTTAATACAAAATTAATCAATTTTTCTCGTGTAGCGGGTTCGATTCCCGGTTCAACCATGTAACTATTTAAAAATCTATGAATGCAGTTTAAATTGTTTTTTAAATTAAAATAATGTCTTCTTTCAGTAAAATGTTCCATCTACAATATTTAAGGTACTTTCCCTCCATGTGGCATAGCCGTGGGACGCCCTGTACATGTTCGAATTACGGCTCACCGCCCATCACACTGGGACTTAATAATCATTGGAGCGAGTGTACGAGTGTGGATTGTGACATGCATTCAAGTTCATACATTACGACAAGACCCAGGAGGTTCTATCATCCGTCGTTTAAGTTCGCAAACCGAACTTTACCGAATCAAAAACGACAACAACTAACATACCAATGCAATCACAAAAACAACTGATGCGCTCGAACCGCCAAAGAATGTATGTTGAGGCGGGAAGTACGTTAATTATAAAATCAATTCAATAAAGAAAAAAAAAATTGTAAATGTAAAAATTTTATCACCCTCGTTGACCTAACAACGGTTCTTCTCTTCCAGGAAGCAGAACAGCGTAGGATAGAAGAGCAAAGACTAAAGATGCGGCCGCCGCAGCAGAGACACTCCTTTCATCAGGACATCGGCGCCGCGCCACCTCGACCGATACACAGGATGCAGCATCTGAGCTCTAGGTAACTACATCGTCACGACATGAATCCCCAAGGGGATGTCAGAGTTCAAGTCCATACTTGATCATCCACGACGATATTATGCTTACCACGATTGCTATCGCCTTACAAGAATATGAAAACTTTCATTGCTCACGTGGATCCCTGGCTGAATATACGCTGGTACGTAACAAATAATCGACGAAGATCATTCCTTTAATTATTTCCATCCATTTAATCATTCCAAAATTAAATCCTTGATTATTGCAAATCGGCTCACCTCAATAAGTATTTTTGATCGGGATAGCCGACCAGTTTCAGCAGATTCAGACTGCCTTCTTCAGGGCGAGTGAAGACGCTTCATTACTAGCGGGCTTGCGTTATCTGGACTGTTACCGAACAACGGTTTTGCAATAATCATGTTTTATCTTAGAGTTTCATTCAATCCTTAATCCTTCTCTTTGACTCGTGGCGCCATCTGTTATCCGTAAGATTTAACAATGGGCTGCATCCCTCTCCGTGCGTCTGACCCAGCAGACGCAAAAAACTCTGAAAAAGTATGGCAACACGCATGCTGCGCTGCTTATTAAATTTAAAATAAAATACTCAGAACACCTAATAAAAGAGGCTTTTGGATAATCGAAAGACCCTAAAGAACAATAGTGCTGGTGAAGTATAGAAAGTGACCTTCGCATTGCTGGAGCTCCAAAAACTTGGATTTTGCCTACGTAGCCACGTGAGTCTTCCTTCATCTTACCAAATTGTGAGCCAATTCATTTCTCAACGGTCTGTCAGGTCATTCCAAAACGGGATTCGATTACAATAATTTTGTTTTGTCGTTTATCTCAAAATTAATTATAAAAAATTGGTCGTCGGTTGCGAAAACCCGACTAGCGGGAGTACGAGAGTGGACAGTAACGATGTATACATATATTGTTTAATTCACTATGGGCTTACCCTTGGCGTGTTTATTTCGATCCCATGGGAATTTTCTAAAATCCCATTTTAGCGGATGTTTACGTCATACCTACAGTCCAAATTTCATATTCCTAGGACCGTTTGGACTAGATCTTATTTCAATATCTTACTGATAAAGAAAATAAGTCTCCATGAGGTCAACCGAGGTCAAGGTATTAGAACTCTCAGGAAAGGCAAAATAAAAAATTCCATCCATTTAGTTTTGGACATGTAGAGAGGATGAATGGTAGAGTGACGAAAGAAATTTATGGTGCGCAAGTAGAAGGTACAGCTCGACCAGGCCGCCCTAGAAAGACGTATACTGACCAAATTGGCGACATACTGAAGAAGGGCCATGTCAAAAGTACCCTAAATAGAAGAGCTTATATGACTAGTTTGATGGATGTGGAAGAGGCGAAAGAGGTCTGGATCGTAGCAGATGGAAGTCTCTGCCAACCCCTCTGGGAGACAGGCGTGAGTATAATATATGTATGTATGTATGTAACCTTTTAGTATTGGAATTTTCATTATAAGCTTTTTCTTTCTGAAATGATAAGAATCATAAGTCTATTAAGGAGCCAACCAAGGTCAAGGTTTTAGAACTCCCAGAAAACGCTAAATAAAATTCCCATTTACTAAATGTATGGGGATGTTGTTTTGGATTTTCTGGGAGTTTTAATATCTGTTTTATATAAGAAAAATTTATTTTTGAATTATTTTTTTTTTCTTGAAAAAATACTCCACCTGGGTATCTTTGTATGGGACGCGAGCGCAGTGCCTTTGGTTAACCGCTAGTAGAAAATATTGTATTTATGATAGAACGTTGTATTTTTTTTTTGTTAGAAAGATAATATAATAGGCAATGATAAATAGGATTAAAAGTATAGTAAAACGGGGACATTATTTTGAAAAAAATGACTATTACTGAAAAAAAAGACGGAAAAATAAAATAAATAATCTTTTAGGATATTATTTTTATGGTAATTGTAGTTGTTTATGTTTTGTTTTTGATTTTGGTATGCAACGTCTATTTTTAAGGATTATAACAGTTTTATTTCATTGCGTTACTCGCGATAGATCAAAAGTTATGGTATATTTTATACGTAAATTTAAAACGTAAATTTATAAAACAAAGATTTTCTAAAAAAAAAAAAATTTTTGTCGATAAAATAAGGTCTACTTTCACCCCTTTTCGGATGTGCACTTGTACGAGGGACACACTGTATATACTTATTTGTCTCCAGCCAACAACATCTGCCGCAACGTCCAGTACCGCCGACAGTTCCTGAAGTCGTCCCTCCTCCTCAAGCCCAGGATAAAATCCTGAGTGTCAGCGGGAAGAGGAAGTGCTCCCATTGCGGGGAAGAACTTGGTTAGTACTATTACTCGTACATGAAACGCTCGCCGTCTGGAGGGACCACTGTGAGCCACCTGCTGACACACGACCGTGTCCTACGACAGGTCTTGTCTTGCACATTCATACCCCTCAGCCACATGTTGCTCTTCGCGCTGTTGTTCGCGTTGCTCTTCGCGTTACCGCAATGTTACCCTACCCAGCCACACACTGCTTGCTCCAGTCGCCTCAGTGATCGCTACACTCTTCGCGTCGCCATGTGCCGCACGCAATTCATCGGCTGGCGCCGGCGGCATACCTGCAAAAATCAACCTTACGTGCTTCTCTTGCGTACTGCGTGCGCGTAGTGCACGAGTGTGTGGCCGGCTACTCGTCGTCACATTGCCGGCCTTTGACTCTCGTACAAAAAACCGACAAAAACGGGAGTGGTTGGCAACCCGAGCGGCAGCGTCATTGACGCAGCCACACAATGTCCCTCACCACTTTTGTCACTCAGTTACCTTCCAGGTTAACTATATTGCAAAGTCTCTCAAATGTTAATCAATGTCCCTCACCACTTTTGTCACTCAGTTACCTTCCAGGTTAACTATATTGCAAAGTCTCTCAAATGTTAATATCGATACAAAATGCTGTTGAAAACAGGTAGTTATTCTCGAAGTATCGCTTCAAAGGATACTCCAAATTTTCTAAACTTGCATAAGACTTTTGATACTGTCTATATGTGTATTCGTGGTCTCTATCAAGTAATTTTAGTGGAACTCTCTAAGGATTTTAGTTCTTTTTAATCTGACTTGCCCTTTCGGGAATGAGTTATAGATAAAAACTCAAGCTGTTGACCAAGCAGACTATTACTCAAGAGCTACAACAGAGTAGCATTTTGGGTCCCTAACTTTTCTTCATTGACGTACTTGGCTGTGTATGTCGCTGTAAGATAGTTAAAGCCATGAGATAATTATATCCACAAGGATATACTTATATATCGGAACATACTTGCACAAAAGAGGTTCATAACTATCTTACTAGGGATATAACTATAACACGGTAATACAATAGTAATAGACCAACGTGGTCTTACTTATCCTTTCGTGTCATACAAATAAACTAAATATGGCCTACTCTAGTTTTCCCAGTTTGTGCACGATACACTCAAGGTCTGCAAGTGACCCCCCTTGCGACTTCTTTACCGCTCTCGTCTCTAAGTCTGGCGTATCACACCCGAAGTTGGCAAACTATAAATGAACCATTTCATTCCAGGTCGCGGCGCAGCTATGATAATCGAATCCCTTTCCCTCTGCTACCATGTCTGGTGCTTCACTTGTGCCGTCTGCGGAGCTCGTCTTGGCGACGGGAGGGCGGGGGCTGACGTCAGAGTTAGAGGGGGGAACCTGCATTGCCACCATTGCTACTCGGGGGATGATGGCAGGAAGTATTCTGCTGTGTGAAGTTGTGAGCTGGTGATAAAACGTTTTCTAGATGGATAGCATCGTAGCTACGTAGAACTTTGAGAATATTATTTGAAAATAACAAGCAACTATCATACTGTATAGATAAAAAAAACATTTGTTTTTTGAAGATAGTTATTGTTGTTTTCAAATTCAGTTATTTCCTGTTTTGTAGGTATTAGGGTGGAATATTGAAAAACAACGTGGTTTTAAAGCAATATTGTGGTAGTGTGGTTTACTTAGCTCATCTATTGTTTGACCGTGAGAATTAAAAGGTTAGAACAATTGTGTGAAAAAGACGTTCACTTTGAATACATGCAACCAGTGTCGTCTATCTTCATGATTTATTTTTCCGGTAGTTATGAAGGACGTTCACGCACTATTTAAAATGTTGACCCCCAAGTGTGTTTATGAAATCTTCAATTATGTGAATTCCTTCACGTTGATACCCGTTTCTCATAATTGTTTAGGATGCCTAATTTTTGAACATTTGCGACATTGGCGCCTGTTGTGTGATTTAGGAACTAAGGATCTATAGGTATTTTATCAACAAAAGTATGATAGTACACTACCGTACTTTTTGTTAATATAAAAACACTAAAATTTAATACTTAGTCGTCTAGGCGCCTCAGCATTGCTCTGAGGCCCCGTTGCACGCTTTTTGTGTTTTTTTTTTATTAAAAAACCTAGTTTCTTCTGGTCTCTATTATTTTTGCACGGTGATGATCCATTCTATAATTATAAAAAACATAATTTATACATCTAGTTCGCTTATTATTAGGATGTCAAAATTGGTCCGTTAATTATATTTTTTGTTTATTTTGAGCATGTCGTGGAAATCTTTTCCTTGAATATAATGACAAGATTTTTTTGTGTACCTAACATGAGAAATAATTATTTCCATCTATGTTGTGCCATGTCAGATAACTTCTCAATTTTATTATGTTTTTGTACGAATGTAACAAAAGAGTACATACTTTACACCGATGTTATAACTAAAGATAGTAGTATAAAATATTTTTAAAGAGTAATTTGTTATTGTAATCGATCGTCAAAAATATATTTTGATTAACAAAACGAGTTTTTAATATAATTGTAATATTTTGTAAATAGATTTTAATTTATGTGTTTTAGTTGTGTGGTTAGCTTTAATAGTTGTATCTTAGTTAAGAAAAAAAAATACATTTACTCCAAAAATGTGTATACCTGTCTAATATATTTTTACTCTTTACATCACTTACAGTTCAAAGTATGTTGTAACTACATAGAAATACTACGTATATAATTTTTTATAGATTTTCTCGCACTGTAGAAAATAATGTTCTCTAGGCTTGATGGTTTCCTGTACTTTCTTTTGTGGAAAAAAGCGCTATATTGTAATTATGTTTATTGTTTTTAACAACCTGTACATTATTTTTGTTAATAAGTCCCCATTTGTATAACAATAAAATATTTTCAAAAATATATAATCTTTTATTACGAACGATTTTGTATATTGTTTTCTGCCACGTTCGTTGTCCGTGCGATTGCTCGTTGAATTTTTGTTGCGCACGAGTGCATTATCCAACATGATGTTGATCAAACAAGTCCTTGAAGAAACAGGAAGAGATGATTGGCGAAGATAATCAAGTAAATGCGATCATACATGTGTCTTGCAGCTGGTTAGTAGGCATGTATGTAGTAGGGATTATGACAGCTAGTACTGAATCTGATAAGTAGGTAGGTAACTACAATATAATTTAAATTAAAAATTAGTTTATTTGTCAAAAAACATGGTTAACAGAATACCTATGTATTTCTTTTTTGACTAACCTAAAAATTACATTTCGTAAATTTGCATAATTTTTTTCTAAAAATTTATTTCTTTTGTGCCTAACCTTAAAATAACATTTCGTAAATTTGCATACCTAATTTTTTCCAAAAATTTATTTCTTTTCTGACTTACCTAAAAATTACATTTCGTAAATTTGCATATATTTTCTAAAAAATTACAAGCGTTTATGCTCCATGTGTTTTTTTATGAACGAAACTTTCAAAATTATATTTCTTTAGTAAATTTTTAGTACTTATATTTTTAATTTTTTTTATAGACGGAACCACAGAACACATGACGGAACCCCGACAAATAACATTTCTTCAGTAAATTTGCTTTGTTTTGGACTTTTGTTTTACATATATACATACATATACATACTCACGCCTAACTCCCAGAGGGGTAGGCAGAAACCAAAGATTTCCATCTGCTACGATCCAGACACCCCTCTGTCGCCTCTTCTACATAGTAATACGGTAATTATAGATGTTTTATGAGGCAATATTTGTAAAGTTTTGAACCTAGTTTAACTCAAAAGCTTTGGGTACAGTCTTCAAAATTCACAACCCTCCGCACCCCTCCACTTGACGTAACTCCCCCGGCGCCTCATCCTGAAATATGTTCACGGTTAATATTTGAAAGAAAACGATAAGAGTTTTGAGCAAATCGTCTAAGAAAAAAAATCCTTATTAAATTTGCTACAAATGAGGTCTGATCTTTTTTTTTTTGTTAGGACGAACCGTCTCCAAGTTATGACTAGTCACATTATGGAAAAACTTTTCGATAAGCGAAATTTACCATTTCAAGCAAAAATTTTGAATTTACCATGGGACCTACGAGAAAATCATTTTCTGAATTAACTGTCATATTATCATGTGCTACAAGAAATTTCTATAGGTATAATATTTCTCGAGTTGTAAGAAATTATTTAGGTAGGGAAAGTATTTATTTTAGTAAAATAGACAGAAAACTTATTCAAAAACATTTATTTAAAAAATAGACTAGACATTAAAAAAACACGAATCAAACTATCTTTTCCTCTAGCTCATGTTCTTCATGGTCTTTGGTTTTTAACCGACTTCAAAAAAGGAGGAGTTTCTCAATTCGACTGTATTTTTTTTATTTTTTATTGCTACAACTTAGAACTGAGGGGTAACTTTTTAGCTAATGTTAGCCTCTCCATCTTGAGATCCAGGTTCATGATGGGCAAGAGGAAGAGATAATTTGATTCGTGTTTTTTTAATGTCTAATCTATTTTTTAAATAAATGTTTTTGAAGTTTTCTGCCTCTTACTAAAATAAATATTTTCCCTATGAATGAAGCAATTTTTTGTAGCACATAATATGACTACATATAATGTTCCTTGATTATGCCGTGAGGTGAAACCGGTTGGAGTTGTAAATATAGTAATATTGTGTAACAGTACATGTGTTTTTATCAAGATGATGGAGACATAATTATGACAGTTAATTCGGTACTAGATGATTTTCTTGTAACTCCCATAGTTAATTCAAAATTGTTGCTTGAAATTGTAAATTTTGCATATCGTAAAGTTTTTTCGTAATGCGGCTGTTGATAACTTGATAACTTCGTCTTAGTCCTACAAGTAAAAAGATTGGACCTTATTTGTAGCAAATTTAATTAGAATTACTTCTGTCTTAGACGATTTTTTCGAAATTCTTAGATTTCTTTCAAAAATTAAAAAACCGTGACCAGGGAGATATTTAAGGGCGAAGGGGGGGGGGGGGGGTTACGTCAAATGGAAGGGTGCAGAGGCTTGCATATTTTAAAAACTATATCCAAAGCTGGGTATACACTAGGTTCAAAACTTTATAAATATTGCCATATGCCCCCATATATTGATTTCCAGAATGACTTAATATTTATAACTAGTAGTACATTAAAGCCGATTCTGAAGGCTTTAATTTTAGTTTTAGTGCTGTCAAAACTAAATTTTCTTCGATACGAAATAGTCCTTAAGAGTTAGGATTAGAAGCTAAATTTCTTTGGAAAATTTTAAAGCTTTGACAGCACTAAAATTAAAATTAAAGCCTTCAGAATTGGCTTTAATATCTGTGATTATAGGTATAAAAGCCGATTCTGAAGGCTTTTTAGCTTCTATCCTTGACACTAAAGGACTATTTTGCTATGAAGAAAATAAAACTATAATTAAAGCCTTCAGAATCGGCATTATAGTCCACTAGTCAAGTCATATTTTTAGGGTTCCGTAGCCAAAGAGCAAATCAGAGCCCTATTAATGTCCTCCGCTGTCCGTCAGTCTGTCTGTTTCTAGCTCTTGGACGGAATGAGATAGAAACCTGAATTTTGACATGTTATGTGAAAATGGAGTCGAAAAAAATTTGGGATGTTTATCTTAAAAAATAAAGGAATGGTGGACTATCGAAGGCCAAAGCAGTTATGAATTTAAAATTGCTGTATATTATGTACCAATGCTGTATTTAAACAACAAATACTAAAAACGCCGATTTATAATGTAGTTTTAGGGTTACGTCCCCGAATACTCAACCAACTTAATTTGGCGGTTTTTATGTCTGACAGACCCAAAGCGAGCATTCCTTAAAATTAAATAAATATCTAGTTTGAAATAATTGGTCATATGTATGGAACCCTTAAAGAGCGAGGCCCGACTCGCACTTGGCCCGTTTTTTTTTAATAATAATCGTCATTGTTATAGCTATGATTAAAAATACACATATATTATTCTATTGTGCTTTTACAATGTCTCGTGACGTAGTTACGTTAATTGTGATCTTAACCTTCTTTTTGAATATAACTAATTAACATAATTCATCAGATTGTCGTTATGGAATGCAAGGCGATGCAAAACTAATTAAAACTCTAGGTATTTTATTTATAAACAAAGCAAACTAAGGAATGTGAGTTGCTATTGAAAGAAACCAACAACAAAATTTGACAATGAAAATAAACTTTATTGTCACATGATTAAATCACAATCCAATAAAAAATATAAAGTGCTTTTATCTACCATCACAGTGTTTTCAACGGCCTGCGTCTCATACATGGCGAATTTCCTTATAACAAACATGCGTCTACGACTATTATTTACAAAAATAAAGCAATATATCACCTCGGTTTTAACTTTTTAAGTTCCAAATGATCCACGAGTCAAAGGGTACGGGTGAGCGCAGCGAATCAAGTAGTTTATTGACTTGTTCGTGGCATTGAATCTGAATGGTTGTTGGAGCTATTATATCATCAACCGGTGGCGTCCATCGCTCCAGTCAAAGCTTGCTGGATGACCAACTGTTGGGCATTCAATAACTTCTTCAGCTCTCTAATCTCTTGGGTGAGCTGCCGAACATTCTCCGAGGTCTCATCCAGCCTCGCCTGCAACCCACTCATTCCTGACGAGTAGCCGTACTCTTGGTATCCAGAATCATTATTATTCTCGTATTTTTTGAAGCATGAATATGCGCCAGTCGTTGATCCGTTTGAGGAAATCGTATGTCCATACTGCTTCCGCATTTTAGCGATGTCGTACGCCGCCATCATTATGTCTCTGGGTAATCGTTTCTCGCTCGGGTTCAAAGGTTTCACACTCAAAACAACTCTGTAAGCCTGGGGTGACACTAACGCTGAGGAATGGAGTATTTTTAGAAGGCATTTCGGGAGGTATCCGTTGAACAATGCGAGTTCCATGTAGGATATCAGTTTGGTTTGTCTAACGAGCTTTGAAAGTCCAGCTGTTTTCCTCAAGCCTTGAATATCGTGGACTGCGATACCGACAAGCAAGTTCATGAGGACTACAGTCACAAACATGAGGAATAAAACATAGGTGACTTGCGCGGAGAATTCTAACAGTACTGGCGGGTCATTGCCATCCGGTTCGTTCAGAAGCAAGTCTAAATTTAGCTCCCCAATCATCATTGTCAGAACAGTGATAAAGCCCATGAAAGGATTCGCAAAAGACGATGAGTCAGGGAATATCACGCAGAAACTTATGGTGAAGCCGATCAGTATGCAGGAATACGCCATCAGTAGCTTAGCGAATTCTTTTTGTACTTTCTGGTACATAGCCACGTAGGTGCCGAAGACTGGGAGCTGACCTATCATCAGCATCAAGTTTGTCCAGCCAGCCAACACGGCGAACGCCCCGACATGGTTCTGCCAGGTGTACGTGATGTTTGTGTAAATGTAGGATATTAGAAACACGCTGACAATCACGAACCATTCGATAATATTCTCAGATTGCATCAGATATTGCTTGACGGTAGAATAGCCAGCGATTCCGTACACTTTTCTGAATATCTCAAAAATCGTGATCCCCGCCAGAACCCACCACTGCATCTCTATTACGAATGGATTCTTCCGCAGCAAGTCCCCCAGTATCGACTGTTTCTGACAAAGCTCTTGCTCTTGTATAGTTTCTTCCATATCTTTGCTGCCATTGTAACAGTTGTGTGCGAGAGCTGTCAGCACATATAATGTAAGACATAGTACGAATATAAAACAAAGGAACAGCCTCGCGACGTAATACTTTCGAATTTTCTCCCATTTTATGTAAAGAAAAGCTGAACATAGCGGATGTAAGAGAACCTCCTTCTGGCCTTCATCCACGAATGTGTTTAGGTAGCTGATCTCACGAGGATAACAATGCTGAAGAATGTTTCGAAAGTCAAGTTCAAGTTCGACCTCTCGGTTGCTCGATTGAGAGTGGTGCAACGTAATGGCGCAATCTAATTTTCTCGTAATCATCGCGAGTGAGGCGGGCGTCTTGCGTGCGATCACATTCAGAGCTGAGTTTCCTTTTTTTGACCTCGTAGTGACGTCAGCTCCGTGGTAAATTAGCGTCTCCACACAAGTGGATAATCCATCCAGAGCTGCCAAATGAAGCGGCGTGAAGCCGTATTCATCTTTTTGGTTCACATTAGCACCCCAGCTTATGAGTGTCTCTATGATATCGCAGGCGCTATCCGACTTGCCAATAGCTGCATGGAGAGCAGTTCTCTTGTCAAAATCCATCGCATTTGGATCAGCTTTTCCTTTCCTCAGTAACGACTCGACGCATTCTAAACTGGCGGAACGAGCCGCCAGATGTAGAGCAGTAAACCCTCTGTGGTTCTTCAAACTCGCATCGGCTCCTTTTAAAAGGAGATAATCAACACACTCTGCAAAACCTCCATCAGCGGCTAAATGTAGAGCAGTCGATTCCCTGTCTCCGACTCTAGTTCTCACATTAGGATCAGCTCCAGGAGTCTCCAGCAATATCGTGAGACATTGCAACATCCCCAGATCAGCCGCAAGATGAATCGCATTGGTACCACCCGGTTCTATCAGATTCACGTCAACACCATGGGCTATAAATAACTTTAAACACTCCACAGAATTGGCTCTCACTGCACAGTGGAGCAAACCACCTTCACAGTTCACATATTTCACTGCAGCATGCACTGAAGCACCTTGGCTGATCAGCAGATTAGCCACTTGCACTGAATTTCCGAACGCAGCACAATGGAGCGGGGAGAAACATCTCGGCATATAATTAGGATCAGCGCCGTGAGATAACAGGAAATTAGCACACTCAATAGATCCACTGAACGCTGCTACATGCAAAGGTGACAATCCAAGGGTATCGAAGTAGAGCGGATCCGCTCCAGCCTCAATCAGTGGCGGCAGCAGCTGGACGAGTTTGAGAAAAGCGGCCCAAAACAGACACACATTCTTCTCCGCATCCAAAGCCGTCGCAAAGGTTTTAGCAGCTGCGTCAGTAGTGATGACTCCGCTTTCCAGGTCATCCAGCAGTCGTAGCCTCCCCCCGACTGCTCTCATCTGCTCATGCGCGCTTTGTCTCAGCGAGTCGGCACAGATGTGCGCAGTTATGTCCAGGGGCGGTTCCTCGAAGCTGTCGTACATGTTAGGGGCGCTCTCCGCCGGCGGTGACAGTCCAGCCAGGACGTACTCCAGGTGCCCCATGGAGGGGAAGGCCAGCTCAAGGCTCTCATCGTCGGGTTGAGGGTGGGCCTGGTTCTGGGCTCGTGGTGGCGAGCTGTGAACGCGTGCGACGCGCGGCCGCCGGTCCATGTTGGCGCGCGTTGTCGGCGGCAACGTGCGAGGCCGGTGGCTGACGTCATCGAGCTCCTCGGGGTCTGGAGAGCGGCGGCTGCGGAACCAGCGCGCGCTGGCGAGTAGCCTGCGAGACGCGGGCATGCGGGCGGCGGCTGAACGCGGTCTGCGCGGTCGCGGCCGCTCCCCGCTATTGTCCATCAATTGTCACAGAATTCGCGTCCGAGACGAATCAAGCGCACTTTTTATGTAGCTCCATCAAATCTCGGTAGGTACGCGTTACATGTAAAAAGTTTTTTTGTTTATTACCGTATTAATTTGATGACTCATGGTGGTATGGCTAAAGGCAGACAAATAGTTGATATCCGTCGTTATTCGCCGAGGTTCGTTCGTGTAGCTCTCAATTTACTCGGACATAATTGAATTCGCTTGAATTTGTTTTCTTCCTGTTGCAAGAAGATAATTCGCAGGTGATTTATCTATTGTTTTGATTGCACTTACTAAGAAATTGAAAACAAGGATAATGTTTACGTTGATGAATAAATAATAGATTCATAATTTTTTTGTTATCTATTAGTTTTTCATTATTATGATAGGCACCTACGATCATAATAATCTGATCTGAAAAAAATTCAACTGTACCTAATACTGGGCGTTAAGATAAAGTTCCGGAAGCCGGAAACTGGAAATTTTACTCGTCTATACGACCAACTTTTACTATCCTCGAATCGCGAAAAAAAAATCAGTTGTGTCATAGTAAAGTTACCATGACACAGCTACCCGACCAAAATTGTATGAAAGAACTGATTTTTGTTTCTCCATTTCTCGTATTTTTTTCACTAAAAGTTGTTAGTATGGACGAGTACTATCACCAGCTAGATTTGATAGCAATTACCTATTACCCATTACCTAATAAGCATGAGTCTTTTTTGTTTAGCCTTGGTTATGTGTGACAGACATACCTATACAGGAAGTACCTATTAAATGTCGAGCTCAAAAATTTAACCACATGCATGCTTTACTGAGCATACAGAATCAGATAAACTGTTGTTTTATGTTTTTTTTTTCATTATTTATTTATTTATTTATTCACAAACCTCTATCCTTACAGGCTAGCCTAATTCGATAGATATGTATATTTACAACCACAAATCTTACTTTCTACAACCTTTATAAGTATACAATTTCAATAATAATTTTACAAAAACAACCTCTTGTAGCACAGCACAAACAACGCTGTTCTCGTAAACTCATTCCGAGCAACATGGAATATATCCTCTATTTCCGAAATATACGGCGCTTGTGCCAGTAAGTTAGTTCGTGCGCGGGGCACCAGCAGCAGCGGCGGCCGGCGGCGGCGCTCCACGTACCCATCCGGCACGCACACACTCAGTATGCTCAGTAACACTGGATTTACAATCCTACCGACTAGTACTTTGTGCATATACGATACCAGAGCGAGGTCCCTCGTTATTCTGAGTTCATTGTGCCCTACCATTCCCAAAATTAAAATGGTAGGTTACATAAGTGGGTAAAACGAATATACCCCGTATTGCCGCAAATACAGATATCGCACGAATTTGTTTTGTATCAGCTCCAACGTGAGCCGATACTTTGCTTCATGCGGCGCCCATACCATAGCATTAGTTTCTAGTTGACTCCTGACCAGAGCGTTATACAGAGCTACAACAGCGCCAATGCGCGAAAAAACCCGCCCCTTACGGAGCATAAAACCAAGATTCCTATAAGCCTTCTTGCAGATGTTCTCAATATGCTCTCTATAGTTTAGGTTTGAAATCAATCTAACTCCCAGATCTTTGACCTCATTTACTCGCTGAATTTGCTTATCTCCTACTTTGCAATCGCCAGCGTTTCAAGCTCCCTATTCACACGTGGGGGTGAGCCTTATCGCCGTACTTCGGACAAAATACACGCTTTTTTACACGGTTTAGCTCACAGTGTTCTACTTCACTGTCACCAAGTGGTTAGTACACAAACACTATCCAAATTAAACTTATTGGTGCATGTTCGAGCACTAGTATTCAAACCCGGGTCTCGAGATTGAGAGTCTGGCGTTCTACCAGCTGAGCTGCCGCTGTTCTTGAACTTGAACTCTATAAAATCCAGGGCCATCCCGTCCATGTAGGTAGGCGAACTAGGCAACGGCCTAGGGCGCTCGATCTTGGGGGGCGGTTTGTTCGGGTCAGCGCTAATACACTTTCATTGAGTCACCGGCATTTAATGCTCCTTAACAATTTTAAAGGCTATGACGTCGCTATAGAAACTATACCAATAGGAAGCCTGTCATATATTTATTATAACGTTTAGAAACTGACGACGCCGTTTGTAAAACCAAGGTATTTTACTATTTGTCTGCAGCAGACACTCAAAAACTAATTCAAAGCTAGCAAAGATGCAAGCAAAAGCTAGTTTAATAAATAATTTTGAGTTTTAATTGTCTCGCTCAATTTAAAGGGGCGCCATTTAAATTATTCGCCTAGGGCGCCAAGTTGGCTTAGGCCGGCACGTCGCTGAAACTAGGTCATGTATGACTACGGAACCTAAAGTCATTCATTTAGATTGAGGTAAGTTTCCTGTTTCCTTATTACATACCTGCAGTCCGTTTATTTTTTTTTCGTAACACACCCAATGACCGAAAACTTTAACGTTTCAAACTTTTATAAAACAAACATTTTGTTCATTTGTATCTTAGAATATTCTAAGTATACTTACTGACATTAAAATATTAATTTGCATAAACTTTGTTAATGTTAATAACTTATTAGTGATATTAAAAGAGACGAAAAAAATTTAAACGGGCTGTATGTAATTGTAATAAGGAAAAAGGAAAATTATTTGGTTGTATATACTTTGAAGTTTGTACTCCTGAAGGGCAGAATTTTGTTGGACACGATATTTTTACTATCTTTATATTAAGGCGACACGTAAAAGTTTTAGCGTCCTGTTACTCCATATGCGAAAAAAACCTCAGTGCGAGTGGGACGGATTCGTGCAAAAGTAGCAAAAAGTCGGTTTTTTATTAATATAAAATGTACTAAGCTATTTTGTCAAAAAGATTTTTAAGGAGACTTTACAAGTACATAATATCCACATTTTGAATGCAATTTCACAATGAAATTAGTTAGTATTTCAGAATTACAGGAAAGAATAAAACAATTTAGAGGTCGGCATAACGGTTTGCATATAGTCAACAACAATCACACGTGAGTGTTCAAGCCGTATGTAATAATAATTTAATTTAGATGTCTTTTCGGAATTAAATTCTATCGAAAAAATTTCATCCAATCGCGTTTTCCTTCAGTGAGAATCTTAATCAATTAAGTACTCAACAAACATTTACCCAAACATGAAATACTTAGATGACGTTATAGTGGAGTAAATGGATTCGAAAAAAACCCATTTTTTTTTTTGGTATCAAAAACCTAACAAATAATTGTTCCTCAGTAAAAACTTAGGTACTTATTATTGAAGTTGCCAGGCGATGCTTTTCGTTGACACAGTCATTTTAATTAACTTTATAATCCGTCCGCCTGTTATAAATGCGAAAGTGTGTTTGGGGTTATTGGTTTGTCCTTCTTTCACGCAGCGACGGAGCAACGAATCGTCGATATTTTTTGCATATAATGGGTGGCGCAAAAGAAATGTCATCATTTGAATTGGCTGCCATTTTGTTATACTTAAATGAAAAAATAAGAGCGCTGTTTTTATAAAAAGTTTATCTGAAAATGTAAAATTTATGACATTAATTGGGAAAAATTATATCACTGAAATGGCCACCTCCCGAGTTGATGCATAATTGCGCTCGTTTTACAGCATTTTGAATTGTTGCTCACAAAACATCTGGGTATCTGGCACCAAATTGGCGATTTCTTCTTCAACGTTATCTTTCAAGACTTGCAAGGTTCGTGGAAAACGCGATTTTAAAAAGCCTCAAATGAAAAAGTCTGGTGCTGTTAGATCTGGCGATCTGGACGGCCAGTTCAAATCTCCAAAACGAGAGATCAAAATTTGTCATATAACCAGAAACAATAGTTCCACGTTCTTGAGGTGTGTATCGCTCCATGGCTTGTTGGCAACAAATTCTCTATATATCTACATTATAATTGTCAAAGCACAGTGACATTTGGCGCCATCTGCAAAAATGGCAGCCAATTCAAATTATGACATTACTTTTGCGCCACCTTGTGTTTATGGGCCGGAGAGTGACAATGCCCCCGACCCGCGGGGCAGGACTCGAGAGAAAAAAGGATTTTTTTAAGAAGAGAGGGCTTACAAGAACAAAAAACCACAAATTTGGCGATATGCGAAAAAAATACGGGTGTTTCTTTTCTGTGTATTTCATGAAATACACAGAAAATTTTAATAAATTTCTGGTATATGCATTTTGACTATATTATCTAGGGTTTTGAAATTGGAAAACATGTTTGGATATATTTTCCTTGATAGAAATAATTGTTGAAATGAGGTCTTCAAACACACTTTTTCTCCTCGTTTGACGAATAGGAACCACATACAAAACTCAAACAGATTTTATTTGGTGTGTTTCAACAATATCTAGATATTTGATATTTGAAATTTTGCTAGCTATTTTAGTTTTTTTAATAAAAATATAAAACCAACTTTTTTCCCTTTTGCCCTGAATCCGCCCCTCACGCACTGCGCGATTTTTCGCTTGGAGTGACAGTGACAAAAATAAAATTCGCATAGCCTCTTAATCCAATAACGTATATCTAAATATAACACTTCTTTGAGAGCGTCGCGAGCGGCCGGCGCTCGGCGTCCCCTAAAACCTTGCGCCTGTGTGCGCCGCACACCCTGCACCATAGCTAAAGCCGGCACTGGTTTCTTGCGGATGAACTGTTGACCACTCGTCTTGAAATATTAAACTGGCTTAACTTGTTTTGGAGGTGATGCGGAGTTTTTAAATGTCACGTTAGAGTTTTATTAATACTTATAAAATGCTCTATCTACAAAAAGAGATCAAGCCATGACTTTAAGTATTTTTTCAATGCAAGTGCTCGTAAAGGCCCACTTTTTATGCATCAAACCCGAACAGAAAGTCGATTATTTTGCCCTAGGGCTTTATTATTATTTATTTTTTTTTATTTATTTACAATGGTTGGCTAACCTGCAGCCTTTCCTGTGTACCATAAAATGTTATACTTTTTTTTCTCCACTGTTTAACGGCTCTGGATACAGTCCTTTTGAGCCAACCATAATTTAAAGTTCACAAGATTATATTTGTTTTATTTCCTCACACTATGCATTGAAAAACGTAGTATGATACACGGGCGTAAGAGCAATAAATTACTCGGTTACGTTTAAAACAAATTTATTCCTTTTCGCCCTTGTAACATAAACTACTATAATAATGTTCGCCAGAACTTCTAAAGCGCTCTTCGCTTATAATATTAATAACAAATATTATTCTAAATTTTGAATTTTTGGACATGCGGAGAGGATGAATGAAAGTAGAGTGACGATAGAAATTTATGGTGCGCAACTGGAAGGTACAGCTCGACCAGGCCGCCCTATAGAAGGACGTATGCTGACCAAATTGGCGAAATACTGAAGAAGGGCCATGTCAAATGTACCCGGAATAGAAGAGCTTGTATGACTAGATTGATGGATGTGGAAGAGGCGAAATATGCCGTGTGTTAGGATCGTAGCAGAAGGAAATCTGTAGTCTCTGCCTATCCCTATGGAAGACAGGCGTAAGTATATGTGTGTATGTATGTGAGTCACTGTGTCTGACCGCCTCTGTGGCCAATTGGTAGAACGCTCGTCTGCTTACCCAGAGGCTCAGTCGTCCAAGCCCAGCGGTCATGGGTTCAATCCCTGCTTCGGACATTAATTTGTGTTCAGTTTGCGTTCTTCGAAGGCGTATGACCACGCTAAATAAGCAACTCGATGTGTGTCGGTACAAATATCAACGGAAACGACATTGAAATAATGTTCATTTCAGCGTGCCTTGAAAAGTGGCTGTTACGACAACCACTGCGTCTCCGGCTAGCGCAAAATAGGAGAAAATAATACTTTTCACATGGACGACAAGAACGAAAAAAAAAATTGAACTTAAATTTTTTAGATCAAAAATTCCCTATAATTTGGTGAAATAATAATTAAAATCGCTTTAGGCGTTTGGCAGGAGTAAGAGAATTCTTGTGTTAATCATGTGAAACTTTCGATGACTTTCGATTTTTTTTGTCAAAACTTACAAGAGAAAAACAGTTTATGAAACTTAAAATTTATTTTTGACTCTATAATGCCTATCATATATTTTTATGAAAGTTTTTGGACCACCCGTGTGGGAGGAGTAGACCTTCAAAGACAGGTCCACATTCCAGTTGGCGTATTCCATCCATTTGTGACCGAAGTACAGCGATATGGCTCATGCACCATTTACATTTGGGCCGTTGGTAAAAAACTGGTGTACCAAGTGTGTACAGAGACTTGCATTTCACACTTCACACTAGGGAACACATCTGACACCCCTTAAGAGATTCATGTCGTGACGATATATGCTATTTCCCAGAAGAGTATAAAACAGCTAAACTGTATGAAGCTGGATTGTCAATGCGTTACATTCTACAATATGTACAATATCCACATTTTTCAACAAAAAGTAAAAATAGGATGACGAGAGAAGCGTGTATTATTAGTAGGTTTAAGTTGCGGAAGCCGGAAACTGGTGATAGTACTCGTCCATACGAACAACTTTTACTATGGAACCAACCCTCGAATCGCAAAAAAATCAGCTGTTCCATAGAAAAGTTACATAGCTACCCGACCAAAATGAACGAGACAACTGTTTTTTTTTTTTCAATTACTCATTGTTTTTCACGAAAAGTTGTTCGTATATGAAAATGAAATATATGAAAATATAAAACTTGCACGAATTTTTACAATAATGCGTAAAACAGTGGTCCCCACGCTAAGCCTAACTTGTCCTGCGGGGACCGTGACAATATGGTTATAGAAGATAATTTCGTTTTTCTAACATGCATTTAACAAATAATGAAACCTTAATTGTAACTTAAATAAAGTTATATTAAATTACAAAGTGTGATATATACAAGGTGACTTTTTGATCATCGTCCAAATTCATACTGGAGGCTTGATAAGTGATCAGTATCTTGGATCAGTAACAATTTTTGTGAAATTCGTAAAATGAAATTTCGGCTTCCCATAGAAATTCAGTTCCAGTCCCGAGTGAATCACTATGGGAAGCCGAAATTTCATTTTACGAATTTCACCAAAATTGTTATTGATGCATGATACTGATCACTTACCAAGCCACCAGTATGGATTTGGACGATGATCAAAAAGTCACCTTGTATATTATTCAGTAAGTTTACATAAAAGCATAAAGAAAAAGAAAAATATATAAAAAACTACTACGATTAGCTACAGAATCATACACGGAAATTATTATTCTAAGAGGTATAGCCACAGGTATTATTATTTTCTCGGTAGAGTCGTAATCCAGATTAAATACCCACTATATATACTTGAATTTACATATACTAGCTAGTATTATATTGTAGCTGATTCTGAAGGCTTTAATTTTAGTTTTAGTGCTGTCAAAACTAAATTTTTATCATTGCAAAATAATTCATAATTGCGAAGAACAGAGGCTAAATTACTTTGGAAAAATTTAAGTTTTGACAGCACTTGAACTAAAATTAAAGCCTTCAGAATCGGCTTTATTATCTGTGTTAACAGTAAACTTTAAACTTTCGCGATTTTCACACATTTTGAGTATTAGAATCGAGTCTTAATCGCGTAAAAATATACAACTTACCTCAGCAACCTGTATAAAATAAAATATGGAGCTGAGCGAAGCGGAAAGGAGCGAGGCAACTTGTGTAGTTTTTAACAAAATTTACAGTCCTACGTTTAATTTGACGCTGGTTTACAAAACCGCCAAACTGTCTTACAAAACCGCTATACGTCGTTGACCCGCTGCATTCAATAACGCAAACCGTTTATACAATCCTGCGTGTTATTTTATAAAACAGCAAAACATTGTTTAGCTGCTTTAGAAACATAAAACATAAACATGAAATATATTTATTGACCATAACAATGAATATCTGACTACTAAATAAGTGTAAACTGTAAGTAAGTAAGTCAGCTCATTCACAGAATTTAAGGTTATATTATGCAAGGTGAATTTGTGAACATCGTCCAAATTCATACTTGAGCCTTGGTAAGTGATCAACGTCATGAACCAATAACGATTTTTGTAAAATTCATAAAATGAAATTTCGACTCTCCATAGTAATTCACTCAGGACTGGGAGTAAATTACTATGGAAAGTCGAAATTTCATTGTACGAATTTCACAGTCATTGTTATCGATTCATGATGCTGATCACTTACCAAGCGTCCAGTATGAATTTGGACGATGATCAAAAAGTCACCTTGTATATCGCAACCTCAGATCCATTTTGACACAAACCTAAAACGTAATATGCGGGAAAACGCAATAAACTAGTTGAATCGCGACAATTTTGCCTTTAAATCAATATTATGACGAAACTACAAATTAGTTTTGGGATTTAATCACATCAATATTTGCGTTGTTTTTCATTTATTTAAACTTATGAAAATCATGAGTGTACTTTTTAACCGACTTCAAAAAGTTCTCGGTTCGCGGTTCTCAATTCGACTGTATGTTTTTTTTTTTTTTTTTGTGGCGTTGTTACTCCATAACTCTGTCATTTCTGAACCGATTTGAACAATTCTTTTTTTGTTTGAAAGAGTGTACTTTCAGGTTGGTCCCATTTTGGGTTTGGTCATGATCTAATGAAGGTCTTCAGAGATAGGCAGTGGAACTCCTCAGAAAATGAGAGCATACCTCTCGAAATTTAGGTAATCGCTTTGTACCTGGGTGCTGATTACAAGGTATTACTTGAAAATCGACATTCTTCCACCTGACCTTCGATCCTGGCTTCATCACCATATTCACCATAGAACTCCTCAACGGATCAGAGCACATAACTCGAGATTGCGGCAATCACTGCTTTAGGGTGCTAATTGAAGGGTATTACTTGGAGATTATCAGAATACCCACCTGACCTTCGATCCTGGCTTCATCACCATAGAACTCCTGAAGGGATGACAGCACATAACTTTGGATTGCGGCAATCAGTTTGTGTTAGGGTGCTCATTGCAGGGCATTGCTTGAAAATTGCCAGCGTACCACCTGACCTTTGATCTTGGCTTCATCACCGTAGAACTCTTCAACGGATGACAGCACATAACTCGGGATTGCGGTAATCATGTTGTGTTAGGGTGCTGATAGCAGGAAGCTACTCAAACATAGCCACTTATACTCACTTGAACTTCGTTTCATATTAACTCCACGTTTGCAAGAACTATACAATTTAACCCAGCAACACAAAAAAATGTGAAATAAAATAAACTTTTAACAAAAAAATAGCAACCGACTTCAATAGTAACAGCTATCATTCACTAAAAAGTTAATAATAATTCTATAAAGACCGATGGTACCGAAGCAACACCTTTGCTGACTTCTTTCTTCCTGAAACAATGTGTTATCTAGAAGTCGGCGTATTTCCTACGATATAGCAACATAAAAACCAATATAAGAGCGCCGACTTCTAGATAACACATTGTTTCAGGAAGAAAGAAGTCAGCAAAAGTATTGCTTCGGTACCATCGGTCTTTATAGAATTATTATTAACTTTTTAGTGAATGACTGCTGTTACTATTGAAGTCGGTTGCTATTTTTTTGTTAAAAGTTTTTTAAATATCTACATAACTGCCTCAGAAATATTGTCCATACCTATATATATAAATGACACAATGGAACTGAATTCCGAAACAAATTTTATTGGGTAAAGACACTAAAAACGTAATATAGTTGTGGAATGTACCCGTAAAGTAAAATAAATTATACTTGTATGATTGAAGAGTTCCGTAAAATATCTATGGCTTGCATCTATCAACAAAATAATGAAAGAATATAAAATAAAATTATTTTTCGGCTACGAATAATCAACAAGTTGAGATCAGTATATTATAATAAACAAACAATAAAAAACGAACCTACTCGTACATCACAAAACTTTAACCACAAAAACCTAACTTTTTTTCTGCATAAAGTAAATATACGAAACATGAGTACGTAGAAAACAGTATATAAAGCTATTACTTATACATAAATTGTAATATACTAAATTTGGCAAATGTTTTTGTAGTAATCGGCATAATAGTTCGGGATTATGTGTTTATTCACCAATTCTAATAAAGAAGAAACTTCACTCCAACCGAAGAAATATCTCTGACAAAAGCCTATGATAACAAAATACCACTCAGTTCAAACAAACAAAAAAACCGGCCAAGTGCGAGTCAGACTCGCGTACCTAGGGTTCCGTATTGTGGATGATAAATTTAATTTTGTTAAATTTTGTTTTTTCGTAAATTTTTTAACCGCTTTATTTTTCCTGTAACATTTACGTAAACACAAATTACCATGATTTTTATCCTATTTTTCGGTCCACCTGTTTTGTAGATAAGGGGGACATAAATTTTTTGTGATTTTTCAAGGATTTCTCGAAATAGATGCAATTAAATAAAGCCAAACTACATATTTTTAAAATCAACTTTTTAATACCTACAATTTGATACCCATATTGTATTTTTATAAAATATTTTTCTCATTAATTTTACTTCTTTTTTTATATTTCTCATTTGTGCTCAATTATTTTTAAATCACTTTAGTTTTCCTGTAATTGGCCAGTTATTATCAACAATCGACATATTTTTCATATTTTTCGGTCTACCAGTTTCGGAGACATACATATTTTTATGGTTTTTTAAAGATTTCTCGAAATCAGTGTCAGTAAATATAGTATAAGTATATATTTTTACAATTATATTTTTAATATGCACAATTTGATACCCATATTGTATTCTTAGGATAATATTTTTATTTTTCTTACTTTTGTTTTCGAAATATATTGAACAATTTTAAATTTTCATATTTTTTTTACACTTTGGTATGTGGGCAAATTAATTCTTTTTTTGTACCAAATTTCATGTCTTTATCTTTAACGGCGCTAAAGTTATGAGGCTGTGACATACGGACGGACGGACAACGGAGTCTCACCATCGAAGAATCTAAGGAATCAAATTACATCAAATATTTAAAAAAGATTTAAGACATTTTGGCAATAAAAAAAAAAAGTTTTTTTGAGTTGTGTCAAAATCGATCTGAGGGTGTGATATACTCAGCCCGCGGGCTAAGTTTGTTGCGGGCTGAGTTGCCCCTGAAGTCTTTCTTATAGCCAAAATATACAAAAATGTTGCAATACATTATTTTATCCTCCATTAAAACACAATAAGTAATTAATTACATAACAAATATAAAATATATAGACCTAAAATCAAAACTAAATAATCCTATAAATTCGACTGATGACGGCCCCATACCGAGGGCCGAAATATATCGAGTTATAATTTTTTTAATTGTTTTAATAATAGTACTAATCAAAAACCTATAAATACTGAAAACTTAAACTAAAGACCTAAAAATAAATATGTTATAAATTAAACTAAATAAAAAATTTGTCAAGGTCGCTGTCATCGTGCGGGAGAGTACCCAGCAGGTTGGCAGTGTTACCTTGTTGTATGGCTATAGCCAGACTGGGGCGTTTCGACAAATCTTAATATAAAAAATGTGCAATCGGTCTCCACGGTCCGAGTGTTTCGACGCCGCGCCAAAGGGCGCAAATATACAAGTCCGTACCCAGGTCTTAGAATATTATTCTAAGACCCAGGGCTACATATCTGCGCCGCTTCTTTATTTCAGCTCCCTCCGCCGCGAACCCGCCTTGGAGCTGGTCACCAGTAAGTGGGATGAGGCCAGTGTATCAACACAAGTCGCATTTCCATGGCATCAAAGTCATTCTGTTGAGCCTATTTTACACATAATTTTTAAATTAAAAGTAAAGGTTAATATTTTAGCTGTATCATTTGAGAACAAGAATAAATAAGTAAATTGTGTAAAATTTCATTGTTTGCACTTTTCATAGGCTTCATAAAAAAGTTAAGATTCAACTTTCTAACAATAAGTATTTTTGATCAAGATAGCCGACCAGTTTCAGCAGATTCAGACTGCTTTCTTCTGGGCGAGTGAAGACGCTTCTGCTGAAACTGGTCGGCTAGCCGATCAAAAATACTTATTGAGGTGAGCCGTTTTGCAATAATTATGTTTTATCCTTAAGTTTCGTTCAATTCGATAGTTAAACATTAAGAATGTGCATATTTCTACGAGAGCGAATTGAAAGCCACTTGAGTTTTCATCTGTACCCTGTAACATGATCACAGGTATAACCGGTCGGCCATAGCTTCAGGCTTCTGGCGGCGCTTCTTGCTGCGCTTCTAGGCGGTTTTTGCGACGGGCTTTGCCTTGCCACGACACCCGTCGGCGCCTTCCACCGCATCGGATGTATAGCGCGCTCGCTCGCTCAAAGCGCTCGACACTAGGTTCTTCCTATGCGCACGATCACTGGCGCGGCTCCCCGCCTCCCCGCACACCGCCGTCGAGAGAGCGCAAGTTACTCGAAGCCAGACAAGACGCGCGAGATGCGACCCATGGCTGGCTCTATACAACTTCATACATTTGTTCTCTCCGCCGGCGCCGTCGCAAGAAGAACCGCTTGGCGCGCCTCTCGAAGCCTGAAGCTATGGCCGAGGGGTAAGTAATCATTCGCCCAGTACCGCGCGACTTCCGTAAATTATGCGGAAGTCCCTACTCCCTGGGTAGACTGATTGACGCTTCGTCTGCTTTCTGTCTCCCACTTTCTGTTCTGACAAACGCGTTCATCCTAGGTTTCTCTCATTGACGCTTCGATAGAGCTGATAGAGTGGACAAAGAAAGGCTGATGGATGGATCAGACGAAGTACAGTGGCCGAGCGTAGCCCCATCATTTACAAGTACAGTGGCCGAGCGTAGCCCCATCATTTACAAGTACAGTGGCCGAGCGTAGCCCCATCATTTACAAGTACAGTGGCCGAGCGTAGCCCCATCATTTACAAGTACAGTGGCCGAGCGTAGCCCCATAATTTACAAGTACAGTGGCCGAGCGTAGCCCCATCATTTACAAGTACAGTGGCCGAGCGTAGCCCCATCATTTACAAGTACAGTGGCCGAGCGTAGCCCCATCATTTACAAGTACAGTGGCCGAGCGTAGCCCCATCATTTACAAGAATACCCCACTGTGACCAAAACCGAAATAACTTTTATATTTTACGGATTCCAACGTCCACGCACATAATTCTCCATGGTCACATGCTTATTCATGATTTTCTAAACCAACTGTGTAAATAAAATTCATTAATCTCACCTTATCAAATGCTGATTAAATTCCGACGCAAAGAATTCCATTTCAACAGCGATGGTTTATTTTACAATTTACTTAGCTGTATTCAAGCTATAATTACATCATGATCACAACAGTCTGTAACATTCACTAGCATCTACTTGGCTGAACGTCAACTACCCATGGCTTTAACATCACTATGCGCTTTTTATTAGGCGTCCTGGGAAGAGTTTGCCTAATCACAACACTTGGCGGCTAATTTGTAATCGCAGACGCGCTGCTTGTCGATGTTTGGCGGTTCGGGTTCGTCTGAAGGGCAAACGGGAGTCCGACTCGCGTACAAAGGGTTACATAATACGGGTACGGAACCCTAAAAAGAGTGTGGTAAATAACAACAATATAGATGCAAAATTTTTCTTGTAATCTTTACGTAATTACCATGATTTTTTTCATATTCTTCGGTCCTCTTGTTTCGGAGATAAGGGGGGGGGGAACATAATAACGTTAAAATGTGCTACTTTTTCGAGGTTTGTTTGTATGGACACGCTTGTAAGTATTTCGATTTTTTTTATTTGACGTGTTAGATGCCATTAGGGTTGCCAACTTTTTTTAAAAGAAATAAAGTATATCTGATTTCAGGGAAGGTAAATAAAAAGTACGGTCCTTTAGAAAACAGTATCCTTTATTCAAGGAAGTTCAAAGATTTTTTTTAAATATCAAGGCTGCGGACGGTAGGAGCTAGAAAGGCCAGACTCCATACTAACATCCTCAAATCCTTTTGTGAAACTGTATTTTTGGTGCTCTTTGCATAAACACAAACTCACAACGCGCACAAGTCATACATTTTCCCTCGGATTTCTTTACGGCAGTGTTTTTGTTTTCAGTTTACGTCTAACTTTAAGAAAAGATTGAAATAAAGTATTTTCACGTACTTTATTGGTATTCAAAAGTATAAAGTACAGGGACCCAAAATAACGTAAAATACTTTATTTTAAAGTACAGTTGGCAACCCTAGATGCCATAGCAAAACGGATTCTGTGCAAATTTCAACTCACTACCCATAACGGCTGAAGCTGCAGGTGCAGACCCCTATGACAGACAGACAGCGGAGTTCCTATTTGGCACACTTCGGTTACGGAATCCTAAAATGTCAGCCAAAACGACTCCCATAAGATTCTTTTTATGGTGGACCTATAAAAACTGTGCATCCAAATGCTTATGTACATTTACAGAATACCTACATATAATGCTTATGTACATTTACAGAATACCTACATATAATGCATATGTGTTCTGATTTCCGCGTAAAACTATTCAACCAAATCCGTAGTCCGTAACTGTCCAGTGGAGTTTGAATGGATTTGAAGGCCGTGAAGAACCCGAGGATAATGTGGCAATTTACAATGTCATATACGTCATATGTGCACATAAAGCCGTGGAGGTCGCTTCCTAATCGGTTTAAGTTTGGTCGTTACTGGTATCCGGATGGAAATTAATTTGTTTTGTGGAACGGGCATTTCCGATCTTTTCATGTACCTTAATAAAATTCATGGGAATTTCATGTTGCGGGATACGCTTCAAAAGATTGTTTTGATAACTTCATTGTATTTTTTGACCCACTATGTGACCTAGTTTATTTATTATTTATTTATTTATTTCTGTTGATTCTTGAAACAAACGGTCGTTACAGAAATTTTATAAATTACTTATATTCTAATTGACCTATAGTTCCAATTTTTAAATTATTAAAATTTTTAATAAATTGTTACAAATTTTAAATAATTAAAAATTATTAAAAAATACCTACCTACGTACAAACGTATAAACGTACCTACTAATTTACGTATAAGTTCGAGATGGTAAGTACTTACAAATAATGTTTGATATTCTATTGCCCTCATGTATCAGGTGGGACTTCTTTTCCCTATTAGTTAGGCGTGACTTCTTGTCCATATGAATGTTGTACTTTGGCGTGACTTCTTGACCGTATGAATGTTATACTTTGGCGTGACTTCTTGTCCGTATGAATATTATACTTTGGTGGGACTTCTTGACCGTATGAATGTTATACTTTGGCGTGACTTCTTGTCCATATGAATTTTATACTTTGGCGTGACTTCTTGTCCGTATGAATATTATACTTTGGTGGGACTTCTTGACCGTATGAATGTTATACTTTGGTGGGACTTCTTGACCGTATGAATGTTATACTTTGGCGTGACTTCTTGTCCATATGAATTTTATACTTTGGCGTGACTTCTTGTCCGTATGAATATTATACTTTGGTGGGACTTCTTGACCGTATGAATGTTATACTTTGGCGTGACTTCTTGTCCATATGAATTTTATACTTTGGCGTGACTTCTTGTCCGTATGAATATTATACTTTGGTGGGACTTCTTGACCGTATGAATGTTATACTTTGGCGTGACTTCTTGTCCATATGAATTTTATACTTTGGCGTGACTTCTTGTCCGTATGAATATTATACTTTGGTGGGACTTCTTGACCGTATGAATGTTATACTTTGGCGTGACTTCTTGTCCATATGAATGTTATACTTTGGCGTGACTTCTTGTCCATATGAATGTTATACTTTGGCGTGACTTCTTGTCCATATGAATTTTATACTTTGGCGTGACTTCTTGTCCGTATGAATGGTATTTTTTGGCGTGACTTCTTGTCCATGTGAATTTTATACTTTGGCGTGCCTTCTTGTCCGTATGAATGTTATACTTTGGTGGGACTTCTTGTCCGTATGAATGTTATACTTTGGCGTGACTTCTTGTCCATATGAATCTTATACTTTGGCGTGACTTCTTGTCCATATGAATGTTATACTTTGGCGTGACTTCTTGTCCATATGAATCTTATACTTTGGCATGACTTCTTGTCCGTATGAATGTTATACTTTGGCGTGACTTCTTGTCCGTATGAATGTTATACTTTGGCGTGACTTCTTGTCCGTATGAATGTTATAATTTGGCGTGCCTTCTTGTCCGTATGAATGTTATACTTTGGCGTGACTTCTTGTCCGTATGAATGTTATACTTTGGCGTGACTTCTTGTCCGTATGAATGTTATACTTTGGCGTGACTTCTTGTCCATATCAATGTTATACTTTGGCGTGACTTCTTGTCCATATGAATGTTATACTTTGGCGTGACTTCTGGTCCGTATGAATGTTATACTTTGGCGTGACTTCTTGTCCGTATGAATGTTATACTTTGGCGTGACTTCTTGTCCATATGAATGTTATACTTTGGCGTGACTTCTTGTCCATATGAATGTTATACTTTGGCGTGACTTCTTGTCCGTATGAATGTTATACTTTGGCGTGACTTCTTGTCCGTATGAATGTTATACTTTGGCGTGACTTCTTGTCCATATGAATGTTATACTTTGGCGTGACTTCTTGTCCGTATGAATGGTATACTTTGGCGTGACTTCTTGTCCGTATGAATGTTATACTTTGGCGTGACTTCTTGTCCATATGAATGTTATACTTTGGCGTGACTTCTTGTCCGTATGAATGGTATACTTTGGCGTGACTTCTTGTTGAATGATCTCCATCTTTCTTTCTGCCTCCCCTCTTAACTATCCCAGTCCTCCGTAATGCCTTTTCTTTCTGTGTTATATTATGGACTTACCTGGCAAGTTCTTTTTGTTCTGGTGTCATTACCAACCACTGCTCCCATAGTCTTGTGTACCGGCACAAGAACTTATTCTATTTTGTTCTTTATTTTCTGCACCACTTTTCTAATTTTATTCTGCCAAACACGTGTTTCATTTCTGACGCCATTATTATCCACCATTTTTTTTTACCAAGCCAACAAGCAGGTTTGTACTAGAAAAGCCGCAGTCGTCCGTTTGCTACTAAAACCAGATGGCGCTACTTGTATATTACATCGCGATATAGTTTGATCTTTTTCAAAATACATAACGAAATATGTATAGTTTGATGTCATAGATTAATCATTTCAATATTATTGGGTATTTTTGGAAGGATTTCTCCATTAAGAGGATCCTGCTGCCAAATTTAGAGACGGTTATCAAAATCAAGGTTCCGTAGTACCTGGAAGGTACAAAAGGAACTTTTATGGTGACATTCCGTTGTCCGTCCGTAACTTTACCACTGTTAATTTGAAATTTAAGATTGTTCAAAATATTTCCAAAACAAAAGTGAGAAAAATTAAAACTATTATCCTAAAAATACAATATGGGGATAAAACTTTAGATAATAAAAAGGTGATTGTAAAAATCATTGACCTATGGTAAAGATATATACTTTTACTAAATTTACTGGCACTGTTTTCGAGAAATCTTTAAAAAAACACAAAAATATGCATGTTGTTATCCCTTATCTCCAAAATTATTGGACCGAAAAATATGAAAAAATGACGATTGTAGATCATGACTGATCAATTACAAGAAAACTATAACAATAAAAAAAAACGGCCAAGTGCGTGTCGGGACACGCGCAGTGTAGGGTTTCGTAGTTGCCCTGCAGAATATGCGGACTTATTCTCCAAGTACATTTTATAAGTTTGTTGACTAATACAGATCGTGCCAAACTTCTAGTACGCTCGGAAGTTGCTCTTCCCAAGAACGTCCCATACATTTCGTTCCTGCTGACGCGAATCACCGTGTTTAGAGGGTACTGAAAGTTTGGCGCGATCTGTACTCGTTAAGTTGTAAAGCCTACTAAGCTGTTACAGTTTTCCTTTTAATTTCGTTATGTATACTACTGCCGTGATTTTTTTCACGTCTCCAAATACAACCGTTTCGCTGGCAGGGAGGGGGGACACTTGACTCTAACAAAAGTTAATACTTTTAAGCTTAATATTTCGCAAAAAAAAAGCCCTGGATCAAAAAATTGTTCTCTCACACCCCCAATATTTTTAAATTACCTATCCAACGACTCCCCACACTAGGGGATAGTCGAGAAAAATAATCATCCCCACTTTACGTGCACGAGAGGTACCCTAAAAAAAAATATTTTTCTAAATTCTACTGTACCACCTTATCGGCGTGATAAATACGTATACCCATGCCAAATTACAGCTTTCTAGTACTAATGGTCTCTAAGCTAAGCCGCAGACAGACATACAGACAGACAGACAGACAGACAGACGGACGTGGCGAAACTCTAAGCTAAGGTTCCTTGTTGTTGACTACGGAACCCTAAAAATGACGCAAATTCTCTAAATATAATATAAATAAAAAAAAACTTTTAGAAATAAAGCTATGAGAATTCATTTGAGTAGGTCTTTTATTTAGAAGCTCCTTGCTTCGACAAGCTCCATGAACTCCAGAAATTAAAATTATGCAAAGTCACTCTTCTTTCCGCGGTAGATGCACTTTTACCATCCCCCCTAACACCTATCTCAAGGGCGTTACCTCATGTCAATCGGGCTAGATCAGCTCAGAACAACCCAAAGGACGCCAAGCGGCGTCTTCCTACACAAAGTCGCAAGGGGTTCTATTTAACCAAGGGGTAGACTATGTACTAAAGTCCCGTTAGTCATCCTTCGGGTTCGGAACCATAAAATACTTTTGACAAAGTACCTACTAGACCGCAGTCGTTCGTTTGCTACTAAAAAACTAGATGGCGCTACTAGCGTATTGCATCGCGATATCGTTTAATCTTCTTCAAAAATACATACATAAAAACATGTAGGTTAGTAGCGTGGCGGTATATGTTCTGCAGATCATTTTTGAGGGGTTCCTCCATTATGAGGATCCTGATGTAAGATTCAGAGATGGTACAGTGCGAGCCAATCTTTTAGTCGCCTCTGAAGATAGACGCAAGAGGCGACGCAATAGCGGTTTAACGGTGTCAGGGGGACGTTACAGGAGCGAGGGCGCGGAGCACACCCGCCTGCGTGCCACACCACACTTGACCACACCCCCCGCTCGCCATTAGCAGATGTCAACACTATGCGTTCGTCGTTATTCTCTGGCGTTAGTGTTACGTCCGTGCTACGTCCGTACACTACACACGCGCGCGTTGCATGAAAAGTACGTTCGTGGAAAAAATTCTATGATTATCTGTTTGTGTTGCCTTTATTTGTTGTTTTGTTAATTTTGTTTGTTAAAGTTCATTGTTGTTGTTATACCTCGCGGTCGTTATAGCGTTTTAAGGCGACAATGTAGGAAAATGGTGTTTATATTAACTTGTCTCGGTTTCACTCGGGTCGATTTTTGAACGATGCAGGGTAAAATTCGCATCGCTCCGAGTGATAATCACACGTTTCGAAACGTACCCTTATACAGGAAACGACGAAACAAAATGTCAAGTTGACATTTCATGATTTCAGAATTTTTTCATGCGCGCGCCAAGCGAAACGTAAACAAAACAAACTTTTTAAATCGATCAATAGCACGAAGAGATAGGAAAATCTAGATTCAGGTCTCATCTCTTTCAGCTGTGCGGTCGGTCTAGGTTTCGCTAGTACTCTGCGCGTGTACCTAAAGTGTTTTATCGATCTCTGTGATCGCTAGTTCATGATCAGCGCCAGAAACGTCCGGCATTCCAATGCAGGGCAGTTTCAAGATACAACTCATAAACATGGGGACTCGGGCGGCGGCATGTAAGCTACATTTTCACATTAAAACCCATACCGGAGCTTTCTGTACAGCAGCCGTCAGCGGTGATTGCTTTAACTTGCATGATAACGCCTTTATTTTTCAGAGGTATTCGAGGCAACTTCATTGCGTAGTGCTTTTTGTGTTCCCCTAAATGCAGCAGCGGCAGGCCACAGAGCCGGGCCTCGCTGTGCCTCACATGCAGCTCATAATGGAGCCGATATTGAACCTCAAAGGTGAGCTGGTGGTGGGTGTAGTCCCGTCTTCTCTGTCGCACCATCACGGCTCATGCCTTGCTCTGTCTTCCTCACACTCAATAGTTGTCTAGAGACAGGTTGAAGACTGACACTCAGCTGGTCTCTAAGGTCCTTGTCTCTCGCTCTACTCCTGAACGTGGTTTCTGTCGTTTAGCTGTTTGTCTGTTGCCCTCTGCACCTGATCTCTTGTCTATATGTGTAGTTGTTGAGGTGTGCATCTTCAGTGTGACTTGCCAGAGTTAATTGTTTCCTGGTGTGTGTCTTGTTTCTCCCTCGGCTGATGATGATTTGTATTGGATGATGTTCTGGAATCTAAAACTTGGAACAAATGGTGCTGTTATCCTGTATAATTATTTACTTGCTCTATTCCCTTGTCTAATGACCTTTAGGTGTTATGTAAGTGCCTTGCCCTTTTCAATAAATTGTGTCTGATGGAATTGGATGAGTTTAAGCTGTGTTAGACAATGATATTGCATTTGAAGAGAAGAAAATTTATATTATTGTTTACTTTTATAATGGTTTTTTGTTTGTTTCTTTGATGTAAACACAATTTTACTACTAAGCTCTTGACTGTGGTGTTTTCTATCAAACTTTTATTCCACTGCATCTTTCTGTCATTTCCAATGCAATTTTTCTTACAATCTAATCACATGCCAACAGTTGCAAATGGAAATGTTACTACAAATTCGAAGCATGATTGTTCAAATGTTCATGCATCAATTGAAACCCATGCCATACATGTGAAAGCATGACTAATGTTCTTCTTTAAGATTTCTTCATGCCGAACCATATCTTTCAAACCGTTTAAAGTTTTTGGCGAGATTGCAGTGTAGGCATACTTACTAATACGGTTATTGTAGTTACAGCAAAGATCCGCAGCCTCTACGATTGTCAGCTGCGGCTGATGCACAACATCCAGCCTCTACCGAATGGCACTGACATTGCCAACACTGTCAAGTACTTCTCACAGACTCTGCTTAGTAAGTAAACTGTTACATATAAGTTTGTATAATCTCAGCGCAACTCTGCAACGCTATGATAAGTTATGTTCAAGTGTACCATTTTCACAGCCAAATTTACTTTATAATTAACAAAATATGAAAAAAAAAACCTGGGCTGCTCTTATAGCAGCAAATTTAAGGCCAGTATTAAGTAAATTTAAGGATTCACTCACAGCAAAGGTTTGTTGAATTAACTGAGTTGCTAGACCATTCCCAAATAGAATGACATGAAATAAATTACTTAATCTCTTGAGTTCTCATTATTACTAAAACAATAGTTACTAACCCTTGTAATTGTTATTATCGCTTAAAGAATAACAAAACAAATAGATAGCAGTCCAGATTGTGGATCAGATTCATTTTACACCAGACAAATTCAATAATAGGGCTAGAATGTGGCTTAAATCCATTTTATTTATGAAGTTAAATAGGTTCAACAATCCTCGGCAGGTGTCCTGAAGGATGTGCCAAACTCCCCGCTAGAGCTACTCCGGGACCCCTCCAATGACCACACCCGAATGGCTCTCTACCCCAACCTGGACTACAAGGGTCTCTTCAACGCCATCTCGCAGCTCGTTGACTCTGCTCCTCATATACAGTATGGAGTCCAAGGTATGGATTACTTGGATCCAGAATAAAATATTTTTTTATGAAGTAAAGATGTTGAAGCGCTTATTTGTTTGGGCCGAGTTTGGACTGTGAAATGCAAGTACAAACAGTCCACACTCCTACACCCACGTTTCACTGACGATTATTACGACCCAGCATGATGGATATCAAGCCCTCTCGCCGTACTTCGGGTACAAAATATGATGATTAGACTTATTACAAATAAAATTAGACTAATTGCAAATGAAGTAGGACTAATTACAAATTAAGTAAGACTAATTAAAAATTAAGTAAGAATAATCACAAATAAAGTTAACATAGTACAACTATTAACAAATGAAGATAGGCCAAAAACAATAGTATATTACGATACGAGAGCGATGAAACGTTTTCTGACGAGTGTGAGTTTGCGGCACGAGCCGAAGGCGAGCGAAGTGCGAGCGAAGTGCTGCAATCACACGAGTCGAGAAAAAGTTTCTCGCACGAGTTTCGTATAATTTTTTATAGCACAAGTGCGGAAAATGCCGACTTTACGCATGCGTAAAGCGGTCATTTTACGCACAGTGTGCTATAAATTAAGTTAATGTTCATTAACAACTAATGTACGAAGATCCAAACCAGTTCAACTACCAGCATGTTTGTTGCAGCATTCGGCCAAGCGGTCCTGCAATGCCTTGGCTGCCTCCTTCCATTCCTCGAGTATGATATGATAGATAACCTGCCATATTTAGTGGCGTACTGCGGAGCGGTCTTCCCCTCGTCTCTACACCAGGAGATACTCAACTTGCTGTGCTATTACATTCTGCCATTTACTATCAGTGAGTTGGCTTTATCCTTGCTGTATGATATGACCATCAATATAATCTTATTGTATCGTTAGTCGCCAACCTGGGGTCCAACTTCAACATTTATCACTATTCATTCAAATGTTTCATGATTGGCTAGAAATTACATCACACATAATTTTTAGGCATTCACGATGCCTTTGAAAGCGACAGCGATAGCTATTGAAGATAGACAATAAGGCCACCGGAGTTGGTCAGGCCTCTGACATGGCTTAACGACCACTATCAATTGACATCAGACGGGACCAACAGCTGTCCGTGCGTTCCGAGGCACAGAGGGACCCAGATGCAAATTGCCACTAATGGTCACCCATCCAAAGACTGACCAGGCCAAGTGTTGCTTAAGGCGCTACGGAAAAAAAATCTTCACTTTTAGAACTTGCATACCTACTTCAGTAAATAATATATTATTTTGATAAAATTGCATATTATTTTTGGAATCTTTTTCTAGGGATCTGTTGAACAGAAACATGATTGGAGAAATTCGGCACGATACAAATATTTATTGAAATGAGGTCTTTTTCAACACCAATTCTCCTGGTTTGACAATTTGGAATGACATATGGACTGCATTTATATTTTATTAGATGGGTTTTAACAGTATCTAGGACCTGCCCCCTATTCTGTAACTTAGGTTGCCAACTGGACAGGGTGCCTATCGTCAAGAACATTGATAAAAACTGAACTTTCAAATTTGCCTTTAGACGGTATTGAACTATTTACGAACTGTGACGACACTTCAAATGCGAACATATCTTTAGACAATCGAAATTCTATAGTATATCTATGTTTTTGATGATAGGCACCCAGTCCAGTTGGCAACTAGAGATACATAATAGACTCTCTGGTTAAACGAAATTTTGATAGCAAATTTTCCACGAATCCGTCCCTCTCGCACTGAGGGTTTTCTCGCATATGAAGTAACAGGGACGCTAAAACTTTTACATATTGCCTTAAGCGCCGATCGTAACTGATTATACGTCCGCACGCTGCTAACGGCAGGGTTGGATTTCGTAGCATAATTATACTATTCGTACCATATTTTCATGACATGTAGTATGTAGTATTGTAATGGAACTATACTACGTAGAAATAACATAGTCTTATCTTCAGGCCAACCGACTTGTTTTATTGGTTGAGACGTTTTGCTTTTTAACATTTACCCTACAATATAGGGAATTTCTGTGCGTTATGAATAATTTTAGTAATTTCTTTTTTAATATTTCACTAACTAAAATGCTATTTTATTCCAATTCAAAACAAAAATCAACGAAAAATGAAACGTAGTATAATTTTAGCCAAGTAATTTCCATAGACAATAATTTTCAGAGGGCCTGAATCCAACCCTGCCTACCGGCCCCTTCATCGATATTATGGTCTTAGATGACCCACAAAATGTACAAAAATCTTGTATCAGGTTTGCTAATGCAATCGCAACCAGCCACCTATCAAAAAGAGTAAAGTGTTTATTGTTGTGTATCAAATTTCAACTTTATCACAATAAGTTAGGATTGAAAACCCATGAATATGAGCCCATGAAAACTGGCGCAAACTGCTGTGTTTAGAATGGCGTCCGCTCCTATGGCGCGCTCTGTCCAAAGACATTGTATAGATAACTAGACCGCACTGTCCAATGTTTGTTTAACTAAATTATATTTTAATGTCTGGGCAATTCCGTATGTGACTGATTGTACATTTGACACAATTTTCGTCTTATATTGCCTTATATTTCGGATACTATGTATTCGAATAATATGTTTACAAATAAGATTTTAGCATGGTTTTATAGTTGATTCCCCAATTATCTCTCAGTAGTAAAATGTGCACAAATAAACTCGTTCGATATTCATTTTATAAAATGTAAATGTGACTGACACTACATGCAAAAGGAAGTCGCTTTCGAGAGTGTTTTTCAACTATAAAAATATTGGAAAATGTTTAAATAAAAAACCTAAGCTTTTTAGAAAATTTGTTATTAGAAAAATCAATCAACCAATTCTTCAAGTCCGTTTTCGGTCACAGTGACTGTCACTGCTGAGATCGGCGCTGGTGAGCCCTCACGTGGCTGACGTAGCCGATTTTTGCAGTGAACGTCTGACCACATTCACTCCCGTCAGCACCCCTCCAACTATATTATAATTCATGGCCACTGGTGGTCGGGCCTTAAGCTGGTCTCGTTTTTTGTCGAGCTCAGCGCGTCTAATCGACTCGAAAGCATACACCTTAGTGTTCACAGCCTGCCTCCAATGTGGTCTGTCTGCTGCCAGTGTTTCCCATTGTGCTGGGTCTATTGCACATTTCTTCATGTGGCGGTTAAGCACATCTTTATACCGCAGAAATTGGCCGCCCTGTTTCCGTTTCCCTTCCTGCAGTTCGGAGTAGAAGATGCGCTTAGCCACCCTGGCAACAGACATTCGGGAAACATGGCCACACCATCGCAGCTGACGCCTCATTAGATAGGCCTCAATCCCACCGATATCAGCCCGTCGCAGAACTTCCGTGTTTCTCACATGGTCCGACCAGTGAATGAAAATAATTTGTGACTGACACTACAGGCCAAAACGTGACTGACAATACCGTCAATCCGTCACTTTGTATTGCAAAATAAAAGTCTTTTTAAATTTATCTTTTGAAATTGACATTACGGGACATAAAATAGGAACCTTATTATTTTAAATATATGAAAATGTACTAACCCATTATAAAATACTATTTTTTTAAAATTAAATTACAACAAACAGGAAATCACAAGTAAAATATTGGGAACCAATATTTACTTAAACCATTACTGTTAATATAAATAATAAAATTGTTTTCAAAATCTTGAACATTATTTTAAACAAAAAATACTTTTATATATATACTTTTAAATACTATGGAACAAACACTGTATATAGAAAAAAAAAATTACTCGCTTCATAGGAAAATGCAATGCCGCTCGGCCGAAATATATGGAAGGGCAGATTTTTTTTTTGAGATTTCTGGGTTGATCCTATAGTAAAAGTTGTTCTATTCCAATGACTGAATAAGCTCTCCAAATATGGTTACACCTTTCTGTTACACGTTGTATAACGCGTTAGATATATAATCTCATACCTTTGGCAGAGGGGAACGCCTGTGTAAGGCGTCTCCTTTGGTATATGCTCTAAGATGATACAAGCCGCGACTGACTACGTATTCTGTGACCGACTACAGTGTGACTGACACTACATACATTTTAAACAAGTTGAAGAATTATTAATAAAGGTAATAAAGTTTTTAACGTTGGGATCATGTAATTCTATCAAGTAGGAAAATTATTTTTTTCCATGTTAAACAAGAAGTTTTACTAAATGTTAATAAAATATTTTTTATAAAATACCGTTTAAACGCCTTTTTTATTTTTTATATGTTAAATTCCACATAAATATAAATACTTAATTAAATGGTTTCAGGCGCTATATTTCGACCCCTCAGTTTTACTAAAGTTAGTAAGAAAATTCTCGTAATTTTGTGGCTGACTCGACTTTTCGATTCAATTTGGGTGCACTTACAATTTGGGTGCACTTACGATTTGGGTGCACTTACAACTTGGGTGCACTTACAATTTGGGTGCACTTACAATTTGGGTGCACTTACAATTTAGGTGCACTTACAATTTGGGTGCACTTACAATTTGGGTGCACTTACAATTTGGGTGCACTTACAATTTGGGTGCACTTACAATTTGGGTGCACTTACAATTTGGGTGCACTTACAATTTGGGTGCACTTACAATTTGGGTTCAAAGCATAGGTATATAAGGTATAGATAGGTTTGTCACAATTAGCTTAAGGCTTAAGGTACCTAAAACATTTATTTTTTTAGTTTGCGATAAACCTTGTCAGAATTGTCATTTTATTATATTTTATTTAATTCATTCAATAATCTTGTTCCTTTTGTAATTTTTCATCCTGATGTTTAATGTAATTATTTTTATTTTTAGTGTTAAGTATTATCTTTAACAATTTTCTGTTCTTTTGCAATCTTTATTGATACTAATATTCCACTCAATTTTGTTATTTAATTTTGCATGCTTTTATACATGATTTTGTATGGCTTTATTAGCTAAATAAAATGAATATGAATATGAATGCCCCAAAATCAAATCCTGGATCCGCCCTTGTCTCTGTATAATGTCTTCGGCACTGTCACGGTGAATTAAGGTGATATACCGTGCTAGCAAAGGTCCCCGTTACTCCAGGCAGAAAGACCCGCATTGCGAAAGGGACGGAATCGGGGAAAATTGTTAAAAAGTCGGTTTTAAATTAATTCGCATAGATTAAAATATGTTAAGGTGTGTTAATTCGAAAACCATTTCGAGATTTAGGTTTAATAAGCCGTATTTTAGAACTTTTGTTCTGAAAAACCTCATGATTATGAATATTTTTACGAAAAAGCTTGCAACTTTCATTTGACCTTCGTGTGACGTCACTTGACTGAAGGCTGTACAGAAATGTGTCGCTTGCCATCAAGTTAAAAAATATTACTGTCAGAGTCACAGAACAGAACATGAAGTCCATGTCTGGGTCACAGTATAAATATAACTGAACGCAGTAAGTGTTGCTGTCTTGTTACGAAATCCCAGATTGATCGGTTAATTTTATTTGTTATGAAGTAATGCATTACTAAAATAAATATCATTTTTGATGACAACAATTTCTGTGATGGATTAATATTGACAATCATACATGAGAGATACCAAATATAATTATGTATGTATGCATGTATGTATGAATTGTTGTGTGTTTGTCCGACCATAACTCGAGTATCGTTGATCGGAACGACATGAAATTTGAATTTTTAAGTTCGAGCCAAATCGGTCAAGATCGAATCGCGAGTTCATAGTTCGGGGCGAACTACTAGTTTATTGCCTTTTAAAATTTAATAACCGAGATGGTAGGGTGTTAAATTTCAGCCAAATATACGTCACGTGATTAATAGGCACCTCTTGTGACTGACAAAGTACAGTTTAGGGTTTTTTTTTGCAGACGTTGGTAACACTCGACATAGTTTCGTTGTTGTTGCTGTTTGAATTTTTATTGCTAGATGTAGCAATATAGTACTCTGTGGATGACAGATTTTTTTTTTTACAAGCAAGGCAAAAGTCCGCATTCAGTATCAGGCCTAAAAGGAGTCATGTGACGTAACATCCGGAAATTCTTTAAAAAATCATAAATAATTAATGACTAATTTAAATACCATAATATTGAAAACTATGATCTAAAAGCGCGTAAATTCTCTAAAAAAAAAATTTTAAAAATAACTTTTTTAAATTAAGCTACGCGAATTCAAAATTAACTAAAATAGCTACAAAAAATTCCATAACCAGTAATTTAGGTGTAGTTAAAACCCATCTAAATAAATATTTTTCAAGTCTTTATGCTATCCTAATTTGTCGGAATATCAAAAAAACTGTAAATTTAGACCTGATTTAAATAATTATTTCTATCGAATGAAATTCGCGTTTCTGATAGACCAAAATCTAGTAAAAGGTCCCAAAATTGTTATACTAATTTATTTTACTTGGAACTTCATTAAAAGAGCAGATAAATAACTTCAAAAAGTGTCAATTTTCACGGTATAGCCCCTTAAGAACTGATTGTGAACCTTTTGACATTTTAACTAGTAAATAACAATTAGTTAGAAACGTTTTTTTTTTTTTTTTTGCTTTGTTGAACCTAACCAAGTTGTAACATCAAAGCAATGTATGTTCCCAGCACGTCACTACGAAGGTGATGAGGAAGAGAGCCAAGCGTCACAGTCAGTCGCCGCCATTCTGATGATGGTGTTCCAGCATTCCAACAATCCTGGTAAATATTGGATCTAAGAAACGAAAAATTTTTATTTTTTTAAATATCAGATTGTTGGGTGCCGTGCTCATAAATGTGAAAATTATACCTTCAATAGATTTACGGTTTATAAACTTCTTCAACACAAACATATCGTCACGATATGAATCCCCGAGGGGGTGTCAGAGGTGTTGCCAAGTGTGAACTGTGAAATGCAAGTCACAGTCCATACTTGGCACACCCGAGCCGTATCGTCCCACAACGACCCACGGCTTAACGTGCCTTCCGAGGCACGCACACCGGACACACATGAATTATTCAGAAAGCAAGGGGTAGTGATTTTTCAGCTTTTTATTGAATGAACTGATAGTAGGTACGAAAAAAGTATAACATTTATGGTACACAGGAAAGGTTGCAGGTTAGCCAACTTCTGGTAAATAAATTTAAAAAATAATAATAATAAAGCCCTAGGGCATAATAATCGACTTTCTGTTCGGTTTTGATGCATAAAAAGTGGGCCTTTACGAGCACTTGCATTGAAAAATTTTAAATGAAACGGGTTATTAGTATGGTTGTACTGAGGGCAAAAGTACAATTTTTTACGTTTATTGTCTGTCTATCTGTTCTGTTTTAACTCGAGAACCACTCAACGGATTTGGATGGGCTTATTCCACAAATCCCCTGCGAAGATCCCCTGCGTCGGGGATTTGTGGACTTTTTGTCCAGAAATCCCCTGCCGGCGCTCAAAGAAAACGGAAGGGGATTTGTGGACAAAAGTTCCAGAAATCCCCTGACTCATTTATTTTCATGTTTTTATTAAACAACTAATAAGGTAATCACAGTCTTTATTTTTATGCATAGTACATTAACGATGACACTGTCTAACTCACATAAAATATGTTATTTCTTTACGAGTGTAGACATAAACTGTCTCATATATTTACAGTAATAAACGAAATCTTGTATTCATTAAAATATCACAGAAAATCAGTTTACAGTAATCCTCCCATAAATAAGTTCTATAATCACAGATCATTTGTACAATAATATTGAATAGTTAAACCTATACGAGTTACGTAAAAATACTAGTAGTAATATCACTGGTAAATCACTTAAAAATCTCTCATATAATTACAATAATAAAACAAACCTCGGAATAATTAAAATATCACAGAAAATATTTTTTTTTTAGTTATCCTAACTCTAGTTCTAACAATTAATAAGTTCGATAATCAACGGAGTTTTTCTAAGCAGTGCCCAACAGTGGCGTGCGGTCCATACAGACAAAAAGACACTGACTACCCTGACACGAATCATTTACGCATTTTTACGCATATCGTAATAAATTTTCCGCTAAAATGTAGCGACACCGACCGCCATCTATTGTCATTAGCGGGAACTGCGAGTCTCAGTTCCGAGTCGCTCGCTCGCTCGATGCCAAAAGACATCGCGGAATGGTGTCTGTTGGTCTATATGTGTGGGTCATATTCTAACAGTCTATGTTTGTGTGCGTTATTGTAAATACATGGCACACAATGCAAAAGTTTGTGCTTGTTTGCGTGTGAAATGTAGGCGATGACTCTGCAAAAAGCCAACGGCTTTTTACCACATTCACTGAAAATGCCACCTTCGCCTTGGTGGCTTGGCGGGCGCCATCCATTATTGTTTTTCGTTCATTCTTTACGCAAATTGATAACAAGCAGTATAAAAAAATGGCTAGTGCCAGTGTTTAATGTAAAAGTTATTCAATGTGACAACATGTTGTACAATGTGTGTGTACAAAAGTTAAGAAATGATGCATTTTTGAAACTGTTTTGATGATAAAAACAAATAATTGCGAAACGATATTTCAGGTGGCAAATCGCAAACAGTAACTTGATTATTTGGTAAGTTTTTACCAAGCTTTTTAGGCTTTTAAATTTTTATGTCTACCTGTCTAAAAACCCTGTGCTGTTTCAGTTGGGCACTGTTTTAGAAAAACCAGTTTCGGTTGGGCACTGTTTAGAAAAACTCCGTTGATTATCGAACTTATTAATTGTTAGAACAAGTGTTAGGATAACTACAAAAAAAATTATTTTCTGTGATATTTAAGTATTCCGAGGTTCGTTTTATTATTGTAATGATAAGAGAGATTTTATATCTACACATGTGAACATCGTTGTAAATAATTTTTCATTGATACCACTACTAGCATTTTTTATGTAACTCGTACAGGTTTACCTGTTCAATATCCGCTATTTATATAATTTTGTATAACTAATTTTGGGTCTAAAAATAAAACTTTAATGCTATATTAATGTACAAAATAGTCCGTGATTATAGGATTAATTTAATTATTACGAGGTTTGTTTTATTATTGTAATTATATGAGAGATTTTATGTCTACAGATGTAAAAATTGTTGTAAGTGATTTACCAGTGATACTATGCAATATTATTGTACAAATGATCTGTGATTATAGAACTTATTTATGGGAGGATTACTGTAAACTGATTTTCTGTGATATTATAATGAATACAAGATTTCGTTTATTATTGTAAATATATGAGACAGTTCATGTCTACACTCGTAAAGAAATAACATATTTGATGTGAGTTAAACAGTATCATCCTTAATATACTATGTATAAAAATAAAGACTGTGATTACCTTATTAGTTGTTTAATAAAAACATGAAAATAAATGAGTCAGGGGATTTCTGGAACTTTTGTCCACAAATCCCCTTCCGTTTTCCTTGAGCGCCGGCAGGGGATTTCTGGACAAAAAGTCCACAAATCCCCGACGCAGGGGATCTTCGCAGATGCGGTTTTCATTATCATCGTAACATACAGGCTATACCGGCTATATTTCAGCTTTTTATTGAATGAACTGATAGTAGGTACGACAGTCACAAATTCATTGAAAGAGAGCATTCCAAAGTTTGACTGTTTGGACATTAAGGTTAAACGTCAGTCGCTTAGCGCAAACTGCATAACTTAACTTTGTTTTTATTGTTTGGAAATTTAAAATTGAAAAGCTTTTTTATCTGTACCATTTGACGCCAACAGTTCAGTATTAGGGAGGTTTATAAAGCAAGAGTTTGAACTTGTATACACATTTAGGCTGAGAAATGAGTGCTCTCTAAGGGTATGTGGATGGAAAAGTCGAAAGCAGGGTCTTTGACTTAAGAACTTTGTTTGGACTAGTTAGGAAATAAACATACTAAAAGTCCTTATCCCTCCGAGTCGAGCCCGAGGGGGGGGGGGGGGGGCACAAAGAAGATCCCGTTTTTTGGTTTTTTGCTTACATCTCAACAACAGCTGGTTCTATAGACTTGAAATTTTGCATATAGATACCTTATATAGTGAAGGCGTCCACTAAGAAAGGATTTTTCAAAACACACCCCCTAGGGGGGTGAAACGGGTGTCCAAAGTTTGTATGGGGAAACAAGATTAGTTAGACTATTTTATTCGAGACTTCACAGGAGTACTCTTATCTATAAATGTGTTTCAAGTTTTTTCAGAATTCAACCCCTAAAAGGGGGAAATGGGGTAAAAATTTTGAAAATCAACATGGGTATCGTTTGAATGGTTTATCGGGTCGCTGATTACGAAAACAACAACGATTTTAAAATCCAACGTGGTTGACGTGAAAAAGGCTTCGAAATTCGACCATTTTTTGGAAGCTCATAGCTAGGCAAAGATTGGAGATAGATAAAAAGTGTGAAAGCTAAAGTTGTAGAAAATTGTATCAGCTTTTATTATGTAGTAAAACAAAATTTCGTACAATGCACGGTTTTCGAGGTGTAAGCAAAAAAACAAAAAACGGGATCTTCTTTGTGCCCCCCCTCCTCGGGCTCGACTCGGAGGGGCAAGGACTTTTAGCATGTTTATCTCCTAACTAGTCCAAACAAAGTTCCTAAGTTAAAGATCCTGCTTTCGACTTTTCCATCCACAAATTATTCGTTGCTTAAGCTAATTATACATTGGCATAGATTAAATTATTTTAAGGTGTGTTAATTCGAAAACCATTTCGAGATTTAGGTTTAAAAAGCCGTATTTTCGAAGTTTTGGTCAAAAAAACCTCATGATGAATATTTTTACGAAAAAGCTGCAACTTCCATTTGCCCTTGTGTGACGTCACTTGATTAATGGCTGCTTAGAAATGTGTCCTTTGCTATCAAGATAAATTTATAATAATTTGCTTCAGACTAATTTGACAGCTAGATGACAGATGAGTAGACAGAAAGAGACAGACCACTTTTTTATAAGCAATCACACATCACAATCAGTATAATGTCTAAAATTCTCAAGTGACAAGGTCATCGGACAATTCTTTAAAAAATCATAAAAAAATTATGGTCAATATGGTATAATGGTTCTCCGAAAAAAATTAAAAATAAAATCTTTTTAAAAATTAAGCTATGGGAATTAGTCATGATCTTCTCAAAACCAACTTAAAATGATATTTTAACTTTGTTTGGACCAGATCATGACTAATTGTGCATTAAATTTCAAACTCATGCTTTATAAACCTCACCTGTACTGAACTATTGGTGTTAACTGCCACATACCAAAATGTTGTAAAATTTTTCACTTCTAAACAAGAAATACAAAGTGAAATTAAACACTTTGTGCTAAGCAACTGACTATTAACCTTAAAATAATTACAATAAGCACCAGTATTGTGTACTGGAGTTTTAACGTAGGGGCCTATCTCTGGAGATTAAAAATTAAAAACGCTCACAAAGTTAAGCGGAGGAAAGTGGATTGTTAAGGGCTCCACAATGCTAAACACCAGTTTTGCATTGGATTCAGTTCCGTCAATGTAGATGGCAAAAATTTGAGAAAAATATGGCGTGTTTTCTGACTCAAGACAATTATTAATTACACTTTATAAATAAACATACTTTCAATATTCTTTTAATTGTAATACTTTTAAAAAAGCATGAATTTCACGAAAAAAGCGATTCAGTTTCCATATTTCAAAACTGATTGAAACGAAACCAACACACGCAGATACTAACTAGAAAAATACATCTTTATTACATAAAGAAATTATATTTAATGTCCTAATGTAGCTGTGATTTCAAAATAACTGGAGTTTTGCGTGCGCGGCATCTGATCAGAGCAGGATAGACAGTTAAAACACAAAAGCGTTAGAGCAGGACTGAATTTTAGCATTGTGCAGCCCCTTAAGTGATAAATAGGTTGGACAAAATATGAAAATTTATGCAACTATTTTAACTCGTTGCGAAAATGAGAGGCGTTATCAAATTTACGAAGACCAAAGATAAATCAGATAGCTAAGTTTTGAAGACGTTCAAGGTAATTCCATGGAATTCGTGCGGTTCTCTGCAGGTGACGGCAGAATAACAGCGTCGCAGATTTCGGTTTGCGGCATTATGTTGAGTCGGAGCCTTTTTCTCTTTGCCGCGACACTCATACCACTAGGATAAATTTAACTTTTTTTTTTATTTAATTTAAGTTCTTATTTAAGCTCTACTTTGTTTTTGTATGTATGTGTTGTGTTTTTGAGAAATAAATGGTATATCTGTCTATCTATCTATCTAATTTAACAATTCCTCGTTGACACAAAGAAGACAAGCATCACCATAGTCGGACACTCCCTCGGAGGTCATCAGGTAGTGATGATGTATTTAGTATATTTGTATTAACTTCCAGCGCACCACTGCCAACTCCTCGAATGCCTGATGTCTATGAAGAGTTCCGTAGTGAAGGACATCCTGTGTGTGATAGCGCATGGGACCAGCGGCGCTCGCGTCTCTGCTGCCAAGGTGAACATAGTTACAAAACCAATGTCACATCATCTATACCAGCGTTTCTTAACCTGTAGTCCGGGGGTCCCCAGGGGTCCGTAGCTATAAAAGCTTAAGAAACGCTGATCTATACCAATAATTAAGTAGTAGAAAAGTAGCGTCTGAACAGAGAATAATTTCAATAGTAGTTTATGCTACAAGGGCGAAAAGGAATAAATTTCGAGTGTTTTAAACGTAACCGAGTAATTTATTGCTCTTACCCGTGTATCATACTACGTTTTTCAATGCATAGTGTGAGGAAATAAAACAAATATAATCTTGTGAACTTTAAATTATGATTGGCTCAAAAGGACTGTATCCAGAGCCGTTAAACAGTGGAAAAAAAGTATAACATTTATGGTACACAGGAAAGGTTGCAGGTTAGCCAACTTCTGGTAAATAAATTTAAAAAATAATAATAATAAAGCCCTAGGGCATAATAATCGACTTTCTGTTCGGTTTTGATGCATAAAAAGTGGGCCTTTACGAGCACTTGCATTGAAAAATTTTAAATGAAGCGGGTTATTAGTATGGTTGTACTGAGGGCAAAAGTACAATTTTTTACGTTTATTGTCTGTCTATCTGTTCTGTTTTAACTCGAGAACCACTCAACGGATTTGGATGCGGTTTTCATTATCATCGTAACATACAGGCTATAAAGGTGTTTTAAATAACTGTCGAGCTGAAAACTTTTGTTACTTAAAGTATTAATGGAATT